>CM055818.1:31905787-32540504 GCA_029582265.1 Zoroaster sp. YZ-2022 | reverse complement strand
AAAGATTTGCAAGTTTCTACAAACACTGAAACTAAATTAACTAGATAATTTAAATCTCCCAAACTATCATAGTATGTCTTATTTAGATTAAACCCTTCATAACCTTAATAGGTCAATCCACACATAGGTCAATCCACACATAGGTCAATCCACACATAGAATGCTAGAAGTCAGAATTCGTTTTTTCCTAGTTTTTGTTTTTTGTTTTTAAATAAAATCGAACCAAATATTATACTTTCAGAAGTAAACCTTTTCTTTTCATTGCAAATAGTGCAGAGTTGGATATGTTACAATGTACTACATTTCCCTGTTAAATGCTTTCCTATATACAACATCTGATCGTTGTCGCATTCATAAGCTATGTCCTGTGTCTCTCAAAGTCAAATTTGTTATGTTAATAATGATTGTGGTCTTCAAATAAAGAATCCATTTCATGATCAGTGTATTATAGCTCACAGGGTTCATGTCAACTATTCTATATTTGTTTTATGACTATGCCAGTAATACAACAAAATCCATTCACCTGTTGATATAAATCAAATTGTGAAATCAAAATGGTATAAAGCGAGCCAGTTACCAAGGGCAACCAATACATCAATTGTAAACAGAAGACCTTACAATAAAAGAGATATCAAGATAACGGACCTAATTATTGTTACAAATCAAAAGAAGTATTTTGTTGCAGACATGTCATCAAAATAGCAGATTTTTATAGTCCCTGCTGTGGACATTAATCAAGATTTTGTACCGAAAACACTATTTTGTTATTATGATTTTATGTAAACAATTGATTTCATGTATTCTTCTTTCTTTGGCCTGGCTTCGCAAACGAAGATCTAGGAGGGCAATTGACCACGTCTGCTGCAGGCTCGTCTGCTGGCTCGCTTTAAGGTGGAGTACAGTGTGCGCAGAACTGGCCCCACCCTTTACACTCAAGGTTCATCCGCCATGGCCCAGAAAGCTGGGACGGTGACAGTGAGGTCCTCGGGTCGTAGGTTTTATATCAGAGTTTCCCTCTCTTAGGCAGATTGCCATTCAAGGCTACATAAGTCCGCCTCCCCTACTATTTCAGACCATAGCTGGTAGGCCGCAGTGAAGAATGATCCTACTGCCGTTGGCCGGAGCTGTCGCCGAGTTGACTAAACAGAACCGCCGATAAACACCGTTACCCAGGTAGGGAGGCTAGGGTATGCTATCACTTGCCCAAGGTGAACACCCAGGCTAGTGGAGGGAAGGAGTCGCCTTACTTCTCCATTCCGGACCAGCATAAAGCAAAGTCCAGCCACTGCCCTAAATGTATTACATCATTGGTATGAGCAGTAGACAATGCAATGGATACAGAAATCAAGTCAATGTCATCATATAATAACAATGAGCCATTATAAATGACAGTTTTAACAAATCGGAATTTCGTAAGATGTTTCAAACTTAAACGGAACATAAAATATACCTATATCACTAATAGGTGCCTTTGTTACCCAGGAAAAATACAATAAATGAAATCGAGGCGAGTTTTTGGGGGTATTACGGTATACTATTATGGGACTCAAATCGAAACGCGTTTGGGCGTACTACTCCGAGATATCACCAAAGATGGCAAGCGTCTCTTCGGCGTGCTCTCTGGAGAGAGCCATAAAGACCAGATCGCTGGCGGATCTCAGCTCTTTGATGTAGAAACCGCTCACGTTGGGGGCACTGAGATGCGTTGTGCGACGATACCACTCCCTCACCAAGCACTCTGTGTAGAGGCTGAAAAGCATTGGAGAGAGTGAGCAACCTTGCCTCACACTGGGGTCTCATATTGCCGCATGAGTTGTTCACTTCCAACGCAGCTGGCCATAAGCCTTCGCTGTCTGCTCAATGGTGGGGAGGGTGTATACTGCCCGTCGTTCTGCTCTGTAAGTCAGCTTCATTCATTGTTGCATCTGCTCTTGTATGTCAGCCTCATTCATTGTTGCAATCTGCTCCGTAAGTCAGCCTCATTTATTGTTGCATCTGCTCTTGTATGTCAGCCTCATTCATTGTTGCGATCTTCTCTGCAAGCCAACCATCAAGATCGTTTTGGGTGGACTGCTTGACCTTTTTCGTATTTTTTTATGCCGAGCAGGATCGGGGTTATTTACCTTTTTCTTTGCACCAATCATATCCATGGAGGCACTGGCTCAGATATGATTGGTTGTACTGTATTGTTTTGACACCGGTTTCCTCGTGAATTGCTGCTGCAACGTGGTTAAGTCGATCAACAATGAGAATACAAATACGTTCCAAACTTTCAGTTTCAAGGAGAGGAAAATTTGAATGTGAAAGAAGCACCGTGTCTGGTTTTTTTTTTTTTAATTCATTTTGTATCGCAGTCTTTCTAAGCTGTGTGTATTTGTTTTTAATAGTTTCATTCTGGTTCATAGGGGTAGTGGCGGCAAAGATTTGTTACTTTGGTCAAGAGATGGATAAGCGAGGTAAACTACGCTGGATGATGCCGGCTGCTGAGTACCAGGATCGCTGCTCATGTACAAGAATCAAAATAGGTGGCATCAACCCAAGACAGCAGAAAAGATCCCATGATCCGTACTACACCGATCATCCACTGTTTACGAACAATGTGGATAAGATTCGCGACTATTTCAACTGCGAAGGTGAAGATTCATTTTTATTTACAGGGAAGGTTTAATTGGTAATATTTATTTTTAACCTTTCTTTAAAGGATATTTATAGGAAGATAAATATTATTATCAGCTTTAAGTAAGTTTTACATTTACATTAAAAAATTTGGGTATTTTTGATTTACCAATACTATACATCTTTCCATAACGAGTCGATGAGGATTAGACGAAGGAGATGAAAGGTTCCCTTAGTTATTGCATCACAAACTTTCCCACAATTTTGAAAATAGTTTCACCCAATTAATATTTTTTGTGCATATCAGGCAAAATATTGTATTTATATCTATACATAAAATTGTTTAATATATAACAGGTCTGTTTTTCAATAAATAGCAATGAAATGTTTTCGAATATTGTTTCCAATGTTCTTTTGTAACAGATTCTACGGATGCAGTGAAGACAACTGACCAGCTCAGTACAACCATTGACCCAGGAACAACTGACCGACCCAGTACGACCATTGACCCAGGAACAACTGACCCGCCTAGTACTGTGGTCAAGGCAAGCACCGAGAAGCAACAAACGGAAGGTAAGTTTGCGTACAAATATCAGGCTTAATAATGCCCCAGTCACATTTACGCCGATTGTAGGAAAGGCGCCCGCCCGGCGAGCTTTTTGCCTAAAATCGCACGGGAATCGGGGAAATCTTACGGTCACCGGCGGATCAATCGGAGCTATCGGCCGATTAAAACACGCCGCACGGGCCGCCGCCAACTTTTAACGCGGAGTTATAATTTTCCGATGACCGGCAGACTTTTTTTCGACCCAACTCATCGCAAATGAACCGCAGGGGACCCGTAAGGGAGCCGTCCGATAGCCTAACGGCCACCCCACGACACCCGGCGGCATCGTACGGTCATCAAAGGATTAATTAAGAGATTAGGAAAGGCTCTGGGTCACCTGGACCGTACGGTGTCCGGGGGGTCCTCCCGATGGCCTTATGGGCGCCGAAGGGTAATCGTACGGCGCCCGAGCGGTATCAAGAAACCGTGCGGGCGCCTACCGATTAGTCACCGGCGCCCGTCCGGCGCCCGCGCGGGTATCGTGCGGGATACGTCCGGCCTCCCCCCGTTCACCTGGCGGGCTCCGCCCGGGCGGAAAACATCAGCCGGGTGCTTCAAGGCCTCCGTACGGTGCCTGGACGATGTCCGTTCGACTTAATCGGCGGAAATCTAATTTGTTGCCGTGCGGCGCCCGTATCTAATGTGACCGTGACCAAGTGCAATTTGAGACATCCGGGATTTGTCTCCGATGGCCGGGACATCGGGTGACCGCCCGATACCCCCTCTCCGCCCGGCGCCCGGCGGAAATGTGACTGGGGCATAAATAAATACATCTTTATTCATATGTACATTTTTCATATTGTAAGCTTTTTTCGATTTATATTAGCAATTAATAATAATAATTCGAATATGCGACCTCTCAATTACCGTATCAGCGCTGGATCTGCGCACTGAACTTTAATACCGGCTGCGTATGTATTGCCCTAAGGATATAAACAAGAGTAAGTATCAGTATAAGGGAGTTTGATATAGAATCATACAATGTAAGGGCCACATGATGGAAATTGACATTCAGGCTAAAAGCTTTAAAATTAAAATGAAACATTACCTTTGTTTACAAAATACCCCTTCGCTTTCTAATGGGTGCGCCATGCAATAGAAACTTGCCTTTATTGTGTATGTATAGCGTCTTCATCAAAGTCTGTGCTCGGTGAGAACATAGACATGTTATGTTACCAGTACACTAATCGTCACCCCTAAAAATAGTTATATTTATAACGCACAAGTTATGATATAGGCCTAATTACATTTTATATTAAATAGACACACTCACACCAAATTGTCCTTCAAAGATTCCCCTGCCCAACATGTTTTCCAGATGGTTAAATAAAATTCAAATTTCCGATTATTCTTATTTATTTTGTTTTTATACAAAAAATAAAACCTCATAAAAACACATGTTGAAACTGCATCTGCGGCTTTGTATTCCTATAACAATGGCAATACTCTGTTCCCTCCCCCCCCCCCCCCATTTCATCCCGTAAACATGTCTGATCATGAGCCCAGGACTTAAAGGGAAGATATACCATTGGTAATGTTGGCAGAACTGAGTCTCTTTAAATCGAGATATTCATTTAACAACCAACCTGTGAAAGTATTGCATTATGTCGTTCACGAGAAAAAAGTGAAATGTACCGGTATTTATATGTGTTGTATTAATTCTAATGTGGAATATAAAAACGAGTATATTCTTTCGAACTGGAAACTATTTCATTTTTTTTAAACAAAACTATTTCTAGAGAAGATATATACTATCATCAGCTTTATGCACAATTAAGTAAATTTTATATTAAAATTAAACCATTTGGGTACTTTTGAATGACCAATCTTAAACCAATTAGTTGGAGGGTCTGAGGAGTATGTACTATAATGAAATGAAAGGTACCCGCAATTTTGCAAATTGATTCACTAAAATTATATTTTGTTCATTATTCTTTTGTAAGCCAATACAGAATATGCGACTGCAGTGAAGACACCTGACCTGCCCAGTACAACCATTGACCCAGGAACAACTGACCAGCCCAGTACAACCATCGACCCAGGAACAACTGACCAGCCCATTACAACCATTGACCCAGGAACAACTGACCCGCCCAGTACCCAGGAACAACTGACCCGCCCAGTACAACCATTGACCCAGGAACAACTGACCAGCCCAGTACAACCATTGACCCAGGAACAACTGACCGACCCAGTACAGCCACAAAGTATGGTGGCTATAAGAGAGGCCGCATAAATCAGGCAAATGTTCATACCCCTATGTGAAAATATCGTTTAAAACACAGAACGGAAGAATTCCAATCGATCCAGAATTTTGGCTGCAATTGGACATCGTTTCATAGCAAAACAAAGCAACAAAAAACACTAAAAATGCGTACACGGGGACCAGAAACCAGAGACTTTCTTTTTGGCCTTATGGGGGTGTCTGTTATAAAGACAAACATTTAGTATGTGCGTTCCGAGTGATAATTACCACAACAAACCCCAAGGCGCTAAAATTAAACAGAATCATAGGTGGGGAAAATCAGTTTAAAACTTGGTTGCTGATTTGTTATGACTTTATTTGTGTCATTGACAGCTTATTGATCCGTTTTCAGGTACCACATCGTTCTCAACATACGGCAATGACAATGATGGCAATGACGATAAGAACTGTGCACTTCTGTTGGGTAGGGGCTGGTGGTTCAACAATAACTGTGTGGAAGCCAGTCTGCTGGTTGCGGAGATAAATCTGCCGCTGCATTATAATCTTAATGGCTTTGGCGGCATGAGATGGAGTGCAAGGAGTGGCTATGATACAGTAATTTGGAGTGAAATGAAATTAAGGTCTCGAATAAAAGACGATATTTATGACTCGACATGGTATTTTCCCCCAATACCGCCGCTCTCCTACTAAAATAAATATTCAGTATGAAAAGTGAGTAAGCCTAATAAGCATTGTGTACAGGTTATAGTCGATAGTATTCCGCGGGACATTCGAACTTTACTCGACCTTTACTCAAGGAAACATGTTGATTGTAAATTCGATTTTCTTTGTAGTTTTTAAATCTGCAAGTTTCAATTTATTCGTATTTTAACACAATTATTTAGGAATAAATCATTTGAATGGATGGGGAGGGATTGTCACTAATTTGTAAAATAAATTTCAACTTAAAAGCTAAGCACAGAGCTGTATAGGTTGCGACGTGATAGGCACCAACATCTAGACACCAATTAATAGGTGGTTAACGCTCCAGTGTATATACAAAATGGTTACGTAAGGTCAAACAAATCTCTGGTTTCTGGTCTCCGCGCGTGCCGCCTCAGACCTGCGCGTCGCCATTTTTAATTTATCACAACTGTAAGTTTGATGATTTCCCATCCCCGCTATATCATTCCCATTATGGAGATCATACTCACATATAGTGGTTAACTACGTAGCTGACAAAAAAGTTTACAAATTGAATTTTTATTATTGGTAACAATTTTAAACTTTTTATGTGTCGATATAGTATGTTTTATTGTAGGGCTATATGTTTATATTACACAGTCGGTTTGCAGGAGTGGCCAGCAGATTAAAAATCATTAAGTAACTGGTATAGTATATAAGTAATTGGTTTTATGTTTCTTAAAAATCTTTGCTTCTTTATATTCAGAAATTTCGATATCTTACACTGTCAGTGTGTGCCAAAATATGGGGTTTTTAAACAAAAGGAAAAATAGAAGGGAGAAGAGAAAATCATACATAGTGTTGTTTGAAGCGGTGTTTGTGATAATTGGCACACCTACCCCGCCCCCTCTCTGTTGAGCGACTTTCGAGATCGTCCATTTTTGGGGGAAACAGGAATACACCATCCCTCCCCCATGAAAAATCACTGGCTACGTACCTGTACACTGTGTTTGCATTTTATCTCGCAGTGATGATCAAATATGGAATGCAAATCTTGCTAGGGCGATTAGAGGGCGCCCGGGCGTTTACGCTCTTTGATCACCCATGTGGGATCTGATCCTCATTTAATCCTCTTTGCAAGATCCGGCGCAGCACAGTGTCTCTCAGATGACGAAACCGTGAAAATTATAAATTATGAATTTGGTATTCTGTGATCAGATTAACAAAAATAAAGCAAGGTACGATTTCCGCAATTAGTGTTAACCAAAGCAAGCCTTGGGAATATTTATGAGTGTGGACTTTCATGTATAGCACTTTATTTGTACTCATTTCCGTATAGCACAACACTGAATTGTTATATAACACTGACACGATGACCCACAATTAGTTACATTTTTAATTAGTTACTCTCTATTATGCAATGATCCTATGACCGTTTAAAAGGAAAGTACGATATTGGTAATTACGTGATTACAAAATTACCAAATTATCATCTGAAAGCAAACTTGATGTGAAGTTAGTAGCGGTTTGATACCAATCATCCTGTACAATTATTATGTCCGAAGTGTTCTTTTTTAAGAGAAAACACGATCGACAAATACAGACAAAAGTAGTTTTTGGATAAAAATGTGAATACTTCATAACATGGACTCTGCATTGAGCTGAAACATGCACATATTGGTTGTGTAATGTCACAAGTCTGTTACCTTCGTATTGAGCTGAAACATGCACAGATTGGTTGTGTAATGTCACAAGTCTGTTACCTTCGTATTGAGCTGAAACATTCACAGATTGGTTGTGTAATGTCACAAGTCTGTTACCTTCGTATTGAGCTGAAACATGCACAGATTGGTTGTGTAATGTCACAAGTCTGTTACCTTCACATTGAGCTGAAACATTCACAGACTGGTTGTGTAATGTCACAAGTCTGTTACCTTCACATTGGACTGAAACATTCACAGATTGGTTGTGTAATGTCACAAGTCTGTTACCTTCACATTGAGCTGAAACATTCACAGACTGGTTGTGTAATGTCACAAGTCTGTTACCTTCACATTGGGCTGAAACATTCACAGATTGGTTGTGTAATGTCACAAGTCTGTTACCTTCGTATTGAGCTGAAACATGCACAGATTGGTTGTGTAATGTCACAAGTCTGTTACCTTCACATTGAGCTGAAACATTCACAGGCTGGTTGTGTAATATCACAAGTCTGTTACCTTCACATTGGGCTGAAACATTCACAGATTGGTTGTGTAATGTCACAAGTCTGTTACCTTCACATTGGGCTGAAACATTCACAGATTGGTTGTGTAATGTCACAAGTCTGTTACCTTCGTATTGAGCTGAAACATGCACAGATTGGTTGTGTAATGTCACAAGTCTGTTACCTTCACATTGAGCTGAAACATTCACAGACTGGTTGTGTAATGTCACAAGTCTGTTACCTTCACATTGGGCTGAAACATTCACAGATTGGTTGTGTAATGTCACAAGTCTGTTACCTTCACATTGGGCTGAAACATGCACAGATTGGTTGTGTAATGTCACAAGTCTGTTACCTTCGTATTGAGCTGAAACATTCACAGATTGGTTGTGTAATATCACAAGTCTGTTACCTTCACATTGAGCTGAAACATTCACAGATTGGTTGTGTAATGTCACAAGTCTGTTACCTTCACATTGGGCTGAAACATTCACAGATTGGTTGTGTAATGTCACAAGTCTGTTACCTTCACATTGGGCTGAAACATGCACAGATTGGTTGTGTAATGTCACAAGTCTGTTACCTTCACATTGGGCTGAAACATTCACAGATTGGTTGTGTAATGTCACAAGTCTGTTACCTTCACATTGAGCTGAAACATTCACAGATTGGTTGTGTAATGTCACAAGTCTGTTACCTTCACATTGGGCTGAAACATTCACAGATTGGTTGTGTAATGTCACAAGTCTGTTACCTTCACATTGAGCTGAAACATTCACAGATTGGTTGTGTAATGTCACAAGTCTGTTACCTTCACATTGAGCTGAAAAATTCACAGACTGGTTGTGTAATGTCACAAGTCTGTTACCTTCACATTGGGCTGAAACATTCACAGATTGGTTGTGTAATGTCACAAGTCTGTTACCTTCGTATTGAGCTGAAACATGCACAGATTGGTTGTGTAATGTCACAAGTCTGTTACATTCGCATTGAGCTGAAATATTCACAGATTGGTTGTGTAATGTCACAAGTCCGTTACCTTCGTATTGAGCTGAAACATTCACAGACTGGTTGTGTCATGTCACAAGTCTGTTACCTTCGTATTGAGCTGAAACATTCACAGATTGGTTGTGTAATGTCACAAGTCTGTTACCTTCACATTGAGCTGAAACATTCACAGACTGGTTGTGTAATGTCACAAGTCTGTTACCTTCACATTGGGCTGAAACATTCACAGATTGGTTGTGTAATGTCACAAGTCTGTTACCTTCACATTGGGCTGAAACATTCACAGATTGGTTGTGTAATGTCACAAGTCTGTTACCTTCACATTGGGCTGAAACATTCACAGATTGGTTGTGTAATGTCACAAGTCTGTTACCTTCACATTGAGCTGAAACATTCACAGACTGGTTGTGTAATGTCACAAGTCTGTTACCTTCACATTGGGCTGAAACATTCACAGATTGGTTGTGTAATGTCACAAGTCTGTTACCTTCGTATTGAGCTGAAACATGCACAGATTGGTTGTGTAATGTCACAAGTCTGTTACCTCATTGAGCTGAAATATTCACAGATTGGTTGTGTCATGTCACAAGTCCGTTACCTTCGTATTGAGCTGAAACATTCACAGATTGGTTGTGTAATGTCACAAGTCTGTTACCTTCACATTGAGCTGAAACATTCACAGATTGGTTGTGTAATGTCACAAGTCTGTTACCTTCACATTGAGCTGAAACATGCACAGATTGGTTGTGTAATGTCACAAGTCTGTTACCTTCACATTGAGCTGAAACATTCACAGACTGGTTGTGTAATGTCACAAGTCTGTTACCTTCACATTGGACTGAAACATTCACAGATTGGTTGTGTAATGTCACAAGTCTGTTACCTTCACATTGAGCTGAAACATTCACAGACTGGTTGTGTAATGTCACAAGTCTGTTACCTTCATTGAGCTGAAACATTCACAGATTGGTTGTGTAATGTCACAAGTCTGTTACCTTCACATTGAGCTGAAACATTCACAGATTGGTTGTGTAATGTCACAAGTCTGTTACCTTCACATTGAGCTGAAACATTCACAGATTGGTTGTGTAATGTCACAAGTCTGTTACCTTCACATTGGGCTGAAAGATTCACAGATTGGTTGTGTAATGTCACAAGTCTGTTACCTTCACATTGAGCTGAAACATTCACAGATTGGTTGTGTAATGTCACAAGTCTGTTACCTTCACATTGAGCTGAAACATTCACAGATTGGTTGTGTAATGTCACAAGTCTGTTACCTTCACATTGAGCTGAAACATTCACAGATTGGTTGTGTAATGTCACAAGTCTGTTACCTCACATTGAGCTGAAACATTCACAGATGGTTGTGTAATGTCACAAGTCTGTTACCTTCACATTGGGCTGAAACATTCACAGATTGGTTGTGTAATGTCACAAGTCTGTTACCTTCACATTGAGCTGAAACATTCACAGATTGGTTGTGTAATGTCACAAGTCTGTTACCTTCACATTGGGCTGAAACATTCACAGATTGGTTGTAATGTCACAAGTCTGTTACCTTCGTATTGAGCTGAAACATGCACAGATTGGTTGTGTAATGTCACAAGTCTGTTACCTTCGTACATTGAGCTGAAACATTCACAGATTGGTTGTGTAATGTCACAAGTCTGTTACCTTCGTATTGAGCTGAAACATTCACAGACTGGTTGTGTAATGTCACAAGTCTGTTACCTTCACATTGGGCTGAAACATTCACAGATTGGTTGTGTAATGTCACAAGTCTGTTACCTTCACATTGAGCTGAAACATTCACAGATTGGTTGTGTAATGTCACAAGTCTGTTACCTTCACATTGAGCTGAAACATGCACAGATTGGTTGTGTAATGTCACAAGTCTGTTACCTTCACATTGAGCTGAAACATTCACAGACTGGTTGTGTAATGTCACAAGTCTGTTACCTTCACATTGGGCTGAAACATTCACAGATTGGTTGTGTAATGTCACAAGTCTGTTACCTTCACATTGAGCTGAAACATTCACAGATTGGTTGTGTAATGTCACAAGTCTGTTACCTTCACATTGAGCTGAAACATTCACAGATTGGTTGTGTAATGTCACAAGTCTGTTACCTTCACATTGGGCTGAAACATTCACAGATTGGTTGTGTAATGTCACAAGTCTGTTACCTTCACATTGAGCTGAAACATTCACAGATTGGTTGTGTAATGTCACAAGTCTGTTACCTTCACATTGAGCTGAAACATTCACAGATTGGTTGTGTAATGTCACAAGTCTGTTACCTTCACATTGAGCTGAAACATTCACAGATTGGTTGTGTAATGTCACAAGTCTGTTACCTTCACATTGAGCTGAAACATTCACAGACTTGGTTGTGTAATGTCACAAGTCTGTTACCTTCACATTGGGCTGAAACATTCACAGATTGGTTGTGTAATGTCACAAGTCTGTTACCTTCGTATTGAGCTGAAACATTCACAGATTGGTTGTGTAATGTCACAAGTCTGTTACCTTCACATTGAGCTGAAACATTCACAGATTGGTTGTGTAATGTCACAAGTCTGTTACCTTCACATTGGGCTGAAACATTCACAGATTGGTTGTGTAATGTCACAAGTCTGTTACCTTCGTATTGAGCTGAAACATTCACAGATTGGTTGTGTAATGTCACAAGTCTGTTACCTTCACATTGAGCTGAAACATTCACAGACTGGTTGTGTAATGTCACAAGTCTGTTACCTTCACATTGGGCTGAAACATTCACAGATTGGTTGTGTAATGTCACAAGTCTGTTACCTTCACATTGAGCTGAAACATTCACAGATTGGTTGTGTAATGTCACAAGTCTGTTACCTTCACATTGAGCTGAAACATTCACAGATTGGTTGTGTAATGTCACAAGTCTGTTACCTTCACATTGAGCTGAAACATTCACAGATTGGTTGTGTAATGTCACAAGTCTGTTACATTCGCATTGAGCTGAAACATTCACAGATTGGTTGTGTAATGTCACAAGTCTGTTACCTTCGTATTGAGCTGAAACATTCACAGATTGGTTGTGTAATGTCACAAGTCTGTTACCTTCGCATTGAGCTGAAACATTCACAGATTGGTTGTGTAATGTCACAAGTCTGTTACCTTCGCATTGAGCTGAAACATTCACAGATTGGTTGTGTAATGTCACAAGTCTGTTACCTTCACATTGAGCTGAAACATTCACAGATTGGTTGTGTAATGTCACAAGTCTGTTACCTTCGTATTGATCTGAAACATGCACAGATTGGTTGTGTAATGTCACAAGTCTGTTACCTTCACATTGAGCTGAAACATTCACAGACTGGTTGTGTAATGTCACAAGTCTGTTACCTTCACATTGGACTGAAACATTCACAGATTGGTTGTGTAATGTCACAAGTCTGTTACCTTCACATTGAGCTGAAACATTCACAGACTGGTTGTGTAATGTCACAAGTCTGTTACCTTCACATTGTGCTGAAACATTCACAGATTGGTTGTGTAATGTCACAAGTCTGTTACCTTCGTATTGATCTGAAACATGCACAGATTGGTTGTGTAATGTCACAAGTCTGTTACCTTCACATTGGGCTGAAACATTCACACTGGTTGTGTAATATCACAAGTCTGTTACCTTCACATTGAGCTGAAACATTCACAGATTGGTTGTGTAATGTTTCAAGTCTGTTAACTTCACATTGTGCTGAAACATTCACAGTTTGGTTGTGTAATGTCACAAGTCTGTTACCTTCACATTGGGCTGAAACATTCACAGATTGGTCGTGTAATGTCACAAGTCTGTTACCTTCACATTGTGCTGAAACATTCACAGATTGGTTGTGTAATGTCACAAGTCTGTTACGTTCACATTGAGCTGAAACATTCACAGACTTGGTTGTGTAATGTCACAAGTCTGTTACCTTCACATTGAGGCTGAAACATTCACAGATTGGTTGTGTAATGTCACAAGTCTGTTACCTTCGTATTGAGCTGAAACATTCACAGATTGGTTGTGTAATGTCACAAGTCTGTTACCTTCGTATTGACCTGAAACATTCACAGATTGGTTGTGTAATGTCACAAGTCTGTTACCTTCGTATTGACCTGAAACATTCACAGATTGGTTGTGTAATGTCACAAGTCTGTTACCTTCGTATTGAGCTGAAACATTCACAGATTGGTTGTGTAATGTCACAAGTCTGTTACCTTCACATTGAGCTGAAACATTCACAGACTGGTTGTGTAATGTCACAAGTCTGTTACCTTCACATTGGGCTGAAACATTCACAGATTGGTTGTGTAATGTCACAAGTCTGTTACCTTCACATTGGGCTGAAACATTCACAGATTGGTTGTGTAATGTCACAAGTCTGTTACCTTCACATTGGGCTGAAACATGCACAGATTGGTTGTGTAATGTCACAAGTCTGTTACCTTCACATTGAGCTGAAACATGCACAGATTGGTTGTGTAATGTCACAAGTCTGTTACCTTCACATTGAGCTGAAACATGCACAGACTGGTTGTGTAATGTCACAAGTCTGTTACCTTCACATTGGGCTGAAACATTCACAGATTGGTTGTGTAATGTCACAAGTCTGTTACCTTCACATTGGGCTGAAACATTCACAGATTGGTTGTGTAATGTCACAAGTCTGTTACCTTCACATTGGGCTGAAACATGCACAGATTGGTTGTGTAATGTCACAAGTCTGTTACCTTCACATTGAGCTGAAACATGCACAGATTGGTTGTGTAATGTCACAAGTCTGTTACCTTCACATTGAGCTGAAACATGCACAGATTGGTTGTGTAATGTCACAAGTCTGTTAGCTTCACATTGGGCTGAAACATTCACAGATTGGTTGTGTAATGTCACAAGTCTGTTACCTTCACATTGAGCTGAAACATTCACAGACTGGTTGTGTAATGTCACAAGTCTGTTACCTTCACATTGGGCTGAAACATTCACAGATTGGTTGTGTAATGTCACAAGTCTGTTACCTTCGTATTGAGCTGAAACATGCACAGATTGGTTGTGTAATGTCACAAGTCTGTTACATTCGCATTGAGCTGAAATATTCACAGATTGGTTGTGTCATGTCACAAGTCCGTTACCTTCGTATTGAGCTGAAACATTCACAGATTGGTTGTGTAATGTCACAAGTCTGTTACCTTCACATTGAGCTGAAACATTCACAGATTGGTTGTGTAATGTCACAAGTCTGTTACCTTCACATTGAGCTGAAACATGCACAGATTGGTTGTGTAATGTCACAAGTCTGTTACCTTCACATTGAGCTGAAACATGCACAGATTGGTTGTGTAATGTCACAAGTCTGTTACCTTCACATTGGGCTGAAACATTCACAGATTGGTTGTGTAATGTCACAAGTCTGTTACCTTCGTATTGAGCTGAAACATGCACAGATTGGTTGTGTAATGTCACAAGTCTGTTACCTTCACATTGAGCTGAAACATTCACAGGCTGGTTGTGTAATATCACAAGTCTGTTACCTTCACATTGGGCTGAAACATTCACAGATTGGTTGTGTAATGTCACAAGTCTGTTACCTTCACATTGGGCTGAAACATTCACAGATTGGTTGTGTAATGTCACAAGTCTGTTACCTTCGTATTGAGCTGAAACATGCACAGATTGGTTGTGTAATGTCACAAGTCTGTTACCTTCACATTGAGCTGAAACATTCACAGATTGGTTGTGTAATGTCACAAGTCTGTTACCTTCACATTGAGCTGAAAAATTCACAGACTGGTTGTGTAATGTCACAAGTCTGTTACCTTCACATTGGGCTGAAACATTCACAGATTGGTTGTGTAATGTCACAAGTCTGTTACCTTCGTATTGAGCTGAAACATGCACAGATTGGTTGTGTAATGTCACAAGTCTGTTACATTCGCATTGAGCTGAAATATTCACAGATTGGTTGTGTAATGTCACAAGTCCGTTACCTTCGTATTGAGCTGAAACATTCACAGACTGGTTGTGTAATGTCACAAGTCTGTTACCTTCGTATTGAGCTGAAACATTCACAGATTGGTTGTGTAATGTCACAAGTCTGTTACCTTCACATTGAGCTGAAACATTCACAGACTGGTTGTGTAATGTCACAAGTCTGTTACCTTCACATTGGGCTGAAACATTCACAGATTGGTTGTGTAATGTCACAAGTCTGTTACCTTCACATTGGGCTGAAACATTCACAGATTGGTTGTGTAATGTCACAAGTCTGTTACCTTCACATTGAGCTGAAACATTCACAGATTGGTTGTGTAATGTCACAAGTCTGTTACCTTCACATTGAGCTGAAACATTCACAGACTGGTTGTGTAATGTCACAAGTCTGTTACCTTCACATTGGGCTGAAACATTCACAGATTGGTTGTGTAATGTCACAAGTCTGTTACCTTCGTATTGAGCTGAAACATGCACAGATTGGTTGTGTAATGTCACAAGTCTGTTACATTCGCATTGAGCTGAAATATTCACAGATTGGTTGTGTCATGTCACAAGTCCGTTACCTTCGTATTGAGCTGAAACATTCACAGATTGGTTGTGTAATGTCACAAGTCTGTTACCTTCACATTGAGCTGAAACATTCACAGATTGGTTGTGTAATGTCACAAGTCTGTTACCTTCACATTGAGCTGAAACATGCACAGATTGGTTGTGTAATGTCACAAGTCTGTTACCTTCACATTGAGCTGAAACATGCACAGATTGGTTGTGTAATGTCACAAGTCTGTTACCTTCACATTGGGCTGAAACATTCACAGGCTGGTTGTGTAATGTCACAAGTCTGTTACCTTCGTATTGAGCTGAAACATGCACAGATTGGTTGTGTAATGTCACAAGTCTGTTACCTTCACATTGAGCTGAAACATTCACAGGCTGGTTGTGTAATATCACAAGTCTGTTACCTTCACATTGGGCTGAAACATTCACAGATTGGTTGTGTAATGTCACAAGTCTGTTACCTTCACATTGGGCTGAAACATTCACAGATTGGTTGTGTAATGTCACAAGTCTGTTACCTTCGTATTGAGCTGAAACATTCACAGAATTGGTTGTGTAATGTCACAAGTCTGTTACCTTCACATTGAGCTGAAACATTCACAGATTGGTTGTGTAATGTCACAAGTCTGTTACCTTCACATTGAGCTGAAAAATTCACAGACTGGTTGTGTAATGTCACAAGTCTGTTACCTTCACATTGGCTGAAACATTCTGAGATTGGTTGTGTAATGTCACAAGTCTGTTACCTTCGTATTGAGCTGAAACATGCACAGATTGGTTGTGTAATGTCACAAGTCTGTTACATTCGCATTGAGCTGAAATATTCACAGATTGGTTGTGTAATGTCACAAGTCCGTTACCTTCGTATTGAGCTGAAACATTCACAGACTGGTTGTGTCATGTCACAAGTCTGTTACCTTCGTATTGAGCTGAAACATTCACAGATTGGTTGTGTAATGTCACAAGTCTGTTACCTTCACATTGAGCTGAAACATTCACAGACTGGTTGTGTAATGTCACAAGTCTGTTACCTTCACATTGGGCTGAAACATTCACAGATTGGTTGTGTAATGTCACAAGTCTGTTACCTTCACATTGAGCTGAAACATTCACAGATTGGTTGTGTAATGTCACAAGTCTGTTACCTTCACATTGGGCTGAAACATTCACAGATTGGTTGTGTAATGTCACAAGTCTGTTACCTTCGTATTGAGCTGAAACATGCACAGATTGGTTGTGTAATGTCACAAGTCTGTTACCTTCGCATTGAGCTGAAACATTCACAGATTGGCTGTGTAATGTCACAAGTCCATTACCTTCGCATTGAACTGAAACATTCACAGACTGGCTGTGTAATGTCACAAGTCCGTTACCTTCGTATTGAGCTGAAACATTCACAGATTGGTTGTGTAATGTCACAAGTCTGTTACCTTCACATTGAGCTGAAACATTCACAGATTGGTTGTGTAATGTCACAAGTCTGTTACCTTCACATTGGGCTGAAACATTCACAGATTGGTTGTGTAATGTCACAAGTCTGTTACCTTCACATTGGGCTGAAACATTCACAGATTGGTTGTGTAATGTCACAAGTCTGTTACCTTCACATTGAGCTGAAACATGCACAGATTGGTTGTGTAATGTCACAAGTCTGTTACCTTCACATTGAGCTGAAACATGCACAGATTGGTTGTGTAATGTCACAAGTCTGTTACCTTCACATTGAGCTGAAACATGCACAGATTGGTTGTGTAATGTCACAAGTCTGTTAGCTTCACATTGGGCTGAAACATTCACAGATTGGTTGTGTAATGTCACAAGTCTGTTACCTTCACATTGAGCTGAAACATTCACAGATTGGTTGTGTAATGTCACAAGTCTGTTACCTTCACATTGGGCTGAAACATGCACAGATTGGTTGTGTAATGTCACAAGTCTGTTACCTTCACATTGAGCTGAAACATGCACAGATTGGTTGTGTAATGTCACAAGTCTGTTACCTTCACATTGAGCTGAAACATGCACAGATTGGTTGGGTGATGTCACAAGTCTGTTAGCTTCACATTGGGCTGAAACATTCACAGATTGGTTGTGTAATGTCACAAGTCTGTTACCTTCACATTGAGCTGAAAAATTCACAGACTGGTTGTGTAATGTCACAAGTCTGTTACCTTCACATTGGGCTGAAACATTCACAGATTGGTTGTGTAATGTCACAAGTCTGTTACCTTCGTATTGAGCTGAAACATGCACAGATTGGTTGTGTAATGTCACAAGTCTGTTACATTCGCATTGAGCTGAAATATTCACAGATTGGTTGTGTAATGTCACAAGTCCGTTACCTTCGTATTGAGCTGAAACATTCACAGACTGGTTGTGTCATGTCACAAGTCTGTTACCTTCGTATTGAGCTGAAACATTCACAGATTGGTTGTGTAATGTCACAAGTCTGTTACCTTCACATTGAGCTGAAACATGCACAGATTGGTTGTGTAATGTCACAAGTCTGTTACCTTCACATTGAGCTGAAACATGCACAGATTGGTTGTGTAATGTCACAAGTCTGTTACCTTCACATTGGGCTGAAACATTCACAGATTGGTTGTGTAATGTCACAAGTCTGTTACCTTCGTATTGAGCTGAAACATGCACAGATTGGTTGTGTAATGTCACAAGTCTGTTACCTTCACATTGAGCTGAAACATTCACAGGCTGGTTGTGTAATGTCACAAGTCTGTTACCTTCACATAGAGCTGAAACATTCACAGATTGGTTGTGTAATTTCACAAGTCTGTTACCTTCACATTGGTCTGAATCATTCACAGATTGTTTGTTTAATTTCACTCGTCTGTTACCTTCTCATTGAGCTGAAACATGCACAGATTGGTTGTGTAATGTAACAAGTCTGTTACCTTCTCATTGTGCTGAAACATTCACAGATTGGTTGTGTAATGTCACAAGTCTGTTACCTTCACATTGAGCTGAAACATTCACAGATTGGTTGTGTAATGTCACAAGTCTGTTACCTTCACATTGAGCTGAAACATTCACAGATTGGTTGTAAATGTCACAAGTCTGTTACCTTCGTATTGAGCTGAAACATTCACAGATTGGTTGTGTAATGTCACAAGTCTGTTACCTTTGCATTGAACTGAAACATTCACAGATTGGCTGTGTAATGTCACAAGTCCATTACCTTCGCATTGAACTGAAACATTCACAGACTGGCTGTGTAATGTCACAAGTCCGTTACCTTAGTATCGAGCTGAAACATTCACAGATAGGTTGTGTAATGTCACAAGTCTATTACCTTCGTATTGAGCTGAAACATTCACAGATTGGTTGTGTAATGTCACAAGTCTGTTACCTTCACATTGAGCTGAAACATTCACAGATTGGTTGTGTAATGTCACAAGTCTGTTACCTTCGTATTGATCTGAAACATGCACAGATTGGTTGTGTAATGTCACAAGTCTGTTACCTTCACATTGAGCTGAAACATTCACAGATTGGTTGTGTAATGTCACAAGTCTGTTACCTTCACATTGAGCTGAAAAATTCACAGACTGGTTGTGTAATGTCACAAGTCTGTTACCTTCACATTGGGCTGAAACATTCACAGATTGGTTGTGTAATGTCACAAGTCTGTTACCTTCGTATTGAGCTGAAACATGCACAGATTGGTTGTGTAATGTCACAAGTTTGTTACATTCGCATTGAGCTGAAATATTCACAGATTGGTTGTGTAATGTCACAAGTCCGTTACCTTCGTATTGAGCTGAAACATTCACAGACTGGTTGTGTCATGTCACAAGTCTGTTACCTTCGTATTGAGCTGAAACATTCACAGATTGGTTGTGTAATGTCACAAGTCTGTTACCTTCACATTGAGCTGAAACATTCACAGACTGGTTGTGTAATGTCACAAGTCTGTTACCTTCACATTGGGCTGAAACATTCACAGATTGGTTGTGTAATGTCACAAGTCTGTTACCTTCACATTGAGGCTGAAACATTCACAGATTGGTTGTGTAATGTCACAAGTCTGTTACCTTCATTGAGCTGAAACATTCACAGATTGGTTGTGTAATGTCACAAGTCTGTTACCTTCACATTGAGCTGAAACATTCACAGACTGGTTGTGTAATGTCACAAGTCTGTTACCTTCACATTGGGCTGAAACATTCACAGATTGGTTGTGTAATGTCACAAGTCTGTTACCTTCGTATTGAGCTGAAACATGCACAGATTGGTTGTGTAATGTCACAAGTCTGTTACATTCGCATTGAGCTGAAATATTCACAGATTGGTTGTGTCATGTCACAAGTCCGTTACCTTCGTATTGAGCTGAAACATGCACAGATTGGTCGTGTAATGTCACAAGTCTGTTACCTTCACATTGGGCTGAAACATTCACAGATTGGTTGTGTAATGTCACAAGTCTGTTACCTTCGTATTGAGCTGAAACATGCACAGATTGGTTGTGTAATGTCACAAGTCTGTTACATTCGCATTGAGCTGAAATATTCACAGATTGGTTGTGTCATGTCACAAGTCCGTTACCTTCGTATTGAGCTGAAACATGCACAGATTGGTCGTGTAATGTCACAAGTCTGTTACCTTCACATTGGGCTGAAACATTCACAGATTGGTTGTGTAATGTCACAAGTCTGTTACCTTCGTATTGAGCTGAAACATGCACAGATTGGTTGTGTAATGTCACAAGTCTGTTACATTCGCATTGAGCTGAAATATTCACAGATTGGTTGTGTCATGTCACAAGTCCGTTACCTTCGTATTGAGCTGAAACATTCACAGATTGGTTGTGTAATGTCACAAGTCTGTTACCTTCACATTGAGCTGAAACATTCACAGATTGGTTGTGTAATGTCACAAGTCTGTTACCTTCACATTGAGCTGAAACATTCACAGACTGGTTGTGTAATGTCACAAGTCTGTTACCTTCACATTGGGCTGAAACATTCACAGATTGGTTGTGTAATGTCACAAGTCTGTTACCTTCGTATTGAGCTGAAACATGCACAGATTGGTTGTGTAATGTCACAAGTCTGTTACATTCGCATTGAGCTGAAACATTCACAGATTGGTTGTGTAATGTCACAAGTCTGTTACATTTGCATTGAGCTGAAACATTCACAGATTGGTTGTGTAATGTCACAAGTCTGTTACCTTCACATTGAGCTGAAACATTCACAGATTGGTTGTGTAATGTCACAAGTCTGTTACCTTCACATTGAGCTGAAACATTCACAGACTGGTTGTGTAATGTCACAAGTCTGTTACCTTCACATTGGGCTGAAACATTCACAGATTGGTTGTGTAATGTCACAAGTCTGTTACCTTCGTATTGAGCTGAAACATGCACAGATTGGTTGTGTAATGTCACAAGTCTGTTACATTCGCATTGAGCTGAAACATTCACAGATTGGTTGTGTAATGTCACAAGTCTGTTACCTTCGTATTGAGCTGAAACATTCACAGATTGGTTGTGTAATGTCACAAGTCTGTTACCTTCGTATTGAGCTGAAACATTCACAGATTGGTTGTGTAATGTCACAAGTCTGTTACCTTCGTATTGAGCTGAAACATTCACAGATTAGTTGTGTGATGACACCTTTAATCTATGCTTTAATCAAAGAGAATAATCATACTCATAGAAGCAGTTTTGCCAACATTACATCAAGCGATGGAAATAATAATAAATTTTATTGCATTTCAAATAATAATAATACATTTCGAGATTTAACTCATGATATTACTAAAAATCAATCGTTTCACTCGATGTTTTATTCATAATGCAAAAATATAAGAAAACTTTTTTGGGGTACATTTGATACCAGTGTTCTACCACCCCTATTTATTGTGGGAATAATATTTACCTATATTTAACTGGAAAATAATCTTCAGACTTATTATCAGAAATTAAACAATGGAAAGTATAATTTTGAGAATTTCCTAAAAATCTTGAATTTGACATTTTGAATAATCCATTCCCGCTCCCTCCACACCATTGACAACAAATTTACGCCACTGTCAATTACTTGTATCTGTTTACTGAGTCATACACTCGATCGTGCTGCATCTAGTCTAAGCTGGGTCTTAATGAGACTCGGGTCAGGCTGAAGCCGCACAGACTGACACCATGCAGTCTACACTTTTGAGAATTCTGAGATATTTTGTTCTAATTTCATTTGTTATGTATTGACATTCATGGATAATTTCTTTTTAGAAAGTTGAAAGTAAATATTTCACAAAATAGTTGTAAAAAATAATAATAAATTATGTTGCATTTCAAATTGTAATATGAATCGGGCAAATGTTTTAGCACAAATTGTCCATACATTTCTTGTGTATCTGTTTATTTAGTCATTGTCAGTGTATACATATGGCACTCGATCAAAGCTTAGTTTAACAGTCGGAGGCGTAGGGAAGGCATTTTCTTTGGGGGTGTGGAAGCCAATTTCACGACTGACATCAGTGGCGTAGCCATGCAATTCTTGGGGGTAAATTTACCGACACAAGACTAATGTGACCAGACAAAATTGTTTCCCCCCAAAATGGACAATCTCTAAAATCGCTCAATTGGGGGAGGGTATTATAAAGTAGAAACAACTGAAAAAAATGATAACAAACAACTCGGAAAATGTGCTTACAAAACAATACATTTGCAGTCGGCAAACCCATACCTCTTTTGCCGACTGAAAATTGATTCTGGACCAACCCTTGTTCTAGTACCTTTGATGCCGACTGATGCTAAATACCGACTGAGAAAAATTATTGGTGTCACCCCCCCCCCCCCCCCCCCTCGCTCGCTACGGCCCTTTTAACTATAAGAATATTGAAGCCGTGCACAATAGCCAAATAGTTCCCGGTGCCAAGTTGTTCACAGGGCTGCTCGGGCTCCGTAGATCCTTGATCTGCATGCGCATTGACATGTACTTTTGCCCCTCATTTTGGCGGAACACACGTTTAGGCTGTTTCTTTAGAAGCATTTCAAAATAAAATAGACCTATCAGCCTATAGTTGACCAATATGCGTTGTCAAATATCGGATTGTTTTGGCCACAAAATCAACATTTGAATGGATGTCTCTGTCTTCACAGTTCCTGAGATATAGGTCATGGTTATTGCATCAGACATCCTCATTACAGGCTATATACCTGTACGTCTCCATCCTACAATACCGACCAGCCGACTCAAGGTAGCAATTTCCTCCAACTTCATCAGGTTGTCATGGAAGTGATATAAACAACTGACGGCCAATACCATCATGAAAATAAATCACACACGCAGATCTATTCATGCAAGCCTCGGAACTGTTATTTGTGAAATCGCACAATTATTCTCACCTAAAGCTTTAACTTGATTTATTGCACCTGAATGATTTATACCTGAGGCACGGAACACGGAACAAAGAAATGACAGCGGAAAGAAGCGTTCATGCATGTACATCGGCCTCGCCTTCGTCTACGCCAGAATTTTCAAATTATTTTCAAATATTGCTCATGACTGCTTTTCATGATTTTGTTTAAAATAATTATTAATTTTTATAGAAATGACTGTGGCGTGTCCAATAGCATTTTCAGTCATGGGATCAGCAAGATTCATCAAACAAAGGCTCGTCGGCTGGTATAACAAAATGCATGGGAAGATGTTTAGGTTCTTTTGGGTAATTCAAACCAGTGCATATATAAACTTTAGGTAACATGTCTGTAAATTCATCTAGCCTATATGGGTTACTTTATAAAAATCGAATACGTATACAAATTCCATTGCGTCGTTCACGAACAAAGAGTGAAACAAAATGTATTCAGATTTGTCGCATTCATTCGAACGTGAGATGTACGTCTCCAGTCGTTAACTAGTGAAAATGCATTCAGATATGATGATTTCATAATATAAAATAATATGACAAATATCCATAACCATTTTCGAGCACTATCGTAATCACCACTTTCTTAGATAGATGGCCTGCATACAATGTGCGCATCTGAAAGTCTAAGTTTTTGTTTGTTTATTTGTTTGTTTGTTTGTTTTTTATTGTTTTTTCATTATAAAAAAATGGCACCACCGCGAAATATTTGACCGCTTTTTACCATAAGGGGGGGGGCGTAGTGGATCTGTGACCTCAATCAAAACAATTTCAGGCTGAACATTATCCGGTGGCCTACTTTGTTTTGTCGCCCCACTCCCTTGACATGATTTCTGGTTATGCGCCTGTCTATAGCTATGTCATCTTCAAGAAGGAATCTGATTGGCTGATACCGCACCGGACCAGGCACCCCGAGAGGTTGGCAAAACTGGTTTCAATCGAATAATTCGATCGCGTACAATTTAGATCTTAACAGCGACAGGAAAGAAACAGCAATACCATGAACACTCCAGTATCCTATGCAAACTGAATTTCAGATTACTTCGTTCATCTCGATAAGATAATAGTTCTTAAATTCACTGAGAAGATTCACTAATTGTATTTGTCGGCCTTAAGGGCACGGATAGTGCATCTAGTGCGTGGACTGAGATGACGAGCCTACAATGGATGGGATTCTTGGTCGTGGCTCTTGCTGGTAAGTCTGAAAATCTCTTTCTCATTCTATACACGAATTTACAGTTTTGTATGTGTGACTTTCGCATCCACAAAAAATGTCATTCTATGTAATGAAGGTAAGGTACAACCCTCTAGTTTTCAAGAAATACATCATAATAATAATCTGTGAAAGTTTCATCATAATTATTATAGGTGCTCACGTTTTTGAGAAAACGTCGAAAAACTGTTGCATTTAAAAAAAATGTTTTACAACAAGTTGCCAGACATAAACTCTTTTGTAATTTTGACATATCAATTCATGTTTTCTCTGGTATTAAGGTATTTCAGACGAAATAATTTCTCAGAATGATTAATACGAGTACCAACTTTACAATCAAAGCTGCTGTCGAAGTGTCTTATTCTCGAAGAAAACTATGGAAACAAAGCACGTGATGATCGTGGTGCATCGTGCATGATGGCACAATTACTGTCAAATAAAAATAGAAAAATCAATGACCAGCCTACTCAGTTGCCCTATAACGTTTGGAAAATGAGGATAATAATTATAATAGTGAATTTGTATATAGTACCAACTCCATCACTAGGCCCTATGTGATGTTCAAGCCGCTTTTACAATCAAGGGCTATCATGTTTAAATGTTCTTTAAAAAAATCCAAAAATCTTTTACAAAATTGGTCCCAATGTAAAACAAAAATTGCGCTGTTATTATTTAATTAATTATTTATCTTTGTATCCGAATGTTTCTAGGACCTAAACATTGGCTTGAATAGGAGTGGATTAGTTTTGGGGTTCAGTATCGGTTATGGAAATTGAATATTTTGAATCATCGTTTTACAGTAGATTTTCTTTTTTGACGGAGCACTGCCGAGGAAAGGAAAACGGATAGCCTAGTCCTGTTTTTAAATGACACATTTCTCAAAATAATCAAGAGAAGCATGGTTTTACTGTAAATATGAATTTTGTGTGGTATACCGTCATGAATTCGTTTGGACATTTAAAGGGACAATATCGTCCCAATCAACAGGGCATGGAATCGGAGTGCTAGTTTTAGATTAACTCGGTGACTGAAAATAATACCCACATGATGTCATATTACCGTTGCTGCTACATAAATGAGTCAGTTACTTTCAGTCACTGTGTTTATCTTAAACTAAGACACCGATTCAATGCCCTGTTGAAAGTCTGCTTCGATCGTGACGGTAAAATATCTGCATCCATACTTTATAAGAATATATATATATTCATGTATATATTCATGTATATATATATATTCATTGGCGGTATATTCCTGAAACTCATCGGCAAGCACTTCCCGAGGAACTCCAAACTGAACAAGATATTCAACAGGAACACGGTCAAGATCAGTTACAGCTGCATGCCCAACATCGCCAGTATCATCAAGGCACACAACAAACAAGTCTCATCGAACGACAAAGGGACCGACCGTAAGGACTGCAACTGCCGCAAGAAAGACCTATGCCCTCTACAAGGAAAGTGCCAGGCCAGCAACATCATCTACAATGCCGAAGTTAAGCAACCAAACAACTCTCATCTGTACATAGGTCTCACCGCGCCTCCATTCAAGCTAAGATACGGCAACCACACACAGTCTTTCAGGCATGAGAAGCACCAGAACAGCACGGAACTCTCCAAGCACATTTGGCAATTGAAAAGGAACAAGAAACCATTCACCATCAACTGGTCGGTAGCCTGTAGATCTCAAGCATACAACAGTGAATCGAAACGGTGCAACCTTTGCCTCACAGAGAAGCTCTCCATCATAAACGCCGACAAGAGGATACTCCTGAACAAACGACCTGAACTCATATCAAAATGCCGCCATGAAAACAAGTTCTACCTCTGCAACTTCAAAAGCGATGACACGTGACGAGGAACAGTACCGCGTCAACAAACCACAAACTGCCAACAAACAAGCTTACACACAAGGCCCGCAAACAATAGGTAATTACCACGCATCATTGAGCGAGTAACCTGTACGTGCGCGTGTAGGCCTATATATATAGGAGTAATCACTTGGTGACTATCAGTTGTCTGATGATCGCATAACGCGTGAAACTCGGAGTTACAACTACCAGCGTTCCACTAGTTTTACTACAAGTGGAACGCTTATATATATATATATATATATATATATATATATATATATATATATATATATATATATATATATATATATATAAATCAACCTGTGAAACTTATTTGGTTGCAGGGGCGTATCCGGGAGGCGAGGCCAGGGGCACGTTAATTTTCATATTTTTTATTTGTTTAATAAAAACAAATTGCTGCACAGCCACATATTTGAACCCATTTTTTCAACAATATTTCTGCCGCCCCTGCCTCTGGCAAATTTCTGGCTATATACGTGTCTGTTTGGTTGTGTCATTAACGAGAAAATAGTGAAATGCATTCAGATTTGTTTATATGTATTTCATGTGGAAAACTTGGATCATGGCTGTGATACATACCATCACTAAATTCACATCAAGAAAGTTATTAGATTATAAATAATAAAGTAATTTTGTAATATTAACATACCGGTAATAACCAAACCGAGCTGTTTGTGAAATATCTCACTGCAAGGTATTTGTTTTAATTTTTAAAAGGATAATTATAATCAATGATCCGATGAAAAATGATAATATTAATAAAAAATCGGGAATTTCCTGTAAAATTTCGTAAAACATGGGAGATACATGTTAAAGGGACGATATCGTTACATCAGAGCAGGCTTTCAACAGGCACTCCGATTCCATGTCCTGTTGATCATGATGATGTTGTCCCTTTAATTGTTAACTATTTTACTTGAACGCACAAATCACAACTGTGTGTCCACGTTGCCATCAGTTTACTAACTATTTTGACAATTGTTGGCGTCTGTGCTAATGAAAATATTCATATATATGAATATTTTTACTAATGTAAAACTTACTTAGTGTAAGGCTGATGACAGTATGAATCTTCCCTAGAACTAATTTGTCTGAGGTCCAATAATTATAATAAAAAATTGATCAACTTCTAGCTCGAATTTAGGAAAGAGTCCTCTCCTAAATTCCTTATCAAAATGCAAACAAATAATCTGAATAATTTCTTACTATTTTCTCGTGAATGACACAATGTTATAAGCTGAAACTTTTACATGTTGGTTGTTGAATGTATATCTTGAGTCAAAGAAAGTAAGCATATATTACCACTGTTGTATTTGGAGAATTCTCCTTTAAACCCTGGATACATTTCTATTTTTGGGTTTACCTCATTTGCATATGATATTATGTGGAAGTTTGGGCTTTCACGCATTTTGGGGAGTTTGACCCCATATCCATTCTCAGTAAAAGCAGATACCTATTTTCATAGTATTGTTTACTCCTGAGTGGATACTTGTATACGAATATACCGGTATATCACTTTATGTTTAGTTTAGTTTTGGTGTTGTGTTCACACACTCTTTTCCGAAGATGAAGCCTGAGTTTCATTACATGTGTCTTCCCTTTAAACTGTCCAGAAGCATGGGAATCTGCCAAAATATTGTACCTAATAGCACAACATCATTCTTCAGTCTTAACATAAATTGCTACCACAAACATAATTGTAGGTAGGCTAATATGATTGGAAATTTACACCTATGATCCAGGCCTATATACAATTTCATTTCCTATGTCCTTTAAAGGTCTGTGAAATATTAGTGTTTTAACTTGACAACATTATGCACAACTAATTATCCATGTTTACATCAATTTTCAATCTTTTTATTGCCAATTTTGGGTTTTATTGTATACATTTTTTAAAGGGAACTTTGCTGGTTTATATACTAATGAGAATTTGTATATTTATGAGCAAATGATGTGACAGCAAGTTCAGTAGCGTATCCAAGGGAGGGGTGGGAAGGGCGGTGGCCGCCAAAATAGCGTCTGTAGGTAAATTCACAAACTTGTTGGTATTTCTGAACCGAGTTTTATGTCGGTAAATTTACCCCCACCCCAAACAATGTTTTTCACCCACTCTGAAAATCCTGGCTGAGCTGGATCAGATGCAACATCATACAGTTGATTTGCATAAAAAGTGATTGAATTCCTTGTATTTTTTGTATTGTCTTATTAAATGAATGTTTGGTTATCAATTAATAACTTGTTGAAGGTAACAACTGTTGTCGTGCGAAAGGTTTTTATTTTTTATTTTGTGCACTTTCAGTGCTGCTGTGACACAAAATTCTTCTTATTTTCTTACAAAATAGCGCCATCGTGTAATAAAGGATAAGCATAAATATTTTTTTTGCAAATTTAAACAGTACACACAATCTTAACTTTTTGTCAATAATAGACTTCCAATTTAAAATAAAATAAACATTTCCATAGGCATGGATATTTGCTATAAATATGTATCTACATAAATCTGCCATTGTTAGCAAGCTCTTAGCTATCGATCCCGTTTAACCAGCGTTTCATCTCCTTCGAGACGGGGTGAATTATGGTTGATGATAATAGTATGACCTTGAACAAAAAAAAACATACAGAGTAAAGTAAAACCGCAATAAATTACTCAGACAAAGGAAGGGCGCGTCTTTACCTGTTCAAAAGACTGTGTAATTGACAGCAGCTATTTACATTCGATGTGCGTTATATTTATTATGTAAAAACTGTTTGCGGTGACACCAGGTAGAAATTCACTTTTGAGTAGTAAATAGTTCTGACAATAAATGGTGGTTACAACTCCGCGATCAGAGCAGACCGATCGAAACGCGGTGTCCTTGCAGTCTTTACTTAACCTTTTCACCATGCAAAGCTACAAATCTTATTTTATTTATTGATATGCCTATCTATATCCATTACTTTGTCACCGTTATGGCAGGATAAATTAGTGTAGGTGCTTTGTATCATTGTACACTTTGTACATTCATGTAATATCCAAAATAGTTGAAATTAGTGAATTAGATTCGCCCGTGATTTTCGCTATTTTACCGGAAATTGTGTTTATCATTAGAACATTGCTATTTTACTTAAGGAAAGAAAAGAAAAACAAATGCTTTATGATGACACATTTCATAAATAAATCTTGAGAAGTATTATTTTTAAAGTAAATATATTCCGAAATAATTAATGGATGGATTCCACCATAAATTCGTTTTTACTCTTGATTACTTTTGAACCAAACTTCTGACAATTATTGTGTGAAATATTTAAGTGAACATTATTTGTTTTCCTTTCTGTAAAAGGAAATTTACAAGGATCCGATTTAAATTTCCGGTAAAAATAAAAATGAAAGACTTTTTGCAGACAAGGTAATCAAAATATTTTTTATAGTGCCTGCTACCGAAAGAACTATTCATCATTACGAGTGATTTTATGTATCACATCATTGGTAGGAACAGTAGACAATACAATGAAATCAAGTCAATGCCATCAAAATAATAACAATGATTCATTTTAACAACTCACAATTATTGCATTGGTAATAACCTGAAACAAGTAGTCAATCTCCCGACACGTCAAGGTGCAATTTTGGACAAAGTAGTCACTAATATCCAACAATATTATGAACCTCCAGTAATTGGTTCACCAGTAGGATGTAGTGACCACTCAACGGTTTTATGGAAACCTACAGCACCTCATCAACAACCGAACATTGTTACTAAACGAACAGTTCGACCACTTAAAGATTCATCTATTCGAGAGTTTGGTATGTGGATTACCGCAGAAGACTGGAATGGTGTGACCTTGGCAGCTACTGTGCAGGATAAATGTGACTTATTCTACAAGTCTCTTAGTGCGGCAATAGACCTGCACTTCCCCCAAAAAACCACAAGGCTTCATGTGAAGGACAAACCCTGGATGACACCAAAAATTAAATCCCTCATTAGGAAGCGACAAGAAGCTTTTCACAGTGGGCTAGAGGACCGACGAAAACGTCTTCGCAATCAGATCAACACTATGATAAAAGCAGCCAAGGTGGAGTACTATAACACACGTATCCGAAGACTTAAAAATCAAGATCCAGCTGGCTGGTACCGTGCCATCCGTATAATGACTGGAGGTGGTAAACAGTCCGATACAATCATAAATCCACCACCAAACATTGATGATACAGATCATTTTGCAGTGGCCAACAGTATAAATGATCACTTCACGAATGTAGCCAGTGACTTGCCAGAATTAGACACATCCAATCTGCCTTCATATTTGCCTGCACCAACTCAATGTCCTACAATGCATCCATGGGAAGTTTACAGAGATCTTCAGAAAGTGAAACTAAACAAAGCAGGGGGTCCAGATAATGTTCCAGCCAGACTTATTCGCGAATTCGCTTACGAACTTTCTGGGCCTCTCACTGAGATAATTAACGCATCATATCAACAGGGCTCTGTACCAGATCAATGGAAACGCGCCACGGTTATTCCTCTGCCCAAGACGAAACCGGCAACTTTTCAAAAAGCTGCGCCCAATCTCATTGACAGATCATTTTGCCAAACTTGCCGAAGGTTACATCGTGAAGTGGTTATTCGATGATATTGAACCCACCTTAGATTCAAATCAATATGGCAACCGCCCCGGTAGGTTTACTAACCACTATCTCGTTCACTTGGTGGATATTTTGTGCAAGCATGCTGAAAAGTCAGGAAGTATATCTACAGTTGTGATCACTGATTACAGTAAAGCGTTCGATCGCGTGGATCATAACATTACCATAAACAAATTACTGTCAATGGGAGCACGACCCTGCCTAATTCCCTGGCTTTGCAGTTTTTTAGCAAATCGAGTACAATGTGTCAAATATAGAGGTACGCTCTCGGACTTCAAGCCTCTGAAAGCAGGGGTCCCACAAGGAACAAAATTTGGTCCCATAGGTTTCTTGGGCATGAGTAACGATGCAGCCATCTCCAACAACATCGTCACATTGAAATATGTGGACGACATGACCCTTATTGAAAGGACAATTAAAGACAATGTTAATAACAATATGCAACAGGAACTGAATGAACTCGAAAGATGGACTAACAATAACCACATGCAGTTAAATCCTACCAAATGCATGGTTATGAAAGTTTCTTTTATGAAATTTAAGCCTCATATGCAACCATTATATTTGTGTAACGAACCTCTCCACGAGACAGACTGCGTCAAAATCCTGGGTGTGCACATCACTTCTGACCTTAAGTGGGATGTTCAAGTGAACGACATGCTGAAACGGGCCAATGGACGACTTTATATGTTGAAAGTGCTCAAAAAATTTGGTCTTTCAGCTGAGGACCTCATCACAGTTTATGTTGGGTACATACGCCCGCTAGCTGAATATGCAGCGCCTGTCTGGCACCCAGGCCTCAATGATAAGCAGTCTGTCTCGTTGGAGAGAATCCAAAAACGTGCTTTCAAAATTATTTTAGGTCAAAACTACTTCAGCTATGACAATGCTCTAGAAAAGTGCAATATACCAACCCTCCACTCTCGTAGAGACAAATTATGCCACACATTTGCCAGTTCACTCTTCAACTCAAACCAATTCCGTCAATGGCTACCATCAACCAGGGGGGATCAACACAACCGGGATCTTAGGAATTCGAACAAACTGACAATCCCTAAATGGGTAACAAAAAGGTATCTGAACAGCCCAATCCCCTTTTATGTTAAATTACTGAATGCTGAAGCATAATTTTTTAATTTTTTTTTTTCTCCCCATCATGGCTTAATTTTATATTGATGAACTTTATTTCTTGCTTTAACTTTTTAAGTATTTTAAATGTAAATTATTAATGATTGGTGTATTTTTTTAATGTTTCATGTTATGTGTTTGTGTATTTGTTTTCAATCACTCAATTCAACTTTTTTGTTGCAACGTGATTTTTAATAAACCTTTAATAAAATTTAAAATAAAAAAAATTGCTCAACTAAGACATATATACGCTCTTTTGACCCCAAAACGTCCAAGATGTTTCAAACTTAAACGGAACATAAAATATACCTATTTCACTAAGAGGGGCCTTTATTATTTTGTAACCGCGTAAAAATATAATAATGAAATCGAAGCGAGTTTCTGGGGAAGGGACTCAAATCGAAACGCATTCATAGTCAACATGGGTATATAAAATACATACAAACTTTCAGTTTAGAAACTGTTTTCTTTTCTTTTCAAGAAGGAGTGGAGAATTTGAATGTAAAACAAGCATCGTGTCCTTTTTTTCTATTCTATTTTAATTTTTATTGCAGTCATTTTATTGCAGTCTTTCTAAACTGTGTATTTGTTCATTTTCGTGCATAGGGGTAGTGACGGCGAAGGTTTGTTACTTTGGTCAAGAGATGGATGAGCGAGGTAAACTACGCTGGATGATGCCGGCTGCTGAGTACCAGGATCGCTGCTCATGTACACGAATCAAAATAGGTGGCATCAACCCAAGACAGCAGAAAAGATCTCATGATCCGTACTACACCGATCATCCACTGTTTACGGACGAACCGGATAGGATTCGTGACTATTTCAGCTGCGAAGGTGAACATTGTTTATGGGTTTACTGAGTTTGTTCAAAATTGGTTTATGGGTCTGAGGAGTGAAAATGGGGACCCTGGCATGTCCCAGGGTTTATAAGGGTCTGAGGAGCAGAGGAAGAAACGGAATGCTTTGCTAATAAAAACACAGCAAAACATTCATTATTCATTGTTCATTATTCTTTTGTAAACAGAAACAAATCCTGCAGTGAAAACAGCTGACCAGCCGAGTACAACCATCGACCTAGGAACAACTGACCAGCCCAGTACAACCATCGACCCAGGAACAACTGACCAGCCCAGTACAACCATCGACCCAGGAACAACTGACCCGCCTAGCACTCAGGCAATAACAAATGAAGGTAACAAAACTGCGTAAAAGCATCAGGCTGAATAAAGAAATATATATTAATATTTATCTACATATACATTTTTTACATTATCCTTTTTGCGATTATTAACAAAGACAAATTTAACGATTCCAGGATTCGAATACGCGACCTCTCAATTACCGTACCAGCGCTCTTTAATTGAACTTTGTTTTTCTGTGAGCGCTTCAGTAAAAATTTAATTTGATGATTTGGTAATAACCAAAGTTGTACCTTCCCTTCAAAGGCATTGTTATAACTTTATAATTAAAATTGACTTAATAATGCAACTTCAGCATTGACAGCTGTAACCGTTTGAAAACAAAAAAAGTGTTATGTAACCATAAGTCATGATCTTTTTAGCTCATGGATCGACCTGTACGTTCTAAAGATCTAGCTATAACACAGTTAGTAAAGCATCAAAGGTACATATCCGGTATCAGTCATTTGATTTGCTCACTGGAATTATATAGCTATCTCCCTGGGAAACCATCAATCCCAATTACTAACTTCTGTGAATATTCTCCATCAGGTACAAAGGAGAGATTTGTTGACTGCAGCGTATTGTACAAACAATATGATTACTACCGGTACATGAGTGGTCTGTACATCATCTACCCATCACAGTATCCACAAGGCTTGGAGGTCTACTGTGATTTGGATCATGACCATGGCTTTATTGTAAGTTAACATTCTCCATTTCATTATATAGAAAGTGCATCAGTGACATTACAGATCCGTTTGTTTATGTGTGTGTGTGTGGGGGGGGGGGGGGTGTCACTTGTCATGCATAAACTAGATAGACTCACATGACAAAGACCTTTTGGATGGCAATTTCTTTTTGCCGAATTTGAGTTCAACTTTCGCCAAAACGAAACATGGTTTTCAAAACATATAGAAAGAGACAAACTCGACCTAGTCCAAACTGCACATAACCTATGCCTATTCATTGAGCAATTATGATAGGGGGGCCCAACCCACAATATAGAATGGGTAATGACCCCATATAGTGCAAACAGGCTTATTGTGTATTTGAATAATTTTGCAGTATGTCACCCTGAAAAGTTCAGACACTAATCATCACACTTAACCCACACACTAACAGTGGCGTATCCAAGGAGGGGACACGGGCCCGCCCCCTCTCCTCCCCCAACCCACACAAAAAATCACTCACTGTCAGAATAAAGAACTGTGATAAGAGGAAAAGCCCCCTCCTTAGATTTTTCTAGATCAGTTCATGACAAGTACAAGCGTGTGGGCAATTCTTCATTATAATGAAGAAGGCGGATACAGACAAACATATTTACATGATTACACTGATGACCTTTCATATGGGAACAACATGTAATTATAAAGGGCACAGGGTCCATCTTGTAATCACAAACAGCATTTGGACTTCTTGAAGTGTCTGTCAGCAGGGTTAAAATAGTTTCACTTGCACACTCCCATATCCACCGTTTATTTTTAAATTTAAAACAAAATACGCAATGACAATTTCTCTGATTCATTTGAAATTAAACAACTTCCTATTTCCAGATAAATAAGGTAATAATAATAATCTTCAAAGACTTTTTTCCTCTTTACAGGTAATTCAGAGGCGCATTAAAGGATCAGAGAATTTCAATCGTAGCTGGGCCGATTATAAAGACGGCTTCGGTGACAAGGAAGGGGAGTTCTGGCTGGGCAACGAAATAGTCCGTCAATTGACAAATGAAGGCGAGTGGTTGCTACGTGTGGATCTGGAGTATTATACCGATAGCTATTATACCGGTAGCTATTATACTGGTTACCAGGAACAGCGGTACCCGTTATTCAACATCACAGGCGACAATTACATCCTGAATATCTGGAATTCCGTCATAGGAGATATCGGTAAGCATAAATTAATATCGCGCAGATCATTATTAAATATTTTACAAATGAATAGGCCTAAGGCGATTGTTCCACATCATTCACCCTTAACAGGTCACATGATACAGCGCCCTCAACACACAAAACACTGTTCATTTACAAAGGTCTCGGAATGTCAACACACGCTAGTGTACCTTTATAGTGTACCTATATTAAGATAAGTCTCGGATTTCATGTTTTTTGTCAATTTCATTATTTTGTCAAGCCCCTTTTAATACCATGACAATTTAACAAGAAGTCAATTGTCGAAATATTTCTTTGCGGATAATTTGAGACCATTGAGAACCAGAATAATAAAAATAAAAAAAGTTATTTTACACAGTCTTTTTCATGGAAGATTATTAAGACTGTATTTCAGCACGCAACAGCAATGAAGGTTAACATAGCAACATACGATCACCAAAACAAAACCATCAGGCGCTATAAACAGAATCAAGGGTGTTGATATTAATATTTTATTTAAACTGGGTTGGTGGTTTATCATGACTTTTATTCGTGTCATTAATACCTTATTGATCTGTTTTTCAGATAATTTTCTTTTGTCAGCAGACAACCAACCGTTCTCAACATACGACAATGACAATGATGAAAATGATAGATTGAACTGCGCAGGTCTGTTGGGTGGGGGCTGGTGGTTCAATAATTGTAAGGAAGGCAGTCAATCAAGTTCGGGTCAAAGTCAGCCGCCGTATCAAACTCCTGATGAGAATAACCTTAATGGCAAACTTTCCTTTGAGCAGAGGGATGGAAAGAAGATAATCTGGAGTGAAATGAAAATAACACGTAGGTCTATATAGCTCATTGGTTTAAACATAAGCATAATTTTCTTTATTATTTTTTATTATCGTTTACTTCATTCGATTAAGCAAACGATAATGCTGGATTCAAACCTCGCAATTTCATGATTTTATTAAATGCCAACAATTAAAAAATGTCTAACATGTTTTTTTAAATTTAGTTATTATTATTTTTGTTTTGACTGAAAAGTTTGTCTGTGGTAGTCAAACTAATTGCGGCGCGGCGCGATGTGGTAAATTGTCAGAATTCAAGCTAGTTTGCAATCCATAATCTCTGATGTACTTTCGTAGGTTTGTTAGCTTTTACAGCCCAAAATGATACATTCGGTTCATGTTTCTGTGAGTAAGGTTTTTTGCAAGGAAGCGAATTCCTAAACAAAAATGTAAAACAAATGCAAATATTGTGCCTGAAATGGTACAAACACTTTTGCAAGTCAACGACATTTCCATTAAAAACTGAAATTTTTACCAAAATGTATAAATAATTTAATTACACAAAAGTAAGAAATTTATTATCGATTGAATTAATTTCTAAAAACCAGCTTAAAGGGACAGTGTCGTCACGAACAGAGCAGACTTTCAACAGGGCATGGAATCGGTGTCCTAGTTTAAGATGAACACAGTGACTGAAAATTACTGGCTCATTTCATGCAACAACAACGGTGTGACCTTTTCATCATGTGGGGTATTATTTTCTGTCACTGAGTTAATCTAAAACTAGCACTCCGATTCCGTGCCCTGTTGATCATGATGATATTATCCCTTTAAGTACCGGTAAGTTATGGAAAATAAATGTGCCTATTTCACAAAAAATGTAGTTTTAAGATAAAAACAGTTATTTCACTTGTAGAACTGATTACACAATAATTATCCTATTAACATGAATATCCAAACAGTCTTTATTTACAACACAAATTCTGCTCATTGGTTTTTAAAAAGCAGAAATACATTTAGGCTATATTAAATGATTTTGAATGTACCAAACACGTATTTTAACAACTAAAGTTTGACTTGTTCATATTGTCATATTGAAAGGAAGTAGTGAGAAAACATGCAAGAAACAAATAGTTTATCAAGTATAAGCACAATTGATCATTAACATTTTAGTATTTTGTTAACAGTTGAATTTGTTTTCTTTTACAAAATTATATTTTATTCAATACTATACCATGTTTGATCAAATCAGTGTTGGAGCTATCGGGAAAACAAGGGGGAAATCATATGTTTTGTTCCCATTAAAATTACTAAACAGATAGACGTTTGATTTCTGAGGGCGGAGATCCAGGTGGTGGACAATGAGTCATGTCCCCCAGTATTTATGATTGGACATGGCAATTTTCCCCAATATCGCCACCCCCTTAATATTCAGTAAGCAAAGCAATTGTACAAAGGTTAGTCGATGGTGTTCTGCTGGACATTTGCACTTGCCGTGGGCTTTACTCAAGTGAACGTTTTGATTGTATGTAATTCGATTTTTCTGTGTAGTTTTGAAACGTGTGTTAGAAATTTGTACAAATTATGAAACATTGTTAATTTATGTATATGCAAGCTTTAATAATGTATTCGTATTTTAATACAATATATATTTCATTTGAATATTTCATTTGAATGGATGGGGAGGGAGTGTCACTAATTTGTAGAATAAGTGCAACTTAACAGCTAAACACAGAGCCGTATTGCGACATGATAGGCACCAAAATGTAGACTCCAATTAGATGGTTAACACTCCGGTGCACATACAAAATAGGCACATAATGGATGTACAATAGCATTACAAAGAATCAGCAACCATTTTGAGTCCAACCATTTTTAGTCCAAATATTTTGGTTGTTTCAATTCCCTCTATAGTCCTATATACACTAAAACACTTGGGTGTTAAAGACTACACCAATGGTGTTATATTGGGCAGCTTACCCAATATATGAACACCATGGCATAATGAATTTGACACCACTGGTGTTATTTTAACACTCCAGTTTGTGCAGGGTATATACATGCTCTGGGTAAACACATGGTATGATTGCTCTCTAGAGTATCACGACATTTACATAAAACCCCACAGAGCTCTAAAAATTTGTGAAACCTCTTAAAACAATTGAAATGTATAGCCTCTTTAAATTTGAAGATTGCCCACGATATATCAAATGAACACTCCAATATGGCGACCATACTCCCATAGTAGTTAACTCCCACAGTAGTTAACTCCCACAGTAGTTAACTCCCACAGTAGTTAACTCCCACAGTCCCACAGTAGTTAACTCCCACAGTAGTTAACTCCCACAGTAGTTAACTCCCACAGTAGTTAACTCCCACAGTAGTTAACTCCCACAGTAGTTAACTCCCATAGTAGCTCCCATTGTTTACAAATTGAATTGTTATTATTGGTAAATCATTTAAACGTTTTATGTGTCGATACAGTATAGTTTTATTGTAGGGCTATATTTTTATAATTATTACTCAGTTGGTATGCAGTGAGTGGCCAACAGATTAACAACTATTAACTCATTGATACAGTTATAAACCCTGTGTGAGCGTTGTTTTACGTTTCTTAAAAATCTTTGCTTCATTTTATTCAGAAATGTCGATATCTACAGACTGTCAGTGGCGTAGCCACGGGGGGATCAGGGGGTTCAACCCCCTATGAGACTATCGATTTTATTTATTAAAAAGAAGAAAAAACAACCTCCACACCTACCCCACTCCCCATCCAAAAAATAATAATAATAAAATAATAAAAAATTAAAAATTAAATCTTGATATCTTACAATGTCAGTGGGTTCAACCCCCTCATGGGCCTGGAAAGGGGGAGAGAACATGGTACATAAAGTTTGTTTTAAGCGGTTTTGGGATAATTGGCGCATCTCTCCCCCCCCCCCCCTTTCCCCCCGTTCCCCGTTGAGCGAATTTCGAGATCATCCATTTGGGGGAAACAATAATACACCCCCATGAAATATCACTGTGTTAACACTTTATTTCGCAATGAGGATCAAAGGTGGACTGCTTAGGCGACTAGAGGTTGTTAACACTAGCCGCTGGTCACTCTTTGATCGCCCATGCGAGATCTGCTTCTCATTTAATACTCCTTTCAAGATCAAGTGCAGCACAGTGTCTCTCCAAGAAAAAAAACATAGATACGTCAGATTATGAAACCGTGAAAATTATACAAGATTGTGTATTCTGTGACGGATTAAAAAAAATTGGATCGGATTAAAAACGAATTTATGCAAGTATGTGTTAACCAAAGCAAGTTTTTGAAATACGAATGACTTTCCTGTATAGCGCTTTATTTCATGCATTTCCATATTTTCTGAGTTGTTATATGCCACTGACATGGTGACCCGCCATTAATTAGTCACATTCTTAATTAGTTACTCTTTGTTATGCAATGATCCTATTGTTATTCTCGTTTAAAAAGAAAGTACAATATTGGTAATTACCTGATTGATATATCTCTGTCAATTTCACATCAAATTTGGTTGCGGATGATAAATCGGTAATTTTGTAGAGATATATCAATCGTCCTGAACAATTATTCTGTCTGAAGTGTTCCCATTTTAGTGAAAACACGATCAATAAATATAGAAGAAAAAAAAATAGTTTTTTGATAAAAATGTGAATACTTATTAACACTACCGGTAGTCTCATGACATGGACTCTGCATTGAGCTGAAACATGCACAGATTGGTTGTGTAATGTCACAAGTCTGTTACCTTCACATTGAGCTGAAACATTCACAGATTGGTTGTGTAATGTCACAAGTCTGTTACCTTCACATTGAGCTGAAACATTCACAGATTGGTTGTGTAATGTCACAAGTCTGTTACCTTCACATTGAGCTGAAACATTCACAGATTGGTTGTGTAATGTCACAAGTCTGTTACCTTCACATTGAGCTGAAACATTCACAGATTGGTTGTGTAATGTCACAAGTCTGTTACCTTCACATTGAGCTGAAACATTCACAGATTGGTTGTGTAATGTCACAAGTCTGTTACCTTCACATTGAGCTGAAACATGCACAGATTGGTTGTGTAATGTCACAAGTCTGTTACCTTCACATTGAGCTGAAACATTCACAGATTGGTTGTGTAATGTCACAAGTCTGTTACCTTCACATTGAGCTGAAACATTCACAGATTGGTTGTGTAATGTCACAAGTCTGTTACCTTCGTATTGAGCTGAAACATGCACAGATTGGTTGTGTAATGTCACAAGTCTGTTACCTTCGTATTGAGCTGAAACATGCACAGATTGGTTGTGTAATGTCACAAGTCCGTTACCTTCGTATTGAGCTGAAACATTCACAGATTGGTTGTGTAATGTCACAAGTCTGTTACCTTCGTATTGATCTGAAACATGCACAGATTGGTTGTGTAATGTCACAAGTCTGTTACCTTCACATTGAGCTGAAACATTCACAGATTGGTTGTGTAATGTCACAAGTCTGTTACCTTCGTATTGAGCTGAAACATTCACAGATTGGTTGTGTAATGTCACAAGTCTGTTACCTTCACATTGAGCTGAAACATGCACAGATTGGTTGTGTAATGTCACAAGTCTGTTACCTTCACATTGAGCTGAAACATTCACAGATTGGTTGTGTAATGTCACAAGTCTATTACCTTTAATCAAAGAGAATAATCATACCCATAGAAGCAGTTTTGCCAACATTACCAATAATGTACCTTCTCTTTAAGATTCAAATGAAGTGATGGAAATAATAATAAATTATGTTGCATTTCAAATAATATTTGCTATATTGTGATATGAATCTGGTAATGTTTTAGTATAGTTTTAAATACATTTCGTGATTTAACTCAATATATTACTCAAGATCAATCGTTTCGCTCGGTGATTTAATCATGTAATCAAAAAAATGTAAGAAATGTAATTTTTGGGGGTACATTTGATACCAGTGTTCTACCACCCCTATTTTATTGTGGGAGAAATATTTGCCTGGTCAATTTCCTTAATTTGTATTCTGAATATAATCAGTATTGATAAGGAGTGGTAAAGCTGAAGAGACTTGTGTAGAACATAATCTTCAGACTTTAAACAATGGAAATTAGTCATTATCATTGCATACATTATGATACTCGATCGTGCTGCATCTAGTCTAAGCTGAATCTTAATGAGACTCGGGTCAGGCTGAAGCCCCACAGACTGACACCATGCAGTCTACACTTTTGAGACTTAAGATATACTTTGTTCTAATTTCATTTGCTATGTATTGACATTCATGGATAATTTCTTTTTAGAAAGTTGAAAGTAAATATTTCACAAAATAGTTGTAACAAATAATAATAAATTATGTTGCCTTTCAAATTGTAATATGAATCGGGCAATGTTTTAGCATAGTTGTCAATACATTTCTTGTGTATCTGTTTATTTAGTCATTGTCAGTGTATACATATGGCACTCGATCAAAGCTTAGTTTAGCAGTCGGGGCGTAGCGAAGGCATTTTCTTTGGGGGTGTGGAAGCCAATTTGACGACTGACATCAGTGGCGTAACCAGGAATTTATTTGGAGTAAATTTACCGACACAAAACTAATATGAACAGACAAATTTACTTCCCCCCCCCAAAAAAAAAAAAATGGACACCTGATAACAAACAACTCGGTAAATCTTCAGTGCTTACAAACACTATCCATTTGTAGTCGGCAAATCCAAACCTCTTTTGCTGACCGAAAATTGAAGCCGTGCACAACAGCCAAAATAAAATAGTGCCCGGTGCCAGGTTGTTCACAGGGCTGTTCTGGCACCGTAGATCCTTGATCTGCATGCGCATTGACATGTTTGTTTGCCCCTCATTTTGACATAATATAATTGCGGAACACACGTTTAGTCTGTTTCTTTAGAAGCATTTCAAAATAAAATAGACCTATCAGCCTATAGTTGACCAATATGCGTTGTCAAATATCGCGCAGTTTGCAATAATTTGTGGATGTGTACCGTAAGTTTAATTTTGCATTGCCACAAAATCAACATTTGAATGGATTCTACTGCATTCACAGTTCCTGAGATCTAGGTCATGGTTATTGCATCAGACATACTCATTACAGGCTATATACCTGTACGTCTCCATCCTACAATACCGACCAGCCGACTCAAGGTAGCAATTTCCTCCAACTTCATCAGGTTGTCATGGAAGCGATATAAACAACTGTTGGCTGATACCATCCTGACAATAAGCCACACACGCAAATCAATTCATGCAAGCATCAGAACTGTTATTTTTTAAACCAAACAATTCTCGCCTTAAGCTTCAAGTTGATTGCACCTGAATGGTTATTCCTGAAGCTCGAAACACGGAACAAAGCAATGACAGTGGAAAGAAGCGTTCATGCATGATCAATTTCCCCACACCACTGGGAGTGTACGCTATTGGTAATAACCCAAATCAAACTGAACACTTACTTATAGTTGTGATAATAGTAGTAATGGTAGGCTTATACCAAATGTCATGAGAATTTTCGAGGAAACGTGAATACAAATTTAATCCTGATATGGATCATACATGGTCACGACCTGTTTTCAAATAAGAAAGCGTACAAACAAATTTGATTGTAGGCCTATATATTTTCTTGTGACACAACACAACGGGATAAGCTGAACCTTTCACACGTTGCTTTCTGTACACGTATATTCTCTTTCTTATAACGTATGGGTGCATTTATAAACATGTTACCAATGATTTATAATCCCTTTAAATGACAGGTATATTCATATTACAGATATTAATCTATTCTGCTGTGGCTCACTTTCTGAGAATAACGATAAAAATATAGAATAACTGACCCATGAAAGTTTCAGCTCACTACACTGAGTCGTTAACGAGACAATAGTGAAAACGTATTCAGAAAACAATTAATGATGGTGATTTTTATATTGTGACGATATGGGGGCGGAGAGTTAGGAGACAGTCCCCATCACCAGCCACAATCCGACCGCCATGACGACATCTCACACTCGCCCGCTGATAAAAATAAATCAGGTTTGATATTTGAGGTGAATATGTTACAATTATTCGTATAAATAATTTTCGAGCACTATTGTGATCACCAAGCCTTGAAATTCCCACTAACCACTTCAATACCGGAGGTAAGTGGATTTTTCAGGCGGTGAGTGTAAAAAGTGGGTAAGTGGATCTATCCATGTTTTTATGTCATGTCCCATAACAGCATTGCCAGACACTGAAATTGGGTAAGTGGCTTTTGGAAATGGGTAAGTGAAAATACAAGGGTGAAAATACAAGGGTGGGTAAAGGGTGGGTAAGTGACCAAAAAAAATAATTTCGAGGCTTGGTAATCACCACTTTCTCAGACAGATTTGCCTGCATGCAATATGCACATGTGAAAGTCGATTTTTTTTTTTTTTTTTTTTTTTTTTTAAATAAATAAATTGAATTAAAAAAAATGCAGCACAGCGAAATATTGCCCCTTTTTACCCTTAAAACGGGGGAGGGGGGGGGGCGTATATTGGATCTATGACCTCAATCAAAATAATTTCAGGGCGAAAATCTCCCGGGGGCCTACTTTGTTTTGTCGCCCCCTCACATGACATGATTTCTGGTTATGCGCCTGTCTAGCTACGTCATCTTTAAACAGGAATCTGATTGGCTGATACTGCACCGGACCAGGCAACCCAAATGTTGGATGGTTTTAATTGATCGCGTACAATTTAATTCTTAACAGCGACAGGAAAGAAACAGCAATACCATGAACACTCCAGTATCCTATGCAAACTGAATTTGAGATTGCTTCGTTCTTCTCACAAGATAATAGTGCTTAAATTCACTGAGAAGATTCACTATTAAGTGTATTTGTCGGCCTTAAGGGCACGGATAGTGCATCTAGTGCGTGGACTGAGATGACTAGCCTACAATGGATGGGATTCTTGGTCGTGGCTCTTACTGGTAAGTCTGAAAATCTCTTTCTCAGTCTATACACGAATTTACAGTTTTCTGTGTGTGACTCTCGCATCTACAAAAATATGATTCTGTACAATGACGGTATTTGGTAATGTACATTAATTTCAACCATCTAGTTTTCAAGAAATATATCATAGGGCCTACCAACAACTTGTGAAAGTGTCATCACAGTAGATGCTCACGTTTTAGAGCAAACGACGACAAATTCTCACATTGTTTTAAAATGTTTTTACATTTTACAAAAAGGTTGCTGGATGGAAACATTTTTTTATATTCGACATATCATTCATGTTTTCTCTAGTATGAAAGCATTTCAGAAAAAGTTATTTCTCGGGAAATAGTGAATGTTAGATAATAATTTGTTTATTTGATAATCTGGTTATTAGCAATGCTGTACCTTATTAGCAATGCTGTACCTTCCTTCTATGACCTTCCCTTTAAAGGGACTTTAAAATGCAATTGCATGTAGATACGTATTGTAGCAAATATTCATGTTTCTGGAGAGTTTAAACAAAATCGGAGGTCCATTATTTTAGGTAAAGTGAAAATTAATTAATTGTATTTAAATTTTAAAACAACTCAGATTCACATTAGCACTGAAAGTGTTCAAAGCCAAAAAATACAATCGTTTCCTCACGAAGTGTACTGACTGGTTACCAAATGCTCAGTTAACAAGACAACACAAATTATTAAGACAACTGACTTTTGAAAAAACGAGTAATTCAGTAATTTTTATGAACAAAACAAACAATAGTGTTGCATCTGATCCCATAAATTATTGACATCACGGACTTGCTCATGAATATGCAAATTGCATTAGCATATAAACCAAAACGCGCTCAAAAAGTATCAAAACACGATTTGGCATTTAAAAAGGTAGAAAAGTGATGTCAGCATTAAAACAGATGTGTACATAATGTTATCAAGTCAAACAATTCCTATTTCATTTACCATTTGTGACCGGCTCCACAAAAATGGGTATAATGGGACAAAATTAAAAAATTGAGTTACATACATAGCTGAATTGGTTACATTATAAGCTTTAATTTGGTGTAGGTTTGAATCCTGTGGCATTTTGCATTCTGGAGATATACTGATTTTTGCATATTCATATTGTACAAATTAACGGAAGTGCCTTCAGAGATACAGTTAAACACAGCAAGTAGAAAAAGAAATGAACTAAGAAGAAACTCTCTTGAATGCCCATAGCAACAGTTATGTTCCTTTTGAGCTCCTTTAGGAATGCTCGTGCAATATAAATTTGAATTATCAAGCATCTTGGAGTATTTTTTCAAATATTTTTGCTAATTTGCATAATGTGTAACATTTTTACTTTTGTTTTTTCATCTTTACTCATCAATAATAATATTTCTGTAAATAAATTATGAAAATATTGATATAATAGAAGCCAATAAACCACCAAAAAAAATTGTGAATTTTTTTTTCACCCTCTCCACATAGAACAGCCCTTTACGGGTAATAGCATAGCGTCCCTTAATACCCTTTTTCGCAGAGCGGGTCACATTTAATAAAACCTCACTATTGATTATCTTCACAAAAATAACTGATCAAAGTTTTACATATCAATTTACTAATGATATTGAAACATCCCTTGATATCATTCTGTCTGACGTGCTATCATTTGGAATACTATGTCACAAATGAATGAACGTGTTATTAAGATGAACATTCCACGTGAGAATATAAGAAATCCAAATGCAGTTTTGTCATATTTATGACTCAACGAAATAGGTTGGTTAGTCGAAGCAGTTTTGTCAATATTACCAATATTGTTCATTTTACAACCAGGACCGTAGCAAACTTTGGGGAATGGGGTACTGACTTCAACGGCGGTAACAAATTGAACACCTTCAAAATCGCTGTACGAGGAGGGGGTAGGCATGATAAAAAGTTTGAGGAAAGTACAATTTGTAGGCGTGAATAATTTTGAGGGGGGAGAGAGTAGGCATTTACAATTTCGCCTCCGAAATATCGCCGAACGAGGGAGCGTTACAAATTTCCCCCCGGAATTAAATCACCTCGTGAACAAAAACTACAAACCTTCTCCCTGCCCCGATGGCTTGATTTATTGCATAGTTTATTTTGCCGACTGAGGCTCGATTTATTGACTGAAAGTCAATATGGTGTGGGGGGAGGGGTCACACTACTTTTGGCTTTGGCCCTGTTTACAACAGTGATAATTTCACATAAATTAACGGACAAAACTTGGTGTAAATACGATAATGGCATTGCTTGACCTTACTTATAAAATCATCAACGGTTTCGAAAGTTATGCTTTTAATACAACATGGGTATTTTAATACCCATTTAAATTAATCATAATATTTTATTAAGAACATTATGGTGTTTCTGCGAACCAAATACATGAAAGCTACTTCTGATCTTTCTAATCATGTAGCGTCCCACAAGGATCACTTTTAGGACCCCTTTTATTTATTATGAATATCATTAATATATATCAATCTTCCCATTATTTTTCTTTTATTGTTTATGCTGCTAATATTTTGTGTTGTAACAAGGACCTGCCTTTGTTATTCAACAACGCTAATACCCACTTGTCAAATGTTTGTGACTGGTTTAAAGCTAATCGATTATCGTTAAACCTCTAAAAATGCAACTACATGATCTGTTGTAACAACAACAAAAAAATATGATGCCTAAAATCTAAAATTACAATTTCCCATCAACGAAAGTTCCTTTGTGTTTTTATTGACAACCATTAAACTTGTAAAAAATATATATATATTTCCTCACTTATACTACCTTATCTGTCTTATTATAATATTGTTTGGGGAGTACTTCTCCCAGGAACTTGCATAAAATGGAAATTTTGCAGAAAAAAGCAATTGGCTAAATGCCATTTCAGAGCTCACACTCCACCTTTGTTTAAACAATTCAATTTGTTACGTTTTCACGCAATAACGTTTTACCAGCAAAACATATGTACAAGTATTCCACTAAACAACTTTTTCCTCACATTGCTAGCATAAAGTAAATTGTAATTTCCATAGCTATCAGACCAGATCTTCATCTCCCTAAACATAGAACATCTACATTCCAAAATAGTATTATGTGGTCGGGGCCCTGCAACTAGAATAATCTCCCTCAAATATCATCTCTTCTAAGAACCTAGATTAATTTCAGCGTACTCTTAAATTATATATTATTCAACATAGAATTTAATCTTTAATTTCTTTTTTTCCCCTTTTATTTACTTATGTATTGAACTCAACACTTGCAATAGTTTATATTATTGTAATTGTTAAAGGGACAGTATCGTCACGATCAGAGCGGAATTTCGACAGGGCATGGAATTGATGTCCTAGTTTAAGATGAACACATTGACTGAAAATTACTGGCTCATTTATGCAGCAACAACAGTAATATGTGGGGTATTATGGTAGTCACTGAGTTAATCTAAAACTAGCCTTCCGATTCCATGCCCTGTTGATTGTGACGGTACTGTCCCTTTAAGTTTTCTTTTCTGTATTCACATTACATCGGGCCTACTGTTTAATTGTTTAACTGTTTTCCACTGAACTTATTGTTGTTAGTCTTTGTAATGTTTTATGTGTCAGGGCATACATACCACAAGCTGTTTTGGTTATGCTCCACTGTTATCTAAAACTGTTCATTTATTGTTAACATAGTAAATTATTAAATACACAGAGAATTAGCTGTTGCAAACTGGCAGAAGGTAGAATGGACGATATGTATACTTGTACACAAGAGTGTTTATGTATGTATGTACATGTTTGTATGTATGTCGTCCATCTGCTATAATGAGTTGTCACTGACCGAACTCTTTAAAATGTTGAATTAACACTATAGTTTTAAGAGTGTAGGTTCGAAATGTAAGGCCAATAACCATTATTTTGCATTGTAAATTATTGTTGGAATGTCATGAAATGAATGAAATGATTTGTCATACACACACACCCTTTGAAACCATGCTTGCAACGGCGGCGGAATGATTTTGAAAGTGGAGGGGGCAAATCCAAACCAGCGAGCCAGCGAGCAAAGCAGGGCGTGGGGTCCGGGGCTTGCTTCAGGGCCCTGGGAAAATGTTGTATTGAGGAGGCTCTGTGCGAGTATTTGTGAGCTATTTCAGCGGGAACCACAATAATTTAATTTTGGTACATATTTACTGTAAAACCATGATTCTCATGATTATTTTGAAAAACGTGTAAGGCCAAAGAAAAAAATGTTTCTGGTTTCTGGTGTCTGCGCGTGTCGCCTCAGACCCACGCGTCGGCATTTTTAATGTATTTTTTGTTTTGCTATGAAACGATGTCCAATTGCAGCCAAAATTGCTGGATCGATTGGAATTCTGCTGTGCCGTGTTTTAAACGACTTTTTCACATAAGGCCAAAAAAAAAAATTTGTTGAGTTGCCCTCCAGTGAAAATATTTGAAGGGGTCGGTCGGTCGGGATTTTTCTCTTTTTTTTTCCTCCTTGACTGTCATTTTAAGATTGAAATGCATTGGAACTGAAACCACATACCATGTTTTTCATTTGTATACCTATCAGCAAGGAATTTTGCTTCAGAATAAAAGTATCCCAAGCATTTTTGTTGTACTTTTCGCTGTGATTGACAGCAAATTCATCCATATTGCGTGCAATGCTCAACATGCAACATGTGAGTGGCCATTCGATTTGAAAACGTGTAGATCGAGTCGCAATCGTTGACACACGTACAGTGCGGGGAGCCAGTGCACAACGTGTAAGGGCCATTTGATTTGAAAACGTGTAGATTTGAGTCGCAATCGTTGGCACACAGTGTGCACGAAGGCAGTGCACCATGTGAGGGCCGGGGCCATTCGATTTGAAAACATGTAGATTGAGTTTTGGGTACCGGTAAATTTACCGGTAAAAAAAGTGGAAAATTTCACAAATCAAACGTATTATGTTTTATACAAAGAAAATTGGTAAGTTTCATTAATAAATAGGCCTATGAATGACGGGGAAAAAATAAATAAAAACCCGACCCGAGATTTCAGCACTTTTGGGTCGGTCGGTGGAGGGCAACTCAACATCTTCTTTTTTTTGGCCTAAGGGTATGAACATTTTCCTGATATGTGAGGCCTCTCTTAGCTACCATACTTTGTATATGGGGAAACGTAATTCCCTGTTGGCTAAAAAAAAAGGACAAAAAATACAAATACAGAAAAAACCTAAAAAACAAAAACGTTCTCACTGCACCGATTTTTTGGGGCCTAATTTTAAATTATCTGTTTTTCTTTCCTCAAGTAAAATAGCAATATTCCGATGGAAAAGAACATTTCTGGAAATTGCCGATAAAATAGCGAAAAACACGAGCGATACACCTTTAACCCTATCAGGCTTGCCCATGGCGGGGGGGGGGGGTGGCTGTGGTCCTAATTTTAAATTATCTGTTTTTCTTTCCTCAAGTAAAATAGCAATATTCCGATGGAAAAGAACATTTCTGGAAATTGGCGATAAAATAGGGAAAATCACGGGCGATACATCTTTAACCCTATCAGGCTTGCATGGCGGGGGGGGGGGGTGGCTGTGGTCCCTTGATATTTGTCATTGTATCTCCTGAACGCTGACACCGATCACTCTCAAACTTTGTGACTTTTCTTAACTATTATTTTGAGCCTCCTCATTCTTGATTCACCGATATGGGAATTTGTGCATGATTGTTTTTTGTTTACAAGTTCCCATTGTATTTTAGCCTTCCATTGGGAAATTCATATAAAAGTTTACGTTATTGATATTGTACAACAATAAAAGTACTATACATTTTTGATAAACTCAAGCAACATGATTAATCACAGTTTTACCAAAAAATACTAAGTTAATGAAGATATACAAAATCCCACAAAATCTTTCTGTCTGAGGTGTTATCATTTTAGTAAAGTAATTTCCCAAATGAATTTTCGACTCCATTTTATCAAAACTTCAAATGAGTTTTCGACTCCCAGAAATCGGAATGCATTTTTGAATATTTTTCTCGACACAATGAAATATGAATTTTCACATAATGGTACCGGTACATATGCAATCAGTGGTGGTTCTAGTATTTGTCAACCCTGGGGGTTATTAGTAATCTTTTCAGAACTGGCTTTTTGGTGTTATACTGAATGTTATAATACTGAATCAACATTTGAATTTTCTAATGTATTTCATGTACCACTGCAAATTGGAAATTAAATATTATAGTGACCTTTGTAAGATAAATGGTTGCCACTGCAATATTGAACTCCCCACATATGGGAAAAAATAGGCCTAATTAATAGTGATTTTTTTTTTATAACTCCATCACATTTACAAAAATATGTGTCAAAACCTGCACTGTTATCAGAATTTATTTATCTGTTTATCCGATTGTTTCATTGGCTTGAATAGCAGTGGATTAGGATAGAGTGAGGTTCAGGGGGCGATTATGAGAATTTTACATTTCGAACCATCACCCCTCCCCCACCTCTGGTAACAAATTTAATTTACACCTCTGAATTTCGGCCCACTACTGCTCATTTGTTCCGCCTCTCTTAGCCACAATACGTTTTGTATGGGAAATTTGGTCTGCATGGTTCCAATAACCGCGTATACATGTATCACGTGTTGCGTCACCGCACCGAATTTGAACCCGACCGATAACCAGATACCGGAGACTTTTTTGGCCTTAACTAAGTATCCATATTTACATGACTTTTCCAACTTTTAATTGCCAATTGTGTTTTTGTTTTAAATATTTTTGGCACTTTTTTTTTTTTTTATGGTAATGAGAATTTACAAATGCATACAGAACACTCAATCTTAATTCACTGTTTGTCAAAAATAGACTTTTCATTTTTTGTTAAACTTTTCATAGGCATGGATATTTGCAAAAATATGTATCTATATAAAATTGTAATCCTTGGACCCTTTTATATCAAGATGGATGAATTGTGTTGATGATGACAGTGTGATCTTGAACAATGAAGGAAGACATTAGAGAAAAGCAAGACAGCCAAAAATGGGAGGAAGGGATCGTTGTTATCTATTCAAAAGACCGTGTGACCTACAGAAGATATTTATATTCGATCTATTTATTGATATCCATTGCGTTGTATCAGGCTAAACTCGTCTATGCTCTATGTATCATTGTACACATGTTACATGTTGTACTTGCACATCAATATAACATCCAAACAAGCTGAAATTAACAGTGAATTAGATTTGAGATAATAATGGCCTTAATTTTTTCTACAAATCTAAAGAAATATTTATTTTGCAGACCTGTCATCAAAATAGAAGATTTTATAGTGCCTGCTATTGTCATTAATCAAGATTTTGTACCGAAAACACTGTTTTGTTATTATGATTTTATGTATAAACAAGTGATTTCATGTATTACATCATTGGTAGACAATGCAATGGTTACAGAAATCAAGTCAATGTCATCATACAATAACAATGAATCATTATAAATGACAATTTTAACAAATTAGAATTTCGTAATCCGCAAAACGTCCAAGATGTTTCAAACTTGAACAGAACATAAAATATATACATTTCACTAATAGTGGCCTTCATTATTTTGTTCCTGCAGAAAAATACAATAGATGAAAACGAGGCGAGTTTTGGGGGGCAGAGATTTAAATCGAAACGCGTTTAGACAAGTCAACAATTGGTATAAAAATACATCCCAGAAGCATTTTTTTCTTTTCAAGAAATATTGGAAAATTTGAATGTAAAACACATTTGCCATATTTATTCATTTTTATTGCAGTCTTTCTAAGCTGTGTGTATTTGTGTTTTTTAAACTTTTATTCTGGTTCATAGGGGTAGTGGCGGCAAATGTTTGTTACTTTGGTCAAGAGATGGATGAGCAAGGTAAACTACGCTGGATGATGCCGGCTGCTGAGTACCAGGATCGCTGCTCATGTTCAAGAATCAAAATAGGCGGTATCAACCCAAGACAGCAGAAAAGATCTCATGATGCGTACTACACCGATCATCCACTGTTTACGAACAATGTGGATAAGATTCGTGACTATTTCAACTGCGAAGGTAAACATCGTTTATGGGTTTACTGAGTTTCTTGAAAAATGGTTTAAATGAGGGATAGAAATGTACGGTGGCTCATATTCGCCAATTCCTAGAGAACTCATGTTTTTTACGGCGTTATATCGCCGTAGTATTGCGATATATCGCCGTATTACTGCGTTATATCGCCGTATTTTATTGCGATATATCGTCGTATATTATTGCGTTATATCGCCGTACTATTGCGATATATCGCCGTACTATTGCGTTATATCGCTGTACTATTGCGTTATATCGCCGTATTTTATTGCGTTATATCGCCGTATTTTATTGCGTTATATCGCCGTATTTTATTGCGTTATATCGCCGTATTTTATTGCGTTATATCGCCGTATTATATTGCGTTATATCGCCGTATTTTATTGCGTTATATCGCCGTATTTTATTGCGTTATATCGGCGTATTTTATTGCGATACATCGTCGTATATTATTGCGTTATATCGCCGTACTATTGCGATATATCGCCGTACTATTGCGTTATATCGTCGTACTATTGCGATATATCGCCGTACTATTGCGTTATATCGTCGTACTATTGCGTTATATCGCCGTATTTTATTGCGTTATATCGCCGGCCTGGGCCCGGGGTTTATTAAGAATCTGAGGAGTAGACAAAGAAACTGAAAAGTTCGTTTGGTGCATCGCAAATTAAAACATATAACTAAATAATTTATCGAATGTTTTTTGAAATAGGCATATTCTTTTTTCACACAAAATAGATTCTACGGCTGCAGTGAAGACAATTGACCAGCCCAATACAACCATTGACCCAGGAATAACTGACCAGCCCAGTACAACCATTGACCCAGGAACAAATGACCGGCCCAATACAACCATTGACCCAGGAACAACTGACCCGCCTAGTACTGTGGTCATGACAAGCACCGAGAAGCAAACACAAGGAGGTAAATTTGTGTAAGCATATCAGGCTGAATAAATAAATATATCTATTAGTGTCACTAAAATGTATAATTATGTTCATTATTCTTTTGTAATCAGAAACAGTGAAGACAACTGACTGGTCCTGTACAACCATCGACAAAGGAACAACCGAAGAAAGCACTTGAAAGCACACGAAATTGTTGATAATTTTAGTAAAAGAAAATCCTTCTCTTTAAACTAAGACCTTGTTATAACATTATAATAAAAAAAAGCAACTTAATAATGCAACCTTGTTCAACGTTGACAGCTGTATCAGTTTGAAAACAAAGAGTTTGTGGAAACTAACCCTGTACGGAAGTTTAAACAAAATAACAAAAAATAAATTGAATGTTGCTGATTGAAGAAATTGTTTACAAGTCACAATCTGTTAAGCTCATGGATTGACCTGCGCGTTCTAAAGAGCTAACTATAGCACAGTTAGTAAAGCGTCAAAGGTACAGAATCAGTCATTTGATTTGCTCACTGGAATTATAGGCCTATATCTCACTGGGCAACAACCATCAATCCTAATTCTGTGAATATTCCCCATCAGGTTCAGGGAGGATATTTGCTAACTGCAGCGAATTGTACAATGCTACCCGCGTAAGTGGCCTGTACACCATCCACCCATCACAGTATCCAGACGGCTTGGAGGTCTACTGTGATCTGACCGTTGAGCCTGGCTTTATTGTAAGTTAACATTCAACGTTTCAGATACAGTTAGCACATAAATATAGAATACCAAAAATATATGACAAGTATTATGGCATTACCTCAACACAATTGGATTCGTATTGGGAATTATAGATCAAACACGTCAACATTGTGCTGAGATCAAAAGTTTAATTTACTTGATATTGTTTAACAACACAAATGAATTTCACGCTTGTATTGTGAGATATATTTAAGACGTATGTGATCTAATTATAAAGGATTTGTGCGTTGTTTTATTTAAAGAATACATTAGGTGGACTTCTGATGAATGTCTGTAACGGTCAAAATTGTTTAAATTGCACACAAGCTCCGTCGTGTTATTTTGATTATTTTCTTCTTCTGCAATGATAATTTCTTTGTTTCATTAATTAAATAACTTCCTATTCCAAAATAAACAATTAATCTGTATAGGTAATCCAGAGGCGCATAAACGGGTCAGAGAATTTCAATCGTAGCTGGGCCGATTATAGAGACGGCTTCGGTAACAAGGAAGGGGAGTTCTGGCTGGGCAACGAAATAGTCCGTAAATTGACAAATGAAGGCGAGTGGTTGTTAGATGTGGATCTGACGGATGAATATGGCAAGACTGGTTACCTGGTATGGCCATTCCGCATCACTGGCAACGACTACACCCTGAATACTAATACTTTCACCACATTGCTGATTATCGGTAAGCATAAACTGGCTTCGTGAAGATTATTATTTAAATATTTTACAAATGAATAAGGCGATTGTTCAACATTATCCATCCTTAACTTGTCACCATGACACAGCGCCCTCTATAATTGCCTCGTGTGTACGTGAATACCTAAAGCACAGATCTTTTACAAAGGTCTCGAAATTCCTCACTGAGCGCCAACTGAGTCAGTTAAGTGACCCCCCCCCCTCGCCCGATAAATCTGAACATTTATTTATGACGTGAATTTATAAGTTTTTGTTTCAATGTAAGTTTTGTGCTACACACTTTAGAAAATCAGTTTAAAAACTTGGTTGCTGATTTGTGAACATTTAAAAATGGTTTATTATGACTTTATTCGTGTCATTGACAGCTTATTGATCTGTTTTCAGGTACCACACCGTTCTCAACATACGACAATGACAACGATGGCAATGACGATAAGAACTGCGCATCTCTGTTTGGTGGGGGCTGGTGGTTCAACAATAACTGTGCGGAAGCCAGTCTGCTGGTTGCGGAGGGAAATCTGCTGCATTATAATCTTAATGGCTTTGGCGGCATGAGGTGGAGTGCATGGAGTGACTATGATACAATAATTTGGAGTGAAATGAAAATAAGGCCTAGGATGAAATACTTCCCCGATATTTTTGATTGGACATTGTCATTTTATCCAGCACAGCCGCTCTCCTAATAAAACAAATTTTCAGTATGAAAAGTGAGTAGGCCTAAGCCATTGTGCAAAGGTTATAATCGATAGTGGACATTCGCCGCACTGGAAACGAACTTTACTCGACCTTTACTCAAGGGAACATGTTGTTTGTAGATTCGATTTACTTGGTAGTTTTTAAATCTGCAAGTTTCAATTTAGGCCTGTTCGTATTTTAACACAACTAATTATTTGAGAATAATTCATTTGAATGAACGGGGGGGGGGGGGGAGTGTCACTTATTTCTAAAAAAAAGTTCAACTTAACAGCTAAACACAGAGCCGTATAGTTTGCGACGTGATAGGCACCAACATCTCTATATAGACACCAATTATGTAGTTTTAACGCTCCAGTGCATATACAAAATGGGCACATAAGGCAAAACAGGTCTCTGGTTTCTGGTCTCCGCGTGTGCCGCCTCAGACCTGCGCGTTGGCATTTTTATTTTTATTTTTGTGTGAAACGATGTCCAATTGGAGCCAAAATTGCTGGATCGATTGGAATTCTGCCGTGCTGTGTTTTAAACGACTTATTAAGACTTCTCTTAATAACAATACTACGTACATGAACCACCTAGATTGGTTGTGTAATGTCTCCAGTCTGTTACCTTCGTATTGAGCTAGCTGAAACATTCACAGATTGGTCGTGTCATGGTCACAAGTCTGTTACCTTTAATCAAAGAGAATAATCATACTCACAGAAGCAATTTTGCCAATATTACTAATGTTGTACCTTCTCTTTAAGATTCAAATAAAGTGGTGGAAATAATAATAAATTTTATTGCATTTCAAATGATGTTTGCTATATTGTGATATGAATCTGGTAATGTTTTAGTAAAGTTGTAAATATATTTCGAGAATTAACTCAAGATATTACTCAAAATCAATTGTTTCGCTCAGTGATTTAATTACATAATCCAAAAATGTAAGAAATTGTTTTGGTACATTTGATACCAGTGTTCTACCACACCTATTTATTGTGGGAGTAATATTTGCCTTAATTTGTATTCTGAAAATAATCAGTATTGATAAGGATTTGCAAAGCTGAAGAGACTTGTATAGAAAATAATCTTCATAATCACAAATTAAACAATAGAAAGTATAATTTTGAGAATTTCCTAAACTGTTAAATCTCGAATTTGACATTTTGAATAATCCATCCCCCGCTCCCTCCACACCATTGACAACAAATTTACGCCACTGTCAATTATTTGTGTCTGTTTACTTAGTCATTATCATTGCATACATTATGATACTGGATGTGCTGCATCTACTCTAAGCTGAATCTTAATGAGACTCGGGTAAGGCTGAAGCCCCACAGACTGACACCATGCAGTCTACACTTTTGAGACTTATGATATATTTTATTCTAATTTCATTTGTTATGTATTTGACATGCATGGATAATTTCTTTTTAGAAAGTTGAAAGTAAATATTTCACAAAATAGTTGTAACAAATAATAATAAATTATGTTGCATTTCAAATAATGTTTTCTGAATTGTATGGTGTTCTAAAAAGGACACAGGCACGTTGCAAGAAGAGTGTTCAGGCGTCGCCTTAGAACTGTCACCGTCGCACTAGAAGTGTTGTGTCGCACTAGAAGTCTTATCGCGTCGCACTAGAAGTGTTCAAGCGTCGCACTAGAAACGTTTACGCGTCGCACTAAAAGTGTTCACCGGTGCGTTTTTTGTCTCGTATGAAGACTAAACTTCATAAGAATAAAAAATAAATAAAAAAAGGCCGGACCCAGACCCACTGCCGTGAATAGCTCCATCCAGCATTTGGCTCCAGAAATTGTAGATTCTAGATCCGACCTTAATGGCGGATGGATGAGGGAGGCACACAGAGCATTCCTCCGGTTCCCCTCTCCTCTCGGTCCAAGCTAGATTGTTTATATATTTATTTTAAACTATTAAAAAAATTACTGCAAGAAAAAATAAATTACACAATTTCAATTGTTCTGCCCCAAATATGGATCGGAAACAGCCTTCATGTCCCCCATACTTCTAAGTAGCGATTGACGTCCATGACTGAATGACAATCCAGGCACTCTAGGTTCAATTGTTTTCATAATGAACTACTCATCAAAGTGATCAATTAAGTTTAGGCATAATAAAGCCGCGAGCAAAAATCAAAATCGTTTCTTAACATATTGCCAGTAACCTCTAATTAAAACTGCAAGTAGGTACTGTTCATTCAAAGCATCTAGGACCGGAAAGACGAACTGCCACCCGAAACCACAGCTCTTTTCGTGAATTGTAGATTCTAGATCCGACCTTAATGGCGGATGGATGAGGGAGGCACACAGAGCATTCCTCCGGTTCCCCTCTCCTCTCGGTCCAAGCTAGATTGTTTATATATTTATTTTAAACTATTAAAAAAATTACTGCAAGAAAAAATAAATTACACAATTTCAATTGTTCTGCCCCAAATATGGATCGGAAACAGCCTTCATGTCCCCCATACTTCTAAGTAGCGATTGACGTCCATGACTGAATGACAATCCAGGCACTCTAGGTTCAATTGTTTTCATAATGAACTACTCATCAAAGTGATCAATTAAGTTTAGGCATAATAAAGCCGCGAGCAAAAATCAAAATCGTTTCTTAACATATTGCCAGTAACCTCTAATTAAAACTGCAAGTAGGTACTGTTCATTCAAAGCATCTAGGACCGGAAAGACGAACTGCCACCCGAAACCACAGCTCTTTTCGTGAAAAAAATATTACAAAGTAAAACTGATAAACAACTCAGCAAATCTTCAGTGCTTAGAAACATGATATATTTTCATCGGCAAACCCATAGCTCAAGGTTTGCCGACTGAAAAATTATTATAGACCAACCCTTCTTATAGTACCTTTGATTTGCTGACTGAGTCTCTAAATGCCTGGACGGTGGGGACGAGTGAACCCCGTAGGCCTGAGCAATATTTTTTCTGCATTAAAGAATTTATATTATTTCATAAATATAATTATTAAAAAAGGTTCTTCTATAATTAATTCACAGTCATCTCGTCAAAGTGGGCAAAGCTCCTATCGACAAAAAGGTCAAACAAGAGATCACCCAAAAGTGGCGCTCCTTTCGAAGATCACCCCGAGGTGAGGAACAAATAACACCACCATTTACTGTCAATGAGGTCAACGAAGCTCTGAAAGATCTGAAGAGTGGCAAAGCTCCCGGATACGACAATATTCATCCAGAATTTCTGAAACACCTGGGCCCTGTCGCTCGGAACTGGCTCGCACAGTTCCTATCAAGAGTGATCTCAGAGAAAAACTCCCCAGAATCTGGAGAATTGCAAAAACAATCGCTATCCCGAAGCCGGGGAAGGACCTGAAACTTGCATCAAGCTACCGACCTATCTCCCTCCTCTCAATGTGCTACAAACTTCTGGAACGGATGATTCTCCATCGCATCAAGCCAACTGTGGAGGAAGTACTACACATCGAGCAAGCCGGATTCCGCTCTGGTAGAAGCACACAAGATCAAGTTCTAGCCCTCACCACCTACATTGAGAACGGATACCAGAGACGACAAAAAACCGGCGCAGTATTCCTTGATCTAACAGCCGCATACGACACTGTCTGGCACAGAGGTCTGCTCCTCAAAATTTCACAGGCCCTACCACGCTGGGCTGTAGACACAATTGAACTTCTGCTGCAACACCGACGGTTTCGTGTCCACATGGGAGACAACATCAGCTCCTGGAGATCACAGAAGAATGGCTTGCCACAAGGCTCGGTACTGGCACCAACACTGTTCAACCTATATACAAATGACCTCCCTGACACCACATGCCGGAAATTCATCTACGCCGATGACATCTGCCTCGCTCACCAAGCAGTGAAGTTTGAAGACCTGAACACCATAATTAACAACGACATTGCTGAAATCAGTGGATACTGTAAACGCTGGCGCCTCCAGCCCAGTGCTGCCAAGACAGTATCTAGTGTCTTCCACCTCCACAACGTAAGGAGCAGCCAGGAACTGGATATTCTCCTAGATGGCAGACGCCTCACCCATGATCCAAGGCCAACATACCTCGGAATCACATTGGACAGAGCGCTCACCTTCAAACCTCATCTTCAGAAAGTGTCGGCTAAGATCAGGACCAGGAACAACCTGCTACACATGCTCGCCGGAACAACATGGGGAATAAACGCAGAGACGCTTCGCTCTTCTGCTCTGGCACTTTGCTACTCGGTGGCTGAGTACTGCGCACCCGTATGGAGGAACTCTGCACACACCAGCCTAGTGGACATCCAGCTCAACACCACCACGAGAACCATCGCTGGAGCGGTCTGTGCCACTCGGACAGATTGGCTTCCAGTCCTGAGCAATATAGCCCCACCGGATGTACGCAGGGAGATCGCTACTGCAAAGCTCGTCATCAAGACCCAACAAAAACCGGAGCTACCACTGGTCCGTGACATGGAACACCATCCAAGACCAAGGCTGAAGTCCCGCCACCCAATCTGGACCAATGTCCCAGAACCGGCCACTGCAGAGCATCTATGGAAGGAGAGGTGGGACCTGACCGATGTGCCAAACAAGTTCCTGGTCGCCGATCCTAGCACTGGACTTCCAGGAATGGACCTACCCCGCGGGCTGTGGATCCTTTTAAACCGGTTCCGCGCTGACGCGGGGCCATGCCGGAGTAGCCTCTACAAGTGGGATTTCGCTGCCTCTCCGCTCTGCGATTGTGGCGATATCCAGACAATGCGCCACCTAGTAGATGACTGCCCAATCCATCACTTCGACGGTGGTATAGCAGCCCTGCATACAGCAGACGAGGATGCCGTTAAGTGGCTTACCGACATCGTGACCAAGTGGAGATCATAGCATTCGACTATATATATATACCGACAAATTTGAGTGATATGGTAGTCTAGTGGTTAGAAGGCTCACTTTCGGGATCAAGACTAGGTTTTGTAAATATTTGTAAAAGAATTTCCAATATTTTTTTGTTAACTACCACATTAATTCAGAAACAAAGCCTTTCTGTATTGGCTGTGGAGGAATTTTTTTTTTCAAAAAAATTCCAAAATTCATTTTTAGTACCGTATGCATGCTAGCTACCGAATAGTCAGGTCGCCGGTTTTGTATAGGCCTATTTGGTTTTGCTAGTAAATATATGGCTTTGCACATAAAAATATGGCTTTGCCATGAAATACATGGTTTTGCTATTTAATATTTAGTTTAGTCTTACCGGTATGTAACAGTGCGCCGCTAAACACTTCTAGTATGACGCTTAAATACGTCTAGTGCGACGCGACAACACTTCTAGTGCGACGCGACAACACTTCTAGTGCGACGGTGACAGTTCTCGTGCGACACGATAACACTTCGATTCTAGTGTGACGCGTGAATTCTAATGTGACGCTTACACACTTCTAGTGCCACGCGTGCATACTGTTCTTGCAATGTGCCTGTGTCCTTTTTAGAACTCCACACAATTGTGATATGAATCGGGCAATGTTTTAGTAAAGTTGTCAATACATTTCTTGTGTATCTGTTTGCTAAGTCATTATCAGTGTATACATATAGCACTCGATCGTAGTAAAAAAAAAAAAGCTTCATTTCACAGTAACAAAACGTGAAGCCGTGCACAACAGCCAAATAGTGCCTGGTGTCAGGTTGTTCACAGGGCTGTTCGGGCACCGTAGATCCTTGATCTGCATGCGCATTGACATTTGACATGTACGTTTGCCCCTCATTTTGGACATAATATAATTGCAGAAACACACGTTTAGGCTGTTTCTTTAGAAGCATTTCAAAATAAAATAGACCTATCAGCATATAGTTGACCAATATGCGTTGTGAGTCAAATATCGCACAGTTTGAAATAATTTGTGGATTTGTACCGTAAGTTTAATTCTGCATTCATTTTTTTGTTTTGGCCACAAAATCAACATTTGAATGGATGCTACTGCATTCACAGTTCCTGAGATCTAGGTCATGGTTATTGCATCAGACATCCTCATTACAGGCTATATACCTGTACGTCTCCATCCTACAATACCGACCAGCCAACTCAAAGTAGCAATTTCCTCCAACTTCATCAGGTTGCCATGGAAGCGATATAAACAACTGACGGCCAATACCATCCTGAAAATAAACCACATACGCAGATCAATTCATGCAAGCATCAAAACTGTTATTTTTTAAACCGAACAATTCTCGCCTTAAGCTTCAAGTTGATTGCATCTGAATGGTTATACCTGAAGCTGGAAACACGGAACAAAGCAATGGCAGCAGAAAGAAGCGTTCATGCATGATCAATTTCCCCACACCACTGGGAGTGTACGCTATTGGTAATAACCCAAATCAAACTGAACGAATTATTATCTGAACGCTTACTTGGTAGCCTTATATAAATATCATTCTTATATAAAGAATTTTCGAGGAAACGTGAATACAAATTTAATTCTAATATGGATCATGGATGGTCATGCTCCATTTTCAAATAAGAACGTATACAAACAAATTTAAACGTATATATACTACTCAAAACAATTTAGGGAACACCGGATTTTTAACATCAAATAGGTTTGAAATGTTCCATGAACCGGGATTTTCATTTGCAACCCCCTCTCTCTTTCAGTAGTCATTTCATGAAATGTGTAATCACTACATGCATCCTTTATCATCTGTTTCATTGTGCAGTTGTTTCTCATCAATTCTGTGAAACATTGTGTTTATCTGAAATAAATGATCTTGCTTTAACTGAGATTATTCCGGTGTTCCCTAAATTGTTTTGAGTAGTATATATTTTCTTGTGACACAAAACGACGGGATAAGCTGAACCTTTCACTTGTTGCTTTCTATATAGGTCTACACGCATCTTTTCATTTTTATAAAATATGGATGCATTTTTTAAAACATTTTACCAATGATTTAGGCCTATAATCACTTTAAATGACAATTATAATTTGATATCTATTTTGTTGTTTCTCACTTTCTGAGAATAACAATAAAAAATATAAAACAACTGACCCATGAAAGTTTCAGCTCATTCCACTGACCTGTTAACGAGACAATAGTGAAAACGTATTCAGAAAATAATTAATGATGGTGATTTTATATTGTGACGATATGGGGGCGGAGCGTTAGGAGACAGTCCCCATCACCATTGGCGGATCCAGGGGGGGGGGGCTAAGGGGGCTGTAGCCCCCACCCCCTAAAATAAAAAAAAATTAAACAAAATTTTTTAAAAAGGGAGAGAAAGAGAGAGAGAGAGAGAGGGGGAGGGGAGGGGAGAACGCACTCCCATTCCCACAGTGTGCGGGATAAACATAAGGAGGTGACCTACTTAGTACTGTACTAACCGTTGCGCATAGGAAGTGGCGGCACCCTTTGTAGTACTGAAAAATAATTGTTTTTGATTCTCAGCCCCCCCCTAAAAAAATTCTGGATCCGCCCATGATCACCAGCCACAATCCGACCGCCATGACGACCCCTCACTCCCGCCCGCTGTTAAAAATAAATCAGGTTTGATAGATGTTACAAATATCCATATAAATAATATTCGATCACTATTGTAATCACCACTTTCTCAGACAGATGACCTGCGTGCAATATGCACATCTGAAAGTCGATTGTTTTTTATTGTTGTTTTATTTTAAATAAATAAATTGAACTAAAAAAAATGACACCACAGCGAAATATTGCCCCTTTTTTACCCTTAAAACGGTGGAGGGGGGAGGGGCCGTATAGTGGATCTATGACGTCAATCAAAATAATTTCAGGGCGAAAATCTCCCGGGGGCCTACTTTGTTTTGTCGCCCCTCACATGACATGATTTCTGGTTATGCGCCTGTCTAGCTACGTCATCTTTAAACAGGAATCTGACTGGCTATCAGCCAATCAGATTCCACACCAGACCAGGCACCCCGAGATGTTGACAAACTGGTTTTAATCGAAGCGCGTACAATTATGTTTAAACTGTCCATAAACAGCGACGGGAAAGATACAGCGATACCATGAACAATCCAGTACATACAAATTGAATTTGAGATTGCTTCGTTCTTCTCGCTGAGATAATAGTCCTTAAATTCACTGAGAAGATTCACTATTAAGTGTATTTGTCGGCCTTAAGGGCACGGATAGTGCATCTAGTGCGTGGACTGAGATGACTAGCCTACAATGTATGGGATTCTTCGTTGTGGCTCTTGCTGGTAAGTCTCTTTCTCATTCTATACACGAGTTTACAGTTTTGTATGTGTGATCCTGATCCACCCAAAAAAATCATTCTGTACAATGAAGGTATTTGGTATTTGGTAATGTACATTAATTTCAACCATCTTGTTTTCAAGAAATATATCATACCATCAACTTGTGAAAGTGTCATCACAGTAGATGCTCACATTTTAGAGCAAACGACGACAAATTCTCACATTGTTTTAAAATGTTTTTACATCGTACAAAAAGTTGCTGGACATATCATTCATATTTTCTCTAGTATGAAGGCAATTCAGAAAAAAAATCTCGGGATGATTGATATTATTTGATTGATGTTTATTTGATAATCTGGTTATTACCAATGCTATACCTTCCCTTTAAAGATCCTTTAAACTGCAATTGTAAGGAGATACATACTGTAGTAAATATTCTGGAGAGTTTAAACAAAATAAGAAGTCTATTTTTGAGGTAAAGTGAAGATTAAATATCGTATTTAAATTTGAAAAAAAAAACTCAGTGTCACAGCAGCACTGAAAGTGCACAAAATCAAAGACAACAATGGTTACCTCACTAAGTTTACTGATTGGTAACCAAATACTCAGTTAACAACACAATACAAATTATTAGAGAACTGACTTTTGAAAAAACGAGTAATTCAGTTATTTGCCGACTGACTTCAGAGGCGGTAACAAAATTGAACACAAAATCGCTGCACGAGGAGGGGTAGGCATGACAAATTGTTTTGCGGGTGTAAGTGTGAGAATTGTTTATTTGGGGGGGGGGGTAGGCATGATAAAAATTTTGAGGAAAGTGCAATTTGTAGGCGTGAATAATTTTGAGAGGGGAGGGAGTAGGCATTAACAATTTCCCCTCCGAAATATCACCGAACGAGGGAGTGTTACAAATTTTCCCCCGGAATTAAATCACCTCAGGAACAAAAAACTACAAAACTTCTCCCTGCCTCGATGGCTTGATTTATTGCATAGTTTATTTTGCCGACTGAGGCTCGATTTACCGACTGAAAGTCAATATGGTGTGGGGGAGGGGTCACACTACTTTTGGCTTTGGCCCTGTTTACAACAGTGCTAATTTCACATAAATTAACGGACAAAACTTGGTGTAAATACGATAATGGCATTGCTTGACCTTACTTATAAAATCATCAACGGTTTCGAAAGTTATGCTTTTAATACACCATGGGTATTTTAATAGACTTGTCTAAAGCTTTCGATACAATTAATCATAATATTTTATTAAACAAGTTAAGAACATTATGGTATTTCTGCGTACCAAATACATGAAAGCTACTTCTGATCTTTCTAATCATGTGGCATCCCACAAGGATCACTTTTAGGACCCCTTTTATTTATTATGAATATCATTAATATATATCATTATTTTTCTTTTATTCTTTATGCTGCTAATATTTTGTGTTGTAACAAGGACCTGCCTTCGTTATTCAACAACGCTAATACCCACTTGTCAAATGTTTGTGACTCGTTTAAAGCTAATCGATTATCGTTAAACCTCTAAAATTGCAACTACATGATCTGTTGTAACGAAAACAAAAAAATATGATGCCTAAAATCTAAAATTACAATTTCCCATCAACAAAAGTTCCTTTGTGTTTTTATTGACAACCATTAAACTTGTAAAAAATATATATTTCCTCACTTATACTACCGGTACCTTATCTGTCTTATTATAATATTGTTTCGGGAGTACTGCTCCCAGGAACTTGCATAAAATGGAAATTTTGCAGAAAAAAGCAATTGGCTAAATGCCATTTCAGAGCTGACACTCCACCTTTGTTTAAACAATTCAATTTGTTGCGTTTTCATGCAATAACGTTTTACCAGCAAAACATATGTACAAGTATTCCACTAAAACAACTTCCTCCTCACATTGCTAGCATAAAGTAAATTGTAATTTCCATAACTATCAGACCAGATCTTCATCTCTTTTACATCTCCCTAAACATAGAACATCTACATTCCAAAATAGTATTATGTGGTTGGGGCCCTGCAACTGGAATAATCTCCATCAAATATCATCTCTTCTAAGAACCTAGGTTAATTTCAGCGTACTCTTAAATTATATATTATTCAACATAGAATTTAATCTTTAATTTCTTGTTTTTTCTTTTATTTACTTATGTATTGAACTCAACACTTGCAATAGTTTATATTATTGTAATTGTTAAAGGGACAGTATCGTCACGATCAGAGCGGAATTTCGACAGGGCATGGAATTGGTGTCCTAGTTTAAGATGAACACAGTGACTGAAATTTACTGGCTCATTTGTGCAGCAGCAACAATAATATGTGGGGTATTATGGTAGTCACTGAGTTAATCTAAAACCAGCCTTCCGATTCCATGCCCTGTTGATCGTGACGGTACTGTCCCTTTAAGTTTTCTTTTCTGTATTCACATTACATTGGGCCTACTGTTTAATTGTTTAACTGTTTTCCACTGAACTTATTATTGTTAGTCTATGTTTTATGTGTCAGGTTGTGCGTACCACAAGCTGTTTTGGTTATGCTCCACTGTTCTCTAAAACTGTTCATTTATTGTAAATTATTAAATACATAGAGAATTAGCTGTTGCAAACTGGCAGAAGGTAGAATGGACGATATGCATACATGTACACAAGAGTGTTTAAGTATGTATGTACATGTTTGTATGTATGTCGTCCATTATATTATCTGCTATAATGAGTTGTCACTGACCGAACTCTTTAAAATGTTGAATTAACACTATAGTTTTAAGAGTGTAGGTTCGAAATGTAAGGCCAATAACCATTATTTTGCATTGTAAATTATTGTTGGAATAGAGAAAAATGTTATGAAATGAATGAAATCATCAAGAATATTGACAAAGAGGGGCAGTACCCCCCCCCCCCACCACCACCACCCTTTGAAACCATGCTCGCAACGGCGGCGGAATGATTTTGAAAATGCAGGGGGCAATCCAAACCAGTGAGCCAGCGAGCCAGCGAGCAAAGCAGGGCGTGGGGTCCGGGGCTTGCTTAAGGAGGCTCTGTGTGAGCATTTGTGGGCTATTTCAGCTTATAAAATGTGATTTTATTAAGTACATTTTGGAAAATGATTTCTTAATCTTAACCTAATTTTTTTAAACGACTAGAAAGACAACTGCCACCCGAAACCGCAGCTAACGACTTGTAACAAACAACCAAATCGGCGAATCTTCAGTGCTTAGAAACACGACACATTTGGAGTTGGCAAACCCATAGCTCAAGGTTTGCCGACTGAAAATTTATTCTGGACCAACCCTTGTTCTAGTACCTTTGATGCTTCATTTGCCGACTGAGGCTCTAAATGCCAACTGAGAAAAATTATTGAGGGGGGGGTGTCACCCCACCCCCACCCTGTTCGCTACGGCCTTGGGGAGGGGAATCAGGACCTTTTCTAAAGTGCCCTTGTTATTCGTAATTTTACCGGAAATTTTCACAAATGTTTTTGGAAACGAAAATAAATATTTTGCAGTGAGATATTTCACAAAATAATTGTCGGAAGCTCGGTTTAACGGGAAATAATATAATTTAATTGTGCCCAAATGAACTAATGGCGGGAACCACAATAAATTAAAATCGGTACACATTTACTGTAAAGCCATGCTTCCCATGATTATTTGAGTAAAATAGCGGTATTCCGATGGAAAAACAACATTTCCGGAAATTGCCGATAAAATAGCGAAAATCACGGGCGATCTTTAACCCTATCAGGCTTGCATGGCGGCGTGGGGGGGGGGGGGAGGTGGCTGTGGTCCCTTGATATTTTTCATTGTATCTCCTGAACGCTGACACTCTCAAACTTTGTGACTTTTCTTAACTATTATTTAGAGCCTCCTCATACCTGATTCACCCACCGATGTGGGAATTTGTGCATGATTGGTTTTTGTTTACAAGTTCCCATTGTATTTTAGCCTTCCATTGGTAAATTCATATAAAAGTTTATGTTACTGATATTGTTAAACAATAAAACTACTACCTTTTGGTGAACTCAAACAACATGATTAATCAAAGTTTTACCTGAAAAATATAATAAGTTAATGAAGGTATACAAAGTCCCATGAATTGTGTCTGAGGTACAATTTGGTACAATAATTTCCCAAATTTGTGTTCGATTCCATTTTATCAAAACTTCAAATGAGTTTTCTACTCCCAGAAACTTCAATGTTAGATTAAAGTCGAAAAATCTGAATGAACTTTGGATGTTTTTTCGATCGACACAGTGAAATAAGCTAGCATTTCACATAATGGTTTATGTACATATCTCTTTATTCTTACAATTTAAATTGGGCGTCGATCGCAACTTAGAAGGAAAGGGGGAGGGGAGACACGTGCAATCAGTGGCTGCACAGCCTCACCCCCATTTTAGACATCACATTTGGGGGAGACAAATAGTACAGTGCAACAGGCCATAAACACTCCAAATGCACATTTTTGGTTTTTAGGCTGTAATTCAAAATGGGTTATTCCGGTGAACTTGGAACTTTCACAGTATATGCACATAGGTTAGGCCCACCTTTCCCCAATATATTTAAGAAATATCTCATTTGCATCTAATTTGCATATCATTCAAAATTTAAATCTCAAAATATGATGAAAAGCCTATGATTTCCTCATCTTAACAGTTTTTACCCCATTTCTTTTCTAGAAATGGGGCTAAATATATGACGTGCATTTTGTACAGAATCAAATTCAGAATTTGTACTTGTTTGTACTGATTTTAAGGCAAAATATGCAAATTTGATGACTGATGTTGAAGGCCCATGATATCTTTATTTCAAATACAAAATAAACAGTCATTACACTGAATCAAAGTAGACAAGACAAGGCATAAAATCTACAAAACAGAAATTTAATATGTATTTTCTATTTCCTATTGGACAAACTGTGAAAATCCTTGCTATGTAGCTTGCATGCATCAGGAGTTATGGGAATGGGTAGCATGGAGTGTTTATGGCCTGTTGCACTGTACGAGTTGGTAAATTGATGTTTTTCTTGCATTAATTAAAACCCTAACTCCCTAGACCCATTTGCTTACATATAACCTGAATCCTCCAAAATCCTTCAGTAGTAAAGCAAGCACATGACATGTATGCACACATGTGTTTCTAATCTGTGATACATGTACATGGCCAGGGACCCTCCCTGCATGCATGGAGCAATAAACAGTGTCCACTGACCCAAGCACTGACCTTGCAATCACTACAACAAATATGGATGTACATGTACCATGGAAAGGCAAGTATGCCTAATAACCTCAATCCTCCAAAATCCTTCACTTTAGCAAAGAGCATGTAGCATGTAACCTCAATCCTTCAAAATCCTTCACTTTAGCAAAGAGGATTTTGGAGGATTTTGGAAGGTTAGGGGTAAAATAATTTATAAAAGTGCAAAATATAAAATAGGCTACAGGTCAGTATTGTAAAGATGACATTTTCCTTTAAAAACATAATCAGACCTGGCTCTTTAGTGTTATACTCTATGTTATTATACTGAATCAACATTTGAATGTACCGTACCACTGCAAAGTGGAAATTGATATTTGTAAGATAAATTTTTGCCACAACATTGAACTCTCCACATAGGTGATGTAGATATGAAGATGACTTTCAATGATATACTTAGGAATGCCCTCTACAGTTGAGGGGATCAGTCGACGTGTTTAGGAAATACATTGTATTATAGGAGACACATTGTGCCCCCCCCCCCCCTCGCTTTGATAGGCCTATATATTATTTATATTTCTCGAATACATTTCAAAACGGTGTGAATGATATCTTGTAGGCCCGTTTTGCCGAAATGTTGTGTGATACATTCTGTCGAAGCCGTCCAGTTTGCCTCGTGGGCAATGCAGTCGGTCTGGCGGGGTTCAAGATTCAAATTAAACAGGGCATAAGCTGATTCACTACAATTCACTAAACAAAACGAAATCGCTGGTGTTATTATTAGAAATGCTAGACAGCCAAAAATTACTGAGACATTTTGCCTCGGCAGAGGCGGAAGGGCGCGTCGTTATCTATTCAAATGACCGTGTGATCGACAGAAGCGATATTATTTATATCCATTGTGATGTGGCAGGCTAAACACATCATACACATATGTATCATAGTACAATATAACATCTACGAAATCAGTCATTAACAGCGAATTAGAATTGGGATAATAATGGCCTTAATTATTGCTAAAAATAAAATATTTTTACCTTACATGCCATCAAAATAAAAAAATATTGACATCAATAAAGATTTTGTACTGAAAACCCTATTTTGGTTTTATGATTTTATGTAAACAATTGATTTCATGTATAGGTTTTCCCGGTCAATTTCGGCAAATAAACAGCCAATTTAAACACTGCGTCATTCTGTTTCGCGCGAAATTGAATGCTGCTCAAAATCATCATTCAATTTCGTTTTATGGGTAGGCAATAGTACTCTTGTATCATGTGATTTAAACAAAATAACCATCCAATTTAACAATCCACTCGAAGAGCATTCAAATTCACAGGAGCTTTTCGTGGCGCTTATTTGGTCATTCAAATTCATTATTGGGTAAGCACTTGTGGAATTTGTGCAACTTAATTGACACTTTATTAAACTTCGTTTAACTTTTGTTTCCTATAGATTTTTTAAGGTATAAAAACGGTTCACTAATGAATGAATGGACAATAAGAAACCAGGTTAAAAATTGATAAAGACACTCATACAATAAAAATCAGAGAATGAACAAAACAAAGTAAGACTGATTGGCCCTATGTAAAGTAAACATATGAAACGTATTCTCTTGTCTTTTTTTGCATTCGTTTCTCGTATTTTTTAAATTCTCATTTTGCGAAATTGATTGCCGTTATACGAAAATTAAAGTAACATTTTAGTGAAGATATCCAGTCGCACTAACTCTGCTAAACTGGATGAAGAATGTGCATTACTAAAAAAAAAAGAACGACATATATGCTAAATTAATATAATACCACATGAATTCGCATAGCCTGAAAATGAAATTGAATGCTTAAATTCTTAATTCGAAACACAGTGACAAGTTGAGAGACAAAATCGCTTTAATATGAACGTATGGAAGTGAAATTGGCTGCTTATTTGCCGAAATTGACTGGGAAAACATATATTACATCATTGGTATGAGCAGTATACAACGCAATGAAATCAAATCACTGGCATTCTATAATAACAATGAGCCATTATAATAAATTAGAATTGCTTAATCCGCAAAGACATAATACCTAAACGCTCTTTTGTCCCCAAACGTCCAGAATGTTTCAAACTTGAACAGAACATTATAAACATTTCGCTAATGATAGGGGGCCTTTATTTTGTTATAATAACTAAATAGGCATATTTAATGATAAGTTGCCCATTTTGCCGAAATGTTGTGTGATACATTCTGTCCAAGCCGTCCAGTTTGCCTCGTGGGCAAAGCGGTCGGTCTTGCGGGGTTCAATTTCAAATTAATGCTATGGTCCCACAGGAATATTTCGATCTTTCTATCGAAATATATTTCGATTCCTGTTTTTTTTGTTATTTTTAATAATTTCGTCAAAATCTCGTATAAATATCGACAAAATATATGTTTTCCGTGAGGAAATTTGTATTTTTGTATTTTCTCGACAATTTCGATTCATTTTCGATTTTATTTCGACGACTTTCGACTGTTTAGATCATTTCGACTGGCATTTCGACAAAATTCGACTGTTTAGACTGTTTAGATTGATTTCGATTTTTTTTTGAATAATTTTCGATTGTTTTAAAACATTTGGACAAATGTTCCGATTTATTTCGACTGTAACGAATGTTTAGACTATTTATTTCGACTGGTTTTCGAACTTTTAGACTGTTAAGACTATTTCGATTTCATTTTCGATAGTTTCGATAAAATGTCGACAAAATTTCGATAACTTTAATCGAAACTTTATCGAAAAATATTGGTCAGGTTTAATAATTTTCGATTAATGATTTTTTTTTCGACAAATCTCTACAAATATCGACAAATATCGACAGTTTCGATTTTTTAGACTCTTTAGACTATTTCGACTTTTCTCGAGAAAATTTTGTAAAAAATCTAAAATCTTGACGAAACACGATCTAGAGAGTCGAAATCTCTGTGGGACCATAACATAAACAGGGTATAAGCTAATTCACTACAGGGTTACAGATGGATATATTTTGCTGGCTGAAAGCTTTTGTTTTCTCCGAACGGTCAGTTCGCGTTATGGACAGCAACAATATTCAACTTTCGCGTGAATGAAAATGTGTTTCGATATAATGTATTATGTATTATCTTTTTTTTTTTTTTTTAAAGGTACATTGATAATGTTGGCAAAACAGATTCTACAAGTATATGCTTAATCTCCTTGAATCAAACAGGGGCGGTTAGAGGGCTTCGAAAGGGGGAAGGTATACGGGAAAAGGGGGCCACGCTCAAAACATATGGTAAACTAACGTGCACGACAATGAGGGGAGGTTGCTACCACGCATGGACAAACATCAATTTGATACCCCCTCCCGTGAAGGTTTACACCCATGAGTTAGGCCTATATACAATTTCATTTCCTAGGTCCTTTAAAGATCTGTTAAATATGAATGCTTTAACGTGAAAACATTATTATTTACATTACTTTTCCATCCTTTAATTGGTTTTTGTTTGAAATATTTTTCTTGCCCTTTTTTTAGTTTTTATGCTAATGAGAATTTACAAATGTAAAAAGAACACTCAATCGTCACTGTCAGCTATCCATAGGCATAGATATTTGCTAAAATTTTTATCTACATAAAACTGTAATCCATATACACCCTTTTATAGGAAGCTGTCGGCTATAGATCCCGTTTAATCAGCGTTTCATCTCCTCCAAGACGGATGAATTGTGTTGATGATGATAGTGTGACCTTGAACAAACAGCCAAAAATGACCTGAGGAAGGGGGCGTGGTTATCTATTCAAAAGACTGTGTGATTGACAGAAGATATTTAAGCCAAGGCCTATATTCGATTTATTTATTGATAATCTGGCGTTGTATCAGGCTAAACTCGTGTATGCTCTATGTATCACTGTACACATGTTACCTGTTGTATACTTGCACATCAATATTATAACATCCAAACAAGCTGAAATTAACAGGGAATTAGATTTGGGACAATAATGGGCAGTTAGTTTTACAAATCTAAAGAATTTATTTTTGCAGACACGTCATCAAAACAGAAGATTTTATAGTGCCTGCTATTGTCATTAATCAAGATTTTGTACCGAAATCACTATTTTGTTATATGATTTTATGTAAACAAGTGATTTCATGTATTACATCATTGGTATGAACAGTAGACAATGCAATGGATACAGAAATCAAGTCAATGTCATCATATAATAATAATGAGCCATTATAAATCACAGTTTTATTAGAATTTCGCAATCAGCAGAGACACATACGCTATTTTGTCCCCGAAACGTCCAAGATGTTTCAAACTTGAACAGAACATAAAATATATACATTTCACTAATAGTGGCCTTCATTATTTTGTTACCGCAGAAAAATACAATAGATGAAAACGAGGCGAGGTATTGGGGCAGGGATTCAAATCGAAACACGTTTAGGTGGGACAAGTCAACAATGGGTATAAAAATACACCCAGAAGCATTTTTCTTTTCTTTTCAAGAAGTATTGGAAAATGTAAAACAAATTTTCCATATTCATTCATTTTTATTGCAGTCGTTTTAAGCTGTTTGTTTTTAATAGTTTCATTTTGGTTCATAGGGGTAGTGGCGCCAAATGTTTGTTACTTTGGTCAAGAGATGGATGAGCGAGGTAAACTACGCTGGATGATGCCGGCTGCTGAGTACCAGGATCGCTGCTCATGTACAAGAATCAAAATAGGTGGCATCAACCCAAGACAGCAGAAAAGATCTCATGATCCGTACTACACCGATCATCCACTGTTTACGAAAGATCTGAATAAGATTCGTGACTATTTCAACTGCGAAGGTGAACATATTTTATTGGTTTATTGAGTTTCTTGAAAATTGGTTGAAGGGTATAAGGGTTAAAAAGGGCCTGGGTCCGGAGGAATAGACGTAAAAACTGAAAGGTTTGTTTGGTGCATCGCAATTAAAAACACAATTTTGTTTTCAATATTTTACATTAAATTCTCCTGAGGACGATCAGAACATACTGATCGAAACGTCGAGTTGTACCTCCAGTTCTTTTCAGAACTAATTACTACTCAATTGAGATTCCACATGGTGTCACCGCAATTAGTCTTACTTATCATCCTCACCATGCAAAGCTACAAGTTTTACCTTACATTAAATTGTCGTCCGGCAACTCTTTGTAAATTTGACATAGCCTAACAATTCCTGTTTTCTGTATTATAAGATTATAAAGATTAAAGCACCGGATGATATTGATATGTGTACCAACTTTATACCAAATTAAATAAAAACTTGATGTTTTCTATGCTACAAAAACAAATACGATCACTAAACAGTTTAATATTTCACATTTCATTTGTTATACATTTCTTTCTAATACTAGATTAACCTAAACCCTTGATACATTTCAAATGTTATCATTAATGCTCTGTTTTTGTAGCCAGAGATTTTTCATGGGTGAGGGTTGTATTTTATTATTTGTTTTTAAAATAAAAATAACTAAATCGGCAGCCCCCTCCCCCGTGGCTACGCCATTGGCTCCGCAAATTTTAGTAATGTCCATACATAGAGAAAAACATGCATATAAATAGATGTTCGTCATATGCAATACAAATTTACAACAAACACAAATAATTTGAAATAAATAAACAATTAGCTGTTGCAAACTGCTTACCAACCTAAAGGACCTGTAGTATAAATGCAAAATAATGGTTGTTGGCCTTACGTTTCAAACCTAGCAGGTTCTTTCTCAAAAGCAAAATGGGACAGAATACCGAACATACATAAGGCCAACAAATACCTTGAATTATATTTGCACGTGGCTATAGCACAAAGTATACCATCTGGTATCAGTCATTTGATTTGCTCGCTTGAATTATATATCTCCCTGGGCAACCATCAATCCTAATTACCAACTTCTGTGAATATTCTCCATCAGGTTCAGGGAGGAGATTTGCTGACTGCAGTGCATTGTACGAAGATAATGATGATGGTGGCGATAGTGGCGATGGTGGCGATGAAGGCGATGAAGGCGATGAAGGCGATGAAGGCGATGAAGGCGATGAAGGCGATGAAGGCGATGAAGGCGATGAAGGCGATGAAGGCGATGAAGGCGATGAAGGCGATGAAGGCGATGAAGGCGATGAAGGCGATGAAGGCGATGAAGGCGATGAAGGCGATGAAGGCGATGAAGGCGATGATGGCGATGATGGCGATGATGGCGATGATGGCGATGATGATGATGGCGATGATGATTACCACGTGAGTGGTCTGTACACGATCTACCCATCACAGTATCCAGACGGCTTGGAAGTCTACTGTAATCTGACTGTTGAGCCTGGCTTTATTGTAAGTTACATTCACCTATTATACAGTTAAAGATTCTTCAACAAGACATGCTGGAGAGTGACTTAGAAGTGTACCAGAGAGTAGGAATCACATTACAGCCGTGGTGTGTGCGTTGGTGTGTGGGAGGGGGGGGGTGGGGTTCACTTGTCATTCATAAACTAGATAAGCTCACATACTAAAGACTTTTTGACAGTTCAACTTTCGCCAAAGAGAAATCCGGTTTTCAAAACAGCCTACGGGCCTGCAATTTAGAAAGAGACAAACTCGACCTACAATCCCGGCCAAAATAGTTGGGACGCGTGACAATAAACATTCTCTCCCCCGTCCCCCGCTTCAATGTATTGTCCCTGAGACAAAGACAAAGACTGCGGTTTGTTCACGTCTGGTCACGGCTTCATAGATAAACCAAGAGAAATTCAGACAATCCCGGCCAAAATAGTTGGGACACGTGACAATAAACATACCCTTGCCTGTCCCCTGCTCCCCTGCTCCCCTGCTCCCCCGCTCCCCTGTCAATGTTGTTAGCTCCAGCCGGAGCACAGACCGCGCAATGAGAGCCAACATTGTCCGGGGGCCTGGGGGCCCAGCGATATTTGGCCGGGATTAGTCCAAACCACTCATTTATGCTTACATATCTATGGAGCGATTGTAATTATGACAGGGACGCCACGGGCCCCGCCCCACAACATAGCATGGGCAATGGCCCAGTATAGTGTAAAAAGACTTGTGTCGTTTAATAATTTTGAAGTACCGTATGTCAACCTTAAAATTCAGATTTATCATCACACTTAACCCAAACACTAGATCTAGCAGTGACGTATCCAGAGAAGGGACACGGGCCTGTCGCCTCCCCTCCCCAACCCACCCAAAAATCTCTCAGGGCCAGAATAACGAACTGTGATAAGAGGGAAATTCCCCCTCCTGTCTGATTTTTTTGGATCCGTTCCTGACTGAAGCGTGTGTAATTATAATATTGATTTTTCATAATAGAAGACGGATACAGACAAACATTTATGACTACATTGATGACATTTCATATGGGAACTAATTATAAAGGGCACAGGGTCCATCTTGTAATCACGAACAACAATACTGGAGTAGTTGGATTTCTGATGAGAGTTCTATCAGCAGGGTCAAAGTAGTTTTACTTGCACACTCCCATATCTACCGTTTATTTTTAGATTTTTTGGGAAAAATCTGCAATGATGATTCATTTGAAATTAAATAACTTTCTATTCACAGATAAATAGACCAATAATAATCTTGGAAGACGTGTTCCTCTATAGGTAATCCAGAGGCGCATAAACGGCTCGGTAAATTTCAATCGTAGCTGGGCCGATTATAGAGACGGCTTCGGTAACAAGGAAGGGGAGTTCTGGCTGGGCAACGAAATAGTCCGTCAATTGACAAATGAAGGCGAGTGGTTGTTACGTGTGGATCTGGTGGATGGAACGGAAAAGACTGATTACCTGACAGTATCGTCATTCAACATCACAGGAGACAATTACACACTGAACATTGGGTCTCTCGAAGGGAATATTGGTAAGCACAAACTGACTTCATGAAAATCGCCTCAGACCTGCGCGTCGGTACTTTTATTTATGTATTTATTTATTTATTTGCTATGAAACGATGTCCAATTGCAGCCAAAAGTGCTGGATCGATTGGATTGTTGCCGTGCTGTTCTTTAAATGACTTTTTCACATATGGGTATGACCGTTTGCTCGATTTGTGAAGCCTCTCTTAGCCACCATACTTTGTTATATGGGAAATTTGGTCCCCGCGTATACATGTATCACTTATTTCCCTGTTGGCATATATATATATATATATATATATATATATATATATATATATATATATATATATATATATATATATATATACCATATATATATATATATATATATATATATATATATATATATATATATATATATATATATATATATATATATATATATATATATATATATATATATATATATATATATAAGTAAGTAGGTGTTTGATTCTTCAGTAAAATAGTGCTCTACTTGATAGGAGCGTAATAGATCAGGTATAGTTCACAGCGGGACCAAGATAGTGCTCTACATTGAAGGATATATATACAATATATTAAAAATGGCCGAAAAAAGCGCGTCACCGCACCGATTTTGAAGCCGACCGATGACCAGAAACCGGAGACCTTTTTTTGGCCTTCATTCATCCTTAACAGGTTACCATGATACAGCGCCCTCTAATGGCCCCGTATACGTCAACAATGCAACACACAAAGCACGGATCGTTATTATAACAAAGGTCTCGGGATGTCTATTACCAATGATGATGAACATTTATTCTATACATTGAATAAGTTTTTCTGTTGAAAAGAATCAAACATTTACAGCAGAAATTGCTGTTTTCCTGATTTTTCTGTGAATATACAGAAATGTGTGGTTTCTAAATGGTATATGTTCCTATTCTCTGTAAATGTACCGCAGGTCTCTATCTGCAGTTGATGCACAAGGGGAAAATTCTGCCGTATATCAAAGAATCTGCTGTATAATAAAGAAGTCTCCGTAATGCCAATTGACAAAATAACTTACTGTGAACAACATTTTTTTAACAGCGTTTATCATGACTTTATTCGTGTCATTAATCGCTCTTTTAATATTGATCTGTTTTTCAGATAAAGCTCTTGAGTCAGTAAACAACCAACCGTTCTCAACATACGACAATGACAACGATGGCAATGATGGTTTGAACTGCGCATCTCTGTTGGGTGGGGGCTGGTGGTTCAATAGTTGTAAGGAAGGCGATCTATCAAGAAAGCCGGTGGAAAGTACGCCGTGGTATTATCAAACGCCCGTTGAGAATAACCTTAATGGCGAATATGAAGGCATGAAGTGGAGTCCATGGAGTGAAAAGAATCACATAATTAGGAGTGAAATGAAAATAACACGTATCGGTTGAAATATTTAATAGTATACATTTTATATATCATACATGAAGTTCAAAACTGCAACTCAGTAATTTTGTAATGGGTAATCACCAAAAATTAAAACTCCCTTTAAGTTACACTATCCTTGGGATATTTTAAATCATTTGGGGGTGACAATGTTTACAAAACATCTATATCATTGGTCATGACCAATTTGGTACAGTTGATATACCATCTGAGCTAACCATCCCTGTTTTAGTGTGGGATTAATATTTACCTGGTCAATTCCTTAATTTGTGTGCTGAAAGTACTCAATATTGATAAGAAGTTGTAAAGCTGAAGAGACTTGTGTAGAAAATAATATATTCAGACTTTTTATCAGAAATTAAACAATGTAAATTATAATTTTGAGAATTTCGTAAACTGTTCAATCTCGAATTGTCTTTATAATTTACATTGTTTAATTTCTGATAAAAAGTGTGAAGATTATTTTCTACACAAGTCTCTTCAGCTTTACAACTCCTTATCAAACGGAAAGCGAGCAAAGAAAAAATTGGCTGATGCCGGACTCGATCCCACGAGCGCTCTACCAACTGAGCTAACCAGCCCCATATCTGCCGAGTAGCCAGGGATCATGCCCCGGTCCGATGCAAACAACCTGGGTAACGGCAGTAGCGGGGATCACACAACGGGATACAAGCCTTTTACGTGGTTGTACACAGAATAAATATATGTAGGAAGAAACTGACCTGAAATACGGGTAGAGTGGAGGGAAATAAAACCACGCAAATAATGTGAGTTGATTCAAATGAACATCACATTCTTAATTGTACACAAATAGAACATTACGTACATCTTTAAAGGGAAGGTAAAGTTTTCGTAATTTTCTCTAAAACGTGAGATCCCTACTGTGATGAAACTTTCACTGGTTAATTTGATGATATATTTCTTAAAAGCTATAGAGGGTTGAAATGAATGTATAGATTACCAACCAATGATGTAAACGTGACTCCAGGGTCCCTTCATTACCAAACACCAATGATGTAAACCTGACTCCAGGGTCCCTTCATTACCAAATACCAATGATGTAAATCAGACGTGACTCCAGGGTCTCTTCATTACCAAACACCAATGATGTAAATCAGACGTGACTCCAGGGTCCCTTCCTTACCAAACACCAATGATGTAAATCAGACGTGACTCCAGGGTCTCTTCATTACCAAACACCAATGATGTAAATCAGACGTGACTCCAGGGTCCCTTCATTACCAAACACCAATGATGTAAATCAGACGTGACTCCAGGGTCCCTTCATTACCAAACACCAATGATGTAAATCAGACGTGACTCCAGGGTCCCTTCATTACCAAACACCAATGATGTAAACCTGACTCCAGGGTCTCTTCATTACCAAACACCAATGATGTAAATCAGACGTGACTCCAGGGTCTCTTCCTTACCAAACAACAATGATGTAAACGTGACTCCAGGGTCCCTTCATTACCAAACACCAATGATGTAAATCAGACGTGACTCCAGGGTCTCTTCATTACCAAACACCAATGATGTAAATCAGACGTGACTCCAGGGTCCCTTCATTACCAAACACCAATGATGTAAATCAGACGTGACTCCAGGGTCCCTTCCTTACCAAACACCAATGATGTAAATCAGACGTGACTCCAGGGTCCCTTCATTACCAAACACCAATGATGTAAATCAGACGTGACTCCAGGGTCCCTTCCTTACCAAACACCAATGATGTAAATCAGACGTGAATCCAGGGTCCCTTCATTACCAAACACCAATGATGTAAATCAGACGTGACTCCAGGGTCCCTTCGTTACCAAACATCAATGATGTAAATCAGACGTGACTCCAGGGTCCCTTCATTACCAAACACCAATGATGTAAATTAGACGTGAATCCAGGGTCCCTTCGTTACCAAACACCAATGATGTAAATCAGACGTGACTCCAGGGTCCCTTCGTTACCAAACACCAATGATGTAAATCAGACGTGACTCCAGGGTCCCTTCCTTACCAAACACCAATGATGTAAATCAGACGTGACTCCAGGGTCCCTTCATTACCAAACACCAATGATGTAAATCAGACGTGAATCCAGGGTCTCTTCGTTACCAAACACCAATGATGTAAATCAGAAGTGACTCCAGGGTCCCTTCATTACCAAACACCAATGATGTAAATCAGACGTGACTCCAGGGTCCCTTCATTACCAAACACCAATGATGTAAATCAGACGTGAATCCAGGGTCTCTTCGTTACCAAACACCAATGATGTAAATCAGACGTGAATCCATGGTCTGTTAAAAGGGGGAGTAGGCTACATGAGCAAAAGAGGGAGGGCACATTCCAATGCTGTACCCACTGATCTTTGTTCTTATAGAGATCAGTGGCTGTAATTTCCCTTTTAATAGTCACATAATTGAATCACCTTACTGCTATGAACAGGCTGAGTAATATGGATTAGTAGGCCAGGTATACATATGTATTTGGTATTTGGTAAATGAAAGGAAGACTGTACAATACACAAATGCATGGCAATTCAGATTGTGTACATTATCGTTTTTAGATTATTGGCGAAAATCCATTCTTGTCAATTCGATTGTTAAATCAGTTGTTTCGATAAAGTACGGTAACGGTCACTATACAAAGAAATCTAATACTGAAAGAGATTAGGAAACAGATTGTTTGAAACAAACATAAAAAATGTATTAATGAATTAATATTATGGTAACAAGATGTCGTTTATACGATCGTTAACAAATCCAAACAAGGGCGTGGCCATATAGTAAAATAACAGTCTCTTATACATGACCACGCCCCAGTCCATTACACAAATCATAAAGTAAAAACCAATTTTACTTTTTCAAAAAATCTTTGATGGAAATTCAGTCTATAACCGATTGAAAGAAGGCACGGATCTTTCACAGTTTCCCTTATATTCATTCAGTCGGAATTAATAAGTTTGAGAGAGTATACCGTTTCATTTAACCTATAACAGGTGCTTTATCAAAGGAAAATATACAGACATGCACAAATACATGCACACAAATTTAAAAAAAATAGTAAGCAAAGGATTTTGCCTTTGAGAAAGAACCTGCTAGGTTCAAAACGTAAGGTACTGGTGTATATCAATTATTTTGCATTTACACTCCTTTATGTTAGTAAGCAGCTTGAAGCAGCTAATTCTCTCTTAAATAATTTGGAATATTTTACTTTGTGTGTAGCGCTAATAAAATCGTTTGGAAAATGAATCCATTATTGTGTCTTCTTTTCTATGGTCATTCGATTGTTCTTCCTTGAAATGTTTTTGAAACCTTTCTCTATATTTGATACATTAAAATCTGTTAAGAAATATCCACATTTTGGTGAAGAACAAGATTCTGAATTATGCTGCACAAACCTTTGTTAAACACAGTCATTGTAATGCGTTGAATTCAATCAATAATTATAATCCAAGTCTCTTAATCATCAAAGGGACAACTGCCAACATCGTATTGTTTAAATGTCAACTTCTCATGGCTGTGAGTTTAGATGTATATTAACTACAATTCTTAGAACAATGCATCCCAAATTTTAGACGGGGGGGGGGGGGGACCCCAAATACCAAACTCTTTAAATGTGATTATCTCACAGTACTATATTTTCCCACTAGCAGTTATTTGTGTGTCCCCCTATTCTGGCGCTGCTAAAGCAGCAATATTGTACGATTTCCCCCCTCGTTTGTTGTTCTCCCCCGGATCTGCCAGAGCTGGTCAGTCTTATCGGGAAGGTTGCTCTCAGCCAACGACTATTTGCTCTGCATGGCATTAGTCTCTACTGGCTTTTCTCAGTCTTTCAATAATCAATGCAAAAATAAAATTAATTATAATCAAAAATTTACGTGATCCGAAGTTGGTTTCCGTCCGACATGCTATCATTTATGAGAATATGTGAAATGTAGATCTATTACCAATTTGAAATGGGCCACGGCCTTGATCTAAAACATAAAAATGCAACTAATCTGAATGCATTTTCTCGTTAATGACTGTCTTTAAAACTCTCTTCAAAAACTGGGGTGTTAAAAAATAATCCAATGGGTGTTTATATTGGGAAACGCCGTCTAAAACAAACATCAAGGAAGAATTAAGTTAACACCACTGGTGTTATTTTAACACCCTAGTTTGTTCAAAGCATGGATGCATTTACAGAGATTTTACCAAAATAGTGTGCACCCTCTTTAAGCTTATGCCGGGCAACCTTTAATCTCAAATCAAAAATCAGTAAAAGCCTACATGGGATGTAATATTACTGATGTCACTCAACGAGGTCTATATAATTTATTTTATTTTGTTCTTACGCCATTTCATCAATCTATATATGCCTATTTACAAATATCAAAATATAAAATCCTCAATGTCCCACCCTCTAAATTTGGTTATTTATCCCCGCCCACTGTTTGACGTACACGTATCCGTCTGAAGGAAACTGCATTATTTACCTGTCAAGGTTAAATTGGCCAGACACGATACTGAAGATGAGCAACAACTTCATATATAATCAGACAATCATCGCGCGATGTATAAGCCTAATAATGTACATGTATATATCGCACAAGCGACCGTACGTAATGCTGTATGAAATGTCCTCTTACCTCAAAACCGCCAAATGGTTTCATAAGGTAAAAAAAAACCTCCGGTTTCTGGTCATCGGTTGGCATCGGTGACGTGTTTGTTTGTTTGTTTGTTGGGGTGTTTGTTTGTTTGTTTGTTGGGTGTTTTTTATTTTTTATTTAATTTTTTTTTAAATCTTCTGGTAATACATATATATCTAGGGACCAAATTTCCCATACACAAAGTATGGTGGCTAAGAGAGGCAAACGTTCATACCCCTATGTGACAAAGTAATTTATAACACAGCACAGCAGAATTCCAATCGATCCAGCAATTTTGGCTGCAATTGGACGTCGTTTCATAGCAAAACACGAAAAGAAGGGGACGCGCGTGGAAACAAGAAACCAGAGAATTTTTTTTGGCCTAATCATAAAAAGTCATATAATAATTATATTTAAGCCGTATACAGCAAAATGTGCATATGGGTATTTAGGGAAAACAATAGACCGAACGACTGTTTATTAACCCCTCAAAAAAAGTTCTGCAATTCAAGTTTGAGGGATGATATCTTTCTTGTTACTGATGTATGAAAAAAGAAACTGGTGTCATTGAAAAGCTTGATTATTCCTCTTTACAATGATGTGTCATTTGTGATGCTTATGCAATCATGGAATGCGCAGTCCTTCTGAATATGCAGCAAGGTCAAAAATGAAATGTTGCAAAATTCGTTGTTTTCAATAGTTAATTCATCCAAACTTTAATGACAAAACAATGATGACACAGACAATTTTTTTTCTCTCACTCTCTCCTCTCCTTCTTTTATTGAGAAATGGTTACATGTCAGTAAGTCAGTAGCGGGTAGATGACCCGAACACAGCAACCACGGCCTGACACCTCCTCATGCTGTTCACCAGCCTCGTCACACGAAGCTGTGGGATGGCGTTCCACTCTTCAACAAGGATCAGCCGGAGTTGTCCAATTGCTTGGGCCTTTAGGAGATTCGATAAGCGTGGCATCTTTAAACATCTTACAAACGACCACTCAGTAAAGCTACAGTCCCACCACCCCGTTAGCGAGCCCGTTAGATGCCGGCAGAGCAAATATTTGTTGCCGGCCTGGTCACCGTGTATCAGCGCAGGACCACCGTGTAGCTGCGGCTCTTAACGCAGGTCAACGTAGGTCGCCGCCATGTAACGCCACATGCCGGCAACCGTCCCCGAAATTATAAAAATGTTTTATAATTGCGGGGGTGAACGGCGAACTTTTGCTTGCCGCCTATTAACGCCTATTAACGCAGGTCTGCCCCCATCTAGCGAGGGTCTGCCGTTATCGTGCGAGGGTCCACCGCCTTCCAGCGTGTTGTTGCCGCCTTGTTGCGTGGTATGGCGCGGAACTCGAAAGAGATGGCATCAGGGAGGCATTACTGCGCTATGGGACGGCAGACCGACGCTAAGGGACGGCAGACCGACGCTATGGGACGGCATCTAGCGGGGCTGTTCCGTAGGTCTGCCGCCCCCTAACGAGGGTATGCCGCCCTCTAGCTTAGGTCTGCCGGCCTCTAACGCGCGTGCGCGGGCTGTTAGCGCCTGTTTGCCTCCCTCTGCGCAGTGCCAACGCCAATTTGCGTCTCTCTGCCGCCCGCTAGCGTGGGTCTGCCTCCCTCTAACGTGCTTGTAAGCCGGCTGTATACCGTTTGTATGCCGTGTATGTGGGACTGCAATGACAAATCAGGGCGTTAAGAGACGTTAATAGACGTTAACAGACGCTACACCACGGTCATTTTATTTCTTGATGCCGGCATCTAACGCCTCTCTGCGGCATTAGCGGGGTGGTGGGACTGTAGCTTAAACTGCAGCTCTACCTCACACAAACATTATTGAAGGCACCATTGACATTCATGCAAGACATGCACTGTCATCTGGGCACTATTCAAAACACATTGCATCTTCACAAGAAATGGAGACTTCGGTGTTGAAAACAATGCTTTTTGCAACATTTCACTTCAGACTTTGCCCTATATTCAGGAGTACTGCACATTCCATGATTACATAATCACGGCAGATGGCACATCATTGTAAAGAGGAATAATCAAGCTTTTCAATGACACCAGTTTCTTTTTTCATACATCAGTAACAAGAAAGATATCATCCCTCAAACTTGAATTGCAGAACTTTTTTTGAGGGGTTTATATACACTGTAAGAAATATTGGGCAAACACGGTTGATATGTTGCCCAACACTGGTCAACATATCAACAGGTTACACAGTTGGTTTACTATTGCCCAATGTTGGAAAAGTTTTTTGCCAAAATATGTGAACAGTTGTGGTAAATACTGACCAATTCTGGGAGAAATAACCTTACCAACCCCATGCTGCCCAACGTTTTTACAGTGTAGTTCCCATAGAAACGCAATATCAAGATCAAAGCTTATTGTCTGCTAAGTGAATATCTATTTGTGGCCTCAGCAAAGGAGATCTCGTTCATGGTCAGCTGAAATTATTTATAGCAATAAGCCACTTAGGCATATGTCAGTTAGTTTCAAGAACAAGAAACACATATTCAATACAATTGTGTTAATATAAATTACAGGCTAACATCAGGATTTACACAATTGAATATTGAACAGAATCAACGCAAATATTTGTATAAAAAAATGATGAAAATATTACCTTTTATGTTTTTCCTTATGACACACAAAGACTTATACAGAACATGGACATTCATAAAAAAAATTGTTGTTGATTTACAGTAATTTGTTTTGTCAATTGTCATTACGGAGACTTCTTTATTATACAGCAGATTCTTTGTTATACAGCAGAATTTTCTCTTGTGTATCAACAGCAGACCTGCTATAACTTTACACAGAATAGGAACGTAACCATTAAGAAACGGCACATTTCTGTATATTCACAGGAAAATTTCTGCTGTAAATTTTTGATTGTTTTCAACAAAAACACTACTTTGAACTCACAAATTTTTTTTACAGTGTAGACAGTGAGACCAGAGTAATTAACTACCAATCTAACATTGTAAATACATATTGAAGAGGTATTTGATATATTTCAGGCGACACCTGGGGATCCCCTGGGAGACCCTTGGAGGCCCTGGGTCGTACCTTATCCTCTCATGCAGACCTACACTTACTGAATGTAAGAGACGTCATGCTGCATGATACCGAACTCATCGCCGACTACAATAGATCTTACCGTATTCATGCAAATTCAAAATATGCCATCATCACGGTGGGTATGGCAATATGTGACGAATGTGAACAATTGGTGAAAATATAGACTTCACAACTTAAAATTATAAAATGCCCAACCGTAGATGTTATTTCAGTTGGGCGAATGGCCAACAGTTACTTTAATTAAACAATTTGAAAATGGTGAAAATGCAGTCGAATTGTTCGCATAATTCATTCTAGAGTTGAAATTATGTCACTTTTCTTAAAAGTGACAACACCTCAGTTAAAATTATTTCTAGGCAAGATTGACACTAGGTATCAGCCTTACATCAAGTAAATTTAATTACAATTCTACAATTTGGTTATTAGACTATTTGGTTAAAGAGGTAGTATCGTCACGATTATAGCAGAATCAGGCATGGAATCGATGTCCTATAGTTTAAGATGAACACAGTGACTGCAAATTACTGGCTCATTTATGCAGCAGCAACGGTAATATGACCTTATCACGTGGGATGGGATATTATTTTCAGTCACTGAGTTAATCTAAAACAAGCGCTCCGATTCCATGTCCCGTTGATCGTGACGTTACCTAATATTGGTAATGTTGACAAAACTGTTCTTGCTTTCTGTGAATCGAGATATAAATTAAACAACCAACTCGTGAAAGTTTCAGCTCAATTCTGCGGAGTCCAACTCATGAGAAAAGTGTGTACAAATAAATCATTTACAATATATATGAAAACACATGCGGCAAAATGTTTGGCAACAATTTGTATATGTGCGTGTTTTCTCTCTGAAATGAGAAAACTTTAAACAGAATGCAGTTTTTTTTTTTTTTTGGTTTTTCCTCTAAGGATAGCTGGTACCTGTTTATGCCATCTTCTTCAAGTTAGCTTTCGGATAATAATGTAATCAGGTTATTTCCTTTCAGAATATAAACATTTCATGTAGGCCTATAGAATGAATACAAAATTCGTGTTTTTTGATCGAATAATCTGATTGCCTTCACTATTTTCTCGTGAACGACTCGACGTCATCAACTGACACTTTCAGGTGTTAGCCTTGATTCAAAGAAGTAAGAATTTGTCAACATTTCCAATGTTGCACCTTCCCAAAATTCCAGATTTGCTATTCAAAATTAGCATTACATACACACAAATAAATACGTTGCTATGCAAAATCATTGAATGTACTTGTTTTCTGCAATTGAATAAATGAACTGATAACAGGAAACGGTCGTCGGTTTCTCAAACACAACAAAAATCAGATACTTTGACTAGGTACAGTTGCCAACAACAATTAATTCGTTGTTGCTATGTAAAACGCTTGGATCAGTCATGCGTATGATGCTGTCATTGAAGATGAGGCTTAAATTATCAAAAGATTAGTGCTACGTCATAACATTACATATTTAAAACCTGCTCGAATATTATAGACCCATTCGCCGATACTTAGGTGTGGATTCGTGTACGCCGACATTATGGAAGAAACAGCTCAATAAGAAACAACACCGTGGAGATTCAGATTTTGTAGATGTCTTCTTTTAACAATTGGCGACTATTTTTGTCTATTCTGATCGGTATGAAGCATACATCATCTATGAGAAGATGACGCACTTGCAATGGATGGGGTTCTTCGCAGTTTTTCTTGGCGGTAAGTCTTTTCTGTCTTTGTTCTGTTTTTTATAAAAATAACTATTTACAACTGGTTTATTGGTATTAATTGTTTTAATTATTCCTCGTATTATCAATTGTGTAAGCCAATTTGCCGACTGAATTCAGCGGCGGAAACAAATTTAACAACTTCAAAATCGCTGGACGACGGGTGTGGGTAGGCGTGTGAAATTTGTAAGGGGAGGGGGTGGGCGTAAAAAATTTCCCCCCCAAAAAAATCGCCGAACGAGGTAGGGATAGGAAATTAAATCACCTCGGGCACAAAAAAATACAAGCCTGCTTTGATTTAGTGGTTTGTTCGCAGACTGAGGCTCGATATGGAGGTGGGGGGGGGGTTCTCACCCCCACACCCCCTTTTGGTTACGCCCCTGTTCTCAGGATGATTGATATGTGTACCAACATTACACCAACTAAGCTTTTATATAATAATTTTTTAATTTGATAATTTGGAAGTTACCAATGAAGTGCCTTACCTGGCAAAAAGACAGAATGATTCCAACGTATGTTGTACCTGTGAGGGCAGTGTTGGTTGATTAGCCCTATATGCGCTGTAATGGCAGCAATTGAGCTGTATACTCCCCAGGGAGCTGAGATGGTTTCAGGAATAATTTATGAGCCTTATGAGCAGGGGTAATAATATAATGCGCATTGAGCACCACTTAGTTGGTGGATACGTGCGCTATATAAGTCCACACATTATTATTATTATTATTATTATTATTATTATTATTATTATTATTATTATTATGTTTCCTGAATATCAACTGTTTTATGTTAAACTGGGAACATTTTGGCTTTTTGAAAATGCCAAAGAATTGCCAAAGAAAACTGTGAAAATGCATACAAATTCAGTCAATAAATGATTTCATTAATTTTATTTAAATGATCACCTCAGACCTCGAGGGATATATAAGTTGTATGTAAAACTGTGATCCTTTATTTATGTTCATATAATCAAATATGTAACCTAAACATTCGGTAAAATGTCTGTAAATGCATGTATACTTTATAAGAATCACGAGATATGTTATACAAACCAACCTAAGAAAGATTCAGCTCATTTCATTGTGTCGTTAACGAGAAAAATAGTGAAAATGCGATAAATAATCGAAGTTTTACATACAAATTGACTAGTAGCACAGCCAAAATAGGGAGTGGGAGGAACCCGTCCCAACTTGTTAGCACAATAGTGTGTCGGTTAATTTGTTGGTATTTCTGATTTACATAATTTGTCGGTTCATTGAGTTTTGCCAGTGTCGGTAAAATTTAACGCCTAACAAATGTTTGCCCCCACCTGAAAATTCTGGCAATGCCACTGAATTTAACTTTGTATAAAGTTGATGATGTCCGATTATTGACAACATTATTTTATCATTATTCTTGACTGAAGTTACGTATTAATACAAACCAAAATTCAAAGTTTGTGTTTGCCGTCGTGGGTCATTATGACGACTGGGTCATTATGACGACTCAACTAAGCAGAAGCTTTCACATGTTTGTTGTTTAATGTAAGCTATTATAGGCCTACTGATTCAAAGAATATAAACATACACGTCGCCACCCTTACTACACTGTAAAACCAGGTGTTTAAGTTATAAACGCTTTTTTGCAACAGTTTATAAACACTCTAACACGTTTAACTGAAAGGTGTTTATATTGACTTAAACATACTGTTTAACACTCTGGAGGAATACACACATAAACACAATGTTTAATTCTTAAACATACTGTTTATTGACTAAAACACTTTGATGTGTTTTTAAAGTGTTTAGATATAAACACTTTGACACGTTTACAGCCTGCAACAGTTTATAAACACTGCAACACGTTTATAAATCACAATGGTGTTTAACTATTTAAAAGTGTTTAATAGAAAAGAAAAAAAAATTATAAATAAAAACAAATAAATCAAAATACAAACAAATATTTCCCTGTTCTTTGTCAGTTTGAAAATTACTTTTGGTAATAAACAAATACAATAAATAACAAATACAAAAACAATTTTTTCCATGTGTTTTGTTAGTTGGAAAAAGCTTTTTTTCCCTCTTGGGTACATGAAACAAATAAATAGAAGTTTCTTCAAAATAAATCAATGTATCTCACAAAATGTCACAAGCAGGGTTTTACAGGCAATGTAGCGGTCTTGTGATTCCCAGTTTCAAAACAAGTTATCCTCATTAAACGACAATTAGATGAGCAATTTTATGTGAACAAATAATTGTGCGATCATACTTTTTTAGGCTGTATTGTTTTCGATAGAGAGCAAATTTTGCTACCTTAAACTGGCTACATGAAAAGTAAACGAAGAGACATGTTGATAAATTTCAATTTAGATTTGAGAAGATTGTAAAGAAAATCTTTAAACCATTGAATGTCAAATGACAAAGTAATGAAACCTTAATTGATTAGACAAAGAAAGTTCAGAGTTGCTCTATGGGCAACCATCTTTAGTTTAAAAGTTTCACTAATTTCCCCCAATGAATTTCAGTTTGCCTCTGGCAGCTCTTACTTTTCTTTCCACATGGGGGTGTCAACTGGTGAAACAGGAGCTTATTTATCACCTGATGCTGTTTTCATTCTTCTGTGTAAAGCGGTATTAAACATTCTGAATTTTGCACTTTGCTGACCATCATACGGCACACCTTTAATTATGTGATTCTGAAGGGTTCCTGGGAGTTGCGAGTAGGTTTTTGGATATTCCAAATCAAACAAATAGTACACAGCCACTAAACCAATAACAGTGGAGGCCCCAGTTGTCCCTTGTGTGTCACACATGATGCTGACCCCATATGTGACAATAAATCATGCATGCAGCTTATTCAGCTTCAGGAAGACTACCAGTCTCGGGGGATCTTTGTCGTTGGTTTCTAGTTCATCTTGTACATCATTATCAGGTATGTCCTACAAAATAACACAAAATTTAACACAAATAAATATTTCAAAGAGATTTGATCAATTTTGTTGCATCAGCACCTTCATGACCTGGACATATTGACATATTTAGCAATCCACAAATTATTACAGGAAACTGGATACTTTTATGTTCTTACAGGTTGCAGTTACTGCTTACACTGGAGTTATATTGCACAGCGATTGGGAAGGAACTTATTTTTTTTACTTCATTTCTTTTTTCTTCTTCTTTTTCCCCCTTTTTTTTTTTGGGGGGGGGGTTGGCAGTCCCAGGAAAAAGCAAATTCTGTGCATTTGTCTGATTTGCAAATGAAATGCAGTTGTTAAATGTTCACAGTAATGTCTATAAAATTTACACACACCAACATGAGAATGAATTATACCATGGAGGAAGGAAAACAGAATTATACACACATCTGATGTAAGTTGTATGTTTTTTTGTTTCAGTGTACAAAATGAAACGTACTTGTCAGGAATAAGTGTTTACATCAGTAACATCTCTGTGCTTCCTTGACATGTGACATTTAAATGCCCCCCAACTCTTAATTAAATATGAACAGTTACCAACAGAACAAAATACAATGAAATTTGGATCATTTCGATGAAGGCAAACAACATGACCCACAAATCTGTAATACGGCTTCGTAGTAAAAAAACAACAACAACACAAAGTCAAAGAACATCTCAATTCTGACATTGCAACTCAGTCCTAACCTGCCCTTGGCTCAAGCTCATAAAAAGTTAAAAAGCCTGACATTACAATGACATATGTAGGCCTACAGCTGCTAGTGCAATTATTCGTGTTTGACAGTTTATATCCGACAGAATGGTAGTGAGCCTACACAGTACAGAAACATATTGTGTGTCCAGTATCCGGACATAACTTATAAAGTTACTAAAAGTTGTGCAATTGTACAAAGTCAACCTGCCTAACCCTCCCAAAATACGTTTCTTTTTTTTACAGAAATAGCATTGACAATAAGTAAAACTACAATTATCACCATAACATGCCAAGTAAGCACAAACCTGTGTTTGAAATGTTCACGTCTTCGTCCAACCAAGCGTCAAAGAATCATCGAGCTATTCACGAGGTGGTGGCACAGTCTTTGCGCATGCGACCCAGCGTACCTTGCAAACATTGTAACGCTACGTTTTATGTTTGGTTGTTTGTGTGTGACGCACGAGTGTTTATGTGTTTTGATACCGTGGTCTCGATTGTTTCCCTAGAGCATAACCGAGGCCTAGGCCTAAAATTAAGCTTGGCATAAACATCCTTTTGCCAAAAGGCTTTGGTACACTAATGTGAATGCTATAAGAGATGTGGTCCTTTTTAAAATAATCTTTACGCAGAATAATGGCTTATCGGAATGAGTGTGTATTATTACCGTTCGATTGCAACGACAACCACTCCTCGATTGCCGTAACACAACTAATTTACTTGCAGTTGAAATATTAACTTTGTCTTTTTGTAACTGAATGAATTCTTATTTAAATTATAAACACTGGTGTTTTTATATAAACACATTATAAACATTACCGTTTAGATTTTAAACACCTTAATTATAATCACCACTGTTTAATTTATAAACACATGTGTTTAAGTTATAAACGCGTCAAGTGTTCCCTGGTTTTACAGTGTATGATCCCCTCTCCCTCTTACCAAGTGGCAACGGGCACCAATGTAAGCTATATAGACCTACTGATTCAAAGAATATAAACATACACGTCGCCACCCTTACTACGATCCCCACCCCCTCTTACCAAGTGGCAACGGGCACCAATGTAAGCTATATAGGCCTACTGATTCAAAGAATATAAACATATACGTCGCCACCCTTACTACGATCCCCACCCCCTCTTACCAAGTGGCAACGGGCACCAATGTAAGCTATATAGGCCTACTGATTCAAAGAATATAAACATATACGTCGCCACCCTTACTACGATCCCCACCCCCTCTTACCAAGTGGCAACGGGCACCAATGTAAGCTATATAGGCCTACTGATTCAAAGAATATAAACATATACGTCGCCACCCTTACTACGATCCCCACCCCCTCTTACCAAGTGGCAACGGGCACCAATGTAAGCTATATAGACCTACTGATTCAAAGAATATAAACATACACGTCGCCACCCTTACTATGACCCCCTCTCTCTCTTACCAAGTGGCAACGGGCACCAATGTAAGCTATAGGCCTACTGATTCAAAGAATATAAACATACACGTCGCCACCCTTACTATGATCCCCTCTCCCTCTTACCAAGTGGCAACGGGCACCAATGTAAGCTATATAGGCCTACTGATTCAAAGAATATAAACATATACGTCGCCACCCTTACTACGATCCCCACCCCCTCTTACCAAGTGGCAACGGGCACCAATGTAAGCTATATAGGCCTACTGATTCAAAGAATATAAACATATACGTCGCCACCCTTACTACGATCCCCACCCCCTCTTACCAAGTGGCAACGGGCACCAATGTAAGCTATATAGGCCTACTGATTCAAACTTATAAACATATACGTCGCCACCCTTACTACGATCCCCACCCCCTCTTACCAAGTGGCAACGGGCACCAATGTAAGCTATATAGGCCTACTGATTCAAAGAATATAAACATACACGTCGCCACCCTTACTATGACCCCCTCTCTCTCTTACCAAGTGGCAACGGGCACCAATGTAAGCTATATAGGCCTACTGATTCAAAGAATATAAACATATGACGTCGCCACCCTTACTACGATCCCCACCCCCTCTTACCAAGTGGCAACGGGCACCAATGTAAGCTATATAGGCCTACTGATTCAAAGAATATAAACATACACGTCGCCACCCTTACTATGATCCCCTCTCCCTCTTACCAAGTGGCAACGGGCACCAATGTAAGCTATATAGGCCTACTGATTCAAAGAATATAAACATACACGTCGCCACCCTTACTATGACCCCTCCCTCTTACCAAGTGGCAACGGGCACCAATGTAAGCTATATAGGCCTACTGATTCAAAGAATATAAACATACACGTCGCCACCGTTACTACGATCCCCACCCCCTCTTACCAAGTGGCAACGGGCACCAATGTAAGCTATATAGGCCTACTGATTCAAAGAATATAAACATACACGTCGCCACCCTTACTACGATCCCCACCCCCTCTTACCAAGTGGCAACGGGCACCAATGTAAGCTATATAGGCCTACTGATTCAAAGAATATAAACATACACGTCGCCACCCTTACTATGATCCCCTCTCCCTCTTACCAAGTGGCAACGGGCACCAATGTAAGCTATATAGGCCTACTGATTCAAAGAATATAAACATACACGTCGCCACCCTTACTATGACCCCTCCCTCTTACCAAGTGGCAACGGGCACCAATGTAAGCTATATAGGCCTACTGATTCAAAGAATATAAACATACACGTCGCCACCCTTACTATGATCCCCTCTCCCTCTTACCAAGTGGCAACGGGCACCAATGTAAGCTATATAGGCCTACTGATTCAAAGAAAATAAACATGCACGTCGCCACCCTTACTACGATCCCCACCCCCTCTTACCAAGTGGCAACGGGCACCAATGTAAGCTATATAGGCCTACTGATTCAAAGAAAATAAACATGCACGTCGCCACCCTTACTATGACCCCCTCTCCCTCTTAGCAAGTGGCAACGGGCACCAATGTAAGCTATATAGGCCTACTGATTCAAAAAAATAAACATACACGTCGCCACCCTTACTATGACCCCCTCTGCCTCTTACCAAGTTGCAACGGGCACCAATGTAAGCTATATAGACCTACTGATTCAAAGAAAATAAACATACACGTCGCCACCCTTACTATGACCCCTCCCTCTTACCAAGTGGAGACGAGCACCAATGTAAGCTATATAGGCCTACTGATTCAAAGAAAATAAACATACACGTCGCCACCCTTACTATGACCCCCTCCCTCTTACCAAGTGGAGACGGGCACCAATGTATAAAGGCAAATCTAGCTCGAGCGGTGAACCCCAACCCCACCCCGTCATCTGTTCGGTTTACCTTTTTTTCTGTTAAATGTAAGGCATAGAATTGAATGGCTTGTTTATAATGCAAAATTTAAATGCAAAACATCCTTGGCGAAAATCGGAGGATGGTTTAAATTTTCTCTTGAAATATATTGAAATTTTTCTAAGATGAGGTAATTTATAATAAAATGTAAATTTAATTTTTTTTCTTCAGATATTAACCAGAACTAAAAGAGTAGGCCTATTAGATCATGGGATGAACACTGAAATTGTTTCAAACCGTGACACTCTCTTTTGGACCACGAAATGTTGATGTATAATTGAGGAAACAAATATAAAAATATGAAAACACGATGTTGCTTGTCATATAAGTTGCATAATCTCTAAATCTATTTGAATTTGACGACAATTTCGTGATTAGAAAGCTCTGAAATATACGCATTACGTCATCGTTGAGACCCGGAATCCACCAATAAAATTCCCTGTTGATCAGCCTCGTTCCGAAAAATAATGTGTGGTTAAATACAAGCAATCATGGTGGCCTCCACAGAGTGTGCATCGCCTGAAATTCGGCCCAGTTTTTGCTGCATGCATGTTTATAAAGACGAAACTGGGAATATTACAACGCTGACCATTCAAAATGTAAAATAAAACCCTTTTAATGAATATCATTCAGATGGATTTGCTGTAAATAAATCTTATAATAACTTAAAAAGAGTAAAGACTTTGTATTTTATTAATTTACCTAGATCAGGACCAGGCATGGGGTGGGGGCTATGTATGTCGGCCGATTTTCCTGAAACTTGGCAAGAATGTTCCTTCCAGCAAATCCTACATGACGACATAAAAATAATTTCCAAAAGTGTGTTTTTGCCAAAAAAAAGCGTTTTCTGTCATATTTTCTGTATTCTTTGGCCAAATTTAATAAAACTTGGCAAATAAAAATAAACAAAATGACATCAAATTTCCCCTGGGGTCATTGTTGGGGTGCTGTAATCCATTATTTCCCACAATTTCCCCAACATAATATACGTTTTTGTCGTTTGAAAATTACATGGCTGTTGACTTTTTTGGGGCCTGGAATGCATTTCTGAGGATGAAGTGATATTTATATATCCTTCCTTGGCATGAAAAGTAAGAAACTTTCATAGAGAAAACGTAATATGTTTTACCCCAACATTACAGAATAAAAAGACAAAATTCAAGATGGCCACCGGCTGTATATGATAACGTGACAAATACCCATCACATTTCTTTAAAAAAGAATTTTAAAAAATTGAAGAAAAAAAATGCAAACAAATAGTGTGCCCCCCATAGGGTTAATCAATATTAAACTAATAATAATTAATATCTTTAAAATGTACAACTTTACCACTTGGCAACAATCATAATTAGATTTAGCACATTGAAACCCCTATGGTCCAAATTGTATGTGGTTCTGTGATGGGGATCACAAAATTAAAAAAATAGGTCTCATTTTTAAGTTCATCCCATGGCCTATATACTTTTGTTAGAACGCATACATTGTTCATGTTTACTGTAAGAAAGAAATATAAACGCACAGATTTGTAAATGTTTATCTTGATTCAACAATGGTATCAGCATATTTTTTTAGAGGCAGAGCCAACATTACTAATATTGAAATTGATTCGCAGTCCCAGCCCCATGTCCAATTATCAATCGTCAATGGCAGATGTTAACACGGTGTACGCCATCGCCTCTACCCTTTCGGGTATATATATATATATATATATATATATATATATATATGTATATATATATATATATATATATATATATATAATAATAATAATAATAATAATAATGTATAGATTTATATAGCGCACGTATCCACCAACTAAGTGGCGCTCAAGGCGCATTATATTATTATCCCTGCTCATAAGGCTCATAAGGCTCATAAATCATTCCTGAAACCATCTCAGCTCCATGGGGAGTATACAGCTCAATTGCTGCCATTTCTAGCGCATAGAGAGCAAACCATCTCTGCCTTCACAGGTACCCATTTAACCCCTGGGTGGAGAGAAGCAATTATGGTTAAGTGTCTTGCTCAAGGACACAGGTGTCACGGCCGGGGCTCGAACCCACACTCTGCTGCTGGCAACACCAGAACTTGAGTTCAGTGCGCTAGACCACTCGGCCACGACAATCCACTTTTCGTGCATTATACAACACACGGGACCTACGGCTTTACGTCCCATCCGAAGGACGAAGCAATTATGGTTAAGTACCTTGCTCAAGGATACAAGTGATCGAAACGTCGAGTTGTAACTACCAGTTCATTTAAGAACTATTTACGCAAACAGTCTTTACTGTTTTTACCATGCAAAGTTACAAATATTACTTACATATATTGTAAAATAAGAGCCCAAAATATGAGATCAGAAAGAGGGATGTTGGGCTGTCCGCCTCTTTGCCTACGAGATCACATTTCATTACCTGCTTCAAACACTCGTGTACATATGCTTTGTATGAATAGTTAATTTCTGGTTCGCGGATGTTGCGGCAAATGTTTGTTACTTTGGTCAAGAGATGGATGAGCGAGGTAAACTACGCTGGATGATGCCGGCTGCTGAGTACCAGGATCGCTGCTCATGTACAAGAATCGAAATAGGTGGCATCAACCCAAGACAGCAGAAAAGATCTCATGATCCGTACTACACCGATCATCCACTGTTTACGGATGAGCTGGACAAGATTCGTGACTATTTCAACTGCGAAGGTGAAGATTAATTATAATTTACAGGGAAGGATTAATTGATGTTTATTACAAAACGTCTTTTGCTAGTATGCTACTCTCTTATTAATTAATACATGTAGACATATACATTACGTGCCTACATATTACACAACCAACCTGTTACTTATTATATTGTGTCATGAACTGGAAAATAGTGAAAATGTATTCAGAATTTATTGTTGTATTCATTCTTATGTAGAATTTAGGAAAGAGAACCCTTTCCTATTTCACTTTTCTTATAAATTCCACCTACGACAAAATATTTACAGTGAAGATACACACTATCATCAGCTTTACACGTAAGTTTTACATTTAAATTTATTTTTGAATAAACCAATCTTTCCTTTAAGAGTCCAATGAGAAGTAGACAAAGAAAATTAAAGGTTCCCTAAGTTATTCCATCGCGAATTATCCCATAATATTTTAATAGTTTCACCCAATTAATATTAACAAACAGAAGGTACCGATAAGTTTGCGTACACATATCAGGGAAAAATATTGTATTTATATCTGTACATAATTTGTTTAATATTACAGGTTTGTTTTTCGATTATTAGCAATGAAATGTTTTTGAATATTTGTTTCCAATGTTCTTTTGTAACAGATTCTACGGCTGCAGTGAAGACAACTGACCAGCCCAGTACAACCATTGACCCAGGAACAACTGACCAGCCCAGTACAACCATTGACCCAGGAACAACTGACCCGCCTAGCACTGTGGTAATGACAAGCACCGAAAACCAACAAACAACAACATAAGGTAGAAATATCCGGCAAAATAAAGGAAGATTTGAGGCTAAAGACAGGGTACCATTCATTGTAATGGTGTTTACGCTGTATGCCGCGCAATGACGCGTGACGCTCACTCCGTCAAAGCTTAGACGTTAATGAGCTGGACCTGTTTTTAGTGGGGGCCTACATCTAATTTAATTGTCTAAGTCTAATTAATTGTATTAAACTAAAGACTTAAGTAAGACTAATTGCGGTAACACCATGTAAAATTCTCTAGTAGTAATTAGTTCTGAAAAGAACTGAAGGTTACAACTCGACGTTTTCGATCATTGAGCTCTGATCGACCTCAGGAGAATGCCGGACTCTGGGAAATGCTACTGCTAAAGTAGGCTGCTGGAGGATCACGTGATGACTGCATGCTGGAGGATTAGTGCGTTGAAGCGTGCAGGTGGGATGTTCCTCTTCGTCCCATCGTCGCCTCCAGAGGTTCACCCACGTACAACACAGCCCGGCACCTAGCTAAGATCCTCCGACCCTTGGTGGGTCTCACTCAGCACCATGTGTCCAATTCCAGTCAGTTCGTTGAGATTACCCGGGGTCTCACTCTACAACCCAGCGACATCTTGGTTAGTTTTGACGTTGTCTCCCTTTTCACCAATGTCCCAACTGAAAAGACATGCCTCCTGGTGAAGGACAGACTCGAACAAGACCTTTCCCTTGATTGATCGCACATCACTCAGCCCTGCCCAAATACATGATTTGTTACTAACGTGTGTTTCTTCTAGTTGTTTTCAATTTCATGCCAAATTATACAAGCAGGCAGCTGGGACCTCCATGGGATCTCCTCTATCCCCGGTCCTTGCTGACATTTTCATGGAAGAGTTTGAAACCTCTTCCCTCAACACCGCCGACCTCCAACCGAACCTGTGGCTCCGCTATGTGGATGACACCTTTGTTGTATGACCACATGGCAGAGACGCACTTCAGGACTTCCTACAACACCTCAACGAGCAACATCCTAGCATCAAGTTCACGATTGAAGTAGAAGAAGACGGCAAGATCTCGTTCCTTGATGTTGGTATTTCCAGAAACCCAGACAGCTCCCTACACCACAGCGTTTACAGGAAGCCCATCCACACAGACCGTTACCTCAACCAGCGCTCCTTCCATCAAGTCATCGGTCAACCACACCCTCGTGAAACGCGCCTACAACCTATGCGACCAGGTCAGTCTACCCAAGGAACTACGGCACATCAGGACTACCCTCCAGCGCAACGGCTACAAACCCAGCAAGATCAACACTTCGAAGCCTGTTACAAACCCCGACTGCAAGGTCTCTCCCAATCTAACCCTTTCTACTTGTCTTCCCTACCTAGGATCGACGTCACATAAAGTGCATCCTCCAACAAGCAGGCATCCAAGTCTACCACTCAGCCCCCAGCAAATTTCAAGGACTCCTCCACACCCACAAGGATAAACCGGATCCCAGCAACAGAGCGGGAGTATACGGGATCCCCGACTGGCAGGCAGCTCAACTAATCACACCCATCGACACATGACACCCCAGACGCATCAGAGAAGCCACCGAGATCATTAAACACGATACTGTTCCACAGGACATCGGTTTCTACATCAGCGATATTTGGCGACCACTACTATGGACCGAAGGATCTTCTATATCCGAAGTCCACAACCCACCCCAGACTAAGGGATCTCCTATATCCTAAGTCAACCACCCTCCTTGTGCTTGTTAACAACTGATTCAGTTCAGTGAGCACACACTCCTCTCCCCCACCCGGCCCCTAGGATTCCAATTCTTAGGGGGAGGGGGAGAAGAGGAACATCCCGCCTGCACGATTCAACGCACTAATCCTCCAGCATCCAGTCATCGCGGGATCCTCCAGCAGCCTACTTAAGCAGCAGCATTTCCCAGAGTCCGGTATTCTCCTAAGGACGATCAGAGAATACTGATAGAAACGTCGAGTTGTAACCTCCAGAACTAATTACTACTCAATAGAGAATTTCACATGGTGTCACCGCAATTACTTATCTTCTTCACCATTGTGTTTGATTAAGTTCGTTGCGCTACACATTTGGCTGCATACTCGCCAGGGAGTTGAGATGGTTCTAGGAATGATATAACTGGCCCGATGACAGGGGTAATAATGTTCATGCGCCATGAGCGTCAAACTTGGCGGATAACGTCGCAGTATAAGTGTCCATTATTATTATGGCAACATTTATATGGAACGGTAACTTAGGGATCAAAGGTGAAAATCCTGCATCACTCATTTGATTTGCTCACTTTAATTATAATTCTACCTGGGCAACCATCAACCGCAATTACCAACTTCTGTGAATATTCTCCATCAGGTTCAGGGGGAAGATTTGCTGATTGCAAGGAATTGTACGAAGATTACTACGAGAGTGGTCTGTACATCATCTACCCATCACAGTATCCACAAGGCTTGGAGGTCTACTGTGATTTGGATCATGACCCTGGCTTTATTGTAAGTTAACATACAACCTTTCATATACAGTTAACAATTTCTGAAGAGGCTAGTGTATACGCCATTGGTGAAATGTCTGTAAATTCATCCATACTTGTGAAAGAAACCAATATGTGAAAGTTTCAGCTTATTTCATTGTGTCATTAATGAGAAATTTGTGAAAAATAAAGCATTCAGATTTTTGTGTTTGCATTCTTATTTGGAGAATGGATCACGTTGGTGTTTTCAAGTATTCAAGCATTTCAAATTATTTCTCAGGATGTTTGGAACCTTCACCAACCTCACATCAAGTAAGTTTTTAGATGATATAATTCAGTAATATTGTTATCCGGTAATTACCGAAGGTATACAGTGACTGTACACTCTCTTGTAAGGGGAATGTACAACATTGGTAATTATCAAATTATCAAATTAACGAATTATTTATCTTAAAACATTTACTCGGTGTAAAGTTGGTATTAAAGTATCAATCATCCTGAGAAATAATTCTGTCAGAAGTGATTTCATCTTCGAGAAAACAAGTGTTATGTTGAATTTGCCTGACGGCATCGTTTTGTCAAAACAGAAAAACATGTAATAATTTATTGTTTTGTTGTGATGAAACGTCCATAGGTTAATTGTATGATATATGTCTTGAAAACCAGAGGATTGAATTCAACGTGCGTTTCAAGAAACCAATGTTGTACCTTCCTTTTAATAACACACGCTGAAGAGTGACATAAATGTGCAAAATTGAGCGGGAATTATAATTATTATGACTTTTGGTTCCCGCCACCCCCCCCCCCCTTCTGAAATTCTGGACCCAGTCCTGACAAACGTGTGTACCTTGGATATCTGTTTTTTATATTAAAATGAAGGCAGTGGATACGGAAAACCTTTTTGTGTTATTATAAAATAATGCAATTTTTTTTAAATAATGCCGAGGACTTTTCATGGGAAATATTTAATGACTGAAGCTCACTGCATATAAGGCACTTGTTTTTTGACAATCAACAATACAATCGTTGGACTTCTGATGAGTGTCTGTCATTGTTTCACACCCCAATCCACTGTTTTTTGTTTATATTTTCAATAAATAATTATGATTTCTCTGATTCATTTGAAATTAAATTATTTCCTATTCACAGATAATAATAATCTTGAACAACTTGTTCCTATCTATATAGGTAATTCAGAGGCGGAGTGAACATGTCTGGATGAATTTCAATCGTAGCTGGGCCGATTATAGAGACGGCTTCGGTAACAAGGAAGGGGAGTTCTGGCTGGGCAACGAAATAGTCCGTCAATTGACAAATGAAGGCGAGTGGTTTCTACGTGTGGATATGATGGATACTTATAATACTTATAACCTGAATGCATCGCCATTCCGCATCACAGGCGACAATTACACCCTGAATATTTGGAGTTCCTCCACAGGGGATATCGGTAAGCATAAAAACGACCTTCGATCTTTATTAAATAGTTTGCAAAAGTCGATATTTCCGCATCACCAATCCCTATACAAGTCAGTATAATTACAGAGAAAGGGTATAATGCAGCGCCCTCTAATGGCAGCGTGTGTGCACAAAGCATGCATTTTTTTTAAAGAAATATCTCGAAATGTTTATAACTGGGGCGTGTTTTGGCGAACACGAACAGAAACTTGTTTCTGACGTCAAATTCTTGACCAGAAACAAGACGGCATAGCTACGCGAAAACGAGAACGTAACCAGAATTTTTTTTTCAGTTAGTGACATGTTCAATTCATCAATATTTATCAAAATATACCTACGTTGTAATTAAAATTTTGGCAAAATAGAACTTACTCGTGTTAGTAATAAATTTGTAATAGCCTACATGTTTTAACAAATAATTCACAAAACTTTCCTTAATTTTTACAATCCGCCATCTTGAATCCAAGCGTAACCGATCACAAACTTCGGTTCACGTTTGGTCAGAACAATGACGTCACCGCAGCACAACCGAACTCGCGAAAACGCTTAACCGAATCCCAAACATGTCTCTGGTCAGGGTCGAGAAAACGCGCCCCGGTGTTACCCCAAATATGGACTCTGTCTCTGTACAGTGAAACGGATGTGAAAGTCCAACCTGGGCTACAACTTCTGTACATTCATATTATATTGATATATTATGATATAAGTCTTAAGTAAAGACTGTTTGCGGTGACACCATGTGAAAAAAAATTCTCTTTTGAGTAGTAATGAGTTCTGACAAGAATTGGTGGTTACATCTCGACGTTTCGATCAGTACGTATATGCTCTGATCGTCTTGGGCTTTATCTTCTTTGACAATTTCATTATTTGTTAAGGGTTTTAGGTTTTTATTTGTGGTCGCACGTTGTTATGTTAACTTATGTTAACCATTGCTGTTGAGTGTTGAAATACAGTCTTTGTATATTTTCCGAGAAAAAGACCTGCGTAAAATAATTAAGCCTATTTCATTATTCTGGTTCTCATTGGTTTTCCAAAATATTCACAAGAAATTATTTCGATCATTGATTTGTTGTTAAAGTATTACAAGGGTATTTAAGGTGTTGAAAATGAGTTTTCATATAACTGGGTTGCTGATTATTCACTATTTCTAGATGGTTTATCATGAAATTTTCGTGTCATTAATCGCTTATTGATCTGTTTTTTTTTCAGGTAATGTTCTCATGTCAGTAAACAACCAACCGTTCTCAACATACGACAATGACAACGATGACAATGATGGTTTGAACTGTGCATCTCTGTTGGGTGGGGGCTGGTGGTTCAAAAATTGTGCAATGGTGGATGGGACGCCGCATCAAACTCCCGAAGAGAATAACCTTAATGGTGAACTTCGGTCATTTGAGCAGGAGGATTATTTGATTGAAATGAAATTAACACGTATCGATTAAAATGATGATGGCTATGAAGTTCAAAACTGCCCAAACTTAGAAAAGTTTTGTTTATTCATATATTTATTACTATCGTCATATTTCATTCGATCTAAGCAAACAATTTCGGTGTTTTTTGTGTCTAATGCCAACAATTTCCAAATGTCAATCATTTTGATTTGGTGTTAGTGAAAACATACATAGGAATATTTAAAAAAGGGATATTACACGTTTTGTGTGACTCTGGATGTACCGTACTCACCTGAATTTTTTCCAGTGAAAAAAATGTGGAACAAATACAACAATTGCATGGGAGACTATCCGAAAGCTACTTCAATTAAATACTCAAATTCCAAAAGTAAAAAATTGTAAATTACCTTAAAAGGAATATACACCCATCACAACTTCTAAGTTCCCCCTAATATTTTTTAGAATATCTCAACAATTATTGCATGAATTTTAAAAATTCAAAAAGCAAATGACAGAATGACATGTTCTACACAGCTCGTAATGAAATGGTTGAAATTCAATCATGCATGCAACATTGACAGTGATTTGAATGAAAATTCAGCTGAAAAAAAAGTTGCAGTACAAAGCATTGCTTCAATGGCATGTTACACATGTAGTTTTCTGTAAGAACTCAGTTATGGAGAATAATGGAGGACCACTTCCATATTAAACTCTTGCTCTACCCTTCTAAAAACAATGGACATGCATGTTGCATGTTGCTCTTTGAATATTCTTTTCTTATTATGAAACAGCCATCAATACCATTGTTATTGATGCATGAGTTCTTACAGAAAACTACATGTGTAACATGCCATTGAAGCAATGCTTTGTACTGCAACTTTTTTCAGCTGAATTTTCATTCAAATCACTGTCAATTGTGCATGCATGATTGAATTTCAACCATTTCATTACGATCTGTGTAGAACATGTCATTCTGTCATTTGCTTTTTGAATTTTTAAAATTCATGCAATACTTGTTGAGATATTCTAAAAAATATTAGGGGGAACTTAGAAGTTGTGATGGGTGTATTTAGTATCACTTGAATTAATTTATAATAACCAACTATAGGCTAAGGATGATATTTCTTTGAAAATGTGTCCATTACACAAATTTGGTTTTCAGATAGAACTCGTTATTTCTGTTGTAGATTAGTTATAAATTTAAATTTATATGACTTTCCATTTAGCCTAGTATATAAATAAAACAACACAATTCTACTATAGACCATTTGGTTTTAAGAAGAAGACAAAAATTACACAAACATGCATTTTAATATCAGGAATGATGGAGGTGAAAACTGTATTTTATTCCCCCAATTTGCCTCCATATCGTTACTAAACGGATAAAACAGATAGACGTTTGGTTTTCTTGGATGGCAGAGATCCGGGGTCGACGGGAGACATTTATGACAGGACATGGCAATTCACCCAATATCGCTGCCCCCTAAAACAAAATATTCATTAATTAAATCAAGTAAGCAATTTGTGCAGAGGTTATCCAGTTGTGACGTAATTTCAACATTAAGCCACGCCTCCTTCAAATGTCACATGGAGTGGTTGAAATAATAAAAACATGAAATAGGCTAAAGGTTCTCATCACCCGATGTAATTACGCAGTTATTTTGGTATTGCCTTGAAAACGAGTTCACGTGCTGTCAATACGCGCGCGTTTATGAAGCATTTTACTTACGATGAAGATATACGGTTATAGTGTTCTGCCGGACTTTGGCAAAGGAAAAAATACTTGACGTGACATTTGATTGTTAATTTGATCTTCTGTATAGTTTTGAAATCTGTGTTAGAGATTTGTAGAAATTATGAAACATTGTTAATTTATATAATGCATGGCTTTGATTGTATTCGTATTTTAACAATATGTGTTATTTGGGAGTATAATTCATTTGAATATAGACGGGAAAGGAGCGTCGTAAAACTAAGTTAAAAGAAAGATCAAGCAATGGTAATTACATGATTACAAAATTAACGAATTAATATCCGAAAGGTAAAAAAATGAATTACACTTCTCATTGAGCTGAAACTTTCACATTTGATAGGCACCAAAATCTAGATACCAACTGATACACAAAAAGTTCATATAATGGATGCGCACGCCAATGTCCACAGTATCAACAACCATTTTGTGTACAAACTCCTTAGTTTTTTGTCATTCCCTCTATGTTTTGATCTGGGTAAACAGATCTATGACGCCCTCTAGAGCTATCGAAATCCTCAGCGATGAAAATTTATGAACACATTATGCATAATGGCTCCTGTAAATTTGACGATTGCTACCCCTTCCCCACTATATCAAATGAATGCTCCAGTTGTAGTAAAAACTTACGTAGTTGCCAAATATGTTTACAAATCAAATTTAACGTGAATTATTTGTATTGCAAATAGCAAATAGGTTTTTGTACATTATTAGAAAATAGAGTTATACACCATTGGTAATAATCAGAAAACAAACTGAACGAATTATTATCTAATAGCTTACTTGGTTCCAGTTCCAGTTCAAGTTAAAGCTTAGTTGGTTCTATAGATGACGGTGGTTCCAAACATCATAGGAATTAATTTGTCAATGTCCAGAAAACTCTGACATGGATCACGAGCCTTGATCCATTTCTACATTAGAATGCATACAAACAAATGTGAATATAATTTTCACTCAGTGTTTTCTCGTTAACAGTACAATGTAATAAGTGGAAAATTTCACACGTAGGTTTCTATGCACATTCTTATGGATGCAATTTATAGACACTTTACCAATGGCGTACAATCCCTTTAATTGAGTTGTATTTAGAGCTTAAGCCCAGCGGCGTAGCCAGGACTTTTTCAGTGTGTGTGTGTGTGTGTGTGTAGGGGGGGGGGGGCACAGGGTGCATTGCTTTTCAGTGGGGGGGGGGGAGGGGGGAAGGTGGTGGTTTTTTTTCCCTTTTCTTTTTCTTTTCTTTTTTGGGGCACTATCGGGATTTTTCCTGGGGGGCACTGGGGGAACTGGAAATTTGTGGGGGGCACGTGCCCCCCCAGGCCACCCGTGGCTACGCTGCTGCTTAAGCCTATAGGGGCGATCAACAGAAAAATGTAACATTTGTGGAATCTGTTTATTACCCTCGTATATATCGTATTTTTCAGCGAAATTAAGAAATTCACCAATAATTAATTTTTTATTTATGATTAGATTAGTGATTTAATTATATATATATATTTATTTATTTAATGATATTGTGTATTTACTCATTTATTTATTTATTTAATAATTGTTGTATTATTATTTGTTAAACAAACAATGTTTGTTTCCTATGATCATATAAATGTGCTCCATCTTCTGAGCTCTAGGTTCCTGGAGGTCAGTCTGGTACACTTCCCTGATTCATATAGGTCATGTTGAAAGAAAACATTATTGGATAAGGAGTGAGGACAAATGCAAGGAAATATTCAGAAGAATATTCTCAGAAATCAAACTCAGGAATTTAATTAATTATTTGGTATGCTGTTAATATATAAATATCGAATAAAATTGTATATTAAGTACAATTACAACTTGATCAGAGCCAGTCATGGAAAATAAATAAATAAATAATTGGAGAAATCGATGAGTATAAGTTTAATTGATTTGATCGAATACAAATTTATGAATTAGGACAAATATTTTCCAAAGCCGCTGCTTGTTATAATTTTATGGATATATGCGTACACAGTGCACACTTTGCTTTAATATGTCTTAAAAGTAAATTATTAAATACTTGGCCTAATCGTAATAAATGATTATATTTAGAAAAAGTAATTTTGCCAATCAGCTCAAATTAATTGCACATTCAAATAATTGTTTTCTTTTTTCTCTCTCTAAAAATCACATTTATTTCTTTACTTCTACGAGAGAAAGGTACAATAACGTACATACGAAAACAACGAGGAGTAAAAAATAAACAACAAATAATATTATTTCAATATCTATAAGTCAGAAAAATTAAGTCTATTAACTTGCACTCATGCCCCAGTCACATTTGCCCTACGGCTAGGATACGGCAGCCGTAGACCCCCAAAATGGAGAGATACCTGCGGCGGCCGCAGAGGATTTGCGGGGGCCACAGGGTGGCCTTAGGGCGTATCCCTATCTTTTTCGGACCGTAGGGGTCGCCGTGAGATTATAGCGCCGCGTTATAACTTTTTTCTTTTCCAGGTTCGCCGTAGCAATTAGACACGCCGTAGCCATGACGTAGGCGGTTCCACGTCAACCATACGTTGGCCGTACGGTGGCCTTGCGTTTGCCGTACGCTTGCCCTAGGGTGTTATGACTTTTGTAGACCCCCAAAATATTGCGGCGGCCGCAGGAATCCCACGGCCACCATAGGGCAGCCTCAAGGCGGCCCCACGGTACCCGTACGGTCACCGTAGGGTCTCCCTGCGGCGACCTTACGGCGACCGTGGGTCTGCCTTGCTATTTGTCAAAACCCTACGGCCGCCGCAGGGTCGCCTTGATGCAACCGTGCGTCATCACTTCAAAGGCCGTACGGCAGCCGCAGGTTTTCTGTCTCCAAAAATTCTAAATACGCCGTGCGGCTACCTTTACATATGTGACTGCTAGTGTATGACACCGTGGGAATGCTGCGGCGGCCCGATAATTGCTACTGGCCGTAGATATTATAGACCCTACGGCCGCCTTGGCAAATGTGACTGGGGCATCAATGATGTTTTAAAGCACGTAGAAACTCTGGTAGGAACCTTTGCGTGCATAAGAGAGCATTTACCCCCCGCCCCCCCCCTTTAACGCTGTGCATTAGTTTTGTGCCTCCGTGTTGGTACAGTGTATCCCCTTTACCTCGTATCCTCCTCTTTCCAGCTACCCCTAGATCCGCCCCTACTCAATTGTGTACCAGTGAACAAAACGGAAGTTGCCAAGGTTGTAATCGATTTCTTGCCAGACATGAGATTAAAGTGAGAAACACGTTTACAATTGCTGTTTTACAGAGAGAATGGCGATCGTTTTGTGCCATAATCCTAGTCCATTCAGCTCCATGTAAACCTTTAAAAGGAAGACTCAATAGTGGTCTTTAGAAACGTAATTTCATTTCATCAAAAAAAACAAAAAAAACCTGTTTCTCAAACAAATTAATTCGGCAAAACAACTCTTTTGTTTCTCTAAGATGAAAGCACTTCATGGAATAATTTCTCAGGATGACTGATTTTTGAGTTTAAAAAAGTTTAATTCGGCAAAACAATTACTTTTTCTCTAAGATGAAAACACTTCAGATGGGACACTTTCTCCGGATAATTGATACGTGTACACACATTACACCAAGGAAACATTCAGATAGTAATTTATTAATTTGATAATGGCGTCAAGGTCAGAATAAGGGCTGTTTTAAACATCAACATCAATGATTTGGAGTGTACGAAAACCCAAAATTTAAAACAAAACACAAAACCAACTGCGCCTGGAGTTGTGTACAAATGCATAAAATAATTATTACATGAATACACAAATATAAAAAAGACGAAACTGAAACAACTCGTGTTCCATAACTACACTGAACTAACACCAATGGAATAAAAGAGACCGATGTGATAAAAAAAAAACGGTCATTACAAAATACATTGTCTATTTCTCGTCAATATTGTACACATATAGAACTTTCTTTGGATGCTTCAAATGATAGCAGTGTCTTTCCTGACCAAGAAAAATGCAATCAGTAATTGCCAATTTCAATTTGGTTTACCAGGAGGGAAACCTGGGACTAATAAGAAGAGAACACGGAGCAAGCGATTGTTTTGTATTCTGTAGAGAGAACGAAATAAAATCACCTTCAGTTTACGGAATGATACCCAACCTCATGTCCCAAATATGTTACAGCTTATTCATCAGAAGATAGCCGTTTGTCATCATTTTCAGGCCAAACATAAAATAAGTTTCTAGTTACATTTCAAAGCTCAGCTTCATAATAACATTAATTTATTTTGGTCTGAACCCACGTTAATGTATACGAGTCTAATGTACATGTATTACAGATTAGAAACACATGTGTACATATACATGTCATGTGCTTGCTTTACTACTGAAGGATTTTGGAGGATTCAGGTTATGTGTAAGCAAATGGGCCTAGGGAGTTAGGAAGGATTCAGGTTATGTGTAAGCAAATGGGTCTATAAGGGATTTTACCCAACCGTTTTATGTAACAGTGGTTTCAAAACAATGTCAAAGGAACAGTTTCATTTTGATCTTAGGCCTAAAGGGATGGTACAACATTGGAAAGTACCAGATTATCAAATTTACGAATTATTATCTAAAAGAGTATTTGATGTAAGGTTGGTACAAGTATTAATCATCCTAAAAACTATTCCGTCTGACGTGCATTCATTTTAGAGAAAAAAGGAATTATTTCGAATTTATAAAAAAAAATGTTTGTGTAAATCATAAGAACATGAACAACGTGCAGTTTTTCGTTTTTTACTCAAAAAACGTTAGCACGTATTGTTTTGAAACTTTTGCTTGTTTAGTTTTAGAATATATTTCTTAAAAACTACACTGTTGGAATAAAAGTAGCCTACGTTAACAAATATCAACGTTGTTCTGTACCTTCCCTTTCACTTAATATAAATAAAATTAACTTTGATCGCAATTTTGCAAAAACCACTAACGCCTAGGTATGCAGGTGATACGCGCGAGGACAAGAAACTTTATTTGTGCCTTATTTAGAGAATCGATGGTTTCATTTGGTATTCACAAATTATATCAACAAATAATTTTAGTCGCATGGGCAAAAGAAAGTCACATTATATTCGCGATAGTGTGTCGCGTTTGGTTTATTTTGCTGTTGATGTGCGTACGGACGGAATATCTCCAGCGATCATTGGCTAGCAGAAGTACACGCGCGCTTAGTACCATAACTTACGCGTATAAAGTGTACGCACAACGCTCACACAACGCCAAAGTGGCTATCATCAAGACACTGTGTGCAAATTCACCGCTAGAGGGCTACGATGTGCACTGAGCGGATGCTGTCGAGTATGAGCCTACAAGATAACGTCATCTCGTGCACTTCCATCCACATCAGTCACATTAAACGATTCCACCCACAGAGAGGCAGCTAAGATAGGGGAGGGGTGGGGGTGTCTACTTAGTAATCATCCATTGTTCACAGATGTTCTAAAAATACCTGATGAAATAAGGGTCAGTCCGTAAGTAATGCCCCTGCAAATTGGATGCATCACCTTGGCAAACACTTATAGAGGGCCTATGCAAAACGAATTATATAACTTGGCACAAAGACGTACACATAAAAACTGTTCACATCAACTTCATACCTTTTTATTGCAAACCATGAGGTTTTTGAACACTTTATGGGCTTGCAGGATTTTTTTTTCATCTATGCTCATAAAAATGTGCATATTCACGAGCATATTGGATGCAACATTATGTTTGGGTTTGTGCATAAAAATTGATTGATAGGCCTATGCTGGTCTTTATACAAGTCGGAGTCTGAATTGGTTGAGAAAGGTTTGAGGTTTTGATTTGTGTATACTTTTAGTTCATTTTGTGATCTAACAAAAGGAAGGTACAACATTGGGTAGAACCACTTTATCAAAATATTATCTAAAAGCTTAATTGATGTATATTTGATACAAGTATCAATTATCATGACAAACTAATCCATCTAAAGTACATTCCTCTTACAGAAAAAGGGAATTGTTGGGTTGAATTTACAAAATGTAGCGACCTTTTGTAGACATAAAAACATTAACAACTTGTAATTAGAGTAGTGTTGGAACGGTTAACTGGTTAACCGACCGAAACTACACTAACCATTTATAAATTTGCCAACCGGCTAACTGAAACCAATATTTAAAACAAAAATGAATATTTGCCACTCTTTTTGTTGTAGACTTTCTTTTTTGCCGCATTGGTTGTTAACAATTGCATTATGTTTACTGATGCTTTTTGATTGAAAAATTTATCTACATGTGTGGCCATCAGATGGTTAACTGACCGTGAAAGTTTTGTTTAAACGGTTAGTGAACTAACCGGTAACTCACCAAATTAGATGAAATAAATGTAGGTACCAAACACCAATTCCCTTAAAATATGCACATTCCGTATTTTGCTTTTTCACAGGCAATTGTGTTTATAATCGGTACAATTCTATTTTATTTCCTTGTAAAAAAGGAAGTAAATCACTGTGGATTATAATGACCCTAGCCAAAGGTAATAAGATCCATCATCCAATCAGAATGTCTACGGTGTCTGGGGTATTTTATCAATGACACTTAATAATGGTGAATATTGCATTTAAAAAGAGTTTACGATTGTGACTATATTATAACAAAAACATTGGCAAGAGGAATAATTCAGCTTGGAAACAATACATTCTATTAAACTGTACAAATCAATGTTGATATTCTGAACGATTTCTTATTTTTCTTGCCCAATAATGATGGTATCAATAACATTATTGACAAATAATATCATGAATATTATGATTATTCCTTTTTATATAAATAAAAATAATTCTAAAGGATAATTCATTCTGCAAATATAAGTTGTGAAGAGATTTGCTACATGACCAAACAACAAATTCAAGAAGAAAGACAGTTTGCCCCAATATTCTCTTGCCCAGTGTACAAACAACACTTATAAAGGACGTCACTCTTTCAATTTGTTCCCAAGATGGCATACTTTTCACAACACATGCATGGTGCCCATGGCAATCTTAAATTCACTGGAGCAACCAAGTGTACTGATGATCATTGGCCATTAGGCAACCTTAGCTATTTTTTTTTCAGAATAAAATTTAAGTTTTAAATACAAGCACAAACTGCTTATTGACTGTACGATTCTTAAAAACTTCAAAAAAGATTTTCAAAAAATCTTAATCAAGATGAACCATCTTGTCCATGCATGGGTGTACAAAACATGTAGCCAATTTGAAGTAGCAAAGTTTGCCGTTTATGGAGAAACAATAGCAATTTGGTGGGCAACCAAAATGACTATGGGGCAACCCGAGTTTCAATTTATGAAACTATTTGCTCTGCATGTTATTAGTCTCTACTGGCTTTTCTCATATAGTCTCAATGATCAATGTCAACGGCGTAGCCAGGACTTATTCAGTGGGGGCACAGGGGGAGGGCATTGCTTTTCAGTGGGGGGGCGGGGGGCAGGGTATGGGTTTTTTAACTTTTCTTTTTCTATTCTTTTTTTGAGGCACTATCGGGATTTTTCGTGGGGGGCAACCTGGGGGAACTGGAAATTTGTGGGGTTCACGTGCCCCCCAGGTCCCCCGTTGTAGTTAATCGGCCACATTTATACTTAAATTAACCTAAATTGAGAATATACAGGTCGTGAAATTTAATAACCTTAAGCTCTGCAAGAAACGAAGCTGTATATATTGTGTAGTAGTCTCCCTACAAGGATATTATGAAGCGGGATCGATCCGCCTTCAACATTTCAGGCGATACCTGGGATCCCCTGATGGGAAAACATGGGAGACCCTGGGAGACCCTGGGTCGTACCTTATCCTCTCAGACCTACACTACTAAATGTAAGAGACGTCATGCTGCATGATACCGAACTCATCGTCAACTACATTAGATCTTACCGTATTTATGAAAATTCAAAATATGCCATCATCAAAGTGGGTATGGCAATATGTGACGAATGTGAACAATTTGTGAAAAAATATAAACTTTCAGTTGGGCGAATCACCAACAGTTACTCCAAAAAATAGAAAATTGTGAAAATACATTCGAATTGTTCATATATTCATTCTAGGGTGGAAATTATGTCACTTTAATGAGAACACCTCAGTTAAAATTATTTCTAGGCAAGATTGACACTATTATCAGCCTTACATCAAGTAAGTTTCATTACAATTCTACAATTTGGTTATTAGACTATTTGGTTAAAGGTGCAGTATCGTCACGATCAGAGCAGACTTTCAACAGGGCATGGAATCGATTAAGATGAACACAGTGACTGAACATTACTGGCTCATTTATGCAACAGCAACGGTAATATGACCTTATCATGTTGGTATTATTTTCAGTCTAAAACAGTCTAAACAGTCTAAAACAAGCGCTCCAATTCCATGTCCTGTTGATCGTGACGATACCTAATATTAGTAATGTTGACAAAACTGTATTTACGAGTGTTCTTACTTTCTGTGAATCGAGATATAAATTAAACAACCAACTCGTGAAAGTTTCAGCTCAATTCATAAGAAAAGTGTGTACAAATAAATCATTTACAATTTATATGAAAACACATGCGGCACAATGTTTGGCAACTATTTGTAAATTTGCATATGTACTTGTGCGTGTTCGCGAAATGAGAAAACTTCAGACAGAATGTATTTTTTGTTTTTGTTTTTGTTATTGTTTTCTCTTAGGATGGCTGGTACCTTTTTAATATCATCTTCATATTAAGTTAGCTTTCGGATAATAATGTAATCAGGTTATTTCATTTCAGAATATAAACATTCCATGTTAGAATGAATACAAAATTCGTGTTTTCTGATCGAATAATCTGATTGCCTTGACTACTTTCTCGTGAACGACTCGACGTCATTAACTGACACTGTCACGTGTTAGTCTTGATTCAAAGAAATAAGAATTTGTTCCCAAATTCCAGATTTTAAAATTAGCATTACATGCACATAAAATAAAGAAAGAAACTGATAACACGTAACGGTCGTCGGTTTCTCAAATACAACTAAAATCAGATACTTTGACTAGGTACAGTTGCCAACAACAATTAATTCGTTGTTGCTATGTAAAACGCTTGGATCAGTCATGCGTATGATGCTGTCATTGAAGATGAGGCTTAAATTATCAAAAGATTAGTGCTACGTCATAACATTACATATTTAAAACCTGCTCGAATATTATAGACCCATTCGCCGATACTTACGTGTGGATTCGTGTACGCCGACATTATGGAAGAAACAGCTCAATAAGAAACAACACCACGGAGATTACGATTTTGTAGATATTTTCTTTTCATAAGTGGCAACTATTTTATCTATTCTGATCGGTATAAAGCATACATCATCTATGAGAAGATGACACACTTGCAATGGATGGGGTTCTTGGCAGTTTTTCTTGGCGGTAAGTCTTTTTTAACATTTTCTGTCTTTGTTCTGTTTAAAAAAATATTTACAACTGGTCTATTAGTATTAATTATCAGCGGAGAAAACAAATTTAACAACACAATTTTTCTTGATTGAATTTACGTATTAACCCTAACCGTCTAGGTATTCTGGCTAGGAACCTTCCTTGATCCTCCAAAATCCTCATGGAAACATGCCCTTATCTTCAAAATGCACCATGCATTTCCGTTTATCTTTCATATTCAGCACTTATTGCCTGTAATTTTGCCCCATTTAAAGAGGTGAAAGTACCAGTTTCCAACAGCACTGAATTTTTCCAAAAAGTGCCACTTGGCGGATTTTGATGGATTTGGGGTGGTTAGAATGAGTTAAAAGTTTGTTTGCCGTCGTGGGTCATTATGACAACTCAACTTAATAAGCAGAAGCATTCACATGTTTGTTGTTTAATGTAACCTATATAGACCTACTGATTCAAAGAAAATAAACATACACGTCGCCACCCTTACTATGACCCCCTCCCCCTTACCAAGTGGCAACGGGCACCAATGTAAGCTATATAGGCCTACTGATTCTAAGAAAATAAACATACACGTCGCCACCCTTACTATGACCCCCTCTCCCTCTTACCAAGTGGAGACGGGCACCAATGTAAGCTATATAGACCTACTGATTCTAAGAAAATAAACATGCACGTCGCCACCCTTACTATGACCCCCTCCCCCTTACCAAGTGGCAACGGGCACCAATGTAAGCTATATAGGCCTACTGATTCTAAGAAAATAAACATACACGTCGCCACCCTTACTATGACCCCCTCCCCCTTACCAAGTGGCAACGGGCACCAATGTAAGCTATATAGGCCTACTGATTCTAAGAAAATAAACATACACGTCGCCACCCTTACTATGACCCCCTCTCCCTCTTACCAAGTGGAGACGGGCACCAATGTAAGCTATATAGACCTACTGATTCTAAGAAAATAAACATACACGTCGCCACCCTTACTATGACCCCCTCCCCCTTACCAAGTGGCAACGGGCACCAATGTAAGCTATATAGGCCTACTGATTCTAAGAAAATAAACATACACGTCGCCACCCTTACTATGACCCCCTCCCCCTTACCAAGTGGCAACGGGCACCAATGTAAGCTATATAGGCCTACTGATTCTAAGAAAATAAACATAGGCCTACACGTCGCCACCCTTACTATGACCCCCTCCCCCTTACCAAGTGGCAACGGGCATCAATGTAAGCTATATAGACCTACTGATTCAAAGAAAATAAACATACACGTCGCCACCCTTACTATGACCCCCTCCCCCTCTTACCAAGTGGAGACGGGCACCAATGTAAGCTATATAGGCCTACTGATTCAAAGAAAATAAACATACACGTCGCCACCCTTACTATGACCCCCTCCCCCCCTTACCAAGTGTAGACGGGCACCAATGTAAGCTATATAGACCTACTGATTCAAAGAAAATAAACATACACGTCGCCACCCTTACTATGACCCCCTCCCCCTTACCAAGTGGCAACGGGCACCAATGTACACTAAGGCAAATCGAGCTCGAGCGGTGTAAACTTTCAGATATTATGTTTACCATAAGAAAGAAATATAAACGCACAGATTTGTAAATGTTTATCTTTATTCAACAAAGGTATTTTTTAGAGGCATAGCCAACATTACCAATATTGAAATTGATTCGCAGTCCCAGTCCCATGTCCAATTATCAATCAACAGCGGCTGATGCTAACACGGTGTGCGCCCTCGCCCCCTCCCCTTTCGGTTTGTTTAAATATATATATTGTTTAAATAAATATATTCATTCTCCTGAAGACGATCAGAGCATACTGATCGAAACGTCGAGTTGTAACCATGCACCAGTTCTTTTCAGAACTATTTACTACTCAACTGGGAATTTCATATGGTGTCACCGCAAACAGTCTTTACTTATCCTTTTCACCATGCAAAGCTACAAATATTACTTATATATTATTGTAAAATAAAATCAAAAACGTAAGCCTAAAATATGAGATCAAAAAGGGAAGGTTGGGCTGTCCGCCTCTTGGCCTACGAGATCACATTTGATTACCTGCTTCAAACACTAGCGTACATTATGCTTTGTATGAATAGTTAATTTCTGGTTCGCGGATGTTGCGGCAAATGTTTGTTACTTTGGTCAAGAGATGGATGAGCGAGGTAAACTACGCTGGATGATGCCGGCTGCTGAGTACCAGGATCGCTGCTCATGTACAAGAATCAAAATAGGTGGCATCAACCCAAGACAGCAGAAAAGATCTCATGATCCGTACTACACCGATCGTCCACTGTTTACGAAAGATCTGAATAAGATTCGTGACTATTTCAACTGCGAAGGTAAATATTGATTATTATTCACCGGAAAGATTTAATTGGTAATGTTTATTGCAAAACTGCTTTTAAGAGTATGCTACTCACTTATTAAAGGAGTAATATTGAAACGATCAACAGGGCATGGAATTGGTTTTAGATTAACTCGGTGAATGAAAATAATACCCTACATGATAAGGTCATATTACTATTGCTGCTGCATAAATGAGCCAGTAATTTTCAGTCACTGTGTTCATCTTAAACTAGGACACTGATTCCATTTTATTATCTGCCTACATATATGACTGGCTCTGGCAAAACCCAAAACTTGGACCCAATTTTCAAAAGTGAGATTTTGGTATAGTTTGATTCTCTAGATTTTCCTCTTTCATTTGATACCAGATTTGTAGAAATCCGGGAAATGTTTTTTTCTTTTTTTTCTACAAATCTGGTATGAAATTAAAAAAACATTTTCCCCTGATTTCTACAAATATGGTATCAAATGAAAGAAGAAAATCTAGAGAATCAAACTATATCAAAATCTCACTTTTGAAAATTGGGTCCAGTCACATATTATACAACCAACCTGTTACTTATTATGTTGTGTCATGAATTAGAAAATACGGTAGTTAATATTTATTCAGAATTTATTGTTGTATTCATTATTATGTGGAATTTAGGAAAGAGAACCCTTTCCAAAATTCGACCTGGAAATTATTATTTCACTTTTCTTTAAAATACCCAACACCTACGACGAAAATACTTACAGTGAAGATTCATACTATCATCAGCTTTACACTAAGTACCGTAAGTTTTACATTTAATTTTACGTTTGAATTAACCAATCCTGCATCTTTCCTATAAGGGTCCGATGAGGAGTAGACAAAGAAAATTAAAGGTTCCCTAAGTTATTGCATCGCGAATTATCCCACAATTTTGAAAATAGTTTCCCCCAATTAATGTTTCAATTTGTCAATATTCTTTTATAAACAAAAACATATTCTACGGCAGCAGTAAAGACAACTGACCAGCCCAGTAAAACCATTGACCCAGGAACAACTGACCCGCCTAGCACTGTGGTAATGACAAGCGCCAAAAACAAAAACAATGAAGGTAAACATTGGGTATAAATATCAGGCAAAATAAAGAAAAATACTTTTATTTACATGTACATTTACATGTACATTTTTATTCTATACATTGTATTCAATCTGATGTTGAATTTAGGAAAGAGTAATTTTTCCTAAACTCAAAACGGATTTTTTTTTTTTCTTAAAAGTGACATCACATCAGAGAACATTATTTCTATATAGGGAAGATTGATACCATCGTCAGCATAACACCAAGAAAGTTTAAATAAGCCTTTTTGGCTAAAGTAAGCCTAAATACAAATATACAACATTTGTTTTTATACATTTGTGAAATTACCAATTCCATACCTTACCTTCAATTTGCTGTTTTCTGAGTTTTCTCTTTCAAACATGATGAGAACAAAAATAAACGTTATAAATACCCCCTCATGAAAATGTGGTCATGTTTTATTGCTAAAAATTGAATAGAAAGTGGAATATAGGCCTAGTAATTTACTGTGTAAGGGGCAGATAGCAATGACTCAAAGACGGTATATAGAAACGGCATCCCCAATTTGTATATCAGTTGTTTTGTCTTTGTCAAATGTTTAATTTATGCATCAGGTCAAAGAAAATCCCTTTTTGAAGGGAACATGTTAAAGAAGTGGATTATTTCTGTATAATGGAAACATTTTAGGAGTGATGGGGAAGGAATAGCAACGGTTTCTAGAAATGACATAACCCATGCAGCAAGTTTTATCAAGAGAGAACAATTGCATATGGGCCCAGAGTTTAATGATCATGGAGTAGAAATAGTTTTACTGAAACATGTTTTCAATATCTTTTAAAATCAAAAACAGATTCTACGGCTGCAGTGAAGACAACTGACCAGCTCAGTACAACCATTGACCCAGGAACAACTGACCTGCCTAGCACTGTGGTTATGACAAGCACCGAACGCCAACAAACAGAAGGTAAATTTGCGTACAGATATCAGGTTGAATAAAGATAAATATTTTACTTAGGCCTATATCTATAGGGGCCTACATGCAATTTGTTTAATATTACTGGTTTGTTTTTCAATTATTAGGAATGAAAATATTTCGAATATTTGTTTCCAATATTCTTTTGTAACAGATTCTACGGCTGCAATGAAGATAACTGACCAGCCCAGTACAACCATTGACCCAGGAACAACTGACCCGCCCAGCACTGTGGTCATGACAAGCACCGAACGCCAACAAACAACAAAGCAAGGTAGAAATATCCGGCAAAATAAAGGAAGATTTGAGGCTAAAGACAGGGTACCATTCATTGTAATGGTGTTTACGCTATGCCGCGCAATGACGTGTGGCGTTCACTCCGTCAAAGCTTAGATGTTAATGATGAGCTGGGCTTATTTTTAGTAGGGGCCTACATCTAATTTGTATTAATTGTATTAAACTAAAGTATTATTATAACTTGATAATAACAATATGTAATATAATTTTGAGAGTTAGTTGGGATGTGTAATTTTAAGCGCATAGAGACTTTTATTCGAAAGTATTATGCGCTATATAAGAACTGTTCATTATTATTATTATTATTATTAAAAAGCAAAATTGTAAAGCAACTTTATTACGCGTTGACAGCTATAACAGTTTAAAACAAAGTGTTTGATGAGCTATAACCCTATATACGGATAAACAAATAGGCCCACCACTAATTCGGTGATTCCTTATTGAAGTCAGTTATTATTAGTTATAATCTCTTATTATCGATTCGCACGTTCTAAAAATATGGCTATATAAGCTCAAGCATTATGGAACTGTAAACTTAGGGGTCAAAAGTCAAAAACCTGCATCACTCATTTGATTTGTTTTCTTTAATTATAAATCTACTTGGGCAACCATCATTCGCAATTATCAACTTCTGTGAATATTCTCCATCAGTTCCAGGGAGGAGATTTGGTAACTGTAACGAATTGTACGAAGCTGATAACCGCACGAGTGGCCTGTATACCATCTACACACCACAGTATCCAGACGGCTTGGAAGTCTACTGTAATCTGACCGTTGAGCCTGGCTTTATTGTAAGTTAACATTTACTTTTTCATATACAATTAACAAGTTATATATTAACAGAATACCCCCTTCTGAAATTCTGGGCCCAATCCTGACAAACCTGTGTAATTCGAATATATACCCGGTATTTTTTATATTAATATAAAATGAAGGCAGTGGATATGGAAAACCTTTTTGTTTTATTATAAAATAATGGGTTTTTTTTTTAAATTTAAAATAATAATTATGCCGAGGACTTTTCATGGGAAACATTTAATGACTGCAGCTGACTGCATATAAGGCCCTTTACAATCGTTGAACTTCTGATGAGTGTCTGCCATTGTTAAAATAGTTTCACTTTCACACTCCCACATCCACTGGTTATTTTTTATATTTTCAATAAATAATGATGATTTATCTGATTCATTTGAAATTAAATTACTTCTTATTCCCAGATAAACTTATAATAATAATCTTGAAACGACTTTACCATTTATATAGGTAATTCAGAGGCGCGAAGACGGGTCAGAGAATTTCAATCGTAACTGGACCGATTATAGAGACGGCTTCGGTAACAAGGAATTGGAATTCTGGCTGGGCAACGAAATAGTCCGTAATCTGACAAATGAAGGCGAGTGGTTACTACGTGTGGATCTGGTGGATAGAAAGGAAAAGACTGGTTACCTGACGGTAACGTCATTCAACATCACAGGCGACAATTACACCCTGAATATTGGAAACTTCTCCACAGGGGATATCGGTAAGCATAAAAACGACTTTTCGATGATCTTTATTAAATAGTTTGCAAAAGAATAAGTCGATATTTCCTCATCACCAATCCCTACAGGTCAGTATAATGCAGCGCCCTCTAATGGCAGCGTGTGTGCACAAAGCACTGACTTTATAAAAAGGTTTCAAAATGTTTACAACTGGTGTACATTCATTTTATTGATATATATGTCTTGGGCTTTATCTTCTTTGGCAATTTCATTATTTGTTAAATACCCTTGTAATACTTTAACAACAAATCAATGATCGAAATAATTTCTTGTGAATATTTTGGGAAACCAATGAGAATCAGAATAATGAAATAATTATTTTACGCAGCTCTTTTTCATGGAAGACAGTAAGACTGCATTTCAACACATATAGCAATGAAGGTTAATATGGTGTGTATCGGGTGTATCACAACATACGACCATCCTAAAACCCTAAAAACCCCAAACCCTAAAGGTGTTGAAATTGAATTTTCAAATAACTGGGTTGCTGATTGAATTGTTGACCATTTCTAGATGGTTTATCATGACTTTATTCGTGTCATTAATCGCTTATTGATCTGTTTTTTAGGTAATGCTCTCCAGTCAGTAAACAACCAACCGTTCTCAACATACGACAATGACAACGATGACAATGACGATAAGAACTGCGCATCTCTGTTGGGTGGGGGTTGGTGGGTCACAAAATGTGGGGGAGGCCATGCCGGACCACCGTATCAAATTCCTGATGACAATAACCTCAATGGCGATTTTGTATTAAATTTGGGTTATTTGAAATGGGAAAAAAAACAAATAATTTGGAGTGAAATAAAAATAACACGTATTGGTTAAAACAATGACGGCTTATGTTATAATGAAGTTAAAAACTGGCAGAATTTTTTTTGTTATTAATGTATTTATTTTTGTTATATTTCATTCTATTAAGCGAACAATGGCCTAGATTGGATTCTTGCTGTTTTTTTTTAAATGCCAAAAATTTCAATATGTCAATCATTTTGCTTTGGGATGGAGAACAATAGGAATATTTAAAAAGGATATTAAAGGTTTTGTGTGACGCTGGATGTACCGTGTGACGCTGGATGTACCGTGTGACGCTGGGTGTACCGTGTGACGCTGGGTGTACCGTGTGACGCTGGGTGACGCTGGGTGTACCGTGTGACGCTGGGTGTACCGTGTGACGCTGGATGTACCGTGTGACGCTGGATGTACCGTGTGACGCTATACTCAGCTGAATTTTTCCAGCGAAAACAAAAAATTGGAGACTACCCGAAAGTAAAAGCTATATAAATTAAATGCTCACATAAAGCTATATAAATTAAATGCTCAAATTCCAAATGAAAAAAATGGTAAATTACCTTAAAAGGAATACATTTAGTATGACTTGAAATGATGTTTTATAACCAACTTAAGTAGGCTATGGAATATATATCTTTGAAAATATGTCTGTTACATTGTCAGATGTCATTATCAGATGAACCGTAATTTCTGTTATTTGTAGAGTGGTTACAAATTTATATTTATATGAATTTCCATTTAGTCTATATGAATACAAAAAACAAATCTGCTACAGGCCAATTGGATTTAAAAATAAGAAGTAAATTCTGGGTGCCAACAATGACACAAACACGTATTTTAACAGACATGATCAGTGGCGGCACTACACTGTCCCCAGACTGTCCCCTGAGATTTTGTTTTTGTTTTTGTTCTCTGGCCAATTTGCCTCCATAAAAATTACTCAACGGATAAAACGGACATGTCCCCCAATGTTTATAACAGGACATGGCAATTCACCAATATCGCTGCCCCTAAAACCAAATATTGAGTAATTAAATCAAGTAAGCAAATTGTGCAGAGGTTATCCAGTTGTGACGTAATTTCAACATTAAGCCACGCCTCCTTCAAATGTCACATGGGGTGGTTGCAATAATAATCTGATAACCCCAGGAAAATGTTTTGCGAATGATTGTAATCTTACTAATATCTACCTTTTCAGCGATAGAATCGCATTAAAATCATGACAAACATGAAATAAAGGTTCTCACTCTGTGCAATTACACAGTGAATTATTCTGCCTCAATTTGACGAGTGTGTGCGCCGTCAATACGCGTGCGTAGATAGTCGGTAATACTGTTCTGCCGGACTTCGCAATGGGAAAAAATTTACATCTTATTTACACTCAATAGTTAACGTTTTGATTGTACATTTGATCTTCTGAGTAATTTTGTAATCTGTGTTAGAAATTTGTAAACAAATATTAACATTGTTAGTTTATATTTATAATGAACGCTTCTATTGTATTCGTGTTTTAACAACATTTATTATTTGGGACTAATATATTTGAATAAAGACGGGGAAGGAGCGTCGCCATTTTGTAAAAGTTAAAGGAAAGGTCGAACATTGGTAATTACCTGATTACATGAAATTTACAAATTATTATCCAAAAGCTAATTTTATTTGAAGTTGGTAAAGGTACCGTCACCCCAAAAATGTTTCTGTTTCAAGTTCTTTCAGAGAAAAATCACAAAAACTAATTTTGTGTTTTCTGTGAAAATTGTGAATGCCTTTTCCCACTTTTTTCATGACTTAGACTCCGCACTGAGCTGAAACTTTCACAGACTGGTTGTCCAATGTATTGATTCAAAGAGAGTAAGCATACCCATAGAGGCAGTTTTTCCCAACATTACCAATGATTTACATTCTCTGTAATAGGCATGTCATCTACAGCTAAACACAGCCGTATAACAGTATGTTGCGACATAGGCCCTAACATTTGGTTCAACTGATTGTGTGGTTAACGCTCCGGTGTACATACAGGACATAATGGGTGCATTGTATGACGCCTTCTAGAGCTATCGAAATTTTCAGCGTTCTAAAACACTCAAATCAAACCAATACATGACTTTCATTAACTTGACAACACGCCGAAATTAACTGAACTTCTGTAACACGCATTTATTCATATTCAACAGTAATGACGCGTTCAGACCAATTTCATGGGCTAGTTCATTGGTTGCCATGGGTTAGTTCCTTGGTTGTCATGGCCTAGTCTTTCCTTGTTTGTTTGGCATTACAGTAAAAACAAAAATAGCGAACATCACGTGACACGCTCTCAACTAATCATAAGACAGAATCTATGTATGAGGTGTTATAAAATTAAATATGAAATGGATCACGAGCCTTGATCCATTTATACAAACAAATAATTTATACAAACATTGTGAATGCAATTTTCACTCAGTGTTTTCTCGTTAACAGTACAATATAATAAGTGGAAAATTTCACACGTAGGTTTTATGCACATTCTTATGGATGCATTTATAGACATTTAATCAATGGTGTACAATCCCTTTGTATTTAGAGCTTAAGCCTATAGGTGCGATCGACAGAAAAATGTAACATTTGTGTAATCTGTTTATTATGCTCGTATACATCGTGTTTTTCATCGAATTTAAAAAAACAAAAATACACCAACTGGTTAATTAATTAATTTATTAATTTATTAATTAATTATTTATTTATGATTGGATTAGTGATTTAGTTATATAAACAAATAACACATTATTTATATTTCTAAATGAGCAAAGGTAAGTTTATTTATATATTTAATGTTATTGTGTATTTACTTGTTTATTCATTTATTCAATTATTAGCTGTTTCGCAGCGAAGCGCAGCGAAACAGCTGTTGTTTTTGTTAAATTTTTTTTTCTTTCTTTTTTGTATTTTTCAGCGCTTTCCGTACCGGAAGTGCATTGCAATAACACATGTTTCATTCTGAACGCCTTTTTGAAGTGTTCCATAAATGCGATTGCAATGAAACTTAAGGGGACCAAAGGCAATAGTGCATAGTGTGCATATTGCAATGACGTCATAATTACGTCATCGGGTGTCAAGTTACACTAAATCAAAGATTAATAATGAAAAACATTAAAACATTAATAACTCCTGAACCACATATGCTATAAATTTCCTCTATGCGGCATATTGTAGGTCGTTACCCACTCCGTATTTCGTGCACAGATATGACCCCATTTTGACCTTAGTTTCCGGTCCAAACCGGCGGTTCAAGTTTAAAGAGCTCTACAGCCAATATGATAAAAAATAATGCTATGATTTCTGTGTATGTAATCATCAGTAGAGTGTACTCTTTTGGATAGTAGGTTTGATGACGTCATCATATGCAAGAGCGCCCTCTAGTGACAGGTTTAAAAAGACGTTATTTTCACTTGTACACTTGCCAATGTCACATTACCACAAATGATATGTCATATTGTAGCTTATGAATCAACTTAAATATCAAAACAGATTACGTCATAATGACATCATCAGGTGTCAAGTTACACTAAATCAAAGATTAATAATGAAAAAACATTAAAAAATTAATAACTCCTGAACCACATATGCTATAAATTTCATCTATGTGGCATATTGTAGGTCGTTACCCACTCCGTATTTCGTGCACAGATATGACCCCATTTTGACCTTAGCTTCCGGTCCAAACCGGAAGTTCAAGTTTAAAGAGCTCTACAGCCAATATGATAAAAAATAATGCTATGATTTCTGTGTATGTAATCATCAGTAGGGTGTACTCTTTTGGATAGTAGGTTTGATGACGTCATCATATGCAAGAGCGCCCTCTAGCGACAGGTTTAAAAAGACGTTATTTTCACTTGTACACTTGCCAATGTCACATTACCACAAATGATATGTCATATTGTAGCTTATGAATCAACTTAAATATCAAAACAAATTACGTCATTATGACGTCATCAGGTGTCAAGTTATACTAAGTTAAATTTAATATTGAAAAACTATTAATTTTTTTTATAACTTTTGAACCACAATAGGTATAAGTATGATCTTTGAGCCATATTGTAGGTCGTTACCCACTTGACAATTCGTGCAAATATGACCTTATTGTGACTTTTGCTTCCGGTCGAAACCAGAAGTTCAAATACAGCAATGTTGTTAGAGCCGCTCAAAGTGGAAGTTAATATGATAAAAAATAGCGAAACAGCTGGGTATTCGTTCACGAATACAATTGAGCTCTAGTTATTGATTATTATTATTTGTTTGTTTGTTTGTTGGGGGTGTTCAAACCTACAACCCTGAATTTATGATAATATACATGCGCTCTCTTCTGAGCTCTGTGTTCCTGAAGGTCAGTCTGGTACACTTCCCTGATTCATATAGGTCATGTTGAAAGAAATCATTATTGGATAAGGAGTGAGGACAAATGCAAGGAAATATTCAGAAATATATTCTCAGAAATCGAACGCAGGAAATTTAATATCGTTAACTGTTAAAATCTCGAATTGTGTTTAAAATAGTATATGCAATATGCAGTATCATGCAATATCCTCCAAGGGGCACTTTTTTGGGAAATTTCAGCACTGTTAAAAAACTGGTACTTTCACCTCTTCAAATGGGGCAAAATTACTACCTGGCAAGAAGTACAGGCTATGAGTGCTGAATATGAAAGATCAACGAAAATGCATGGTGCATTTTGAAGATACAGGCATGTTTCCAAAAGTGCACTGATGGATTTTAGATGATTCAGGAAGGTTCCTAGCCAGAATACCTAGGGGGTTAGGGCTAATACAAGTATAACTTAGTCAGAGCCAATCATGGAAAATAAATAAATCAATCAATAAATCAATAAATAAATGGAGAAATCAATGAGTATACAAATTTAATTGATTTGATCGAATATGGCAAATTTATGAATTGTGACATATTTTCCAAATCCGCTGCTTGTTATAATTGTATGGTTATATGCGTATATACACAGTGCACTCTTTGCTTTAATATGTTAATAATAATAATAATAATAATAATAATGTGTGGACTTATATAGCGCACGTATCCACCAACTAAGTGGAGCTCAAGGCGCATTCTTTTTTACGTGCATTACACATTATTAAATACTTGGTCTAATCGTAATAAATGATTATATTTAGAATAAGTAATTTTGCCATTCAGCTCAAATTAATGTCACATTCAAATAATTGTTTTATTTTTTCACTCTACAAATCACATTTATTTCTGTACTTCTATGAGAGAAAGATACAATAATTTAAATATGAAAACATATTTCAATATCTATAAATCAGAAAAATTAAATCTATTAACTGAATGTTTTAAAGCACACAAAGGTTCTGGTAGGAACACAGGGGCATAGGGGAGCACTTACCCCCCCCCCCCTCATTTTAACGCCATACATCAGTTGTGTACCTCCTTGTAATTGTACGTAGCTACGAGGGGGCACGGGGGGGGGGGCACGTGTCCCCCCAAAAATGTCAGAGTTTGGTTTAAATTTAATAACCTAATTATCACAACTATACTATAGCCATCTACTAATTAATACCAAATTGATTCAAGTAGCGAGCATGTTCAGTTTTATACAATATCACATGTTTGCCTAGTAGGCTATTCCTCAACTGGTAAATTTAGCAGATTTTGACTTAAAATTTGGCATTGCGCAAGAGCATGCACGGAATGTGCCCCCAAAAAAATTCCCTGGCTACGTGCATGTTGATAACAAAACGGAAATTGCCAAGGTTGTAATCGATTTCTTGCCACATGAGCTTAAAATGAGAAACACGTTTACAATTGCTGCTTTTCAGAGAGATTGGCGATCGTCGTGTGTGCCATAATCCTCGCCCATTCAGCTCCAAGACTCAATAACTGTCTTTAGAACGTACGTTCATTTCATCACAAAAGGAGCTTCGCGTTTCTCAAAAAGTTTAATTTGACAAAACAACTCTTTTTTTCTCTCAAATGAAATACTTTCTCGGGATGATTGATACGTGTACACACTTGACACCAAGGAATCTTTCAGGTAGTAATTTATTAATTTGATAATATGGCGTCAAGGTCAGAATAACGGCTGTTTTAAACATCAATGATTTGGAGTGCGTTCATGGACTCAATATGGGAGGAGAGAGCACTTCATATGGAATAACTTTTTAGGGTGACATCGTACAAATTTACAAAATTATTGTACTGATCCGGTAATTAACAGTACTGTAGCTTCCCTTTAAAGCATAATGCATTACTACACCTCATTATGTTACCTTTGATTTATGCTTATAATGAGCATTGATTGGTTTCAACGTGTTGATCTAGGCGGCACAAGGTAAACTAATGAGCAGATGCAACTTGTTGAAACACATAATTACGTTTAATGTGACTGATGTGGATGGAAGGGTATGATATGACATCGTGTGGTCACATCATAATGTGACTTTCTTTTGACCATGTGGCTAAAAATATTTGTTAATATATTTTGGGAATACCAAATGAAACCATTGATTCTCTAAATAAGGCACAAATAAAAGGTTTCTTGTCCTCGCGCGTATCACCTGCATACCTAGGCGATTGTGCTTTTTTTCTTGCAAAATTTTACTCAGATTTCAAGTTTATTTTGTTTTTAACCTTCCATCCACATCAGTCACAATGAACGATTCCACCCAAAGAGAGGTATTTTAATTTTTTTTATTAATAGTGTAAGGTGAACAATAGCCACAACCAGGTCATTCACATATATAGGCAATAGATCACTATATAAGTAACCCTAATGGGCCAATCAGTGGTTCACAGCAGCTTAGGGAAATGGCAAATAACTACTTCAAGAATCTAATAGAAGCTGGGAGGGGAAGGGGTGAGGGGTGTCTAGTCAGTAATCATCCATTGTTAACAGATGTTTATGGGAAAAGACCTGATAAAACTAGGGTATATTAGATGTATTAACTTGACAAACACTCATACAGGGTCTGTGCAATACGAATTATATAACTGGACACTAACATGTACAACTGTTCACATGAACTTCCTTCTTTTTATTGCAAACCATGAGGTTTTTGAACACTTTTTAGGGGGATACAGGATTTGTTTGCAACTATGCTAATGAAAATCTGCATATTCACGAGCATATCGGATGCAACATTATGTTTGGGTTTGTGCAAAAAAAAAAAATTATTGATAGGCCTATCCTGGTCTTTATACAAGTCGGAGTCTGAATTGGTTGAGAAAGGTTTGAGGTTTTTGTTTGTGTATAATTTTAGTTCATTTTTTTATCTAACAGATCAGCGTCCTCATGTGTCAAACAATGAACATTACACAACGATTACAATCTCATTACTCAAATCTTCTTTTCCCCATTTTGTTCTATCTGCCAAAATATGTTTCTCTATACAAGATTATTTCATGGACCCTTGTAAGGTTTTAAAAAACACCCCTAGCTCTCCCCAATGGCTTGACCAATGATATGAAGATAATGGTTGAGCTATCATTGGTCCTGCAGTGCTATGACTGGCACTGCAATTACTTTCTCTTGTGACAATCTTTATTGACATTCATAAACATGTGTTTAAGATTACAGAAGCCAGCATTACAACAACATTTAATTGAAACACAATAGGTTGATTTGAATAACTGAATATTTATAAGATGAAATATACATAAATCAATCCAAATTCATTGACAGTAAGTATACAGTGCTGAGATACATCGGCAAAGGGCAACTATCATGTAAATTGTTTAATGTCCCGGACGTAAGAAATTCATCAATAAAAATCAATTTAACAAATAACTGAAAGGGACAGTATCGTCATGATCAGAGCAGACTTTCAAAAATGCATGGAATTGGTGTCCTAGTTTAAGATGAACACAGTTACTGAAAATTACTGGCTCATTTGTGCAGCAGCAACAGTAATATGACCTTATCACTGGGGTATCATGTTCGGTCACTGAGTTAATCTAAAACTAGCACTCCAATTCCATGCCCTGTTGAAAGTGACGATATTGACCCTTTAAAGGGTAGGTACAACATTTGGTAGAACCACTTTATCAAATTATCGAATTATTATCGATGGCCAAAAAAAAAAAAATTCTCCTGTTTGTGGTCTAGGCATGTGTCTCCTTAGCGCGTCAACATTTTTTAGTTTTCTTTTTATTTGCTATGAAACCATGTCCAATTGCAGCCAAAATAGCTGGATCAATTGGAATTCAGATGTGCCGTGTTTTAAACGACATTTTCACATTGGGCTTTGAACATTTGCCCTATTTGTCCGTCTTAGCCACCACTTTGTGTATGGGAAATTTGGTCTGGTTCCAATAACCGTGTACACCATGTTTCATGTATTTCACTGGTTGGCCAAAAAAAAAAAACCAAAAAACGTGTAACCACACCGATTTTGACGCCAACTATTGATCAGAAACTGGAGAATTTTTTTTTGGGTACAAGTATCGATCATTATGAGAAACTAATCCATCTAAAGTGCATTCCTCTTACAGAAAAAATGGAATTGTTATGTTAAATTTACAAAAAGTAGCCATCCTGTCACTTTCTGTAAAACATAAAAACATAAACAACATGTAATTAGAGGGTTGAAATGAATGTACATGTACGTTACCAAACACCAATACTGTAGCTTCCCTTAAAATATGCATATTCCGTGTTTATTTTGCTTTTTCACAGGCAATTGTGTTTATAATCGGTACAATTCTATTTTATTTCCTTGTAAAAAGGACGTAAATCACCGTGGATTATAATGGCCCTAGCCGAAGGTAAGATCCATCATCCAATCAGAATGTCTACAGTGTCTGGGGGTATTTTATCAATGACACTTAATAATGGTGAATATTGCATTTAAAAAGAGTTTACGGTTGTGACTACATTATAACAAAAACGTTGGCAAGAGAAATAATTCAGCTTGGAAACAATACATTCTATTAAACTGTACAAATCAATGTTCATATTCTGAACGATTTCTTATTTTTCTTGCCCAATAATGATGGTATCAATAACATTATTGACAAATAATATCATGAATATTATGATAATTCCTTTCTATATAAATAAAAACAATTCTAAATGATAATTCATTCTGCAAATATAAGTTGTGAAGAGATTTGCTACACGACCAAACAACAAATTCAAGAAGAAAGACAGTTTGCCCCAATATTCTCTTGCCCAGTGTACAAATAACACTTATAAAGGACGTCACTCTTTCAATTTGTTCCCAAGATGGCATACTTTTCACAACACATGCATGGTGCCCATGGCAATCTTAAATTCACTGGAGCAACCTAGTGTACTGATGATCATTGACCATTAGGCAACCTTAGCTATTTTTTCAGAATAAAATTTTAGTTTTAAATAGAAGCATAAACTGCTTATTAACTGTACGATTCTTAAAAACTTCAAAAAAGATTTTCAAAAAATCTTAATCAAGATGAACCATCTTGTCCATGGGTGTACAATACATGTAGCCATTTTGAAGTATAGCAAAGTTTGCTGTTTATGAAGAAACAATAGCGCTAAATATTTAAGTTTTGGTGAGCAACAAAATTGACTATGGGGCAACCTGAGTTTCAGTTCATGAATGGGGAATAGGGATAGAGATCTTGATTTGACCACATCTGCTCCATCCCCATGGATATCTTGTGGTATCAACCATCCAGGCTTTTCCTTACTTCTTGGCGGTCATTACTCTGATGAAGAAGCATGCATCTGTTTACTTATCAGTAATTCATGAACTCTGTCTCAGTGTTGAAGATAAGTGCGAATGTAGCGGTCCAGCTCGCTATCCAACCAACCTGCCTTGTTCCTGTTTGAACAAACAAAGATAAATATGTGGAAATTATGAAGAACGTGACTGTTTAATTTGTTTTATACATTATACAAAAGAACAAGGCCAATGACAGGATGGATATAAAAACAAAAACATTATTAAAATTCTTAATAAATTACAAAAACAGAATATATAAAAATTATCAGATTCTCAAAAACACTAAAGTACCATCTGCTTCAGACTTGTTTTATATATATATGGGAAAATTGGGAAAATTGGGAAAATTGAATCACAATTTATGAAGGACATGATTCCTTATCATTCATTCATTTATAAATGCTCATGTTTTAACCTGACAATGATTGCCCCAGCGTGACAGCGGTCTATAATAATAATAATAATAATAATAATAATAATAATAATAATAATGTGGACTTATATAGCGCACGTATCCACCAAACTGGTGCTCAAGGCGCATGACATTATTATCCCTGCTCATCAGGCTCATACATCATTCCTGAAAACATCTCAGCTCCCTGGGGAGTATACAGCTCAATTGCTGCCATTTCAGCGCATATGGGCTAGTTCAAACACAACAACCAACTCTGCCCTCACAGGTACCCATTTACCCCTGGGTGGAGAGAAGCAATTATGGTAAAGTGTCTTGCTCAAGGACACAAACACCCCGGTCACGGTTTAATAGGATTCGAACCCACATTCCGACGACTCAGCCAGCAGAACACAAATCCGATGCACTAAACCGCTCGACCATGGCACTCTATGCACCTTAAACACACTGCAGCCATCTTTCTTTATTTCCCTTCAAACCCATATGACCAAAGCGAGGCTGCACGGGGAAAACAGTCTGGTCCCTTTTATCTACCGAGAATTAATGCTATAATCATTGTCAGGGAACCCAACAAAGATGGCCGCAGTGTAACAAAGTCTATGCACCTTCATCACATTGCAATTACCTTTCTATACTACCATTCAAATCCACATGACCAAAGCAAGGCTGCATAGGAAAATAGTATTTTTTATGTGCTCAAAATCAGCACTACAACTACAGTTGTGTGTACAGGGGATCTGACCAAGATGGCCACAGTATGGGAAAAGGCCTGATATCTGATAATTTTTTTACCTCAAGACTTTGGCTCTGGACATCATTGCCTCCAGTTTCTGGCTCTCGGATTCCAATTTGATCAGCTCTTTCTTCAGACTGTCACGAGAGTTGTCCACTTCAAGACACAATCGTGCAAAGGTGCTTGACAATTCCCTGGGAAGGAGGGTGAGTAAAAGCAAAGGTCATCAGGGGTCATACAGGCTTTATGCCAAGCTTTTTTGAAATCATGACTTGGATAAAACAGAGAACATGCAAAAAGTGTGGTCTTTGATAAAAGAGTAACTTTGATAATAAAAAAAAACTACCTTGCATAATTGGGTGGGGGTTTTAAGGGCCCCTCTGTCAATATCTTGTCTTCTATATGTTCCGATTAGAAACATTAATCTTGTGGCAAATTTGACAAAATTACAATTATAAGGTAAAGCAACAAAACAAATGAATTCTATTTCATTTTAAATGACAATAAAAATTATCAAAATTATAATTGAAACACAATAAGACACAAGACACATAAGATAGTTTTCTGCTTTGAAGATTAATAAAAACACAAGTACAAGGTAGTATTGTTAAATAATTCAGGATTTGAATGAAACACAGAAAGGTATCATAATCATCCCTAACAGACAAAAAACAAATTAACAACAAACCCCAACAAGAAAACCAATGCAGAGAATAAACTGTATAAGAAGGAAGACAAAATGACCAAACTCCTGTTTTGAATAACAATATAACACAGATTGATTTTTTTTTCACCATCCTATAAATATAACAATAATATAAATACAAGCAATAATCAAAATGTCAAATAAGAGGCAACAATGCTAAACAGTCATTGAGTCTTAAGGCTGGACCCAAACACCCGCCCAACTGTCTAGGGTGGATTAATTCCTCACTGGACAGATAAAACTTTACCAGCCTGGTTGGAGGGTAATAAAATAGTATAGACACGGAAATTGAAATACTGGTATAACTTCTGTTGGACTGGTGAATTTTCAAAGTTGACTGGCTACTGTAAGAAATACTTAAGAGCCAGGCTTTTCTGACAGCTGACTGGTCTTATCCTGTCTTTAAAACAATTGCTTAGCGGATATCTTGGGTTACCAGCCAACATTTCATACAAAATGTATGTATTTTGGCTGGTAGTCTGTTGTATATTGCTTGGAAAAAATATCTGCTTAGCAAACTTTTCTGCTGAGCAGCTCTATGAAATTGGGCCCTGGGCACAGAAGAAAAAGCATCAACACGTTATGAATCAAGATAACAATAACCTTAACCCTAACCCCCATATATTCTGGCTAGGAACCTCTCTGAATCCTCCAAAATCCATCGGTGCACTTTTAGAAACATGCCCTCATCTTCAAAATGCACCATGCATTTTCGTTGATCTGTCATATTCAGCATTTATGGCCTGTACTTCTTGCCAGGTAGTAATTTTGCCCCATTTGAAGAGGTGAAATTACCAGTTTCCAAAAAAGTGCCCCTTGGAGGATTTTGATGGATTTGGGGTGGTTAGGGTTAAAGAGCTGGTTCAAATGCATCATAAAAACAACACAACAGAACATTTTTATTTCATGATTAAATACAGATCATAGGTTTGATTTTATATTTGAAGGCCAAGTTAAATTCTGAAAGCAATTTGTCCCTGGTCTTGGCACACACACATGAAGGGTGGTGCAGGGGTAGTTTTGAACATTTATACTTACTGCTGAATCTGGTGGCTGAGATTCGATGCGGTAAAGTTCACCAACAATTTCAGTTTCTCAGAGGCATATTGCACAAACTGTTGCTTAAAGGCTCGTTCCTTGGCCTTATTTGTCCACGTCAGACGCTCATATATGTAGAGGAGTGAGTAAAGACCGCCCCCTACTGCTAACACGCGCCAACCCACCGCCTTCCATACCTGAATTCAGAAGTAATTTTTGTGATCAAAAATAAATAAATAAATCGAAAGCACCATGATACAGTAACACAGTACAGAAAAAGAAATTGTGAAATTTGTGAGAACAATCAGCAGGATTTTATCGGCAATTTCCCAAATTTGTTTGTTTTCATTTAAGAATGGAAAAACAAATACTTTGAAATGAGATATTCCACAAAATAGTTGTCGAAATCTTGGTTTAAACATTAAAATAAAGTGCCCAAATGAATTAATGACAGGACCACCATAACTCATTTTGGGACATATTTACTGCAAAACCATGCTTTTCACAATTATAGAAATGCATCATTTCAAAGTATTTGTTTTTCTCAAGTAAAATAGCAATGTTCCGATGAAAAAGATAATTGTCGGAAAGTACTCAGACCTTATTCACTGACAAGCAGAAGTCATGATATTCAACTGTTATGACTGGGGAGTACTCACAATTCCAATAACAATCATCAGTCCCATGGAAGTACGGGACGTGAGAGATGCCAATCCCGTCACCATGGCAACTGTTAGATCTTCCTGGTTGCCTGACCCACTTTCTACCCCAGCACTCGGAAAGGGTCGCGGAATCTGTAGAAAAAAATTTACAATACACCAAATAATTTGCAGTCACATACAACCTTGGCATAAACAAAATATTTATTAATGAAAACGATAATAAATATATATATGAAGCAAAGCGTTAAATGAAAGAAAATGCATCAATAAAAATCACTAAAAGTGAATACAATTAACTATATGAATTCAAATAACAAGCATTGTTTAACATTAACATAAAATAACAAAAATTATATTGTACAGGGAATTGTCCTATCCTCATTCATAAAGACAGCCAATCACATCACTTATTACACATCACGTGACTATCGTGATTGAAGTGACACAAAGGACAGTTCCTTGACATGCAATACACATCATGTACGCAAAAAGCAACACAGGTTTGTAAATCTGCTCAACAAGGAAGACAAACAGGCATACATTTACATGTGAAATGTCATTTAGACATATACGACAACTTATATGTGCATCGTTTCGGTTTGCGGTAACACCATGCGTTTATCTCAATTATCGTGAAGCTGATGTACAGGTTCTGAAAAAACCCTTATCGCACAACTCTTATCTCAACTATCGCTAAGTGACTTCACAGAAGTCCCCATGGTTCTCCCTGAACCATATTTCTCATTTAGTGAGAGTAGAGAAAAACGAGTTGCCCGACATTGGTTCTCCCTTGAACCATTCTCACTTAGCAACAGTTGAGATACAAGTTGGGCGATAAGGTTCTTTTCAGAACCTGTACCTCAGCTTCACGATAGTTGAGATAAACACATGGTGTTACCGCAAACCGAAACGATATGCAAAGCCTCAAATCTTATAGCTTATGTGCATCTTCATATGCATGTCAATGTGTTTGTATAAAACGCTCAGTGCATGACATATGCCTATCTGTTGTGTGGGACGTCTTAGGGACGTGGCTAATGAGCAAATGTTGATGTAATAGATGTAGTTGGCAAATAGATGTAAATCATAAAAAGCACACAAGTTAAAGGTTTCAAAAGTTATATTATCTTCACTTATCCCCAAAGGTATAATATATGAATTAAGAGAGAAACACTTATAGCTCTGTGAAGACGTCTACATAATAATTATAAAGAATGGCAGGGGTAGATTCAGGGTGGTTATAAAAAGGATACAAATAAATGTACAGTATTAACATGCATTGGGGGAACATGCCGGACTTTGCCAACACCCCTCCCCACCTCGATCCACAAATAAAGAGTGGTAGCTGACAGAACAAAGTTTACTTACCACATTAGCAAAGCCAGCCATTGCAACTCTGGTGTTCTTCGGCCCCAGGAAGCGGTTCATGAGCGCTGTGAAACCAAGCGAGAAATGGAACTCTACGTTCTCTGTGAAATCGGCGAAGAGGTGCTGGCAGTCCAAGCGATAACTCGGATCAAAGTCTCGTCGGAACAGGAGACTGCCTATCTGCTCCTTTGACTCATCGGGGAGAAGCGCCGACATGCCATCTGTGGAGAAGTTTCAGTACTGAATTCAAATGTATCGTTTATTTAAACAAGTGCACCCTGAACAAAGATATTGGTATAACAGGGAGACTGCCAACATAGGGTAAGATTGTAGAGTGCTGGCACGTCCATCTGGAGTCCACAAGTTCAAATCACAATCTATTAAATTGTTCTTTGTTTCATTCCAAACAGATGATGGTTGAACCTTCAAAGGTCCAGAATCAAACTTGGTTTAAAAAAAAGGTTTTGGATTACACCAAGTGAATGTAATCTCTCAGATACATTTAACAGGGCAGTATCGTCACGATCAGAGTAGACTTTCAACAGGGAATGAAATCGATGTCCTAGCTTAAGATGAACACAGTGACTGAAAATTACTGACTCATGTATGCAGCAGCAACGTCAATATGACCTTATTATGTGGGGAATTATTTTCAGTCACTGAGTTAATCTAAAACAAGTGCTCCAATTCCATGTCCTGTTGATCGTGATGATACTGTCCCTTTAAGGTGAATAGAGGTTTTCACTGAAGACAAAAGGAACAAGGGTTGTAATTTTTTTAACCCCTTGACCTCATCGACTACCAATACCAAACCCATGTACCACCTCCCACCCATGAGGGTACATGGTGGAGCTAGGGGTGGGGGGGTGGTTACAAGGTACAGGGCTTCACCTTACCTGTCATCTGTTTTTGCACCTGTTGTATATCTTGCATGACGGATGATGAGCATCGAGCGTCCAGATTACGACCAAGACCCGACTCTAAATGCTTCTGTAGCTCCTGTCATGGAGAAAGGAAGATGTACAACAATTGATTTCCTGAACAGTTGACCAATGACCAATCCACAGTGGTCAATCAAAATACCTCATTGACCAATCAGATGTCCATCATGCATGCTATCAACACCATTATTTATGATATACCATTTTTTTTATGATAAGCTTGCTAATGAGCATACATGTTTTAATACACGTAGTACCTTGAACTGCAGAAGAATGGATCTAGAAGAAAATCTTACCTCTTTATAAACCTTGACAACGAGTGGATCGGAATGGAAGGATCTATCAAACTGATCAACGAGTAGGGATAACTTCCTGATTTCATCTGTCATTGCTGCTGACACCTAACAACAACCAAATACAAGGATACAAATACTTAAAAAATTACCATTCTTAAATAAAAAAAAAAACAGCATCAATTCTACTACAAATGTAAGGTTAACAACTCTAATCATGCTAAATCCAACAAATGGCAAAATCTGTTAGATCTTGAACTAATTCTTTCCCCAAAATCCAGCCTTAACCCTAACCCCCAATGGTTTTTGGGGCTATGAACCTTCCTGAATCCACCAAAATCCAACACCATGCTATACACTACTAAGTCCACCAAATGCAACACAACCAGCTGTTGGAGTTTGATGGGTTTGGGGTGGTTAGGATTAAAAAGAAGGTACAACATTGGTTATTACCAGATTATCAAATTATCCCTCCTACTATTGCTGCACTTTAGTGGGAAGTTGCTGTAGAAGTCAAAACCAGTCAACTGCCTGTTTTGACTGTTGACCCAAATGTGCACACAGGGGCATTTTTTGACTGGTTTTTACTGTCATTTTGACCACCTTGTACACTACCAGACAATGCTTTTACCAGTCAAAAACGGTCGACTCATTTTGACCTGTAAATGTACTTACTACACGTAAGGTTTGACAGTGTTTGACTTTTAAGTGCACCAGATATACCTTGGCAAGTATATCAACATTTTGACTGATTTTGACCCTTGTAGTTGTAGTAGTAGGAGGGTTATTATCTCAAATTAACATGGTGTAAAGTTTGTATACATACCAATCATCTTGATAATTGTTTTTGTCTAAAGTGCTTTCATCTCAGAGTAAAAAAAATTGTTAAGTCAAATAAACAAAACTGCCAACTTGTCAACTTTAACCCTCCTACACATAGAGGCCACTGTAAACCACTAAATATCCAATGTGTTGTACACATATTGTTTGTGCATATAAGCCACACTGCCCCTTTGAAGTAATCTCCAATGTACATACATGCATACAAAGACACATGTATACCACAATTGACCTTATTTTCAGCAGGTTATACTGTAAACAAACTCCCAATAATAAATCACCATCAGCCACTGAGACCAATAAACCATAGAGCTACAACCCAAGGAGTTCGAACTTAGCGGGCAATTAGAATCAGCCAATTAGCGCTGTCAGCAAACCCATAGCCAAAGCACTGCAACACCTGCTGAGAGCTCGTAAACATTACAACCGCAAGCCGTCTTTTGAATATGCAGTGCATCGCCGCGTTTTACACTGGTAACCGACAGCCCCACTGCACTCAGTGCGTTTGCACTCGACATGACATCATCGCTGCATTTTGTTTTTGTCTCTGGATTAATAGTATGGCACTGATCGCCATAGAGCTAAACGCATGCGCAGTCGATTGCAGAGTACCACACGTTTCCGATCAGTATGTGCAGTTATAGCAACAATGGAAATCTTTTTGACAGAGTTTTGATCGTGAAAATCGGACAATATTTCGGTAAGTTACATCGTTTTTTGTGTAAATTACATCGAAAATATGGCAATCATAATTCTATTGATTTTCAATGTTTCTCATGATTTCTCACGTTCGAAAACTGGTGCAATTTGATGGTCATTAGTTGGGCTTTCTATCGGTACTATTCTAACTCGCGGCCAATGCAGGCCAAAGTTTCACCACGTCTTGAAAAATTTTTTTTTTTCAAAACACACTACTATTGGTGTGTAATGCGCATGTGTATATCGCGTCATGCAAAGAAATACCCACAATGCAGTGTATTACTTGATGAGCTTTCCGGCTGTGAGCATGCTAATCGGCGTTTACATTGCGGTCGTTAGGATTAGGGCGGCGACGGTCATATTGTCTTTGAAGTCGGAAAGTTCGAACTCCTTGGGTTGTAGCTCTATGAATAAACCATACCAAGCCTCCATCATCCATTGGGATTTTCAGCAGTTATTTTGCAAACACAGACTCTCCATAGTAACCTACCACCAGCCACTGAGTCTGGAACAAAGTCATATGCCCTGCAATATGTCAATCACAAACCACTAAAACCAACAGACATATGAGGCATTATGTTACTATGCAGTATAGCTATGAGGAGCCACTGCCTACCATAGCAATGGCTTGGAGTGGCCTCAATGGATTGTTTCAAAAATTTCACTGATTGTAGAAGGGTTAAAACTGTGTTTCATTGTTTTAAAGTTGACATTGTTGGTAGCTAGCGCGCAAGCCTCGAAGCGAGATCTTCCCCCGCACAACTTATCCAATGAAATCCCTTGAATGGTAAGCCAGGAGGCTGTCTTTATCCCCAAGGATAAAGACAGGGGGACCAGTCTAGCACCTATTGTGATGAAATTTTCACAGGTTAGTTTTTAATATACTACTCAAAACAATTTAGGGAACACCGGAATAATCTCAGTTAAAGCAAGATCATTTATTTCAGATAAACACAATGTTTCACAGAATTGATGAGAAACAACTGCACAATGAAACAGATGATAAAGGATGCATGTAGTGATTACACATTTCATGACCGGTTCATGGAACATTTCAAACCTATTTGATGTTAAAAATCCGGTGTTCCCTAAATTGTTTTGAGTAGTATATGACATAAAACACAATAAAGGGGGCCACTTTCCTACCGTCACGTTAGCAGTTTTTCTAATGGTTGTAATTTTTTTTTAATATCTGAAACCACCCAAAAAGAATTTCAACATTTGAATAGACATGCATGCTTATCCTAAAGATAATTTGAGTTGATTATTACTATTATTTTTTTAATTACCCTAAAATTTCCATCAACAAATGGACGGAAAAATGAGGTAACTTTTTCCGTCCAATTTTTATGGAAATTTGAGGGTAAAAAAATAAATAAAAAAATCAATAAATCAACTCAAATTAGTTCTAGTATAAGCCTGCATGTCCATTCACATGTTGAAACACTTTTTGGTCGGTTTCAGGTACTTAAAAATAAATAACAACCATTAGAAAAACTGCTAACGTGACGGATGCAAAGTGGCCCCCTTTATTGTGTTTTATGTCATATATATACTTCTTAAAAAATAGAGGGTTGAAATGAATGTACGTTACCAGTTAGTAGAGTTGTACCTTCCTTTTAACTAATTATTTTCCTGAAACCCAGCCTTAACTCATAAATAGGTCCATTATTTCTTCAGTGTTTCAGGCATAAGTCTCAAGTGATTTTGTCCATAAGGCCCCCAAAAAAGTCTACGGAATCTGGTCATCAGTGCGATGACACGCTTTTTTTATTTTTTGGCCAACAGGGAAATACGTGATATATGTATACATGTACGTGGGGACCAAATTTCCCATATACAAAGTATGGTGGTCAATAGAGGCATCACAAATTGGGCAAACGTTCATACCCCTATGTGAAAAAGTCATTTAAAACACAGCACGGCAGAATTCCAATCAATCCGGAAATTTGGCTGCAATTGGACATTGTTTCATAGCAAAAAAAATAGAAAAATTAAAAATGCCGACGCACAGGTCTCAGGCAACACATACAGAGACCAGAAACTGTTTTTGTTTTTTTTGGGGGGGGGGTCCTAAATTATTTGCATTACCTTTGTCTCCGCTTGTTCAGCAGCATCTTTGATCTTCTCTTTACATTCTCCTGTCAGTAGTTTGAGTTGAGTAGTCATGTATTCCAGTCTGTCACTCTGTTCCTTACGTTTCTCTATACATGTCGACCTGTATGGACACATGACAAATCAAGGTTATCTTCAATATAGATTAAAGCCACGTCGGTGTAGGACAAAAATTAAGTCATTTGTTTATCACCCGACGCAAGAATTTCATCAAACCATAAATATCGCGGCACCCGCTGCTATATAGGATTCTAGCCAGCCAATCGTCATCGGGCAAGCTCGGTGGTCGAGAGGTTAAGACGTCTGTACTAATAAGCAGTAGGTCGAGGGTTCGAATCCTGCCCGAGTCGCCTGTGAAGTTTTTCCCACAAACACTCGGAAACTGCTATACACACGTCGGTGCAGGTCAATTGTTTTAAATCATGTAGTAACAAAAGATAGGGAAATTGCTTAGGGGGACACCCTGTATCGGAGATTAATGGTTGATATTTTACCGTTTTCTTGATGATGCATGCAGTGCTTCATCCAGGATGTCCTGTGTGCATGCTGCTATCTGCTTGCCTTGCTTAGCATGCTGCTCAAACTTAGTCACAACAGCAGTGTGGGATATACACTCCTGCAAAAACATTGATTACAATTTGGTTTGGAGGAAAGGGACAGTAATTGTCTGCCTTTGACAGGTTTTTTAAAAATCTAAACGAGGGACCTTTTTGGTCGTAACGCAAATGCGTGACCCTGTCAGAAACATCTGACACACGGTTTTAATAAGTTAAGAGGGTTTCTTTGGCATTTCCCCAACGATTTTGTTATCTAATTGTGTTGTTTACATGTCTAGATATTGCGGGAATTAATTTAAACTTATTTGTTTGTAAAAAAAAAATAATATTAATAATTAATTGAAAAAATTATTAAATTGGTGGACGCCATGTTCAAGAATGAACATGTATGGCCCTCCTTGTAGCATGCAAGCCAAGCCACATGGTTTATTACACAACTGTTTATTGTGCAACATTGTGCAAGCTATTGTCACAAGCCCCTGTAATAAACTTAGAAACCTGGCACAATTGTTTACATACTTGAAACAAGCCACATGCCCACTCTAGTACATGTACATGTATGTCTTGAAAGAAAGGGGGTGGGGTGGGGGGGGGGGCATTACAACTTACACTTTCGGCAAGAGATCAAAAGATAATTATCTACTACTAGCCCAGTGACTGAACAGATGGTTCCACTTATCACTGGACGAGTTCGAAGTGTATTCAATTCCCCATGCATCCAACATGCATTGATGTTGTACACAGAGCATGCTGTCAAAATTTGTGCACAAACCATACTGGCAGAATTTTTCGATGCCCCTCCCGACAACGTCACTGACTCCTGTTGAATGAAACCCCCTGTAGGATGTGTGTTATGGTCCAGCTTGAGATATCATTGACTGATAAGTGGGTGGTGTTTATTATTTGTTTAGGGGAACGAAAATACTGACTTGTGGATGAGAATTCATCCATCGTACCTCGTTTGAGGGTTAATAATCTTGAGTAGCCTGATGTGTGATAATAACCGTTCTCATATTTTTGTTTTACAAGCAAAATTTATTTAAAATAATTGTTAGCATTAGAATTATTTAACCCATTTAATTTTTAATTAAATCATCAATCAAATAAACTTCCAATGGAGTACTCACCTCAAATTTCCTTTCAAAGTTCTCGAAGGCAAAGAGCCTAGCCTGAAACCCATCAGCAAGTGGGCCACCTAAAAATATAACCAGCAAAAACAAACTTCAACTTGGACTTATTTGCCAAAACTTGTCAAACTTCAACCAAGGTTCAACTTGTCAAACTTCAACCAAGGGTCAACTTGTCAAGCTTCAACTTGTCGTACATGATGGACTTATTTGCCATACGAAATGGAGGTCATCAAATTCTACTCACTGCTCAGAGCGGCACTGTACCCATATTTATCTGATCTTAAGAACACCAAATGACAAAATGTCAGTGGATTTTCTATTTACACTTTACTCTGAAATGATTTGTTTTTGTCATAGCCTTTGGACATTATTTGTACATGACACAAAGTAAACAGTGTTAAGCATAATGATATTTCAAAAGTTGTTTACCACGCTGTACCCATATTTATCTGATCTTACGAACACCAAATGACAAAATGTCAGTGGATTTTCTATTTACACTTTACTCTGAAATGATTTTTTTTGGTCATAGCCTTTGGACATTATTTGTACATGACACTATGTAAACAGTGTTAAGCAAAGCAACTAAGGCATGAAAAACAATTTTTCTCCAGTGATGTACAATTGAAAAATATTCATCGTCTGCTCTCAAGCCTTACTAAAATCATTCTGATTATCTGCCTTGAATAGACAGCAAAAAGATGAATTCTAAGCTTGTCACAACTCACTTGAGTCCGGTGTGTGTGACGGCTTTGGGATGCGTGTAATAAGAGCCTCCTTAGCTGAGACAAAGAAGACTCTATCCTCTGCCTGTTGTCTTGTCACCACCTTGAGTTCATCTACAAGGAACGCAATGTCTCGCTGTAAATGTTGCCTCCTCACCTGTCAGGAAAAAATACAACAACGGGTGGAATGAAGTAACTGTGAAACAAGAACGTCTAGAATACAATATCATAATTATCTGTGACCCTTGGAAAGCTTTGACGCTGGAAGGAACATGGTTAGAACTATTTCTTTGGTTTCAGTGATTGTTTATTCTGTACACTTATAAACTGATACTATGAAAGAGAACATTAGCAATAACACCATAAACTTTACAAATGTGAACCAATGGAAATATAAACTATATTATACAAACTTTTTTGTTTAAATTAAAAAACTGACTAGGTACATAATTTTGTTTTAGAGTGAGCTGAGAAATATTTACTAGAGTAGGATTTGAACACCTTTGGTAATTACCCAATTTCAAAATTACTAAATATTACATAAAAAACTACTTACTTGATGTGAAGTTGGTGATGGTAACAAACATCTTAAGAAATTATTCTGTCGGACATTCTGTCATTTTTTAGAAAACGTGAAATGTATTACACATTTTTAACTCTCCTACTATAGCTGCACTTTACGGGCAAGTAGCTATAGAGGTCAAAATCAGTCAACTACCCATTTTGACTGTTGACCCAAATATGCACACAGGGACATTTGTGACTGGTTTTTACTGTCATTTTGACCACCCTGAACAATACCAGACAATGCTTTTACCAGTCAAAAACGGTCAACTCATTTTGACCTGTAAATGTACTTACTACACTAAGGTTTGACAGTGTTTGACTTTTAAGTGCACTAGATATACCTTGGCAAGTATATCAACATTTTGACTGATTGTGACCCTTGTAGTAGTAGGAGGGTTAATGTATCGAAATTAATGTAAAACAATCGGAACGCATTTTTTGTTAATGACAAATGAAATGAGCTGAAACTTTCACAGGTTTGGTTTCTGCAAGTCTTGATTCTAATAAAGTATGGATACATTTTAAGAGGTTTTCCAACTGTGCACGATTCCTTTAAATCTTAATACAGCCACTACTTACCGCTTCCATTTCAGGCTCGTTAGCTGAGGCATCCCAGCGATTATTCAGAATGAAGATATTTGGCTTGGACAACTTTTCACTGACCTTATGAAAGAAACTCTTTTCCTGCGACAAACACAACCAAAGCAAATAATTAGGAAAAACCTGAAACAACTTTGTGTAGTCCTATGCGCTAATTATGAGGCTCATGTACAGAGCAGGCTCGTGTACAGAGCAGGCTCGTGTACAGAGCAGGCTCGTGTACAGAGCAGGCTCGTGTACAGAGCAGGCTCGTGTACAGAGCAGGCTCAATGAAGGTATATAGAGAACAGAACACCTCTCTTTGATTTGTAGGCAACCTCTGGTGGATGACCAGGATAACATTTTACACGTAATAGACACTTTTCTAATAAATCTCAAAAATTATATTACCACAATAATGTTTTAAAGATTACATACTAATTCACATATATTACTTTCAGGGGTGTGGTTTGACAAAGTAAAAGTCCTGAAAAATGGGTAGTGGGCCTGGGTTTCCCTTTGGTCTAGAGGACAAAGCCCCCTGAACCTCCTGGATGTTTAATTTTGGAGGATTTACAGACTCTCCACATCCCCACAAACAAGAAACTAGAGGTTTGGACATAATACAGGCTACTTCATTCTTTCCTTGGTGGCTACTTCTCTTCTTTCAAGAAAATTTTGAGGCAAAGGGAGATTTGTAAAAAATCCTGAGAAATCACATGCCTGACAAAAAAGGTTTTAAAAGCTTTGTACAATATCCAGAAATTATTCTGACTGACAAGCCTGAGGTGATATCACTTTGGGGATTAAAAACCTAAATAACAAATTCATTTTCAACTACAATTCTTTCGCCAGATAAAACAAAACAGACCACAACAGATCAAAAGACACAATGGGAACTTATCCTGCTAGTGTGAGAAATCATAGATGACATTTTGCACTTTTCTCAGAATCGTTTTCGACTAAATTAAGCTGAAAGTTTCACAGTTTGGTATACATACATATCACTTGATCTTAACCCTAAACCATTTCACTTACTGGCTAGAAACCAAGCTCAATGCAACAACATACATCAGTTGTCCAAGTGTGATGTTGCCCTAGCCCCCTTCAATAACCGGCTAGACACCCTGCTCAATGCAACAACATCCATCGGTTGTCCCAAGTGTGTAGCTGCCCTAACCCTCTTCAATAACTGGCTAGACACCCTGCTCAATGCAACAATATCCATCAGTTGTCCCAAGTGTGTAGCTGCCCTAACCCTCTTCAATAACTGGCTAGACACCCTGCTCAATGCAACAATATCCATCAGTTGTCCAAGTGTGATGTTGCCCTAGCCCCCTTCAATAACCGGCTAGACACCCTGCTCAATGCAACAACATCCATCGGTTGTCCCAAGTGTGTAGCTGCCCTAACCCCCTTCAATAACTGGCTAGACACCCTGCTCAATGCAACAATATCCATCAGTTGTCCAAGTGTGATGTTGCCCTAGCCCCCTTCAATAACCGGCTACACACCCTGCTCAATGCAACAACATCCATCGGTTGTCCTAAGTGTGTAGCTGCCCTAACCCCCTTCAATAACTGGCTCAATGCAACAACATCCATCGGTTGTCCCAAGCGTGTAGCTGCCCTAACCCCCTTCAATAACTGGCTGGACACCCTGCTCAATGCAACAACATCCATCAGTTGTCCCAGTATGAAGCAACACGATCCATCAGCAAGAACAACAGATCTTTTGTTCTCTGCTCACTTCAACAATATCGGTTGCATTCAGCATGGTTAAGTATGAAAGCTCAAAATGAGCTTTTTTATCCAGGATTTGATGATGCTGATGATTTTTTTGTTAATAGATCACAAACATCCCATATATAATACATACTGTTCTCATTAAGGTCGACTCTGCATTTGACACTAGCACAAACACATCAGCGTCCATGCAGTATTTATCAATCCAATCGTCTATGTTGGGTTCAACGTCGATCCCCGGACTAGATATACAACAAAGAAGAGGGAAAATAAGTAAGACTAATTGCGGTGACACCATGTGAAATTCTCTATTGAGTGGTAATTAGTTCTGAAAAGAACTTGAGGTTACAGCTCGACGTTTCGGTCAGTATGCTCTGATCATCATCAGGAGAGAGGGAAAATAAATTTAAAGAAATTAATACAATGTCTGAACAAGTACATGTAGTTATCATATTTGAATTTAATCATGTTCTCCATCTTTGTAAAATTTTCTAATAGACTATGGTTACGTTCCGCTACCCCACCCCCAACCATTACTTCCGGTTAGCACTCCAAGGCCTACAAAGTCAATTTTCATGGGAAAATAATCAACAACACATTCACATCATTTGTCAGGAGATCACAGACAGATGGACATGTTGGACACCCTTTATTCAAATACATTTAATACAATCACTGGTACCTGTCAAGGAGTACGACATCATTCTGCAGTAAATGACAGCGGGATTTGGGCCAGTAGACCTTGATGAAGCTGCTCTGCTCACACATTCTCTCATCAGACAAGGCATTAGCCATCTGACCTACAGACTAAATAAAAGAGAAACAGAGAATTACATCACCGCAACTCCAAAAAGGTAATTTAACGGCTATGTCAGGGAAATGATTAAACATAATGATAGCAATGGTTAACAGTTGTATAGATTCAGTTTATTTCCAACTGCTCACCTGCACGCTAAGCTTTTGATTGGAGTTTTCCAATTGAAGGTATGCGTCGTTGGTATCGCTGCCCTCTACGCACAGGAAACAGTCTGTTGTGTGTCCGATACCTGTAGGTAGCACCTTGTCTCGCAGCATAGCATTGATGACAGTGCTCTTGCCATTACTGGTTCTGAAAAAAACAGACAGCAAGATCAAAAAGTTTTGATAAGTATGCCTCTCATAAAATGTCTTTTTGAGCAATGGGTCAAATAAAATAAAAAACTTTTTAATACCGAACAGTTATTTCTCCTAGAACCCAAAAAAACTGTTTGATTTGAGAAAATGTTTTTTGAAAAGAACAAAATTTTGAGGCCAGCGTTATATGAACTAACTCAATAGCATGAATAGAGGTTTGATCAGCTATCTTTACAGTACAGCATGAGCATGACTTTATGAATCTAACTTTTATGTACTATTCCAGGCCTTGACCTTAAGGATTGAGAGGGGGTGGCGAATTTGGCCTTGGTTGTGCCCATCAAATTTCAAGGCCAACCAAAGGAGCACTGCAGCAAACTCAGAGGGGTACCACGGCAATGACCGTGGTGGCCATGGTTAAGATTAAGGCCTGCTATTCAACACACTGTTGTAAGTATAAAGTATACATATGCTAAGCAGGTTCAAAGTAATAACAGACAAATTTAAGTTTTTATACCTTGTGCAATTTATGTGTGTTTTTTGTAAAAAATTCTTGATTCTTTTTCACACTTTTCTCATGACTTAGGCTCCACACTGAGCACAAAATTATAACACAAGGATTACTTCTAGTGTATATCTTGATTCAAAGAAAGTAAGCAGTTTTACCAAAGGTTACCAATGTTTTAACTTCCTTAACCCTCCTACTACAAGGGTAAAAATCAATCAACATGTTGATATACTTGCCAAGGTATATCTAGTGCACTTAAATGTCAAACACTGTCAAACCTTACGTGTAAGTAAGTACATTTACAGGTCAAAATGAGTCTACCGTTTTTGACTGGTAAAAGCATTGTCTGGTGTTGTTCAGGGTGGTCAAAATGACAGTAAAAACCAGTCAAAAATGCCACTGTGTGCACATTTGGGTCAACAGTCAAAACGGGCAGTTGACTGGTTATGACTTCTATGGCAACTTCCCCACTAAAGTGCAGCAATAGTAGGAGGGTTAAAACAGAAAGATATAATGATAGTACCCTACCTGCCGAAGAAAGCCACCTTCATGTGGTCCCTTGCCAGCACCTCACGGATTCCCTGCACTTGTTGGTAGAATCCATTCACTTTCTCTTGGAGATCATCTGATACGACGTGAAGCTCACTTGGAATCCCTGTACAATACGATGAATCAAATCATTTAATGGTAACAAGCAACCTAATCAACTGGCATTGAAGGGGTTTACACCATTAGTTACTTAACCATAACTCCTTCAATACCTGGCTAGACACAATGCTAATGCAACAACATCCATCAGTTGTTCTAGTGTGAAGCTGCCCTAACCCCCTTCAATAACCGGCTAGACACCCAGCTCAATGCAACAACATCCATCAGTTGTTCTACTGTGAAGCTGCCCTAACCCCCTTCAATAAACCAGCTGGACACCTAGCTCAATGCAACAACATCCATCAGTTGTCCAAGTGTGAAGCTGCCCTATCCCCCTTCAATAACCGGCTAGACACCCTGCTCAATGCAATGGCTAGACACCCTGCTCAATGCAACAACATCCATCAGTTGTCCAAGTGTGAAGCTGCCCTATCCCCCTTCAATAACCGGCTAGACACCCTGCTCAATGCAACAACATCCATCAGTTGTTCTAGTGTGAAGCCTGCCGAGTGCAACAAGATCCATCATATATTTTTAATGATCTGTGGCTTTATTTGTAAGATTCTCTGAACACAAGACAACGGCGAAGTGGTGTGCGCCCAAGTAGGTTGCCCCCAGACTGAGCTCCTATATTTTTTTTAAACGTATGGGTAATGTAATTGTCTCAATTTTTTATTTTAATCCAGCATGTTTTGCTCATTAGTTATTATCCAAGCCTTTTAAATTTTTTACTATTTAACTTTTAACTCTGTGGTCCCTTAATGTTTGGGTGATTGTATTTTTATATTGTAATAATATTTTTATCATTGTAAAGTGACCCTTTCAGCTACAGCTGTTGGTCATTTTGTCTTTGAATACCAATAAATAAAATAAATAAATAAATAAAAATAAATGGTTATAGCACTAACTGATATTATATGAAGTGATATTCAACTCACCATTTATGAATTCATGGCCCTCTTTTGTGTGCGATGCGATCTCTGCAAATATCTCGTTGATCTTCTTCTTGGCGTCCACAAAGAGCCGCAGAGGAGTGCTGCTGTTATGACTCGTCTCTGGTTCCATGTTGAGCGAGGCAAAGGGTTTGGTGACCGTAGAGTTGGCACGCTGGAATTGGCCTGACATAGTTTGTCTACAAAATCAAGATTACAACTTAAATGACTTCTTTTGCTGTTTTGTTTAATCCTGGCTAACTTGATCAGTGAATAATAATACTCCCCCAGGGCCAAGTTTTGAATTTGAAATTTAAAAAAAGGGAAGAAATTTCGGATTTTGAAGTGAGATGAAACCCCAGAGAATTATTCTTAACTCTAACCGCCTTCAATAACTGGCTTGACACCCTGCCCAATGCAACAACATCCATCAGTTGTCCAAGTGTGTGAATCCTGCAGAGTACAAGATCCATCAGCAAGAACAAAAGATCTTTTGTCCTATCGTTTCGGTTTGCGGTAACACCATGTGTTTATCTCAACTAACGTGAAGCTGAGGTACAGGTTCTGAAAAGAACCTTATTGCACAACTCGTATCTCAACCTTCGTTAAGTGAGAAAGGTTCAAGGGAGAACCAATTTCGGGCAACTCGTTTTTTCTCTACTGTCGCTAAGTGAGAAATATGGTTCAGGGAGAACCATGGGGACTTCACGGGTTAATATGGTTCAGGGAGAACCATGGGGACATCACGGGTTATTCTCAACGTTTCGATTAGCCTGCTCTAATCAAAGACGTTACGACCAGGCTCAATGAACACAAGGCCCACGGCCGCAGAGGGGAATGTGACAAATCTGCGATCATCAAACACTACACCGATTTGGACCATGTCATTGACTGGCAGAAGGCAGAGATCATAGCCCCGGAGAAGCACTGGTACACCCGTCGTATCAGAGAAGCTATTGAGATTCATAAACATGACACTGTCCCCCAGGACATCGGCTTTTTCATCAGCAACATTTGGCATTCAATCCTACCATCCATCAGCACTCACACCCCACAGTCAACTGACATGCCTCAGCGAGCAGGCAACTCACACACAGCAGGAAACACACACAACAAGAACAATGCCACGGTGACAGCCAATCACATCACATCACACAACAGTGGCACCAATCGGAACACTTCCCATTCAACACATAATCCCAGCAAATACTACTTAAGGAGTTGCATCGGCAAACCTCTTCATTCTCCTGACAAAGATTAGAGCAGGCTAATCGAAACGTTGAGAATAACCCATGAAGTCCCCATGGTTCTCCCTGAACCATATTAACCCGCGAAGTCCCCATGGTTCTCCCTGAACCATATTAACCCGTGAAGTCCCTATGGTTCTCCCTGAACCATATTTCTCACTTAGCGACAGTAGAGAAAAAACGAGTTGCCCGAAATTGGTTCTCCCTTGAACCATTCTCACTTAGCGACAGTTGAGATACAAGTTGGGCGATAAGGTTCTTTTCAGAACCTGTACCTCACCTTCACGTTAGTTGAGATAAACACATGGTGTTACTGCAAACCGAAACGATATTGATATTCCACCATGCAAAGCCTCAACAAGATCATTTCAACAAGATCCAACAGATGTTTACATTTGTTGTATTTTGTTGCTTTTAGCATGATCCAAACTCATGTTATTAACATTCTGTAACAAACAAATCATATGTTTGTTCAGATGCTAGAGGAATGCATTGATACTTGGTACATGTACATAGTACAGGACTACAGGTAATAAAAAAACGCTGGTCGGTTGTAAACATTTTGTCAATAGGTCCACCGACGCTTGGTTCATGAGAAAAAAAAATCCAACTAAAAAAATGTGTGCATATTATAAACAAATTGTACAAATAGACATGTGATTATGATGCTTGTCTGAGATAATAGCCAATGTATCCAGGCAACATTTGATTTAGAAAGAAATACTGGAATATGGAAACTGAGACATGAAACAGACACTGAATGTGTGAAGTTTGCACGCGGTAGCCACTAGGTGGCATGGCGCTATACTACCTTTAGCTTGGGTTGAATCCTTTTAGGTTTTTTGGGGGAGCATGGGGGCTAATTGGCGGGCTGTGTGACAAAGCATTATAGGACAAAGGTCATGAGGTTGCCAAATCCAGGCCGTTTCCAGTTTGAAAATATCCGTAAAATCACACCAATGGAATTGCATGGATATAAATATAATTGCATGTCATTGGGGTGTCGTGGCCGAGTGGTCTAGCTTACCGGATTCAAGTTCTGGTGTTAGCAACATAATGTGGGTTCGAATCACGGCCATGACACTTGTGTCCTTGAGCAAGACACTTAATCATAATTGCTTCTCTCCACCCAGGGGTTAAATGGGTACCTGTGAAGGCAGAGTTGGTTTGCTCTATATGCGCTAGAAATGGCAGCAATTGAGCTGTATACTCCCCAGGGAGCTGAGATGGTTTCAGGAATGATTTATGAGCCTTATGAGCCGGGATAATAATATAATGCGCCTTGAGCACCACTTAGTTGGTGGATACGTGCGCTATATAAATCCACACATTATTATTATTATTATTATTATTATTATTATTATTATTATTATTATTATTATTATTATTATTATTATTATTATTATTATTATTATTATTATTATTATTATTATTATTATTATTATTATTATTATTATTATTATTATTATTATTATTATTATTATTATTATTATTATTATTATTATTATTATTATTATTATTATTATTATTATTATTATTATTATTATTATTATTATTATTATTATTATTATTATTATTATTATTATTATTATTATTATTATTATTATTATTATTATTATTATTATTATTATTATTATTATTATTATTATTATTATTATTATTATTATTATTATTATTATTATTATTATTATTATTATTATTATTATTATTATTATTATTATTATTATTATTATTGCCTTATCGATGTCGATACTTGTCAATTTTATCTTCTACAGGACTGGTACATGTATATGCCATGCACCACAGCCCTTCTAGTACCGAACGTGACATGTCAGAAGTACTACAAGACAGGTAGTACTAGTAGGGATGCAGTCACCACAGCTAAAATAATTCATACTTCTTGTAATGTCACCATTTTGGTTTTCAAATGAAGTAGGTTAAATTGTCCGTCTTTCCATTGCACTATCCACTTGGTCATTTGTACCTCTTGTTTGTTTAACCCTAACCCTCCAGGGTATTTTGGCTAGAAACCCTGCCAGACGCAACAGAGTGCATCGTTTATCAAAGTGACTTGGCTGCCAAGTGCAACAAGATCCATCTGTTAACAAATCTCAAGGCGAACTGCCTCAGAGTCTGTGGTCACCAAACGCAGCAGAATACAACTCTGGCATTGTTTAATGGAACCAGATCTCAATAGAAACAGGCTTGGCTGCTTATGCACTGGTGTTGACAGCTGAATCCATCAAAGTGCATCAGACTTTTCCAGCTGATGCACTCTAAGTTTTATAAGACACTCCAATACAAGGCTTGGCTTATCAGGACTGTAGCTCCATACACAATTTTTTTATGAATATTTTATTTCACATGTATACGGACTATATTTGTATGGAAGTAAATGTAATATTTAATTGAATTAAAAACTCACTATTTAGTAATACATGTAGTAGGCCTATTACTGGTATTAGTAATAACGTTAGTATTAGTAATTTAGTATTACTTTTATTTGCAAAATGTTATTGTTAACCAGTTCGCGTCGGGAATAAAAAAGTTTTTCTGGGCCCCTGTGCGGGTTTCTTTTTCCCACACAAACACGTTTTTGTTTGCGTAATTTTTTTTGGGCTACGTCAATGAAACTAAGACGAGACACCCCCATTTAGCTTATTAGCAGATAAATTGGCGAGTTTCCCTTGGGAATTATAGCCAGGAGGGCGTATTTTGTGTTGCGTCTTTAGAAGTCCACCGAGCCCTCTAAAGAATTCTTCATCGTATTTACACGTCATCCGAGCATTCCTTCCTCCATTATCCGAGTGGCATGGTACCGAGTAACAATGGGACAATGGTGCACGCAAATTGGTCTATAGAATTCTTGATTCGCCAGCTGTCTGCCAGGTAATTGGTCTATAGAAATCTTAGTATACCACAGCTTTACAGATTTCAATGGAGACAAAGACAAAGGTGTGGAACAGATTTACGAGTGCACCTCCCCAACCACCCATGCGAAGCGAGCGTGTTTACACGGCCCCCGCTATTGTGCCGAACAATTGCTGCGCAATAATACGTCAACCGAAGCACGAGCTCTGCCAAAATGGCGTGTTTTCACGTCACCCGAAAGGACAATGGAAGCTTCCACAGCATGTGGCCACGTCTTCCGAGCATGGCACTTTACGCACGTGGCTCGTTATCACGTCAACCGAGCATGCATACAAATATTCCTGAGTTTCCTATGGCGTGTTTAGACGCTCTCCGATCCGTGGTGCAAAAAAAAATTACGTGTATACACGGCCTCCGACGCGAACTGGTTAAATTAGTGAAAGAAAATATGATGTTCAAGTTATGAAATAATACACAAAGGTAACGTTCAATGGTAATGGTATATGCGCAAATTATTGTAACCACAGGAAATTATATACAGAATACAAACGCAGCTTTTCTATCCAAATATGACAAATATCACAGATTTTCTTTTAAAAGATGACAGAGAACACACTTAAGGAGAGTAAAGTGTACCCCTAAGTGTATTCAAGTGAGGACTTAAAGCGATATTTTTGGAGTTTTTGATTAAACTTTTGAGCAACGAACGTATGCACATCCACTCAGTCCTTTGAGATGTTAGCCATTTTGTCGTTGGGTAGAATGTCGTATCCGACTGCCACTTTTGCTCATAACCAATAATGTAATCTTACCTACCCAGTAAGGTGGAGAACATATGGATGATGATGGACAAATACTTCAAATTATTCCAGGATATTTATTTCATGAAAAATCAGGCATTTTTGGTATACAATGACTTCCTCAGTGGTCCTTGCACTATGGTCTGATCTTGTTAACTCCCCCATTAGTGACTAACACAGTCATTGTACAGTTGCAGTGGCAACTATAACAGGATTATTCTATTTTCTGAAGTGGAGGATTATTTTAGAAGGGAAATAAAGTCTGAAAACCATCATAAAAGTGGATTTTAACGATAGTTTTCGCTTTCTGTATCCCCAAAAATCGATAAAATAATTTTTTAACTGGTTAGGGGTGGAAAAAAATTCCCCAAAACCCCTTAAAAAGTGGCGGTCGGATACGACATTCTTTCCTTGTCGTCTGCTAAAAACACATGCTAAGATAGGAAAGAATGTCGTATCCGGCCGCCACTTTTTAAGGGCTTTTTTGGATTTTTTTTGCAACCACTAACCAGTTAAAAAATCATTCTATCGATTTTTGGTGGTAAAGAAAGCGAAAACTATCTTTAAAATCCACTTTTATGATGGTTTTCGGACTTGATTTCCCTTCTAAAAAAATCCTCCCCTTCAGAAAATAGAAGGATCCTATTATAGTTGCCACTACGCATTTACAATGACTGTGTTGGTCACTAATTGTGGAGTTTACAAGATCAGACTGACATGACTGAGGAAGTCATCGTATACCAAAAAAGCCAGATTTTTCATGAAATAAATATCCTGGAATAATTTGAAGTATATCCTCAATTTACCCTAAATGACGCACCTAAGGTTATATAATCAACTGGACAGTAACTTACAAATGTAATTAGCAGTTTGGTGTTTCAGTTTGTTTCAGTGAAGGATTCTCTTGCAAAATGCTGAATTTCAATGCATGATCATATGCGTGGACGTCTTGAATGCCGTTTTTTGAGACGCACAGAATTGTGGTGATCAAAAAATTGATGTTGGTATAATGACTCATCCCCAAACTGTTAAAGTTGATGGGGGCACAGAAAATGTACCCAAGAAGAAAAACAGTTGAGTCATGTTTCATCTTATTCCAGATGGTTGTAAAATTGTTTTTAATCTTGAAAATAAAAATATTGTTCTAGATTTTAAAAATAAAATGGTATAATTTGGAGAAGCTCTCAAAACTTTTAATCAATATTCTTGAAAGGCCAATAAAATGGAAGGTGGTTAAAATCTTTGCAAAAAGTACTTTAGAACTTTGAAATGTGTAAAAATTATGTTAACATTTTGACAAATAAAAGATTTCTTTTCATAACCATTTTCTCAATAATTTTCCACTGCTGACGAAATAAATACCAACGAATTAAGTAGTCTTCGTTCGCTTCTTCTATAATAAGGAATGTGTCCATTTTGATGATCAGTATTTCTTTAAAAAATCATTGCAAATGCAAAGCATTCATATCTTTTGGTTTCCACAGACAATAGCTCGTTGACGGCATAGAACAATAAAATCACAGATGTTCGTGAAAAAAAATGAGGTCATGTAAATCCCTTACTATTTGTATCTAGTAAAATCAGTGGTTAAACAACTTTTTCCACTTTCACAAGCACTAACTTTCCAGTAAATCATACAATTTCACTGTGATTTTTATTTTTGTAACAAGTATGACTTAGATAAGTTTATGCAACCATTAATACGCCATAGTTTTGTAAGTTTTCCGAGAAATGCTAAGCCAAAGGTAAGTGCGTCATTTCACGAGTGCGGCGAATTACGTACATGGACGATATGTCCATCATCATCCATATGTTCTCCACCTTACCAGGTAGGTAAGATTACATTATTGGTTATATTTAATGAAAAATAGTGGCGGCCAGATACGACATTCTACCCCTAAGATATTGTCCACAAGTGGCGGCTAACCGCGAATTTAGGGTACTGTACCTGCGTTACATTATAACATGACTGATGCAACCAAGCACAAGACGAAGTCAAACCGGCCGGTCCGGCAGCAAGCAGCATGCCATGCATGACATGACATGAGTCATGCGAGTCAATCTGTCCAGCGATCTACCCAGTTCCTAAATAGTAAAATATTTATAATTTTCACCTATAAAATGTAGTAAATCGTTATACTTACTATTCTTGAGTTCGAAACTAACGTTAGTTACCTAATTTGGTCAGATTTTAACAATTTAACGTTTCATGTTTTTGTGCAGGAAAACGTGCACACCATGCACTAGTACTAGTAGTAGTACTGAGTACTAGCTTATACTAGGCAGGTACTATCCCTATTATTACTTAACGTTTGAGGGCGCTGTGTAGAGGTTACGTGTTTTCAACTTGCATTTAAGTTCTTTGAGCAGTGCTAGTGTGACGCGCGCACGCACCATTGGTTGGAGCACTTAATGTTCCCACATGACTGACACAAACCGTTAATTAACGTGGGTAATTTCATAGGTTTTAAATAATGTTTACAATATTCTTTAGAAAATTAATAATTGTTTTAATACTCATGTTAGTCCTGAGAAATAAAATTACGCGGCCGCAACTATTCATTTGTCACAGCTATTCGATTCAGACAGCAACTTTTTCTTTTGTCAAACTTAAAACGACATAAATCTTTTTTTTCTCTAAAGATGAAAACATTCCAAATGTAATTTCTCAGAATGATCGATAGAGGCCCTAATTCTCGAAAAACCCTTAGACCATAGACTAAATCCACTAGAGTTTTATATAGGCCTACAAATAAATCTGAATTAACAATTGTGAAGTTTTACTTAATTTTTACTTCAGATTTACTCCAATATATGAAGAAAATACATTTTTAACACAATTATTATACAACAGAAAACCTATAGATTTAGTATAGAAATAGTAAATCTACACTGGATTTTTGAGGGGGAACACTGGATCACTGTTGTGTAGTTTTTGTTTTAAATCAACTCTTGGTGGCGCTGTTCAATTAGTACTTTTGTAATAAATTATAGTCAGTGCTATTCTAACGCAGCGTGCATATTGAAGCGCTGGTGATATTTACTGGAATATTGATGTACATGTTTTATTTATTGCATTCACTGACGTGACCTCGTAACGTTGTGGAGGGGTGACCACATAGCTTCCGAAGAAATTTGTACCACCGAGCCAACATGTACGTAACTGGTCTACTTTTTACCTGCACATAGTAATTATTTTATTGGCATTTTATTTGTTTGTCTTAACGTTAAAGTAAACAGTCAGAAAAAAGTAATGTCGTGTCTGATGATGTCATGGTTGTCACTTGTCAGTGCATAGAGCAAGGACCGTCCTTGCTCTATGTTCAGTGGTGAAGCACTAAGCCATTTGTCAGTTTGTAGACCATATTTCTACTCCCACGATTCCACCATTCCTTCCTCAATATTATGATAGGATATGTGTATACAATGATAAGCATGAATATCAATGGCTAGCTGCAATATAATGTAGTTCTTTATCATCTTGTTTTTATTATGATCTTTATTCTTGTCTTTTTGGTAATAAATTGTATTTATGATCTTGACATTATCATCTTGACATAGCTGCAGTAACTGTATCTCAAAAGGTCTTGTCATTGGGTCTAATCAGACCTTAGAACTACAGACTTGTACATAGGAAATTTGGGAGACTCATTCTTTGTACACTATTCAAAATAGACTGGTTACACAGATTTATATGATAAGATACAGTCTGTAATTATATGGGCTCCAGACTACTGTCTTGGATGACTTCCTAAATTGTTCTGTCAAAAAGAGGCAATTTTTTTGGCATTTCAAATAGATTTTGGTCATTGTTGATCCATTCAAATGATAGAGGAAGTATCTAGATGCATTCTGTGGAGAAGAAAGGCATCTAATATTAGTATTTAAAGAGATATTCAAAAGGAGCCAAATTTCCCCCGTGTCTCCCAACTTTCTTATGTGAAAGTCTGTAGCTCTAAGGTCTGATTTGACCCAATAACAAGACCTTTGAGATACAGTTACTGCAACTAATCTTGACATTATCATCTTGTCATTATCATCTTGACGTTTATCATCTTGTCATTGTCATCATCATCTTGTTAAAAACTGCTTCGATTGTATTTACAGTTAGGTATGTTAATTGCCACACATGCCTGTGCCCCCCCCCCCTTTTCCTGGTGCGGATCCAGCATTTAAAAAAGGGGTATAAACTGCTAAAGGAAGGAGAAACACAACAAATTCACATGTATGGTATCCCCTCCTACTCATTTGATTACACTTATGTGTGAAAGCAAGGCTAAAACTAAGGAGCTTAACCCTAACCATGCTCAATGCAACAAGATGCAACAACTGTAAAATGTTGTTGCATCTTGTTGCCCTCAACAGAGAACAAAAGAAACCATTGTTCTAGCTGCTGGATCTTGTTGCATTGAGCAGCCTCCACACTTTTCTGTTGTTGCATAGTGTTGTCTTCAGCAGGGTTTCTTGGAAATGCCTGTAGGGGGTTAGGGTTAAAGTGCATTCAAGCATGGATGCTTTTATAAGATTCTTTAATATCTGTTATATATTATATTTATATTTTATATTTTTAATAAAACAGTGGGTTTGGGTTGCTATTTCAATGTTTTAATATGTCTACATGCATTGAAAATTTAAATTGTTATGAAAGCTATTTGTTTTATGATATGAAAAATATGAAAATTAGAAATCACATCAGCATTCATGACTAATCTTAAGAATCATACTCCAGGCACTTTTTGCATTTCACCCACATTTCTTTGTTTGAAACTGGTTCATAGCATATTGTCTCAGTGGCCCTCATTTTATAATAGTTATATAATCTGAATTTGTCAGCTTCTCCCAAACAAACAAACAAAAAGTCTGATAGAAACGTGACACCCACTTCGATCCTTATTAAAACCAATAATCTTACTTTTCGCTGAGATATAAACCGACGGATGCCAGTCAACTCGCCCCTTACAAACTCGCCCCCCCTCCCCCCCCCGTATTTTTTTGACGCATTTCACGCTGTTGAGACAGGTTTTTAAAACGTTAATATAAGAGAGTAATTAAAATATTATTATAATAAAGGCAGGATGTACGGGGACATAACTATTTTAATGAATCCAATTATTAATTTTAAGTCCGTGGTAAATTATTTGGCGCTAGTGAGACTGAAGAGAGTCAATCAAATATAAAAATCATTTCAATTGATGTTTTATATAACGAAAATAAATATTACAAGAAATAATTCAATTGTTTATCTCCCGACGCAAGAATTTCACCAACCTATAAGAAATAATTCATTTACAGTTACAATTTAATAGAATAAATAGGAAACTGGCTAAACAAAATACTGAGTAAAATATAAAATAAGTAATTGCATACAAAATACAGATACATTAAAATGTAATTAAATAAAACAAAACGACTAATGGGACCCATTAGAGGTTTGCACTTTAAGAAAAAACAAACTTTCAAGGAAGTATTGGTTATTTATAATACAACAAGTTTCGTCGCAATTTGTCCCCAATTTGTCATTTGTCAACCGAAGAATGAAAGTGCACCCCGAAGCCCAATGAGTAATCTGCACGTATATTAATACACTAGGCTTTGCATTCTGCATTCTGCAGTGACAGTGGGACATAATATCATGATAATATAAACGCACATTAAGGATGACCATTATCTGTTTTTAAACCTTGGTTTATTTTGGTTTTCATTTGTGTACCTAGATTTTGTTTTTCGTCACAGTAAAGCAAGAAGCCTATACGCGTATGCATAAACAAATACGAACTCGGTGATCGCAGGAAGTGCCGTACATAGGTAAAACTTGTAGCTTTGCATGGTGAGTGCCGTACAGTAACAACAACCTGGTGGTGAACGTAATTATTTATTACTACAGAGTGACCAAACGGCCGGACACGATCAAAGTCGTTACTTTAAAATTTATTCTAACCATTGTAACCGATACAAAACCAACGTGGAATCAAATCCTGCATCCAACACAGAACTCAAAACTCCAAAACCGTCCTTTTAAGAGACGACATTTTTTGAACATTCGGACTACGGATTAGCTCACAGTAACAGATTCGAAGTGATAAAGAAGACATGACACAGCGAAGTCACCACAGCAGTTCTCACCCCACGTCAGGCCCGAGCATGCCGAGTGCCGCATCGGCGTCCAGCCCCTACTGTTACGGTCACAGCTCGCAAGGGGCGCTCTTTTGCGGCTTGCGCAAAAGCCTGAGAGAAATACTCCGCTCCAAGCATTCGTCACCGATGTATAGCGTGAAACCAATGATGTATTCACAGAGGGACATGTTCTTCAGTCCGAGATCGAGGCGGAATGAGGAGGAGGATGAAGGTCCTAGCTCCTCTATGTGGGAGGGGTTTCAATCGTCACAGCATGATCCAAAGGCACATCTTCACTTCAATGTAAAGTATTTCAGTTTTGAAATCACTTTTTGATGTGTTTTACCCCGTTATTCATCAAATGCAAGTTACAAACGTGAAAACGTGTATAGGGCTAATGGGGGAACTAGCAATACTCGGACCACGGAGGGAAGAAAACATTTCTTCATCCATGCTAAGACAATGATACCCTTTCAAATGTATATCAGAATTATTACATTTACTACAACAATGTCACTTTACAGCAACATTCAACTATTCTTTTCCTTGAGTTTTCACAGGATGAAGAACCTTTTATAGGGCCTAGATCGTTTCAAGAATGAATTATCGTTGTTATAAATTAAACATTTCAAATAATCCCTGGCGTTTGATGGACGTTGGGCTACTATAGAAAATAATGTTCATCCATCCAAGAGAACAATGATAAAATAGGTAAATTTCATAAATTTGTTGTATATTTTAGTCCGCAGTTCGACAGGCTGTAGAGAAGCATTCCGATGTACTGACGGGCTTGAAATGTCACCACATGGAAGATATCATAGCCGAGGTAAGCCAAATCATCATTGTCAATATTGAATCGAGTTCAATTTTGATTGGTAATTTTGATTGAATATTAGTCAACGCTGATATTACCGTGTTGTTTGTTATATAATAATTATTGCCTAACATTGGTTAGTAAGGTCACCGTTTTTCGATCATGTGCTTTCCCATCAGGTAATGCGTCTCTGCCCTCTACTAAGGAATGACGTCATTGTGAGAAAGAAAGTTAGCGGAGCTATCAAGTCTTACATCTGTAACGCCGTGACGCATTACAAACGGAAGTAAGAGAACAGAGTCGCTCTAACCGTGAATCATTGACTAACGATATCACTGCCGTGTTATCTGTTAATTAATGTTAGGCCTAATACTGATAGTTATTTGGAAATGGAGACCAAGAAGTATACGGCCTATTGCGGTCCTTTTGTTAGTTAAGCGCTACTGTTTCTCAGATTTTGCTAGTCAAAACGAAATTACGAATCCCAAAATATGCTATCAATTTGTATCAGCTTAATGTCAAGAGTTACATGCATATTGAGCGTTACTTGGCATGTATACAAGGTTAGGCTTCTGAGGATACGAAACAAATCTTACTATAATATAGGACCTACACAATCGTACTTCTAATCTCTAATTTTATGGTAGCCTATAATTATGATTAAGTGGCGTAGCCAGTATTTTCAGAGTGGGAGGCAAATTTATTGACAGAAAATTCAAATGAACCGACAAATTATGTCAATCAGAAATACCAACGAGTTTGTGAATTTACCGACACACTATTGTGCCGCCCCTGGCTGCTTTGGCTACGCCACTGTAATGATTGCATTGTAAATGAATGATTGTTTAATTTACAATTTGAAAATTCCAATAAAGACAGAGGAAGAATCAAAACAACCCTGACCAAAGCACGAAAACAAGCGCGACGGCTACAAGACGGCCGCCGGATACCATCAAAACAACGCCCGCATCAGACGAAGAGGTAGGCCTATTCCAAGATTCGCCAAGTTCTTATCAAGATGATTTGATCGACTATTCAGCAAGCGTCGTGGACGAGGGTGTTTCTCTTGAAGTAACGAGCATTAATTCACAACCAGAGGCTGTGGGCGTAATGCTTGTTCCTAGGTAATTCTTATCGGTTTTTATTGTTTAGTCTTGCTGGATAGTGTTTGGTCTGTTAGGTCTAGTGTATTTTGTATTTTGGATAGTGTTTGGTCTGTTTCGCGATATACGCGTATGTCACTGTGGACTGCGTTGATATTCATTATTCTTATAGTAACTGATCAACTTTCAAACAATTGTTTGATTATAGTGTTGGCCCGACATTATTTATTATCTTTGCATCACGGGGGAAGCAAAGTACAACTAATTCGAAACGGTATACGTACGGACGGAAAATATCCCGCGTACGAGCTCGCTGCATACCGGCGAAATAAAAAACAAATACATGTATTCCTACACGCTGCTGACGACAGAAAATCGTGATCACTAATGAGTATTACTGGAAGAACTTTTGTTTGGCAGGAATTCTCAATGCATTTTGTTTTTAATTAAATAGGAAGAATACAGCAAAGAACTGCTCGTTAAATAATAAAAAATTAAACTAAAGATTCGAGGCTTCACACAGCGGCGCGGAGTATCCATCCGATCCCCAGTTTATTGGGTTTGAAGTAACACCATTTAGTTACATGTATTTCTCCAATGAAGTTATTAATTCCTTGCGAATCCAGTCCGTAAGCGCTCGCGAGGGTCAATTTATACGGAAATAGCATGTGTTTCAATCTGCCAATAGGTGGCGCACTTCATATTATATTGAACAGGTGGAACATGTACTCGATCATATGTAGGTTCGCGCGCCCATTCAACCAAACAATCTTCTAACGTAAGTTGAAACAGTCTGAAACGATATGAAATACATTAATTAACAGACCTAGTTACATTAATAACACCATAGAGCAAGGACCAGACACACACTCCGCGCAATTATTTGACACAAAATCCATAAAGGGGATAGAGTTGGAAGACTTTGTATGTCTTTTTGTGCCTATGCTCGGAAGGAATTTATCAATCTATGAGTACTCCTCCCCGGGGCTGTATACTTCCCAGGAAGTCACGAATGATCCAGGAATGACTTTAAAAAAGAGTAGCCTGATGACAGGGATAATAATGTAAAAAGCGCCTTGAGTAGTATGATCTAATGACTGTTATTGTTAGTTGCATTATGAACGCCCTTATAAAAATCCACTGTAGTTTTACTGTAGTAAAAACTAGTATGTAAAGTTTTACTATAATAACTGTAGTAAAAATATATTTTCCTTCCTATATTGGAGTAAATTTGAAGTAAAAATGAAGTAAAACTTCACAAATAGTACTGTTTTACTAAAATAATACTGCAAAATAAACTGTAGTGGATTTTTTTTAAGGGCAGATATAGGGTTTCGATCCAACTCGGACCCACGCCAACTCGGACCCACTACCAACTCGGACCCAACTCGGACCCATTATTCCATTTGACAATGTTTGGCAAATTTTAAAAGATATTGATTAGAATTTTATTTTGTGTCTGTCGCATTGTGAATGTTTGTACTTGCTTTTTATTTTTTGTTTGCTTCCGTATATAAGCATTTGTCTTGTTCTCTGTAGATAGCACTTTAAGTAACTTAGTATTATCTTTGCCCAGATTTAATTCTATTGTGGGGCAATTTGAGTTATTTTATATAAAGTGCAATACAATATGCATTTTTTTTTAAATTATTATTATAAAATAATTGCAACATCGGTCACACCATTTTTACTCAATATAACAACAGTTTTATGCATGATAGATATATTTATTTATTCAACCAATGATTAAAAACAATTACAGGAAATTGTATCGTTGGGCTCGTTTAAATACATTACATTATTTTTACGAAAATCAATTATCATTTCTTTAGGTTTGTCAACATTCAAAATAAGATTGTTGGAATGACACCATTTTACAAGAGAAGATACTTCATTACAATAACTAGATTCATCGCCATTTAAAAATTAAACCACACAGGGTTGTATCATCAGCAAATTTTACAATGACGTTAGACGAATCTCCAACATTACAATCGTGTGTGCATAAACTAAACAATAAAAGGGGATGAGACCACAGTCCTGTGGTGTTCCTGTGCTAACAGTGATTGTTTTGAGAAACTTGAACCGATTCCTGACAACTTGTCTGCGCTCTAATAAAAATCTAAAACCAGTTACATAAAGATCTCCGGTATATTAAGGTCAATCAACTTCTGATAAAGCTTAACTGGAATTTTAGTATTAAAGCCGATGAATAATCAATGAATAAAATACGAGCAAATGAGCAAACTTTATACATAATGAACACAAACTATAACACGTATATTTTAATAAAACACTTCACTTCTAATATTATCCAACAAAATTATTGAATGATCAGTTACATGAAATCTCCCATCCATCCTAATCTGCTACCGGCAGAGCGCCGTAAAGGTGCGCGCATGCATGCAGGAGTTGCTTCGGGGTTTTGCTACCTGCATCGAATTTGTCCCACAGCTGAAAGAGGCGCCCATGCACGTTCCTGTACGTGCGCCGTTGTTACCGGCAAAGATTAATCCCTTGACTTAGAATGATTGACAGATCATGTAGGGCTTCTTTTTTTTTGAAAGCCAAATTGATACTTTTTACAATGCAGCTAAAGTGTTCAGTTGCCTGAAAAAACGCGTACTGAAATTAATGTAAGTTCATTTTGCGAACTGCGTTCATATTTTCCTTTACATGATGACATTTCTGTGACATTCGTTAAATTTGATTGGGTGTTTGTTTGTTTGGTACACAAACAAACTACAGAATGAATAAGGAAAATGTAAAACGTAGCCAAAAGGGTTAGTAGGGGGCACTGAGGGCAATGTATACATTGAGGCTCTGACATGTACAAAAAGATGTCATCAGATTTCTTATTATTTCTTTTTGGGGGAGGGGTGGGGGTTTCTAAAACTCACTAAGTCAAAAAAGAGATTTGTAGGCTACACGAACATCCAAAAACTTCGATCCAAAAACTGCACGTCTGTATTAAAAATTAAAAAAAACTAGTTTATGTTTTAATCTTTCCGAGACTGGTTTGGGCCAACAACAAACAAATCCACCAGCGAAAGCTTTCCAGGTCAAAACCTAAATATTCCTGAAACTACCAACAAGAACTGATTCAGTCATTGTTGGGTCCGAGTTGGTAGTGGGTCCGAGTTGACCTGACACCAGATATAGGCCTAGCTAAAGGCTATGCAGGGGATCCGGGTACCATCAAAGACTGTATTCGGTTTCTGAAATGTTACATCAGATTTTGAAGTGTGTTTCGGGTACCCAAACTGGTAAAAAGAAACCGGGTACCCGGCGCAGGCCTACTTTAAATGCACAAGTCAATTCTAAAAGTCAACTAAAATTAAGTACAGGACACAGGTATTTCATTTCTAGATTGCTATCTAAAAATGTTTTCTTCTATACTTAAATTACCAGTCACATTCCATCACCTAGACTCCGTCACACCCTATCAGGGACTAGGCCTAGGGAATCTATTCCAGTAACAGCCAGGCCAACGGAAAGTAGGCAGCACTCGGTTATGAGACCACAGAGCGAGGTCGCTGCAAGCAGATCCAGATCCCAACTCATTGAGATTTCAGACGTACGAAGCATCACCATGGAAACGGATTGCGTTGCATCTTCTGTGGACAGGGGAGAGCTGGAATTCCGATTCAGTGATGGTCCCACAATGGAGGAGCTGTATGTTATCACAAAGTTGACTAAGAATTTCAAAAATGGAGTTACTTATTTTATTTTTTATTTTATTTATTTTATTACATTTTACACTGGCAATCAGATTACATCAATTAAATATAAAACCAAAACCCTCAAATACAAGTTAGGATGGAAAAGACAACATTAAGCAACAAATTAATTACGCCGACAGCAATGGTGTTATTTCAAGTGATAATGTTGGGGGGGGGGGGATGGTGGCATAGCCATGATTTTTTTTTACAGTGCGAGGCAATATTAAACAAAGCAGCCTATGTTTACTCTATTCCATACCAAGGAATTGTCTGATGAATTGAGACAACTTGAAGTTAAAAAGCATCACCTATATTTTTGTTCTCAATATTTTTTGGGTAGAATGTCATATCCGACCACCACTTTTTCTCATTCAATATAACCAGTAATGTAATCTTACCTACCCAGTAAGGTGGAGAACATATGGATGATGATTGACATATACTTCAAATTATTCATGAAAAATCAAGCATTTTTGGTATACAGTGACTTCGATCTTGTCAACTCCCCCGTTAGTGACCAACACAGTCATTGTACATGTGCAGTGGCAACTATAACAGGATCCTTCTTTTTTCTGATGGGGAGCATTTTTTAGAAGGGAAATCAAGTCTGAAAACCATCATAAAAGTGGATTTTAAAGATAATTTTTGCTTTCTGTACCCCCAAAAATCGATAAAATAAATTTTTAACTGGTTTGTGGTTTCCAAAAAATTCCAAAAACCCCTTAAAAAGTGGCAGTCGGATACAACATTCTTTCCTATTTTTTATTCTTTTCCAATCATTCCAGTTTTTAAAAATATGCTTGATTATTCTCTTTATGTTTGTTAGGAGAGCTGTACAGGCTGATTTTGCCAAGCAGAGAGATTGGGATCAATTCCACCAGCCCAGGAATCTGCTGCTAGCAATGGTAAGTTCAGTTTAAACAGTAGGTGTTCGTCATCATCTATTAGGTTTCCTGATTGGGATAGTATAGTTCGACATCGTGACCCTGAGTTCAGGCTGAATGTCTGAATTCCCAGGGATTTAGGAAAATTAAAAGACGTATGGGGCCAAATTGTGTTTGTGACTTACAGTCTAGGCCACAGCCACTCAAGCCTTCTGATAACTTGCTAGACATTCCCAAATTACAAGATTGGATGTGGCCTAGCCACATATGGCAACCTTTAATTTGATCTCATGGTTTCTGGATTCCACAATAAACTTGTGCAGAGGCAGATTAAGGATTTTGTATGGTTTTATACAAGTAAGTTAATGGGAGGGGGGTCAGGGACTTAAAAAGAAACCTTTTGCATAATTAACTGTCCAGCATTTTTAGTAAACCCTTCTTTGACATTAACAATCTTTATATAACATATTTTTGTTTCCATTCAATTCAGATTGGTGAGATCGGTGAAGTCTCTGAGCTTTTGTAAGTAATTTTAAAATATTGTGGCCTTTAATCTGAACATTTCTAATTTCCCTGTTACTTGAAAAAAAATAAAAGAAGCTTCTTTTTCGCAAGAAACATGGTGCCTATAAACAAAATTGTATGTCAGAAATTGCTAAAAGTTTGTTCTGCCTTAAATTACTGAAGATTGCCTGAAACCAAAAAAAGAGCATGGACATTGTATCTTCATCATTAACCCTAACCATGCTCAATGCAACAAAAGAACCATTGTTCTTCTATCTGGTGCATTCAGCAGGGTGCCTGTGATTCAATTTCAACGATAGAGATAAATGGCAAAGAAATACAGGCATTTTATCCTTTATTGTACATATTTACAGACACATTTCACCACATTTGTTAAAAACTAGGGGGGGGGGATATACAAAAACACATGGGCTTAATGTACATTATTGCTTTGTAACAAATATGATTGGTCCATAAGGGATTAAGAAAGGTGCAAATGGCTAAATCCGGTTATTGAAAGTCAAGTATCTAATGCTGCGAGTTACCGGTTAGTTAGCTAACCATTTAACTTAAAGTTGGCACTGATGGCCACACAAACTAGATAGTCGGCAAATGCATGTATACATTTTCATTCAAAAAGCATCAATAAACTTCTTTCAATCTTTCAGTGATTGTTTAATAACCAATACAGCAAAAAAAGATTCTTCAAAAATTGTTCTGTTTTTGGTTAAACGGTTAGTGCAGTTTTGGTCAGTTAACCGTCCCAACACTAAAATGACCCTAACTGTATGGGAAGCTCAACATTTTGCCGTGTAATTTAAAGCAAATATATATATTTTTGTCATTCAGTCAATGGAGAGGAGAATGCAAGGAGGGGCTGGAAGGTAAGACATCCATGATTTACAAAAAAAAAAATTATACAGTTTTGTTTTATGCAGTTGTAGATGGTTGTGTGCTCATATCTACCAAAATCTGGACTCAAAATGGGCAGTTAATACTCTGGTGCACATCCTCCATGCATACACGGATTAATTTTGAGTCCAAATTTGTTGGTTGACATTGCCAATGACTAGTCTTGTCCAAGACACATTTTAAGTCCACTGATCGAGGATGCAGTGTTAGTGTTAGCTGGGGCACATGGCACGAATCAATAAACTAAAACGGAAAATCCGTCTTGCACCAAGATTACCAACCACAGAACACCATGCTCCATAAATATAGGAGCCTGTTATCTAAAGATCCATCAGAATAACATGCACGGCGCAGCAGTCACACAAATAGATTCAAATTAGTTTCATTCAGATAATTATAAACATTTTTCCCCAGACTGGTCAGAAAAGGACAAAAAGCATTTGGGCCAGGAGCTAAGCGACGTCTTGATGTATCTTATACGACTTGCTGAGAAATGTCACGTGGATCTGCCTCAAGCTGCTATGGAGAAGATAGGACTCAATGCTAAGAAATACCCAGCGCATAAAGTACATGGATCTAGCAAAAAGTATACAGAGTATGAATGATTGGGTCACTGGGTTTATCCGCTGTCTTTCTCTCAAGTTCAGTGATATTCCATGAATGTCAGTAAATGCAAATTTGAGGTTACACGTCCAATACCATGTCGTTCCGATGTCCGCAAGATTTATCAATGCACCTCTGAGCCATCAGCAGCACACTCAGATATTCGTGATGTCAAACATTTATCAAAAAGTGTTTTACATTTCATAGCGCCCTCTAGTGATAATTACTTGGCCATTTGATGTTAGCACATTTGTATAGCGATAAGGGGAATTAGTCACGGCAGGACCGTCAACCCTGATGATTCACTCATTCAACCTATCACCGACTGTGAGTTGGGTGTACCACTACCACTTTATTTGACGCCATCAGGCACAGTGTAGAAGGAATCCACCAAGTCTGCCCTCTCGAACAGTATGATCAACTCGCAGTGCTTGGTGTGGGGGAAGAGATCAATCGCTATCGCCTTGGTGGGCCTGAACGGAATACCTTTGTTGCGGTTTGAAACTGGACGGCATAGACTGGAGAATTCAACAAAAAAAACATAAGCAAAAAAGATTCCAAAGACTTGCCAACCTTCATTGTGTACTTGTATAGATAGTTCATTTATATTTATGGAAAAAACGCAATATATATGGGTAGGGAAGCTAGATAAAATTAGTAGTTTTTATTTGGACAGTAAAGTTAAGTCTCATGTTTCTAGTCCCAGATGTGAAGCTATTCCAGTTATAATTTACATTTTAGCATTAAATTTGCAAAATAAACTGGGTTCAAAATGTTTTTTGGACAGGAACCTAGAAACAGTAGACATTTTTCAATTGGGTATTTTAAGCACATGCATACACTCATGCTTTTCAGCAACATCTATCAAAACAAAATCTCTTTACTTCTCGTATTGATTCATTATCAGAATCAATTAACCTGTTAATATTTTTGACTCACTCGATAAAATTATTGATAGCATTCTGTGGATTGCAGGAAACGTAGACTAGCCGTTTTAAGTTGGCACATCGACGGATGGCTTGTAGAACTTTGGGAGCTGTGGAAGGATACCGTTCAGAAAGTCGTAACTGTTTGTTTAAATTGTTGTCTTGTACAATTGTTTTATGTAATAAAAGACAGTTTGGCCCAAAACTTCATATTTATATGTCTTGAAGTTATGTCACTTAGGTTGCTTCAAAATTGAATTTCCAAATTAATAAACGGTAATAAACAATTCTTATATAGCGCATAATACAGACGTCTATGCGCTTCCGGAAGTCAACGGGTGAGTTGTAAGTAACATTTTAAATATGATTGGAAGGCACGTTGACCATAACTCTGTAGAGAAAGAGCTTTCCAATAGTACATAACACTTCTGGAAAAGGTTAAAAAATTCTTACTTTCTAATACATGTAGTTTCAGTTGTTGAATTTATAAGTCAATTAATGTACTTAGTATAACGATCGTTACAAGAAATTCAACAGAATCTATAAGTACCAAAAGTAATCAAATAATGTAATGTAGAAGTTCAGAGAAGTGCACAACACTCCCTTTAAAAAACCAAAAACAAAAATAAAACATAACTCCACTCCTAAGATGTTCCAAAATGCTAGTTAAACAAAAAAAAGAGTCCACACTATTGTGGGAACAGGTCCCATATATGATATCAATGCGTAATATCATCACGACAAAATGGTTAGCTACTTACGCATTCCTGGTCTTGGAGGGTCCACAATACCAACGATATCCTCACAGTCCTTCAACTTTGTCATTATATCTGGTAACACCTCCTCAGCCTTACCACAAGTGTACTCTAAATTACTAAGATCTAAAACATAACAATCAACAAGAGTATCAACTTATATACTCCTGTTTTTCTGTACATATGACTTAAATATGTTTTACTTGTGAATTCTTATTCCACCACATTTCCATTTTAACCCTCCTACTACTACAAAGGTCAAAATGTTGATATACTTGCCAAGGTATATCTAGTGCACTTAACAGTCAAACACTGTCAAACCTTACGTGTAGTAAGTACATTTACAGGTCAAAATGGGTCAACCGTTTTTGACTGGTAAAAGCATTGTCTCGTATTGTTCAGGGTGGTCAAAATGACAGTAAAAAAAACAGTCAAAAATGCCCCTGTGTGCACATTTGGGTCAACAGTCAAAACAGGCAGTTGACTGGTTTTGACCACTGTAGCAACTTCCCATTTAAGTGCAGCTATAGTAGGAGGGTTAAAGAAACAATATCGTCATGATCAGAGCAGAGTTTCAACAGGGCATGGAATCGGTGTCCTAGTTTAAGATGAACACAGTGGCTGAAAATTACTGGCTCATTTATACAGCAGCAACGGTAATATGACCGTATCATGTGGGGTATTATTTTCAGTCACTGAGTTCATCTAAAACTAGCACTCTGATTCCATGCCCTGTTGATCGTAATGATATTGTCCCTTTCAGTGCATTGCTACTTTCCTTGTAAAAAAAAGGGGGGGAAATGTATACTGATAATGAAAGATTTTACAAAGTAAATCTCAGAATCATGATGACCAATAACATCCATATTTGTTCTGCCTTGTTCACTTTCATTAATGGGAACGTGCAACATTGGTTACGTTGGCAAAACAGCTTCTAAGTATATGCTTACTATCTTTGAATCAAGATCTACGTTAAACAACCAACGAGCTGAAACTTTCACAGATTGGTTTCTTTACATTATTTCTTTATCCACATGCAATGAATGATAGTGCTTATATCTCACTGTGATACGCTAAACAAAATTCACAATAAGTAAAGACTGTTTGTAGTGACACCATGTAAAAATTCTCTTTTGAGTAGTAAGTGGTTCTGAAAAGAACCAGTTGGTTACAACAGATTCATTTCAGAACTACATACTACTCAAAAGAGAATTTTACATGGTGTCACTACAAACAGTCTTTACTTATCCTTTTCACCATGCAAAGCTATAAGACTTAAAATTCACAATATCAAAATTCAAAATTAGTATTGCACAAATATTTCTGCCTAAAATTTTGTTAAACAAAACTGTTCCGTAGTATTATTACACATAGGAACATTTTTTTAAACTGCGTAATTCAGATATAATGAGCTGCATGATTGACGACTCACTGTTTTCCTTTGCATTGAAGATAGCATCATCAACAGCTTGCTGGTTCATCTCAATACCTAACACTTTCTTCACTCTCTAACGAATCAAAATAAGACAAAAGTGTCATGTTAAACAAAAATAGACTTATGACATGAAGAGGGGTAGTTTATTAAACATCCCCTGTGTTTTTAAAAATTATTTTACACGCTTTTTCCTTGCGAAAAAAAGAGGGAAAATTCACATGAAGATACCAAACACATTGAGTGACCTTGTATATTTACTGGGGTGCACAGCCAAGCTGTTTAGTGCACTGAACTTGGGTTCTGCTGGCGGAGTGTTCAGAATATGGGTTTGAATTCCTGGCCAGGAGTTCATGGTGCTAGTGTCCTCGAGTATGATGCTAAACTGTAATTGCTTCTCTCCATATAGGAGCATAAATGGGTACCCTCAACAGCTGTGGAGTAAGCTGCATTGGTCTAATCAGGTGCATAGCCTAGTTATTATTTTTTAAATAAAAACAATTGACTCACAGCAAAATATTTCACCCCAATTTATACCCTTAAACGGTGGGGGGGAGGAGGTCAATAAAAATATTTTCCGGGCAAAGATTCTCTAAGGGCTACGTGTCTGGGCCTGATGAGCCATATTGGCTTGGGACAGACTTGTCTGCTAGATATATTTTAATAGCCACTTTACCTTGGCTAGTGTGATTCCAATAGTGCCGGTACCACAGCAGATGTCTAGTACTGTGCTTGAAGGAGTTACTTGAGCCCAGTCAGCGATGGTGGTGTAAAGAACCTCTGCTGCTGCAGAGTTAACTGCCAAGGAAATGTGAGTTTGGATTTAGTCATGCATTAGTGAAGCTAATGTATAACTAGTGAAAGAAGTTTTGGTAGACATTACTCAGGCTGAAAAGGCATATAGAAAAATAAAGACAGTCGGGCCCACAGAACGAAGGAAAATATATATACGGTATATATATATTTTTATTTTTATTTTGGATTATTACAAATATTATTATTTGCATGGTATGCACTGATGTACATGTAGCTGAGATCCCCCCCCAACCAAAATGATTGAGGTGTCTTATGAGGTCTTATTGACGGTTCTGTACCTTGGAAGAATGCATCAGGTGATATTCTAAACTTCAGTCCAAGAAGATCCTCATTAATGTGCTCATCGCCGTCTAGGTGTTCGTATATGCTGCCACTACAAAGAAAGAAAGTAATGTATTGTGCCGACCACCAAGTGGTGGTTATACAGCTAGATTCCCAAAGCATCCAGATTACCTCAATTTGCATTTAAATTTGGATGGAATTCATGAATTGATGATTATTATAAACGTTATTTTTAATAGCCTTATGACAGAGAGCCATGATGACTTTTTGTGGGTATTATAGGGAATATACAATGTTAGCATTTGGTAACCCTCCAGTTTTCAAGAAAATGATTTGACAAAAGTAAAAAATCCTGAAAAATGGGTAGTGGGTCTGGGTCTCCCTTTGGTCTAGAGGACAAAGCCCCCTGAGCCTCCCGGATGTTTAATTTTTGAGGATTTACAGACTCTCCACATCCCCACAAACAAGAAACTAGAGGTTTGGACACAATACAGGCTACTTCTTTCTTTCCTTGGTGGCTACTTCTCTTCTTTCAAGAACATTTTGAGGCAAAGGGAGATTTGTAAAAAATCCTGAAATCAGGAAAAATCCTGAGAAATCACAGGCTTGATATATCCTGGGAAAGTTTCATCACAATGCCGGAGAGCAACGTTTTGACATTTCATGTTTATTTCTAAAATGAAAGAATTTCAGACAAAAAAAGAAGTTTAATAACACCTGACAAGTTTACACATGACAAGTTAACACCTGACAAATTAACACCCAACAAGTTAACACCTGACAAGTTAGCAAGTTTCTATATTTACTGGTTAGCTAACTGGTTAGCTGCTATCAAATGTGACCTGTCACCACAAAATGAGCTTAAAGTTGAAAATTTAAACAACTGAGTTATTGGTATTTCTGGATTCAGTAGAACAAGAGCTTTCCACTGATATATAACACTTGGGGTTACAGCGATCCCCCAGACCACCAGAGGGGGATTTGCGACTTTGTTTCCGTCTTTATTTGAAGTTGTTTGTCAGAACACCATAAAAGCTACCAACGAAATTGGCCTGAAATTTAAGTTTTTAATTGTCTGATCAAACTGAAAATTTGGAATTCCATATTAAGGAGATTTACAAATTGCAAATATAATACCAAAAAATAAATAGACCTCCCCTCCAATTTTCCCGCTGTACTGTGAAATGGTATAGTGCGACTTTACGCCCATTTCATTGTAACAGGTCACAAATACAAAACCTCAAATAAGAAAGAATCAGCTTCTTAATAAGTAATTATATGAAATTGGAGACTGGCCATCATCCCTTAAACACACCAACCTTCTTTCCTCTGCTTGTACATTGAAATACAACGATGTCAGCTGGCAGCTTTCACCCTCGCCCTCCCTGAAAAACTTTGTCAATTTCAGCTTTTCTTCTTCTATGGCCTCCTGCAAACAACAAGAAAAATACAAATATCCTCTGTAATAGAATGCAAGTCAATTAGATAATATAACCAGGTTATATTTACCAACATTTTTAACAAATAGGAATTCATGGAGTAGGTTTGCGGTAACACCATGTCATAATCTCTTAATCTGTGCGATTCTTAGAAGAACCTGTTTCGGCCAGTGTTCTCTGACCATCTCCTCTTGAAGACGGTCAGACCAGACTGACCTAAACATCCATTTTTAACTACAAACTACACAAATGTGGAAATGTGAACAATGATAATAATAATGAACACTTATACTGCGCCGGTATCCGCCAAGTTTGACGCTCATGGCGCATGAACGTTATTACCCCTGTCATCGGGCCAGTTATATCGTTCCTAGAACCATCTAAACTCCCTGGGGAGTATGCAGCCCATGCTGCCAAATGTGTAGCGCAGCGAGCTTAATCAAACACAATTACCATCTACCATGAAATTGAATTCACGAACTGTATTATACCAAATTTCAAAACATCTGTCTGTTAATTAATTTGTAATGCTTCTGTTTTTTTCTTTTGTTTTGTACGGTTGTGTGCTTTTGACATGTAATTGTATTGATGGATAAACAATAAAACGCCTGGAAAAGGCAAAAGAGAAAAAAAAATCTCTGCCCTCAAAGGTCACTATTTATCCTCCTGGGTGAAGAGAAGCAATTATAGTTAAGTGTCTTGCTCAGGGACACAAGCACCACAGTCGCGGCCAGGATTGGAACCCACATTCTGACGACTCGGCCATCAGAACACAAGTCCGATGCACTAAACCGCTCAGCCATGGCACCCACAAACAGTGATCATATTCTATATTTGTGATATATTCTTTGACCTAAATTCTCCCTCCCCCTCCCTCCCCGAACAATCTAGTGTGACATCTGACCTTGGATAATGACTGCGGGTGCATGAATGCTGCAGCCATTCTCCCGCCCTTCAGGCTGGTCCTGACCAGAAGCATCCGCCAGTGACCTGTGTGATGCTGTGGGTCATAGCTGGTCAGTGACGACACCTGCTGTATGTACTGCTGGAAGGCATTAACAATGGACTTGGTGGTGGAACAAATATGAGAGCAGGCAGAAGGGGTAACCACAGATACCTGGCCACCTGTAAATAAACACCCACAAGTCAGCCTTGTTTCACAACATCAAATCTTAAGTTGTTGTATAATTACTTTCAAGTAAATAAATTAACATAATTTACAGGGCCATGGATGAAGAATAATTAAATGAATTTATGAAACAGATTTATAAATGAATTTCTGGTCAAATAATGGCATATACGTACAATTTAACAACTATTTTGTGAAATATCCAATGATGGAAAATAGAAGTCCATGAAGATGAAAAATAGAAATTCAAAACAAAAATTACTAGTGAAACAGTGAAACATACAGTATATATGCATTTTAAAATGTTCTGGACTTTTTGATTAAATCTCAGGAAAATGTTAATCCATAATTACCTCTGTAGCTCCCCAGCCTGAAGCCAACAGTATTATCTGTAAAGAAAAAGCATAACAACTGGAAATGTTAGTAGAATCAGAATTACAGAGCGACGATGACTCTTCTTCTCCTTCGGAAGCAGCACCTGTTTCAGAAACAGTATCATTTACAGTATACATCTCCAACCCATACGGCAAAGAAGGCCAGCCCTCTACTATGATTTTGAACGACCCGAGACTAAACTTCTGTTACAACATTTGGTAACTCAACAGGAAAGCTTTGAAGACAACCAACAATCTTATCAAGTTCATCTGTTTGCAAACCTAATTGTAGAATCTGCAAGAAGATGCATGTCGAGGACGCCATGTTTCCAAGAAGGGACTGTGATATTTGGAGGCCCTCCTCTTAACAGGGTCTGACACAAAGTTTATTTTTTATCTCACTGTTTTTTTGTTTTTTTTAAATCTCACATGGAGGCATAATCAAAGGCATAGCCACATCCCTCGTTGCTGTGATGAACATAACATTTTGTCAGTACACTGAAGGTCCATCAACTCATTGAGGATCAAACGATACAGTCCACGTTTTTGTAATGTCCCCATATTTTTCACATCTCGTCAGTTACAGTCTAAGGAACGCCTATTAAAGCAAAGCATCAAATTTTCACCTTTGCCGTCTAAACTCCTGCCGACAGTGAACTCACACTTGTTGCGGTAACTTTCTAACACTGGCTGTTACAGGAGAATAACAACAATAGTAAATTTAACTAACAGTTCAAAAGTGTATTTTTGAAAGCATTACTACGAACAACATTTTATGAAAACCATTTTATGAGGTATTTAACTACACTATTTATACAAATATGAGTAAAATGAGATTATGTTCACTGAATATATAAAAAGGTTCACTGATGATGGTCCCTGTGCAATAGGTTTGTGAAAAGGGTAGAGTAACACGTGTTGTTAATAACACGGTCAGCCAATGATGTCATCAACACAATGAGCACACAATTTATCCGAGGTCAATCTATTTTTAGAAATAAGCCATGGCAGCGAAACAACACAATTCCACAGTGAATGTCCTGTCTGTCACACCATAAACCCATCAAAAACATTTTTTTTTTTAAATCATATAGATATCAATCCCAAATGTAGAATATATTTCACTGGGCAAGAAGCCAAGTATGACAGACAGAACAAAACTACAACTTTACGGTGGAAATATCCACAACACAATAAGTAATTGTCACTATGTCTATGTATGTTGAAATGAGAGTCTTGAGTCGGACGATATGTATGGAAACTGACCAAAGAAAGTCAGTTCAATATTTGGCAGAAATTGTGAAAATGTGTTTACAATTACAAAAAAGATATGAAGCATCTCATCTGAGAGCTTTTTGCTCCTCAAAAAGAATACACGCCAAACAGATGTAATTTTGATGGATATACAAACCACACTTACTTTTAGGTATTTTCTGTTTAAACTTCCTACATAGATCCAAGTTAATTTGACAGGAAAGTATGCAATTTAAAACATGCTTTTAAAGCCTTTTGAATTTACCAATCTTGGGTTTGCCATGTTCATCAACCAATCAAAAGTTGTAAATCATTGTGTGCATTGTATACTTACTGATGGTTTAATTGGTTCTAACTCACAGGCCATTCCATTATAACTCTTCCTGTACAAACAAAATAATATATGCAAAATAGTAGAACTTAGTGGCCTTACGTTTGAACTTACCGAACCACTGAAACACACATACTTATCAAATTTAAAATCATTAAAGGGACAAGATCGTCACGATCAACAGGGCATGGAATCGGAGAGCTAGTTTTAGATTAACTCAGTGACAGAAAACATTTCCCACATGATAAGGTCATATAATTACTGTTGCTGTTGCATAAATGAGCCAGTTATTTTCAGTCACTGTGTTCATCTTAAACTAGGACACCGATTCCATGCCCTGTTGAAAGTCTGTACTGATCATGACGATATCATGTGGGGTATTATTTTCAGTCACTGAGTTAATCAAAAACTGGCCTTCCAATTCCATGCCCTATTGATCATGACCATGTCCCTTTAATACCTTTTTATCAGCAAACACAAACTTCACATTCTTCTAACATGGAATATGGATACAGCTTGTTATAAAATTCGGACTTACATAATTGGGAATAATATTTGACAATTCTTTAAAAAGATTACACCTCAGAACGATGGATTTCTAGGGATGTTTGATACCATCATACTTGTTTTATTCTTATGAGAAAACAAAATCCCACACTGGTAGATATTTATTTTGTTAGTCTTTTTTGATAAAATGAATCATAACATGTGACATGTAATAATAATATCTATTCTTATATAGAGCATTCCACATAATGTCTCAATGCGCTTTACATACACTCACTGGCCAAAAGTATTGCAACATGAATTTGTACGAGACATTGCCTAGACGGATGGCCGCAATTATCAGGTCACGTGGTTACCCGACAAAGTATTGAAGGACTTTGTTTCCGAGCAAGAACAGTAAAAAAGAACATTGACTTCAAAACACAGGCACTTTCAAGAAGTCTTTAAGTAGTGTAAATAAAATAAAATAAATTATTGTAACACAGTTCTCCAAACTGAACTTTGGTGTGAATTTCAATGTTGCAATACTTATGGCCAGTGAGTGTATAACCCCTAGTCATTGGGCAAATATCAATCCTGTAATCTTTCTCAGCTCCCTGGGGAGTATACAGCCCTGAGCTACCGTAGTGCTTCAGAGGCTTTTACAAACACAATATCAACCTCAGGTACCCATTTATACTCCTGGGTGAAGAGAAGCAATGTACAGTCAAGTGTCTTGCTTAAGGACACAAGTACCATGATCACAGCTGGGATTCGAACCCACACGACTCGGCCATCAGAGCACAAATCTAATGCACTAAACCGCTCGGCCATCGCACCCCATATGAACAAATAAAACAAATATAAACATATATATATATAATATAGACCTAGGCATTTAATATAAATACAAAACATTATGAATACAACAAAATCAGGATATTTAAAATTAGTATTACATACACACACAAATATTTCTGCCTTAAATTTTCCTGTATTTATCTGTGGGGTGTCGTGGCCGAGCGGTCTAGCTTACCGGATTCAAGTTCTGGTGTTAGCAACAGAATGTGGGTTCGAATCACGGCCATGACACTTGTGTCCTTGAGCAAGACACTTAATCATAATTGCTTCTCTCCACCCAGGGGTTAAATGGGTACCTGTGAAGGCAGAGTTGGTTTGCTCTATATGCGCTAGAAATGGCAGCAATTGAGTTGTATACTCCCCAGGGAGCTGAGATGGTTTCAGGAATGATTTATGAGCCTTATGAGCCTTATGAGCAGGGATAATAATATAATGCGCCTTGAGCACCACTTAGTTGGTGGATACGTGCGCTATATAAATCCACACATTATTATTATTATTATTACTTGTCATGAAACTGCTTGAATACAAGCTGAATGGAACCTTACCTCTGCTTGGCCAGCCACGGTGTCATCTCACCCACGTTCCGCTGTAGCATCTTGGTCAAATTACGCAGGAATTCCATGGTGTTATTCTGCTTCAACCTTAGCTGGTCCTCGTATGGTTGATTCCACAGAGGAGTGACCGTGTTGTTCAACCTGTGATATAATATGAAAAACTATATTGAGAATTTTGACAGATGGCCTTACATAACACGCAGGAAAATTTACACAATATTTTTTAATATTATAATAAGCATATTTGACCTCATCATTTCTACCCAGTATAGTAAAGGGTTACAATGAGTCAAGTGTAGAAAAATGCTACTCAAAATTCACAATTTGCTACTCAAAATTCACAATTTGCTACACAAAATTCACAATTTGCTACTCAAAATTCACAATTTGCTACTCAAAATTCACAATTTGCTACTCAAAATTCACAATTTGCTACACAAAATTCACAATTTGCTACTCAAAATTCACAATTTGCTACTCAAAATTCACAATTTGCTACTCAAAATTCACAATTTGCTACACAAAATTCACAATTTGCTACTCAAAATTCACAATTTGCTACACAAAATTCACAATTTGCTATGCAAAATTACTAATAACATTCAATGTACATACACTATTTGTTTGCCTACAAATTTTGCAGCAAAACCATTCCATTATTTTCTGAACCCGAAACATTTTTCTTACTTCTTTGGTTGGGGGACGGGAGGGGAGAGAAGGGGGATGAGGTGTGGCTAAATAAACATATTTGCTTGGGGGACGGGAGAGGAGGGGGATGAGGTGTGGCTAAATAAACATCTTTGCTTGGGGGAGGGGAGAGGAGGGGGATGAGGTGTGGCTAAATAAACTTCTTTGCTTGGGGGACGAGAGAGGAGGGGGATGAGGTGTGGCTAAATAAACTTCTTTGCTTGGGAGACGGGAGGGGAGGGGGATGAGGTGTGGCTAAATAAACTTCTTTGCATGGGGAGGTGAGAGGAGGGGGATGAGGTCTGGCTAAATAATCTTCTTTGCTTGGGGGAGGGGAGAGGAGGGGGATGAGGTGTGGCTAAATAAACTTCTTTGCATGGGGAGGGGAGAGGAGGGGGATGAGGTGTGGCTAAATAAACTTTTTGCTTGGGGGAGGGGAGAGGAGGGGGATGAGGTCTGGCTAAATAAACTTCTTTGCTTGGGGGAGGGGGATGAAGTGTGGCTAAATAAACTTCTTTGCTTGGGGGAGGGGAGAGAAAGGGGATGAGGTCTGGCTAAATAAACTTCTTTGCTTGGGGGAGGGGAGAGGAGAGGGATGAGGTCTGGCTAAATAAACTTCTTTGCTTGGGGGAGGGGAGGGAAGAGGAGGGGGATGAGGTGTGGCTAAATAAACTTCTTTGCTTGGAGGCGTGGAGAGGAGGGGGATGAGGTATGGCTAAATAAACTTCTTTGCTTGGGGGAGGGGAGAGGAGGGGGATGAGGTGAGGCTAAATAAATCACCTACATGTGCATTCATTTCTGTCCGGAACCCTAACTTCCTATCAATTATCACCATAAAGAACATGATTCAAAGGGTCCCAGTCTAATTTGGACAAGAGCCTCATTATGGTTCCCATAGACTTGTGTATTTGAAAGACCAAGATGGTTGTACAGCAGAGTTGTAACCAAGTCATTTTTTACTAATTCAAGTCTAGTCACAAGTGATTTTTGTCCAAGTAAAGTCAAGTCACAGGTACTTTCTGTCCAATTCACGTCAAGTCAAGTTGGAAGTCACAAAAAAAAGTGCCTTGAAGTCGGCTTCATGTCAAGTCACCGAGTTGACAACATCTTTACTGTCCAGTAGTGCTCCCTGGTGTATACAAACCTCTCTTCCACTGGTATGCTTTCTTCTTCTCGTCTCCTCTTAGCTTCTATACTATTTTCATCTAACTCATCTTGACTTCTCTTTAATGCCACGCTCTTAGTGTAAGGGTCTTCAACTGGCTTGGCTAACTGATCAAGAAATGAGTATCAATGCAAGTGTAATCAGCATTATTTATGGGGTCGGGGGTGGTGGGAAGGAAGGTATGAACAATTAGGGTAATATTATAATTAATGGCAGACTTTGACATTTTGGGGGATAGGGAATATATTTTTCAGGTAAGGTACACTTTTGGTTGATTTAAATTTCTTTTATAATATATATGATATACCATTTTGTTTGTGACAATTGACATACATGATGAATCCAGGGGTGGATCCATGGTCACAGAAAAGAGGGGGCACACAGCCAAAAGAGGACAAAACCCCAAAATTTGAAAAACAAATGGTAAATTGTGAAATTTAGTACATGGCTGATTTTCGAAAATGGGGGCACATGACCCCATTTGACACCCTCCCCACTGGATCTGTCACTTATCTAATCTCATCTTATCTTATGGTCGACCATCATCGTTGGAGTGTAATATTATTTGAAAGATATCAACCGTCAGTCAACAATTGACCAATCGACAGCCGTCAATCAAAATTTCTAATTAACCAATCAGATTTGTGTGCACGCATGTACAAAAATATGCACATATATTTTATAATAGCCACACGTTTGCTTCGTCGTATTTTGTTTCTCTCCAGTGAGCATAGCACTAAAATTTCATTTAATAGTAAGGACCTGAACTTGTCCCTAAACCAATCCACACAACAGGGCTAGTAACTCAAGAATTTGATTAGACTAGAGATATTTTTAAAATACCAGTGCCAAAAAGAAGATAAATGAATGCCTTTTTGGTAAATTTTTTAATATCAGTGTAAGGAAAAACCACTAGACTGCCAGACCAGTCCAGCCACCCAGTGGGTATTTCAAGCCCTGAGGATAGTTGCATCCATAGGGTTTGGGGTTTTGTTACCTTGGCTTTCAGAATATTTCCTTTCCATTTGTGACCATTTAGAACATTTAAAGCCTCTTTCTTATCCTCTTCACAGCTGAAACAAATAAATGATTGTAAAGATTGCTTAAAAACAAAGTTCACAGGTTTCACAGGTTAGCTAGACAATTTAGCGAGGCACCTGTGTGTTCACCATAAACTTGAAATGTTGCATCACAAATTAACTAACAATTGAGGGCCGGCAAGTTAGCAGGCCTTTTTCTATGTTTAACAATTAGCATTGCTATGAAATGAAAAACCTACAGTAAGCAAAACATTGGCTGCTTAGTGGCTCTAGGAAATTGGGCCAAGGTGCCTCGCGGCCCAGGTGCCTCACGGCCCAGGTGCCTCCCCGGCAATATCCTTTACCAAAGCCTCACCTGAAGGTGACGAAGGCATAAGTTGCTTTGTTCACTGCCTTCACCTTCTTGGGTTTCAGCTTCAGATTGGTTAGCATCTTCTTCAGTTGCTGTCATAGAATAAAAAATTTAAAAGATTTATGCAGATCCAGTAAAGTGTACTTTTCAAAATGGCAAAATGATGCTCCATCTCCAATCCCTACCAAGGTATCTTCACCCATACCAATCACATCCCACCTCATTTCCATGAAATACAAAGTTATCCCATCCATACTAACCCCATCCTCAAATTACCCTCAAATTACCCTCAAATTACACAAATACCATCCCACTCCACCCCACCCTTACCCAACTCCATATCCATCAATATGCTTCCTTCCTTCTCTTCTCTCCATGTCCACCCAAACCCCCACCACCCAAACCCCGTGTCCACCCAAACCTTCTCTACCAAAATGCCCATTTCTAACCAACTCAACAAACATACTCTGGTTTTCCCTCAATTTCTTGAGAGGCTCAAGGCAACTCACCCCAAATCCAAAGTGTCTCGGCAGATTTTGCAACTCGATCTTGAAGATCTCTGATGTGAAGTGTTCTCTCATCAGGTAATGGTACGGGTCCGTCACGGCTTCCCTGTCTGACGATTCAGTAATGGGTTGCTCCTTTTTTTCATCTGAATCTTGACGAGCACCTGTCATGTATTGATCAATTAGTTCATTAGATTTTCATGTATTTATCCATTAGTTATTTGGATTCTTATGTATTGATTGATTTGTTAATTGGAAAACATCAAGGGTTTTTGACACTCATTTGAAAAAAAATCTCCAACAGATTTTTCCCTTTGGCATTTTTCAATTTTCTTTTCTTACATCATCACACGCTCCCAGCCCCACCCCCATTTTTTTCAAAATACAAGTTTTTTAAATATTTAATTGTTGAAGTATGCACCTACTTCTATCAAAACAAACATCAAATTTTCATTCACATTTGGAAGCAAGTAGCCTCATTAAGGGGGGAAGGGTATTCCCCTGTAATTTAGTGTGTAGATTCAACAATGGGTAGATTTTGGTTTTCTAAGTACACAGCTTAGGCTGTTCAAAATTTCTAACAGAGCATCACTCAGCTTAAGTTTATAATGTATGTTTCCCCCGCCAGGAAACAGGCCTGGAATTTCATTCTTGTAGGGGCAAGGCCACTTTTCCTGAGTAAAGGACACTTCCATTATAATTAAGCTTGGGTAATATCAATTTTTTTTTCATCCACGATATATCGTCAAACATATACTACTCAAAACAATTTAGGGAACACCAGATTTTTAACATCAAATAGGTTTGAAATGTTCCATGAACCGGGATTTTCATTTGCAACCCCCTCTCTCTTTCAGTAGTCATGTCATGAAATGTGTAATCACTACATGCATCCTTTATCATCTGTTTCATTGTGCAGTTGTTTCTCATCAATTCTGTGAAACATTGTGTTTATCTGAAATAAATGATCTTGCTTAAACTGAGATTATTCCGGTGTTCCCTAAATTGTTTTGAGTAGTATATATCGCAATATTCGATAATATCGTGATTATTTTTGTTTTTCACGCATGAGTGCTTTAGAGCCGATAATGACAGGGATGTACCCATCTACAAGCGTCACAATAAATTGCCAGTGCTTACCTGAGAGACACGAGTGCAACATATGGGGCGGGTTTTCGCTACCCTAACCAGAAACAAAATGGCACAGCTACGTGAAAATGCGAACGTAACCAGACAATTGTTTTCAGTTTGTGACATGTTCAATCATCAATGTTTCTCAAAATAGAACTTACTCGTTAGTGCTAGTAACTTGAAAGATATACTGGTATACGAACAATCATTTCATCATGTTTTAACAATTAACAAAACTTCTGTTACTTTTTACAATCCGCCATCTTGAAACTAAGCGTAACCAATCACAAAGTTCGGTTCACGTTTGGTCAGAACCATGATGTCATCGCAACACAACCGAACTTGCGAAAATGCTTAACCAATTTCTTTGAGTTGCGGTGGATTTTAAACAACGCCCTGTCAGGCTGCTCCTTTGTGATCTGACAGTTTTCTCACTGTCACCTGAAAGTATTCTCCAAGTTATTTCCATGGAATTTCTGACCTGACTATCAATCAGGGATTTTTTTAATTGCGATATATTTTTTTAATTGCGATATATTTTTTTCATCACGATATATTTTTTTCATTGCGATTTGCCGATATCTTGATAATTTGAAAAGTTCTCGATATCATAATCGTATAAAAAAAAATATTGCAATATTCGATATTATCGTGTCATCGCCCAAGCTTAATTAGAATCGCAGAGTGCAATCTATGGAACATTTTTAAGGGGCACCAAGGCCAAGACCGGGACACCAAGGCCAAGACCAGGGCACAGGAGGCCAATGCTTCCATGAAATTTGAAGCCTGCTCAAATGTTTACCATGGTATTCTTGAATGCGTACCTTCGTTCTGACTTGTATCAGGAGAAACCTCAACTGGCATCCCTCCATGCTCGCCAACTTCTTTGGTCTGCATGAATGTGTCGACTGTGGATGCTACTGCTTCATCTATGGGGGCATTGTCTTGATGAGGTTGTTCACTCACTGTGGTGATGGTGTCAACTTCGTTTGCCAATGTTACTGCTACATCTATACGGGCATTGTCTTGATGAGATTCAATGGCTGTGGTGATGGTGTCAACTTGGCTTGCCATTGTGATTGTTACTGATACAAAGATCACTTTTTCTGTGGAAATTATTTCGATCAAATTACTATTGTTATTAACACTGTTTAACCACAAACAAAGGGAAGGTACAACAAAATATTTGGAAATAGACTCAAGTTCATTTCAACCCTATAGTAGTTTTCAAGAAATGTATCATTAAAAACACAAATCTGTTAGAGTTTCATCACAACTTTATTGGCAAGGTGATCATGTTTTGAGAAAAAAAAAAAAAAATGTTTAACATTAAAGTTGTTGTTTTATTTATTATTTTCGAGTAGGGAGGCATGTGAATTGTGAGGGGTAGGCAGGGGGATAAGGATGGGATTGGGGTTGGAAGTGGTCAGGCCACCGTACTGGATCCACCACTGGTCAGTAAATTATTTTTTCAGTTTTGCTTGAAAATCATGATAAACCTTTCACGAATTAGATGCAACGTGAAGTACATTGTGTATGTTGTCTGGTATTGCTAGGTAAGCGGACTCCACTTCAGAAACAATTTGGTTCAATAGTACTGTTCGCATAAATCAAACAATGCATGAGTTGTACCCCATTTGTATAACTAGGCTAAACTTTTAAATATTTTGAAGTGAAAAGGAAGAAATTAAAAAGTCAAACAACTCACTTAACTCAGTCGACTCCGACTCCGACTCCTCAGACCAGGCTGAAGTCAGCACCGAATTTGGTGCTAGCACGAAATTTGGTGCTGGCACCGAATTTCAAATACCGCAAAAGACCGTCAATATACGTCATTGAGTGTAAACGTACAGTACCATAGTAAAATACACAATGATAATTCGCACAATTTTGACGAGAAGTGTTCCATCGTAAAATAGCAAAATTCTATTTTTTTTCTTCATAGATGTGTTCATCACATCTCTAGCTATAATATATTAGCGCCCCCAATTAATCGATCTACTAATTAGCCCAGCCTAATTAATTAAAATTACATACAATTATTCAAGTGGGATCTCCATATGTACAACGTACAAACGGGATGCCTATATCTTTGACGAGAAGTGTTCCATCGTAAAATAGCAAAATTGTAATTTTTTTCTTCATAGATGTGTTCATCACATCTCTAGCTATAATCTATTAGCGCCCCCAATTAATCGATCCACTAATTAGCCCAGCCTAATTAATTAAAATTACATACAATTATCCGATAGGGATCTCCATATGTACATAATACAAACGGGATGCCTATCTTTGACGAGAAGTGTTCCATCGTAAAATATCAAAATTGTAATTTTTTTCTTCATAGATGTGTTCATCACATCTCTAGCTATAATCTATTAGCGCCCCCAATTAATCGATCCACTAATTAGCCCAGCCTAATTAATTAAAATTACATACAATTATCCGATAGGGATCTCCATATGTAGAATATACAAACGGGATGCCTATATTTGACGAGAAGTGTTCCATCGTAAAATAGCAAAATTGTAATTTTTTTCTTCATAGATGTGTTCATCACATCTCTAGCTATAATCTATTAGCGCCCCCAATTAATCGATCCACTAATTAGCCCAGTCTAATTAATTAAAATTACATACAATTATTCAAGTGGGATCTCCATATGTACAACGTACAAACGGGATGCCTATATCTTTGACGAGAAGTGTTCCATCGTAAAATAGCAAAATTGTAATTTTTTTCTTCATAGATGTGTTCATCACATCTCTAGCTATAATCTGTTAGCGCCCCCAATTAATCGATCCACTAATTAGCCCAGCCTAATTAATTAAAATTACATACAATTATCCGATAGGGATCTCCATATGTACAATATACAAACGGGATGCCTATCTTTGACGAGAAGTGTTCCATCGTAAAATATCAAAATTGTAATTTTTTTCTTCAAAGATGTGTTTATCACATCTCTAGCTATAATCTATTAGCGCCCCCAATTAATCGATCCACTAATTGGCCCAGCCTAATTAATTAAAATTACATACAATTATTCAAGTGGGATCTCCATATGTACAACGTACAAACGGGATGCATATCTTTGACGAGAAGTGTTCCATCGTAAAATAGCAAAATTGAAATGTTTTTCTTCATAGATGTGTTCATCACATCTCTAGCTATAATCTATTAGCGCCCCCAATTAATTGATTCACTAATTAGCCCCGCCCGACTAATAAAAAATGCATACAATTATCCAATCGGGATAGCCGTCACCGAGATGATGCATTTACTGTGTGTTTCCATCAATTGACTAAAGTTGACGCTCATTGGGTGTAAATGAAATTTGATGACACGCGAAATTTGATGCTAGCACCAAATTCCAATCACAGCCAAAGGGCGCAATATCCGTCAATAAGTGCAAATGTAGAGTATCATAGTAAAATACACAATGATGATTCACACAATTTTGACGAGAAGTGTTCCATCGTAAAATAGCAAAATTTTAATATTTTTCTTCATATATGTGTTTATCACATATCTAACTATAATCTATTAGCGCCCCCAATTAATCGATCCACTAATTAGCTCAGCCTAATTAATTAAATTTACATACAATTATTCAATCGGGATTTCTATATGTACAATGTACAAACTGGATGCCTATCTTTGATGGAAAGTGTTTTATTTATTACATTTCTTTACCCAGGGTGTGCCCAAACAGTTTAAAACTGGTTTCCACTGGGGCCCTGCATTTTATTAGTTAAAATTGGATATTTACACACACATACAACATATTTAAACAAATACAAGAATATTTACACAAATAGATCTATTTACGGATAACTTTCCAACTCTCCAGTACATAAGCTGATTTACGGGATGGGCGAAAAACCCGCGAAAAAACCCTTTTGGGGAAAAACAAGGGGAAATTCCCACCCAGCTCCAAAGTATTGTGGCAACCAAGTTTGTAACTCCGCAGATCAGCGTAAATGGCAGAAATATTACTGATGGATGTCTTTACGTAGCTCCGATTTAAATGTACCTAAGGAGTTCATGGTTCTTAATTGTTCAGGCAGATTATTCCATATACTGGTGCCACTCACAGCGAAACTCTTCGCGTAGCATTCTTTTTTGGCGAAAGGAACTTTCAGTGCCATTTGGGTCGTTTGTCGTGTTTCACGAGTCACTGTAAGTGGTGTGAAAAGATTTGTCATGTACAAAGGAGTCATCTTGTTAAGGCTTTTGAAAACAAGGATAGCCTTTTTGGACTTAACTCTTTCAGAAAAAGGAATCCAATTTAGTCTGGAAAACATATCAGCTGAGGGGGTGAGGGAGGTGCATTTAAGGATTATCCGTGCGGCTCTTTTTAGACATTTGTTGAGTATATTGTCGTGAGATATGAGACATTCTGCAGTGATGCCATGCCTCTTTACCTTCACAGAACCCTGCAAAGCATAATGTATCAGTCACAATATCATGATACTAAAAATCATTAATCTGTAAATAATAGGCTTCTGAATAGGATTATTTTCTTTTGAAGATTCGGGGACCTATAGCAGGGACACAATTTGGGGACCTATAGCAGAGACAGACAGACAGACAGTGTACAAAGAGGAGAAAGATCTTTTTTTTTACAAATACAATGCGAGCTCCCCCAAAAAGTAAAATCCACAAAAACCCACAATGGAAGGACAAAAGTATGATTAGCATTTTGAAAGAAAAACAAATGCACAGGCAGGACAGGAGACAGCTACAAAGTGATTTGGCTAAAATGATTCATGGTACATGCCCCTAACAAAACAACGACAAACACAGATACCTAAGCAGAAAAACGAAATACAAATAAAGATTTTCGTTTCTTCATCAGTCAAGTTATAATTTAATTACCGTCACCCTCCCACAATATTTGGGGACATTCAATTTCGCTGAGCTACCGGCACATAATAATTGTTTCTTCCTGCTCGGAGCTTACTATACCAAAAAAGAAAGTCCTGTCGCTTTTGGCCGTGGGGCATGTATTGATATATTTTTAACTAAGTAATTGATAAATTTAATTGATACATTTCATGCGGATACAACAAACATTTGACTTACCATGACCATATTTCATATCAATATTACGGGCGCTATATTCGGAGTTATGTGCTTCTCGAATGACCGCTGTCGATGGTGATAATAGTTTTGGCCTAGTCTTGATATCTTATACTATGAAGCGCCGTTAGAGGGCGCAACACAGTTGCTCAAACCATATTGCGGCGAAAAAAAAAGAAACAAAAAAGAATCAACACAACTTCTAGCCAAGGAGCCAAGTTATTTAAACCCATAATTAAGGTACAATCCCTTATCAACCTTTGAAAACCATTTCAACCATATAAGATGTGCATTTAAACTACTTATATTACTAGATGACAGAAGAAGAATAAATACAGTGCTTGGTATAATATTGTGGGGGTAATTGTTAGTGATGGTCAACAAATAACATTTCAAATGTTTAATTCGAATAATTGTTCATTTATTTCGAATAAAATGTTATAAAACGGGAGATACGCAAAGGCTACGTATGTACTCCACGCTTTGCAAATTGTCAATTGTTAAATACTTACCGCGTCCCCTGACAGCACACGAAGTTGCAATTGGTTTTGTTGCTTGCAGGCAAATTCCCCTACTCCAATGAAGTACCCACCTTCGCCCGTTATCCTGAACTTAATTTCATGTATATTTTTAACAGTAACTTATACTTTTCTTTTCAATTTGAACAAATTGCTTGGCACATCAAAATGGGTTAAACATTCTGACTAAACCTCGATGCATTTCAACAACCGTTTATGTTGAAGAGTTAAACAAGAATTAAACCGTTACAAAAATGCCGTGATATGCACGCCATTCGTACATTATAATTATATGGAGATCCCGATCGTTAGAACATTGTACATATGGATATCACGCTTGGATAATTGTAGGGCCTATTATTTTTATTAGTTGGGCTGGGCTTATTAGTGGATCGATTAATTGGGGGCGCAAATACATTATAACACATCTGCGCAGAAACAAATTTAAATTTTGCTATTTTACGATGGAACACTTCCCGTCAAAGATAATTATGCCGTTCGTACATTGTACATAATGGAGATCCCGATCGGATAATGGTATGCATTTTTAAATAGCTGGGCTAGACTCATTAGTGGATTGATTAATTCAGGGCACAAATAGATTATAGCCAGATATGTGATGAACACATCTATGAAGAAACATATTAAAATTTTGCTATTTTACGATGGAACACTTCCGGTCAAAGATAGGTATGCTGTTTGTACATTATACATATGAAGATCCCACTTGAATAATTGTATGTAATTTTAATTAATTAGGCTGGGCTAATTAGTGGATCGATTAATTGGGGGCGCTAATATATTATAGCTAGAGATGTGATGAACACATCTATGAAGCAAGAAATGACAATTTTGCTATTTTACGATGGAACACTTCTCGTCAAAGATAGGCATCCCGTTTGTATATTTGTACGCATTTTTCAATCAGTCGGGCTGGGCTAATTAATAATTCGATTAATTGGGGGCGCTGATAGATTATAGCTAGAGATGTGATGAACACATCTATGAAGAAAAAAAATACAATTTTGCAATTTTACGATGGAACACTTCTCGTCAAATTTGTGCGAATCATCATTGTGCATTTTACTATGATACTCTACGTTTGCAGTTATTGACGGATATTGCGCCCTTTGGCTGTGATTGGAATTTGGTGCTAGCATAAAATTTCGCATGGCATCAAATTTCACTTACACCCAATGAGCGTCAACTTTAGTCAATTGATGGAAACGCACAGTAAATGCATCATCTCGGTGACGGCTATCCCGATTGGATAATTGTATGCATTATTTTATTAGTCGGGCGGGGCTAATTAATAATTCGATTAATTGGGGGCGTTAATAGATTACAGCTAGAGATGTGATAAACACATCTATGAAGAAAAAAGTTACAATTTTGCCATTTTACGATGGAACACTTCTCGTCAAAGATAGGCATCCCGTTCGTACATTGTACATATGGAGATCCCGATTGAATAATTGTATGCATTTTTAATTAGTTGGGCTGGGCTAATTAGTGGATCGATTAATTGGGAGCGCTAACAGATAATAGCTAGAGATGTGATGAACATATCTATGAAGAAAACAAATTAAATTTTGCTATTTTACGATGGAACACTTTCCATCAAAGATAGGCATTCCGTTTGTATATTGTACATATGGAGATCCCGATTGAATAATTGTATGTAATTTTAATTAGTTGGGGTGGGCTAATTAGGGGTCGATTAATTGGGGGCGCTAATAGATTATAGCTAGAGATGTGATGAACACATCCATGAAGAAAAAAATTACAATTTTGCTATTTTACGATGGAACACTTCTCGTCAAAGATAGGCATCCCGTTTGTATATTGTACATATGGATATCCCTATCGGATAATTGTATGTAATTTTAATTAATTAGGTTGGGCTAATTAGTAGATCGATTAATTGGGGGCGCTAATAGATTATAGCTAGAGATGTGATGAACACATCTATGAAGAAAAACAGTACAATTTTGCTATTTTACGATGGAACACTTCTCGTCAAAGATAGGCATCCCGTTTGTATTATGTACATATGGAGATCCCTATCGGATAATTGTATGTAATTTTAATTAATTAGGCTGGGCTAATTAGTGGATCGATTAATTGGGGGCGCTAATAGATTATAGCTAGAGATGTGATAAACACATCTATGAAGACAAAAATTACAATTTTGATATTTTACGATGGAACACTTCTCGTCAAAGATAGGCATCCCGTTTGTATATTGTACATATGGAGATCCCTATCGGATAATTGTATGTAATTTTAATTAATTAGGCTGGGCTAATTAGTGGATCGATTAATTGGGGGCGCTAATATATTATACCTAGAGATGTGGTGAACACATCTATGAAGAAAAAAAGTACAATTTTGCTATTTTACGATGGAACACTTCTCGTCAAAGATAGGCATCCCGTTTGTATATTGTACATATGGAGATCCCTATCGGATAATTGTATGTAATTGTAATTAATTAGGCTGGGCTAATTAGTAGATCGCTTAATTGGGGGCGCTAATAGATTATAGCTAGAGATGTGATGAACACATCTATGAAGAAAAAAAATTAAATTTTGCTATTTTACGATGGAACACTTCTCGTCAAAGATATGCATCCCGTTTGTACGTTGTACATATGGAGATCCCACTTGAACAATTGTATGTAATTTTAATTAATTAGGCTGGGCCAATTAGTGGATCGATTAATTGGGGGCGCTAATAGATTATAGCTAGAGATGTGATGAACACATCTATGAAGAAAAAAATTACAATTTTGCTATTTTACGATGGAACACTTCTCGTCAAATATATGCATCCCGTTTGTACGTTGTACATATGGAGATCCCACTTGAATAATTGTATGTAATTTTAATTAATTAGGCTGGGCTAATTAGTAGATCGATTAATTGGGGGCGCTAATATATTATAGCTAGAGATGTGATGAACACATCTATGAAGAAAAAAAAATAGAATTTTGCTATTTTACGATGGAACACTTCTCGTCAAAATTGTGCGAATTATCATTGTGTATTTTACTATGGTATTGTACGTTTACACTCAATGACGTATATTGACGGTCTTTTGCGGTATTTGAAATTCGGTGCCAGCACCAAATTTCGTGCTAGCACCAAATTCGGTGCTGACTGCAGCCTGGTCTCCTCAGTCCATATGTATTATCGATCCACCCGGCTCTCTGCGCTGCTGCATGCTGGGCCGGCCACATGTGTTGATATAGCGCCCTCGAATGTCAGAACTTGTCCAGGAGGGAAATTTTGGCAAAACTGCTTCTCGTCGAGAACTATAATGGAGGTCGAAAAGTGGACATCTGCTTTTCAGCTTTCTAAATAATGAAAAAGCAGATTGAACGTTGTTGGCTAGTGCATTTTCTACTTTTCTGCTTTTCTTCCACCTAAAAAGTAGATCGAACGTTTTGGACAAATCAATTTTTCTACTTTTCTACTAGCCGAAAAGCAGATTAGACGTTTTGTCACACAGTGGCCTAAAAGTGGACATCTGCTTTTCTGGTTTCCCACAACACGAAAAGTAGATCGAACGTTTTGGACAAATCCATTTTTCTGCTTTCCTGCTTCCCGAAAAGCGGATCGAACGTTTTCTCAACAGTGGCCTAAAAGTGGACAAGTCTGCTTTGCGCTTGAAGAAAAGCAGATTGAATGATTTGATAAATCTACTCCCTTATCCACAAAATAATGGACTAATCCTACCAATGCACCAACACGATGCGTGTGATAACCGTCAATGAAAAACAGGGGGCGGTATTATCACAGATCAAACGGAACACACCTACCTGGCGCCTTACGTCTGACATGTATTGTGACGGTAGGATTAGTCCATTATTTTGTGGATAGGGGAGTAGATTTATCAAATCATTCAATCTGCTTTTCTTCAAGTGCAAAGCAGACTTGTCCACTTTGAGGCCAAAATGGATTTGTCCAAAACGTTCGATCTACTTTTCGTGTTATGGGAAACCAGAAAAGCAGATGTCCACTTTTAGGCCACTGTGTGACAAAACGTCTAATCTGCTTTTCGGCTAGTAGAAAAGTAGAAAAATTGATTTGTCCAAAACGTTCGATCTGCTTTTCTGGTAGTAGGAATCCAGAAAAGCAGATGTCCACTTTTTGACCGCCAGTGTATGTAGTAAAATCTGCTTTTCTTGAAACTGAAAAGCAGAAAAGTAGAAAAACGGATGTTACCAAAATATTCAATCTACTTTTTTAGGTGGAAGAAAAGCAGAAAAGTAGAAAAATGCACTAGCCAACAACGTTCAATCTGCTTTTTCATTATTTAGAAAGCTGAAAAGCAGATGTCCACTTTTCGACCTCCATAGAACTAGTATACGTATGCAGTCCTCTCTTTGAATTAAGATATATTATATTAAACTACCAACCTGTGAAATATTAATTCAAGGGAAAGCATTATTCAAGATTCAAGATTCAAGATTTTATTTATTGTCATGCAAAAAATCACATGAAAATTGATTTCCCAGTGTACACTGATTTAAAAATACAATACATTTAAAAAGATCAAGATGAAAAAACAAATTATTTACTTACAAAACAATCATAAAAAAACTAAGGAAGCAATAGGGATTCAGGGCAATGGGGTGACTAGGGAAGGAAATGAGGGAAAAGGAAACGGGTAAGGCAGGGGAGGATATGGGGAGGGGGAAGGTTGGGTTAAAGCACAGCAAGGGAAAGGGATAAAACTATCTGGTGAAGGTTGAGTTAAAAATCTGAATGGCCCATGGTAAAAATGAACATTTAAACCTGTTGGTTTTCAGACTAAGTTGACGTACTCTGCCAGATCGATTGCAAATAATGAAGGGATTAAGAGGATGGGTTGTATCGGAAAGAATGCCATTAAATTTGGTGATAAGGTGATTCTCTGCAATTTGCTGAATATTCTCGACATCTGCGCCAATTATCTTCATAGCTTGCTTATCAATGTGTTGGAGTTTTTTACGACTGCACAATGTAAGTGAGTTGAACCAAGATATACAACAAAAAATCACAGTCGACTGGATGGTGCTCTGATAAAACAGATTTAAAATTATGTTTTATATGAAAGCATAGTAGTTTTTTTATTGCATGCGGTATGCGGTCCATACAAAAAAGGGGCGGGCGGAACACCCATGTTCATCTTGAGGTAAAAGATTAGACACATTGCTTATTTTCCAATTAATTATTATGTGTTTCTTGAAAATTGATATAGATGCATCTAAAATTTCCTTTTAAATTAAATTAATATGAAATAAATTATATATTTTTGGTGAAATTAATATCCTTACATAAAAATCTCAAAAATATGTACGGGTTACAAAAGACCCTAAATATATATAGGCGTTATGTTTAAAAACGCTAAACTATCATTTAACCCTTTCAAACAGGATTATATGTTATGAATCTTAAGCAATAATGGACCCCAAAAAAACATCATTTGGTTTGATATTGGCCATTTAGCTTAAAGGGGGACTGTCGTGGATTTAAATCAAACAGTTAAATATGTGATCGTTTTATTCTTTTATATCAGTAAAAGATCAATAAAATTTGTGTATTGTGTTTTTATTGTTTTTGAGAGTGTTATTTTACCATTGTAAAAATGCCCCCCACTTTTACTAGTTGTTCCCGCCCTGCACGGAGGAGCTGTTCGTGACGTCATGTCGGGAAGAGAAATTCGATAGTCATGATTGTTGGTTGTTGAAACCATGTTCATCCCGTTGTTTCTGATGAACTTTGCTCGTCCAAATACGGCGATATTTTGGGTTACTTGGGAACATATGAAGGCTATCACCGTCTTTGGTGGTGTTGCTGCATCCTGCAGCAACACATCTTCCCGGCATTCTAGTACCGGAAACAAAAATCACAGAAGAAATGAAATCGACGCTACGTGTGTGAATGTGTATGTATGTACATGTACATCATGTACGCATCGGATCTTCCACCATGGGGCGGGGTTGCCTCCCCCAAACACTTCAAACATTGTTTTAAAATACTTGTACTCAGAAATCAATGATTAAAGAGACACAGGTGGGTCTCAAAAACAATATTTTATTACAAAACGCCTTATGTCAAGGATGTCAGTCCCCCTTTAATTATTTTACTGCGTTGAAAAGTATGGGAACTTGTTAGGCTACTTCTGTTTGCTATCATATAAATAGTCGTAGGTGAGGTTTATTGAACAAGGTTAATAAGCATTTCCTCATTATCGAAAATCGTTTGAAAACGACCACTGTAGCCTACAAGCTATGATCGCTTCAGATAGGGCTATCGTATTTTTTGTAATTAGTAAATATTTGCAGGTAGAAAACGTATGATAGATTTAGGCTTTCCAACTGGTACCGGCGAATTAGTTTTCAGCCCTTGGCTTACATGTGTTTTGGTGGTTTCGTGTGCTAGGTTTACGTGTAACACCATAATAATAATAATAATAATAAAGATTTTTAGCGCGCACATATCCACCCTGCTGGGCGCTCAAGGCGCGGAAACAAAGAAAAAACATGTGTAATAATCTCTTCTTGGAAGAAGTGTTGTGGTTCTGAAAAGAACTGGCAGTGAGGTTAGTTCCTGAAGACGGACAGACCACACTGTTTGAAACGTTACCTGTCCTCACTACCGGTTCTTTTCAGAACCACACCACTTTTTCCAAGAAGAGATTATTACACTGACATGGTGTTACTAGTAAACCTCATCTTTAATTCAGTTCAATACATCAACATTCTTTCCATACCTAATACAATATTAAAGCAATAAGGAAAACATGGTATGGAGGCATGGCCCAAGAAAGCAGAAACTTGTATAGGGATGACTTAAATTACAATATTAAATCAAACAAATTAACAGTGTTACAAAACAAAACAGAACAAGAAACGTGAAACAAACAAAATACAAATAACAGGAACAAACCGGAAGAATGGAGATAGGAGAAATATAAGACGATGAATTTGAGAAAGAAACTATGTTACATAGAGGGACGGAGGCAAGATATTTTTTCAGTAGGAGGGTTTAAACCGACCCACAGAGGACTGTTCGAATATACCGTACCTTGATCAATAGAATTCTTACCCAATTCGCCATGCAAATCCTTATACCACAGTCATTTATAATTATACTGTACAATCATAGAAGGAGGGACAGTGGACATTAAACAAATTAATAAAAAATGGGGTCAAATATCTGATTGTGTGGTAAATGTTTTCTCCATTTTGTTTCTTTGGTTTTTTTTTAAATTTATTATTATTATTATTATTATTATTATTATTATTATTATTATTATTATTATTATTATTATTATAATTATTATAATTATTATTATTATTATTTAAAAAAATATAAAAAAGAGGGAGCGGGGAGTAAAGACAAGCAGTATATCAATAATTAACATCCCCACACTAAAATGGCAGATGCACTTACTACCATATTTTCGTAGGCTTGTTTTAAAAGTGTGTCGCATCTTTCTTTGCATCATTACTTTCAACACCAGTGAATCCTATAAGGAGGAACGCTGTAAATTCGTGATTTTGACACTTATTGAACACATGGTTCTGCATATGTTATGTTAATTCTATAAAAGTACACGTAGGCCTAGTGTACTGCTTTAACAGAAATATGCTGGTTCTATGTAATAAAAATTTGAACCATATGTTTGTGTAATCCTGTACGTAGCTATACAAAGAAGTCAACAGCACCAAGGCTTTAATACATGTGTATTTGTTCAATTCTTACATTGGTGAATGAAAAGGCACAAAGCACTAATTCCCTGTGTATCTATGCTCATGTAACACAATACTGTCAATTCTGTATTTTGAAGATCTTATTGTCGTTATTTTCAACATGAATTGTGTGGTTTATAAAATGAGCAAGTCATTTCCCATTTATTTCGTTAAAAAACAATATTAACTACAATATCACTACACTTTGTAAGCTGAAATAGCACAGAAATACTCATACAGGCAGAGGGAGCTTCCTGGATGCAAAATTTTCCCGAATCCCACATGCCTCGTGAGTTCGCTTCACTCGATGTGCCCGACTTCCATCTCAAAATCATTCTACCGCCCTTGCAGTGTAAAGGACATAATAACCAATAAAAATACAGTACAGAGTCAGATGTTTACCCCAAACTAAATAGTTAACATTTTAATATTAACAAAAAACAAGCGTTACAATGAATCCTTTCCAGAAATTCTGGCTATACAGGTTTGTTGTGAAAGGGAAAATCGACATGCGAACCTCGATGATTAAATAACCGTCCTAACAGGCATATAGATACAAAATAAATAACAATTAAACGGTGTAGATATCAGTCTCAGGATATGCTGGTAGATGGTAATTTAACGAGCCAGTGTTGACAATGAAATGTATTTTAATTAAACGTTTGAAGCATCTTGTCACACTCGTTCGTGCATGTTGGTTTAGACCTACTTATTAAAGGTAGGCCTATGTGTAGAGGAATTGTACGTGACAAATTATAAAAAATAATGATAGAATGTTAATATCAAAACTTAGCGTTAAGCTGGTGATGATATTTATCTTACCTAGATGTAATTTTGTCGAAGGTGCTGTCATTTGTAAGAAAGGTTAAATAATTTCCAGTCCAATTAAATTCTAGGGCCTACATAAGAACGAACGAATACACAAAATATGAATTGCATTTTCACTCTATTTTCTCATGAAATACACCACGTATTTAACTTAAACTTCCACATGTTGGTGTAGGCCTATACCAGGATTCAAATAGAGTAGACACACAGTCGTAGACGCAGTTTTGCCAAAATTATCAATGCATAAGTATACTTCCCTTTAAACGCGCCGTTCTGCAATAATTATCATTGGGTACATAGAGGCTACGCGAAAAAGTGCTTGCATAATATACCAACACGTTCATCATCATCACTCAGTGTTGAATTGGTTTTATCCCAGATCGCTTCTAGTGCAAACTCTGGAGAGAAAGCATCATCACTAAACGGATGGTATAATCCAGCGCCGATTTGAACGGGAAGCCCGGGGGAAACGACCGGAATAATGTGGAATTTAATCTTGTTAGCCACATTTTTATGCACTGTGGCTGTCATAGATGGCGAGCCGGCTAGATACGATGGGTAAGTAATGACTTGTGTCCAAACATTTGTGTTCAAACCATCATATGTTTTCTGAAAAATGTGTGCTTGAATTCGCAGCATTATAATGTGTTTTGTTTTGTTAGGTGTTCGGGTATGCACCCGAAACACCTATTGTTTTTGTTGGGTTTTTTTCTTTCTTTTTTTTAACTTCTTCTTCTTCTTCTTCTTCTCCCCCATCTTGTCCGCAAACAAAAACATACTTGCAAACTTCACATGAACTTGAAACTTGGCATGCACTTAGAACTTAACAAGTAGATGAAACTCCAGTTGTGAGTGACCCCGATTTGACCTTACTTCCTGTCCAAACCGGAAGTCAAAGTTTAATATTTAAAAAAATCATATCTCAACAACCACAACAGGTAAATGGACATTTTTTGCACTATTGTATAGATTGTTAATTGTCGAAAAATATTTACAAAACATGACCCCAATTTGACCTTACTTCCTGTCCAAACCGGAAGTCAAAGTTTAACATTTAAAAAAAATCATATCTCAACAACCACAAGAGGTAAATTCACAATTTTTGTGCCATTGTACAGATCGTTAATTGTCGAAAAATATTTACAAAAAGGTGACCCCAATTTGACCTTACTTCCTGTCCAAACCGGAAGTCAAAGTTTAATATTTAAAAAATAATATCTCAACAACCACAAGAGGTAAATTCACAATTTTGTACCATTATACAGATTGTTAATTGTCGAAAAATATTTACACAAAGGTGACCCCAATTTGACCTTACTTCCTGTCCAAACCGGAAGTCAAAGTGTAACATTTAAAAATCATATCTCAACAACCACAAGAGGTAAATTCACAATTTTTGTACCATTGTACAGATCGTTAATTGTCGAAAAATATTTACAAAAGGTGACCCCACTTGACCTTACTTCCTGTCCAAACCGGAAAGTCAAAGTTTAATATTTTAAAAAAATCATATCTCAACAACCACAAGAGGTAAATTAACAATTTTTGTACCATTATACAGATTGTTAATTGTCGAAAAATATTTACACAAAGGTGACCCCAATTTGACCTTACTTCCTGTCCAAACCGGAAGTCAAAGTTTAATATTTTCAAAAAATCATATCTCAACAACCACAAGAGGTAAATTCACAAATTTTGTACCATTATACAGATCGTTAATTGTCAAAAAATATTTATACCCCAATTTGACCTTACTTCCTGTCCAAACCGGAAGTGAAAGTTTAATATTTAAAAAAATCATATCTCAACAACCACAGGAGGTAAATTGACATTTTTGTACCATTATACAGATTGTTAATTGTCGAAAAATATTTACACAAAGGTGACCCCAATTTGACCTTACTTCCTGTCCAAACCGGAAGTCAAAGTTTAATATTTAAAAAAATCATATCTCAACAACCACAAGAGGTAAATTCACAAATTTTGTACCATTATACAGATCGGTAATTGTCAAAAAATATTTACAAAAAGGTGACCCCAATTTGACCTTACTTCCTGTCCAAACCGGAAGTCAAAGTTTAATATTAAAATAATTTCTAAATTCAGTATTGTATTGTATTCAAATAAACTTCTCGCGAGAACTTCAACATACGTTAACATTTCACTTCTCCAATACTTCGAATTGATGACGTAACCATTTTAACTTCAACCGAACACCTTGTTTTTGTTGTGACAAAAACTTATATCTAGTTTTGTTTTGTTTTGGTTTTTTCCCAGGTCATAGTCAATCCATCAAAAAAGGCCTATTCAAAAACATTATTTTGATGCTATTGTATGTATATTTTTAACTTATTTTTGTACTGAGCTTGTAACTTGACCTTCGAGTCACGATATTGTGTCGTTCTAATAAAATTAAAATTCAATTAAAGAAATGATAATTATGTAGGTAGTTATTTGGGGAAAGGGACGATAAAGACAAAGTAAACACTTTGTTTTTGTTTATGTGCGCCGCAGCGTAGCCAGGAGTTTTTCAGTGGGTGGGCATTGCTTTTCAGTGGGGGGGCCAGGGGGTATGGGTTTTTTCCCTTTTCTTTTTCTTTTCTGCTTTTTGGGGCACTATGAGGATTTTTCGTGGGGAGCACTGGAAATTTGTGGGGCACGCGTACCCCCAGGCCCCCACCCCCGTGGCTACGCCGCTGTTTGTATGTGCATGTTATACCATGGAGGAAGAAAGAGAATATCTCACCATTAATCACTGCGTGTGGAAAGTCCAATGATTCTAGCAGGAAACCAAACCATTTCCTGCTCTCTTCCGAATCAATTACGTTTTACAACCGTTTACTTTCATTGGAATTGCACCAGAAACGGTTCTGACGGTTTTGCGAAAACTTATTAAAATGGAACACCGTTTATGTTTACTGGTAACACCATGTGAAATAATCTTTTCTTGGAAGAAGTGATGTGGTCCACGAAGACATTATTACACATGTTATTACCCGTAAACCTAATCTTTCTTACCCAATCCACCATACAAAGCTTCAAGTCACAGTTATTTATTGCACGATTTAACTGTGACTACAAAGTATGGCATGACCTAAGCTTTCAATATGTATTGCACTGAAGCGCATTGCTGCTCGTTCAAACGAGATAATTAAGTCGTTCGAACAAGATAAATAAGTCGTTCAAACGAGATAATTAAGTCGTTCGAACGAGATAAATAAGTCGTTCGAACACGATAACTAAGTCGTTCGAACGAGATAATAAGTCGTTCGAACGAGATAATTAAGTCGTTCGAACGAGATAAATAAGTCGTTCGAACAAGATAACTAAATCGTTCGAACGAGATAATAAGTCGTTCGAACGAGATAATTAAGTTGTTCGAACGAGATAAATAAGTCGTTCGAACAAGATAACTAAGTCGTTCGAAGTCGTTTAAACGAGATAGGCCTAAGTAAGTCCTATTATTCTCGATTAATCTCGATAATTGGGATATTGATTCGTTTGACAATCCTGATACTCTGTGGGACTCTTGGAAAAACAACATCCTGGCGGCAGCGACTGTAGGATTAGGGGTAAAAGAGCCGAGGGTTAAGTGCAATTCGTGGTTTGATGATAGTATTGATGAGGGTATCAAGGGTCGTAGAAGTGCCGCTAGATTGCATAGACAATGGGCGCGGGGTGACAGATCTGACAAAGACTCAGGAGATTTACTTTGGCAAGATTATCAGGAAAAGCGTACTCGCGTAAAACAACTAATTAGGAATAAAATCACTGAGATGCGGGTTAATATCGCTAATAAGGGTGGACCATCGTGTAGGGATTTTTTTGAAAGTTTTGAAGGGAAGCAATAATAATCGCGATAACCCCAGTATTAATTGCATAAAATCTCCTAACTCTAACGAAATAATTTCTGATAAGGCAAAAATTAACCAGACGGTTCTTCAATACTGGCGTACTCTGGGTAAAATGCATTTAAATCTAAATGATGATGATAATGAGCGCACTCGGAGTTGTATAGAGCTAAGAGTTTTGTTAACAATCTCAGAGGTAAGACAGACAGTGCTAATGAGGGTAGGGATAATAGTAATTGTATTTATGACGTTGATATTAACATGGATATTCTAATCGAAGCCTTGAAGATAGCCAAAAACAACAAATCTCCAGGTATTGATGGCATTACGAACGAGCTCTTAAAAAACGGGGGTGAGTGTTTAAATCGGTCGCTTTTGGATATGTTTAGAAAGTTTATTTTGTTTGAAAAGATCCCCGAGGAATGGAATCGCGGTATCATTGTACCCATATTTAAGAAAGGTGACCGTAAGGATTTGAACAACTACAGGGGGATTTCCCTGACCTCATGTGTTGCAAAAATATTTAACAGAATTATTGCAATGAATATCTCCGATTTCCTTGAAAGTACAAATGCTCTTTCGGAAGTCCAGGGAGGGTTCCGTTCGTCTTATCGATGTGACGGTCATATTTTTACCCTTAAAAGCATAGCCGCGTGTCGTCTTGCAGAGGGTAAAACATCTGTTATGGCCTTCCTGGATTTCCGAAAAGCTTTTGACACAGTTTGGAGAGATGGTCTTCTTATGGCAGCGTGGAATACAGGGTTAAGGGGTAGAATTTGGAGATTAATCGATGCACTCTACGATAATGTCCAGGCTCGGGTTAAATTTGGGAATATTAATACGGAATTTTTCGAAGTGACTGACGGGGTAAAACAGGGCTGTGTCCTGTCTCCGGTTTTATTTTCTATTTTTATCAACGAATTCACTAAATTACTCAAGGCTCATGGTTTAGGGGTAAGAATTCACGATGTTTGTGTGGGAAGCCTCTTTTGGGCAGACGATGTTGTCTTACTGGCTAATGACGAGAATGAACTTAACAGTATGTTAAACTTAGCTGCCGATTTTGCAAATGAATGGAGACTGAGTTTTAATCACGATAAGTCCAATGTCTTAATTACAGGTCAAAGGGTTAACAAAGACAAATTATGTAAACTTGGTGATAGATTGATTTCGGAAGTCGGTTCTTATAAGTACTTGGGTGTTAATATATCTCGCAATCTATCGGATCATACACATATTGATGAAGTTGTTAAAAAAGGGCCGTAGACTGATTGCTTACATTAAGTCTATTATCGCCAACTTTGATGACTATAATCGCGTCTATTATGGGGATATACTATGGAGGACGATTGCGCTCCCGTCGATAAATTATGCATGTGCTGTATGGTCCTGTAGCCAGTCAGATCTTGACAGAATTGAAAACTTGCAATCGCAAATGACGCGACATATTCTGAAGGCTCCACGCAATACGCCGCGTGTTGCACTCTACGGCGATCTCGGCTGGTCGCCTCTTTCCACATTTCATAATATCGCGAGGGCGAAATACCTCTCTAGAGTTATTAATATGGAAATGCGCTCAAAATATTCTTACCAGCTGCGACTTGAATACAATTTTTGACTGTGCGAAAACTGGGGAGCCCCTTTTCGATCCGCACTTGGCTAAATCGATTAAGCGCGTACTTATGGATATTTCAGATAATGATTGGTTGGAAGAAGCTTGCTCCAAATCTTCACTAACTGATTATGTAACCATCAAAGATCGCCCATGTTTAGAAAGTTATCTTTTGGCTAAAACTGACTTCCATGGCGTCAGTCTCAAATTTAAACTCCGCTCCAACACTCTTCCACTCAATCGCAGAATTAGAAATTGGACGGCACATAATGACGGTACGTGCAACCTATGTAACTCCGGTATTGAAGACGTTAGACACTTCTTGTTTACATGTCATGCTCTAAATAAATTAGATCCGAAGAATATACAAAGTTCTGGTGTTAGCAACATAATGTGGGTTCGAATCACGGCCGTGACACTTGTGTCCTTGAGCAAGACACTTAATCATAATTGCTTCTCTCCACCCAGGGGTTAAATGGGTACCTGTGAAGGCAGAGTTGGTTTGCTCTATATGCGCTAGAAATGGCAGCAATTGAGCTGTATACTCCCCAGGGAGCTGAGATGGTTTCAGGAATGATTTATGAGCCTTATGAGCAGGGATAATAATATAATGCGCCTTGAGCACCACTTAGTTGGTGGATACGTGCGCTATATAAATCCACACATTATTATTATTATTATTATGTCAAATGAATATTATGATATATGGCAACTTTTTATATCCGGCAGCTTAGATGTTAAATATCATGTCACACTTGGGAGCACCTCAAGTATATTCTGTAATATAGAAAATGCCGATATAATTCATTCATTATTTGATACTTTCTGTAAATCATATGTTAAGCGTGCGTGGAAATTGAGATCCGATATTATTCGGACTACAATGTAAATAATCTCTTCTTGCATACTTCGTTGCTGTAATTTTGTTTATATATGTTTTATATTTTTACTATATTTTCTAGAACTCATTTTAAATCAACTTGGGTTCCAATGGTCATTGATAGCTATATGATTGATGGTACACCATCAGATTTGGTGTCGTGCGTGCATCCCTTGTTCTGGACAACACCTACGACGTCAAAACTGAGAATGTATCGTCACACATTTTTGTATCTTGTTAATTTGCTTTTAAATGTGTTTTGTATTATTTATGTGTATGTGTGTCGGACGCACCGCCTTTTGGCCGAGTGCCACTGTTGTAAAAGTGTAAGTCCAAATAAATAAATAAATAAATATAAGCTGTGTGAACGAAATGCATGCGTTATGTACATCAGGTTTGGGAGCTGAATGGAACACTTGCTGCTTTATTTTATGACTGTTAATTGCACTTGAGGTTTAATTTGTTTAATAATTGGCTCAGGAATTTGAATACCCATAGGCCCTACCCTTTTTACAGTTGCGCAGTGGCGTAACTAGGGTCCAATTTTCAGGGGGCACTAGGGGGTGCACCACTTTTTCTAGGGGGCATGTCAATACTTGAATCCTGCAGTCTCAAATAGGGACCTATTTAAAAAAAATTCTGAATGGGGGAACCCGGAGGGCACGGACCTCGGCTGGGGGGGGTGGGGGGGGGGGCACGTGCCTCCCGTGCCCTCCCCCATAGTTACGCCACTGCAGTTGTGAATGAGGGTAATTTTTTTACGCAAATCGCCCCACACAAGGCCAATGGCCACTCCAGGGTGGGGGCTACTAAGTCATTGAGTTGTTACAACGACTCCACACTGAAGAAACCTGCCCCTCACACCGAAACAAGACAAGTTAATACCCAGCCTCTTCACTGTCCGAATAGGACTGGGAGGGGTAACTAGTCCAGAACAAGGCAGTTGTTAAACTGCCTCTGCCCCTATAAGCAATTGTGGTTAAGTGTCTTGCTCAAGGACACAAGTGTAATGCCTGAATAACGAATGGGATCCCAGTATTTTATGTAAAATTCAAGCTGCAACGTAGTATTGAAAGTATTTTCCCCCATATGTATTTTTTTTTCAAATTTGTATCACAGTATTTATTACATTTATTGCAGAAGCTTTAACATTCATGTTCCTTAGTCGCTTTTGTGTTCGGTTCCTTTATATTTTAACCATTAAAACAATGTTCTTGTGAAAAATAATTGTTTGCTTGTTTTTGTTTGTTGGGGTGTTTGTTTGTTTGTTTGTTTGTTTTGGTTGTCTGCAGTAGACAACTTATAGATAGCCCACAGTGGTGGATCAACAATTTTGTGGGGGGGGGGGGCACTTTTCAAAAATCAGAAACTTCAATCCCTTTAATATTTCTAAGCAATATATTTCACCTGTGGGCAGTATAAGTAACCTCTGTTCCCGACCCAGTAAAAAATATATTGTGTACGTTTTTACTTCCCCACTCCCAAATATCTGGAACCGCCGATGCCTCAACTTATTGAAACGTTTCCAATGGGGAAAAATAGGCCTTGTGGTTTATATGAATTCCAGTCCAAACTAACATTGGGATATCACACATTCATTATGATGGCGTTTCGGAGGAGTCTTCCATCAGAAGAAAATACAAATAAATTTTTATCGCATGGGTAGCAGCTTTTGGAGGTACATTCATCTCAACACAGACGAATCTCATCGTCATTGACTCTGCAGAATGTGCTCCATAGAGGTGTAGAAGGTTATAGATGAGCGCAGGTCTACCACTTGGATTCATCCGATTCCGATAGGGATGAATACGATGAGTATTCTACAGAACGACTTCGTCAAGGTTATCCTGAGAAAGAGTGTTGTGCAAAAACAATGTTAAAACCATGCTTTTTAATTTAACGCCCTTGGAATACATGAACACATGCATTTTAAGTTTGTGTATGGGGCACAATGTAACAATTTCAGGCGTGACCAACCCTTACTTTCATTGGGAGTTCGTCGGCTTGAATTTTTAATTAAGACCTTTCTTTACCATACTTTTTGACAAAAACCCACCCCATTTCACGTTTTTTATGACAAAAAAACATTATGCAAAATGAGAAAGGGCACATCAGCGAGAGGGAGAATTGTCGAGAGACGACTCACCTGGCTACGGCCGTCTTCTACATTTTCAAGTAAAATCATGTAAAATGAATGAATACTATGACAACCATGAAGCATATGTTCAATACTTTTGCGGTTTCCATAGCTTGGGAAAAGGATTATTTTATGGCTACAAGTACAATGTTGGTGTTATTTGTAGAGTGAAGGATGGTATTCCTCATAGTTATCTGCTTACATTGTACAATACTCTCATGCCTTATAATTCCTACTGCAACAATGCATGGGGCGCTGTTCGCAAGGGTTGGACGTGTTTTTATTTTTCGTCTGTGTTGTTCGTCAGTTTTTGCTGTGAATTTCTTCATCTGTGTGAATTTATTTCAACTTTTTAATCAGTTTTATGTAGTTAACTATGGAGCTTCTATATATCCTCTTTTTACGTACTTTTCTGCTGATGGTGAGTGGATGTTGATCGATTATCACCATCGGGATTTCTTCACATACCGGTAATAATTCAACATGGCGGCTGGATTGCTGGGTACTTTATATGCAATACTTTTGTACTGTATGCTGCTTTCTTCATGTAAATGTGGTTTCAACGACATTGAATTTGACGGTATTTATTTTTTATCGCCCATCAATAATACCATTATATCTCCCGCCTCCAGTATGTCTGCTGTTAGGCCTAATGGAATATTTTCACTACCGATGGGACACGAAGTTTTGTCGCATGTGAATTTATTTCAACTTTTTAATCAGTTTTATGTAGTTAAAACTGTGGAGCTTCTATATATCCTCTTTTTACGTACTTTTCTGCTGATGGTGAGTGGATGTTGATCGATTATCACCATCGGGATTTCTTCACATACCGGTAATAATTCAACATGGCGGCTGGATTGCTGGGTACTTTATATGCAATACTTTTGTACTGTATGCTGCTTTCTTCATGTAAATGTGGTTTCAACGACATTGAATTTGACGGTATTTATTTTTTATCGCCCATCAATAATACCATTATATCTCCCGCCTCCAGTGTGTCTGCTGTTAGGCCTAATGGAATATTTTCACTACCGATGGGACACGAAGTTTTGTCGCATTTTATTATTCATGTTGAGAAAAGATCAAGGAGGGAGTTAAGGATGTCTTTGCATAAGAAGCTGAACTATTCACCACATGTAAATAAACATAGTCTACTACTTTTTTGGGCACTTTTAGTGTGTGGAGATATACATCCATGTCCAGGCCCTCGAAACATATCAACAACTGAACATGAAGGGTTTAATTTTTTGTATATGAATGCTCGCAGCCTAAAAGCAATACGGAGATCCAGGATGAGTAAGCTGAGAGACTTTGAAGCTATCCTGTCTAATGGCACTCATGACTGTGTCTGTGTTACTGAAACGTGGCTTAATTCATCTGTGGGAGATGCTGAGTTGTCTGTGCCTGGGTATACACAGCACCGTAAGGATCGATCTAACAACAAGACCAGAGGAGGGGGTTTATTGTGTGTCATCAAGGACTCGGTTTTATCCACACGTCGAGCCGACTTGGAACCGGATGATGAAATTCTAATAGTTGATATTAGACCGGACAGGATCCATAAGATTGCAGTTCTCCTGTGTTATAGACCTCCAGATGGTGATATTGGAACTTTCGTCACGAACATTAATTCTGCTCTTATAAAAATATCAACTTATTATGATCATGTTATTGTTCTAGGTGATTTTAACCTGCCAAAGGTCAACGGTTGCCATGACTCTGTTTTGATTAATATATCAAATGCTGAGCAGGATTTTTGCGATACATTTAATAATTTTTTTCTTACTCAACTGAATCACTTCCCATCTAGAGACAACTGTAATAATATTTTGGATTTGGTTTTTACCTCATTTCCTGATAGTATTACTAACATGTGCATTTCTCATGAGGGTTTCCTCACTGACCATAGGCTGCTTGAATTTGATATTAATACTAGCGTTAGAAAAATCAAAAGTGCTCCTCGTTTTGTTTATAACTTTAAGTGTGCAAATTTTGAGGTTGTCAAATCCGTTCTCTCTAGTACTGATTTTCATACTATTTATGATGCTGATGATGTGAATGTGGCCTGGTCTAATTTTGTTGATATATTTCTGAGTGTATTGGATAGATTTGTTCCTAAAATAAAAATTAAGGATTCCACAGCACCTGGGTGGATAGATGCAGAAGTCCGACATGCTCAAAATAAAAAAAAATCGGCCTGGAGGAAGGCTAAAAAATCTAATTTAACTCAACATTGGACAGCTTTTCGAAAGTTGCGTAACAGTTTTAAGAATCTTTTGTCTTATAAGTATAAGCAGTATTTGAATAATCTTGGGTCAACTCTTGTGGATAACCCTAAGAGATTTTGGTCATTTTTTAGGCAAAAAACTAAAACTAAATCATTACCCAACACGGTAAAAAGTGGTATTGGTCAAACTGCTACTAATGCTAAAGATAAAGCTACTTTGTTTAATAATTATTTTTACTCCGTTTTGACCCAACCAAAGGATTATGATTTCTTACCCGATATTCCTCTTTATAAACATGCTGAATTGGGGTCAATATCTGTTAATGAGAGTGAAATTTTAGACATCCTTAATCATTTAGACATAACTAAAGCAGTGGGTCCTGACGGGTTATCCCCTCTAGTTTTAAAAGAATGTGCTCAACAGATTATTTCTCCTTTGTGTCATATATTTAACTTGTCTCTTAGAACTCAAGTATTACCCAGTGATTGGCTAAGAGCAAATGTTGTTCCAGTGTATGTTGTTCCAGTGTATGTGCCAAGGTTATGGAAAGGGTTGTTTTTAATGTTATTTTTCCAGTTGTTCGGGATGATATATACAACCTCCAACATGGGTTTGTTAAAGGTCGCTCTACGGTTTCACAACTCTTAACAGTATTGCAAGAAGTCAGTTGTGTTTTGGACAGTGCTGGACAAGTTGATGTGATTTATCTTGTTTCCAAAGCTTTTGATAGTGTTTCTCATGAATTAATCCTTCACAAATTACAGTCTTTTGGAATTCATTCGGATTTACTCGGTTGGTTTAAGTCTTACTTGAATAATCGTCAACAAAGGGTGGTTGTCGAGGGATGCAACTCTGATTGGCTGCCGGTTGTGTCAGGTGTGCCACAGGGTTCCGTATTGGGTCCGTTATTGTTTCTTCTGTATATTAACGACATGCCCAGCACTGTCCAAAATTCTACAGTGGCACTGTTTGCCGACGATTCCAAGTGCTTTAATTCCATTAAGAATATATCTGATTGTAAATTATTACAGAAGGATATTGATTCCCTGTATTCTTGGAGTGTTAAGTGGGATTTGCATTTTAATATTTCGAAGTGCCAAATTATTTCCATATCTAGGCGTAAAAAATTGGTAAATTTTGATTACAAATTAAACAACATTTCTCTCGAACGGGTTGATTCTGTTCGGGATCTCGGTGTGGAGATTTCCTCGGGTTTTGTTTGGAATGATCATGTTAATAAAATTGTTGGCAAATGTAATAAGATGATGGGGTTGATTAAACGTACTACTGGCTATGAAGCTCCTGTTCGAGTTTCAAAAACACTTTATTCTACTTTGATTAGAAGTAACCTTGAATATTGTAGTTCTGTGTGGAGTGGAACATCAAAACGTAACATTAGATTAATTGAAGGTGTTCAAAGACGGGCTACAAAATTTATCCTGCATTATCCTGAGGAAGACTATAAGTCACGATTGGATAGTCTTGACATTTTACCGTTGTCTTTTAGAAGAGAAATTGGTGATCTTATATATTTTTTTAATTGTAAAATTACACATTTTAATATTGATCGTTATGTTAGTTTTAATGTAACTCAAGGCCGTCCTACCACTAGACTTTCTTCTGATCCTTATATGTTAACTGTTCCTAGGTATAAAACTGAATCACATAATTATTTTTATTTTCAGCGGATTGTTCCAATCTGGAATCAACTTCCTTTGGCAGCAAGATCTGCCACTTCACTTTCGTCGTTTAAATCTCAAATATCTCAGTTTTACAGAACAAAATTTTCTTCCAGTTTTTCGGTAGATAATATTTGCACATGGATGTCTTTTTGCCATTGCTCTCTCTGTCGGCGTATTTAATTTGTTGCTTAATGTTGTCTTTTCCGTTCTTTTCCGTCCTAACTTGCTTCAGCGGCCCTCCAGTGGTGTAACGGGGCGGGGAGGGGGGTGGGGGTGTAAAGAGGTATATAATGTTTAGTGGGTTTCTTGTGGTAGGATGGCCTTGTAGAGGTGCTGGTCACCTGTTCTATCTTACCATTCACTGGCTTTGTTTAAAATACACTGACTCAGTGCATGATTGCTTTAGGAAATACAATGTTCTTCATGTTTCTCATATACATTACATACAAGATGCCATATTTGTTTATAATAATAATAATAATAATAATAATCTCCCAGCCTTTTTGAATAACTTCTTTACCACTTATTACAGACATACTTATAATACTCGTTGCCCAAATAATACTCCCAGATTAAATGTAAAACTACAACTCTTCAGCACAGTCTCCGCTACAAAGCAAAGGTTGAAAACTTTGGAATGGGCTGCCACGTTATATTTCTGAAGCTACGTCACTGGCCACCTTCAAGTCACTTTAGGTCCTACAACTGAATGTTACCATTTAGAAAATTGATTTGTCTTTTACCCTCATTTCTTTTCTGCTTTACCTTTCATTTTTACCTTGCATTTTGGAACATCTTGGGCAGCGGCGTAGCCAGGACTTTATCAGAGGGGGGGGGGCGCACAGGGGGCACTGCTTTTCAGTGGGGGGGGGGGCCAGGGGGTATGGGTTTTTCCCTTTTCTTTTTCTTTTCTTTTTTTGGGCACTATCGGGATTTTTCGTGGGGGGAACCTGGGGGGGCGCGGAAATTTGTAGGGGGCACGTGCCCCCCCCCAGGCCCCCCTGTGGCTACGCCGCTGATCTTGGGGTTGTATTTTGTTGTTTTCCTAAATGGGGGAGGTAGGGTATTCAAAGGGAGTGTTCTATAAGTTCCTGGATTTCTACATCTTCCTCATTACTTCCATATTTAATCTTTTATGTTGTGATTATATTATATTATATTATTGCTTTTGTTACCTATTGAATTGATTGTTTTACTAAGAAAGTTACGGAAATAAAATTTGAGTGTGAATTTGAATTTGTACTTTTCTTTGGAACTATTAAATTATTGGGCCTTATCGCATGCAGCATGTAAGCTACAGTGTGTGGTTGTGAGAACTACAGTCTCACTTTCGTATTTATCATGAATAAGGCGAATAACATCAAACTTCAAAGAATCATTACATTTGAAAGATAAGCCTATTCCTAGTCCATCTCCAAATGCCCATTCCAGGAATATATACTGAATGAGTCACATTTCGGTTTTAATGTTTCAGCTACAAACTTCTGAGAGTCAAGGCACATCACAAGAGAGACTTGGAGTTTGTCAAACAAATCTATGATTCTGCAGATGAAAGGGTAATAATTATTTAATATTCTGATACTTAATTTGAAGTCTGTCCAGCAAATAGGTTACATAGGCATATTGCGTTTTCCTTCCATCTAGAATTCTTTTTACGAAGAGCAAGACAAACATATTCAACGGGAAATAACAAATTTGTTGGACGTCGAAGTTTTGTCGAATGAAAAAAAAATCACCGAGTTCGTTCAGGAACCAGATATTGATGGCCACAGTGTAAAAAAACAAAATCGAAAAAGGATGAGGCGTTTGTGGGTCGGTAAAAGCACACACTTAATAACACACAATAATTCACCATGAAAAAGAGTAAAATATTCTTTAAAATAAAACCCTATTTTCGATCTTTTTAGTTTCAAATTCACTGAAATTACAAGTATGAATAAAAATAGAAACAAACTTGTTTTTTGTTGTAACCGGTAATGGACGAATTGAAGATATACCAAACAAAACTAGACTTCTGTTTGAGACGTATAGACAAATTCTTGTCATCTTTTGTGTTGCAAAAAATAAATAAATAAATAAAAATAAAACAAAATAACAAATTTTAAAAAAAATTCACAAATAACAATTTGCCAAGCTATTTACTCTTACAATGAATGAATAGGTTTATTCATGCATAACAAACTGATCAAAGTGCATGGCGCGCAATATAATTAAAACCATGACCCATAACCCTATAAAACCAGGGCGCACTGCTCTACATAATAGGCCAACATATTAATGAGAAAAAATACATCTGTAATAATTTTATTTGTTTAGATGTCTTGTTTACTTTGTCCGTTTGTTCTCTATTACCAACTCTTACGTATCTTTTGTATATGTGTATATTCGCTAAAAACGGTTTGCTTGTCAACAGAAAAATAATTAGCAGAACGACAGTATAATTGTACTAACAAACACCGTTCCAGTCATCTGGTTTGTTAGGAATGGGCATTGGGGTGACTGTGTGCGGTGCTAAATCGTTAACAAATGTATCCACATCTGTCAGAGTTTTCAGAGCTATACCAGTACCCTATACAATATTGTGACATTTTAAAATCAAAAGACTAAACTGCCAATCAAGACAATGTCAATGGAGAAAAACATCTAAGTTTTCAATGCATCCGTTTAAAAACAATTTAATCTTTTTGTTTGTTTGTTTGGGGTTTTTTTTGGGGGGAAGCTTGATTTTTGGCGGGAACCCAGGTCCACCGACCAAGGGATCGACATTATGGTAGCTCCTTCGCAAGAGGAGTATGCCCGTGGTCTCCTCAAACGAGACGGACTGGCTGTCCAGAAGGTCATAAATGACATACAGAGCGCCATCGACGAACAGATGAAAATCAACGAAGAGATAGACGAGGATCAGCAGTTTTTTGCCAGTTACCAAAATCTGTCAAAGGTATAAATGACAAGCGTCTGTTTTCACTCGCTAGCCAATATTGTTGCACCGTGACATCTTAAAGACCATCATCTGTGATGCTCAGAGAGATATTTCAGTGACAGAAGTTTTACAGAAAACTTTGCCTTAAGTCTGGTTCATACATCACGCAAACATAAATGCCAATTGATTTTGCTTATTCGCGGAAAATCTCTCACTGCATATTCTTTGCCCAAATCTAACTTTTGGCGTCATAATTCAATTTACATTTGCGTTCACATGATTTATGTATGACGATACCAAACATACTTTGATGCTCTTATTTTCTGCTACAAGAGTTAACATATTTTTTTTAAAGGTTAGGCCCTAACCACCCTTAATCTGCTCAACTGCAAATACCAAGTATACCACCGACCCGATTGATTTAACTCATTGCACTTCCAATTACTTACCCAGTTGCGGCGTGCAAAGTTTACATTTTAATCTCGAAATAGAGATATTTCGGGATTAACTGTTAACTTTGCACGCCATTTTTGTCCAGTGGAATTCTATGGAGAATTACGCACAAAGTACCAAGTAGGCCTGTAGCGTATAAGCAGGACACGAGAGCTAACAATTATGATGACGATGAAAATGAAACATGCGCCAATTTCAGTTAGATAGATAGGTCATGCTGTATGGATATATTAATAACTGGTTTATTGAAAACATTGGAAACCGGAAATGACAATGTGATGACTGAAATACATCCAGATAAAACAATTTGTTTAAATAAATGCATGCGATATTTAAAAATGTCCCAAATACTGCATTATAAAATTTTCAACAATACTGTAGAGTGTGAACAATAAGACAACAAAGTGAACATGCAGTGCCAATTTTTTGTTTTAAGCAAATAATATTGAATACGTTTCCTGTTAGATCGACGAATGGATGAATTCACTCAGTACTGATTACCCTGACATCGTGTCAATGTTCCAGATTGCAACGTCGTATGAGAAACGGCCAATAAACTGTTTAAAGGTAGGTTACCAGTTAAATATTATGTAATAATTAAAATAAAATAAAATAAACATGTTTTAGTCTATATTATAATGCTGTCTATATTATTTGCCATAATAATAAAATTCTCCTCTAGACGATGAAAGCATTTTCAGACGAAATAATAATTGCTCATCGGGTTGATGTTTAGCCTAATGATGTTATACCAAATTTACACCAAGTATACTTTTCAGATAATAATTCCTTAATTTGATAATCTGTGAATTAACAATATCAGATATTGAGTCATTGTGTACAATATATCTTGCTGGTTTGGGGGGTGGGAACCGTACCTCATCATACGATGTTCAGAGCTCGGTTAGTTCCGTCCGCAAAACGACATAATAGGCCTATATATATTTTTTTCACTTCCAGACAGACTGCACAAACATGGATGCAAATATAGAATCTACAGCCTAAATTACATCCAGTGATATTGAAACATTGCCGCGCTTAGTTAATTAGTATGTCCTCCTGAGTTGACGTTATTTAAATGGTTATTCTCGTACCAAAATGTTCGTCACGGTATTACAGTTGAGATGGGAACGAAACACGAAACAATCTGACAGACGATGCATTTAAGGTCACATCTCATTGGCTGCGGAATGTGATGATCCGTGACGTAGACAGCATTGCGCGATGCATGATCGGTTGTGTTATTAACAGAAAGTCGCGAAATGTTGGTTTTAAACCGCCTTGCAAAACAGATGTATAGGTTATTAATTTTTGTATTTTAAGGTATTTATGAATGAGAACCATCACTAGTATAATGCACAAGCAAGGTCGGATGCTTATCTATAACTTAAAGTCACAACATAGTTAAAGTGGCAACTAATATTTATTTCTTATATAGCGTACGGTAATTTAGCATAATGTCCCAATGCGATTTACATTATAACGATTTGCAATATAGACCTGAACGATTTGTATTCTAACCAGTAGGCCTAAGCTATGCCAAACAAATTAAAAAAAATAATCATTCAATTAAAAAAGCTCTCCGATTTTTCTTTAATTATTTTTGTGTAAAGCACCTTTGAGCTATAGACACTTCACCATGTCATCACAAACACCGCAAAGCTCTTTTAAAATTAAATTATCCACAACTGCTTCTCAGAATCGCTCATGAAATCAGCCACCTTAAAAGGGTAAAAGGGATCATTCGCTGCAACCCTATCTACTTTAATTCTTCAATTTTGTGCTTCTCTTCAATTTTATACACAGTCTTGACTTAAAGGGAAGGTACAACATTGGTCACATAACCATCAGATTATATCAAATTAACAAATTATCATCAAAAAACCTACGGTACTTGGTGTAAAGTTGATACACGGATAGCAATCATCCTGAAAAAATGCTTTTGTCTCAAGTGTTTTCATCTTAGAGAAAACAGGAATTTACAAAGAGTTGCCGGATGGCCAGCGGCGGCACCAGACCTGTTAAACTGGGGGGGGGGGGGCCAGCTTAAATTTAAGGGGAGCAAACATTAATCTTTAATGTAATTTTGTACTGCTGAAAAAGCATTGACTTACCATCGGGGAAAAAATTGGGGGTGCAAAGAAAGTAACCGGGGGAATTTGCCCCCCCCCCCCGTAGCGTTGCCGCTGTGGATGGCATCTTTTTATGGTGTAGTTTTTCGTGTTTATCCCCAGAATAGTTGCGCACCTATTGTGACGAAACCTCCAAACTTTAGTTTTATGATATATTTCTTGAAAAATAGAGGCTCAGTGAAATGAACGTACGTGACCAAATACCAATGTTGGATTCTACCTTTTTAAAAAATTGAAAGAGAAAACATTATGCTTTGTGGCGGAAGCACAGACCTCTTGCACGCGTGTAGTTTTGCCTGAGCTAGTGGTATCTCCAATTTCGAGGACAACACCACCACCGCCGCATATGTGGCTTTGTGGCGGAAGCACAGACCTCTTGCACGCGTGTAGTTTTGCCTGAGCTAGTGGTATCTCCAATTTCGAGGACAACGCGACCACCGCCGCATATGTGGGATTGCTGTATGCTTAGTGATGAATTTATGTAAAAGTCAGGAAACAACTATGGATAGTATATGAAGTCCATAGAGCGAAAAGTCTACAAAAAACATACACAACAATGGTAAAAAAGGATGGTACAGGAATGATAATGTGTGGACAAAACTGCTTCTATACGAGTATGCTTTAGGACTATATAGATACACATTGAACAGCAAACATTGTGAATGCTTCATTTACTAATCATTATTTGAAGACGTCATTGATTGAAGACGAAGAAAATTAAAAATGCATTCGGATTTGTTTATACTTAGTCTAATGCTGAATTAACAAGTACCCTTTCCTATAAATTCAAACCTATAAATTCAATAACTATTTCACAATACCTCTTATTTCCATGTGTATTTTCATGTGTTTTAATTGTATGTATTATATTCATTGCCCCAATGGAAATCAGTTTTTAATTGTTTGGGTATACCCTGGGTAAACAAATGTAATAAAATATATACGAAATTACTTCTAGGAAATGTTCTTTACTTCAATTAAGTAAGACTAATTGCGAGCACCATGTGACATTCTCTATTGAGTAGTAATTAGTTCTGAAAAGAACTGGAGGTTACAACTCCTCCAGTTCTTTTCAGAACTAATTACTAATTACTAAGAACTAACTCATACTCAGTAGAGAATATAGAATTTCAAATGGTGTCACCGCAATATTAGTCTTACTTATCCTCTTCACCATGCAAAGCTACAAGTTTTACTTGCAACGTGGGAGATACTGTATATAGCAGGAAAGAATCCTTTGTATTAGCTTGTGGCCCTATTACGTTAACCTGAATGGACGCACAATTTAAACCTTGGACGTGGCTGTCACGTAGGCATGATGTCAGTATGCAAACTAAATCAATCTAAAAAAAAAAGTTATACATTTCATTAATCATGATGTTTGGCAAAATGTACAATGGTAAATTCCCATCCCTGGACTTAATTTTTGATCTGAGCAGTTCGTGTCCGTTCCGGACTGACAATCCTTCGCAATTACGAAACTGGTCATGTGTTCAGAGGTTTGCCTCTAATTTGATTTCATGTTTTGTTATAGCATTACAGCTCAACATGTACACTTTTGGTAAAAGGTCAATATTAAGTTCATAATAGTTCGTGATAACAGCACATCCATAATTATATCATAAGTAAATCTGGGACAAGGGGGTGTACCCTCACACACACCCTAGTATCACCAAATGTATACATTTACCCTATTATTATTTTGTTGTATGTGCCCGCCCCCCACCCCCCCTTCAGCTATATCGTGCTGGAAATTACCAATGTTTTACCTTCCCTTTAAAGGGAAAGTACAAGATTGGTAATGATAAGATTATCAACTTAACTAATTATTACCTCAAAACGTACTCGGGGTAAAGTTGGTACACGTGTATCAATCATCTGAGAAATATTGTTTTATTTCAAGTGCTTTCATCTATAAGAGAAAACATGAATTGTTTTTATGCCGGCTGACAACTTTTTGATACACATAAAAACGTGGTTTTCTCAAGGGAACCGGGAGTCAGCGCCATTTAATTGTGATGAAACTTTCACACGATGATTATCATTTCTTGAAAATTAGAGCAATGAAATGAACTTACTTTATCATATTCTAATGTTGTGCCTTCCCTTTAATTGTTTTTATTATATAAATAGAGAATTATCTGTTGCAAACCGCTTACCAACTAAATGACCTGTACTATAAATGCAATATAATGGTTATTGGCCTTACTTTTCAAACCTAGCAGGTTGTTTCTCAAAGGCAAAGTAAAACAGGATATAAACAACATACATACATAAACTTAAGAGTAAGAAGAATAGAGTAGGCCTATTATTTTAAAAGTATGACTTATCTTAACTTTATATCCAGTAAATATAGTCTCATGCCTTGACAACAATAATTTGATGCAGTTACCAAAAGTGACCTTTGTTGTTGTTGTAAAAAAAAACAGGTAGGGTCTTCATCGGCACTGGACACTGTGAAGCCAGTCATCTTCCTAATGGGAGGGATGCACTCAAGAGAATGGATTTCACCCGCTACTGTTATGTTCATGGCAAAGGAGGTAGGTTTCCAATACCGATCAGGGGCCGATTTCATTGAGCTGCTAAGCAGAGAATTTTGTTAAGCGAATATTTTCGCTAAGCATTTTTAAAACAGACTACCTGCCAAAATGCACACATTTTGTGTGACAAGTTTGGCTGATAACCAACAAAGATCTGCTAAGCAAATATTTCTTGATCATTTTTGCCCTTCACCAACCTACAAACATTTCTTGTTAGCATTTTTTTCTGATGAGCAGCTCTATGAGATTGACCCCAGTTTCTAAAAAACCCAGTATTCCTTTTTTTAAATTCGATAAAGCAGTTTTTTGTTCAAATACGTCAACAGCACATCTAGAGCCACTATACACATTTGGTAATCTCGAAAAACATAAATGATCTCAGTTTTACATAAAACTTACTTGGTGTAAAATTGATGATGGTATCAAACATCCCTATATAGAAATATTTCCTGTCTCAGGTGCTATCGTTTAATTTAAATTTAGTGAAATAATTTCCCAAATAAACTGTTGTCAACCGTAGACAGAAATTCCACGTTGGAATGAATACGAACAATCTGAATGCATTTTCACTATTTTCTCGTTATAACGACACAATGTAATGAGCTTGAAACTTTCACATGTTGGTTTTTAATCATTATATTGATTCGTACAAAATGACGGTATGGATGCATTTACTGACATTTTACCAAAATATACAACTACATGTCACCATTACTTTTTATGCACTAATGAAGATCACAACGAGCAAGACAAAGTAGAGAAGTTGATTGCTTATTTCTTAAAGGGACGATTCAACTTGGGTAGCGTTGGTAAACTTCCTGCACGGGGTAATATGCTTACTTTCTTAGCCCGTATCAAGATATAAATTTAAAAAAAATCAACCTCTGAAAGTTTTAGCTACATGCAAAGTCTAAGTCATTAGAAGAGTAAATAGAGAATTTATAGCTATTGCAAACTGTTTACCAACCTAAATGACCTGTAAAATGGCAGTTATTGGCCTTATGTTTCGAACCTAGCAAAATGGACAACATACAAACATGAACACATACATATACACAAGAGTGGCAGAAGTTAATCAGGTGTGAAAGTAATACAAAGAAAGAAGGTACGGTACAAGAAGCAATGTCCTCAGGTTCTGGTTCCTGGGACCCGGCAAAAAGTATGAGAAAACTGTAGGGGAAAAAAACATTCACAACTTTTACAGAAAACACGTATTTCGTATTTTTCTCTGAAATGACATCACTTCAGACAGACACACTTCTTAGGTGTAGGAGTGCCATGATCGAGCGGTTTAGTGCATCGGATTTGTGTTCTGATGGCTGAGTCGTCAGAATGTGGGTTCGAATCCCAACCGCGACCATGGTGCTTGTGTCCTTGAGCAAGACACTTTACCATAATTGCTTCATGCGCCTGATGAGCAGGGGTAATAATATAATGCGCCTTGAGCACCAGTTTGGTGTATACGTGCGCTATATAAGTCTACATTATTATTATTATTATTCTGGGTACCTGTGAGGGCAGAGTTGGTTGTGTTTGATTAGCCCTATATGCGCTGTAATGGCAGCAATTGAGCTGTATACTCCACAGGGAGCTGAGATGGTTTCAGGAATGATTTATGAGCCTAATGAGCAGGGGTAATAATATAATGCGCCTTGAGCACCAGTTTGGTGGATACGTGCGCTATATAAGTCTACATTATTATTATTATTATTCTCTCCACCCAGGGGTAAATGGGTACCTGTGAGGGCAGAGTTGGTTGTTGTGTTTGATTAGCCCTATATGCGCTGTAATGGCAGCAATTGAGCTGTATACTCCCCAGGGAGCTGAGATGGTTTCAGGAATGATTTATGAGCCTAATGAGCAGGGGTAATAATATAATGCGCCTTGAGCACCAGTTTGGTGGATACGTGCGCTATATAAGTCCACATTATTATTATTATTATTATATAGCGCACGTATCCACCAGTTTGGTGGATACGTGCGCTATATAAGTCCACATAATGATTGGTCCCTTTGTTGCTCTTGTTTGACGGTCTATCTTGCCGTAAGAGTCTCATGATCATCCAAATAAAATTTCACAGAGTAATAGTTAAAGGGCTTGGAAAGATTTTAAAAAACAAACAAACAAACAAACAAACAAACACAGGGGGTCGCGTAGCCCAGGTTGGACTTTCATATTCGTGTACTATACGGTGATGGAGTCTATATTTGGGCTAGGGGTCGCGTAATTTGTAATACATCGCGTAACGCAGACAAGCTAATTGCTTTGTATATAATTATAGTTACCCATAATCTTATGGGAAGGTTTTATATTCATGTCATTGCAAAGTATAGCCGAATTTGTCCCGATTCAGTCCAGAGCGGATCTGTGTTGGGAAAGAGTAACCGGCAACCACTGGTTCGCAAAATGTCTGCTACACGACAAAATGGCCAACATCTCACTGGATGTGCACAATGTTGCTCAAAATCTACTTAAATATCGTTACTTTCCAAACCTTACTGACTCCATTTCCATCTCTTTTATTTCGTCTTTAATGATATTTTGTAGGAAATTGTCTGATATTTTGTCATATTTAGAGTGAAAAACGCAGCTGTACTGTACAAATTGCTCTATAATAACCTTGATCCTGTATGCATTGCAGTTAGTAGAAGGTTACGTATCCGATGATGACGAGATGAAAGAACTACTTCATGGCGTAGACTGGTACATCGTACCGGTCGCTAATGTCGATGGCTACGTATTTACCTTCCAATCGGTGAGAAACATGTTTATGTAATTCACAACGGCCATTCATCAGCAATTTTAGCTTACTGAGGTAACACAATTGGGGTTGGCTTCAACGGCTATCGATGATGTCTACGGCACCGTAGCCAGAAATTAAATGTATTTGAAGAGGGGCGGGGCTGCTGTGGACATAATGGTCATGGGTCCTGCTCCCTACCGCCCACACTCCCAAATCGTAACAATACATCATAGACAATGCAATATTATCCCATCGTATTAATATATATTGCTCAAAATACAAGGTGTATTCGTGGGTATAAACCAACCCGTAAAAAGTTTAGCTCTAAAAGGTCACTCTTGTTAAATTCACTTCTTTCATTGTTTGTAGGTTCGACTGTGGCGGAAAACGCGATCAATGAGCAAACAAAATCACTGCATTGGCGCAGACCCCAACAGGAACTGGGACTACCACTGGGGAGGTGAGTCAGAAATAGTCCCCATGATGGAGAGAGTAATCAAGATATCGAGATAATTAAGAGAGTAATCAAGATATCGAGATAATTAAGAGACTAATTAACATATACTTAATCAAGATATCGCCCCTACTATAAAAAATAAAAAAACCAACCTGTTAAAGTTTCAGCTCATTACATTGTGTCATTAACGAGAAATGAGTGAAAATGCATTTAGATCGTTCGTAGTCATTCCAACATGGAATTTCTGTCTACGGATGACAGAAATTCATTTTGGAATTATTTCACTAAAACGAAAGCACACGGGAGAGAAAAATTTCAAGGGATGTTTGATGCTTTACACCAAATACAAGTTGTATGGAAAACTGTGAGTAGACGATTTTTTAGGATTGTATATAATTATATTTCTATAATATTTAAGTATATAATTATATTTCTATAGAGGGTATAGCCTGCGGATAGAATGTCATGAACCACTGTTAGGGCATTCATTACATTTGTATTTAACAAATAATTGATTTAAGTTTGCCCTACACCGACAAGTGTATAGCACTGTATACTTGGGCGGGATTCGAACCCACGACCTCCTGCTTTACTAGTGCAGACGTCTTAACCTCTCGACCACCGAGCTTGCCCGCGATGACGATTGGCCAGCTAGAATCCTATACAGCACCGGGTTCCGCGATATAAACAAAGAGTGATACCACCTTTAAACTACCTCACTGGCTATGACCAATTTCTACGGCAGGACCATTCCAAAAAGGGGGTCTGCATGAAATTTCCCCGCCTTTTCCCTTCTGGATTACAGTGCCACCGGTACGCCCCTGGTTCTGTCTTTGATATCATAGATAGGCCCACACACGTACCTTTTTTCTCACCTACAGTCAGCGGTGTGAGTTCGCTAAGCTGTGACGACACGTACGGTGGCCCGTTCGCCTTCTCCGAGACCGAGGTCCAACAGCTAGCGGGCTTCTTGGCAGAGCTGGTCAACAAACAACCCATCTTCGCCTACATCGATTTCCACGCCTACGGCCAGTTGTGGATGACACCGTACGGCTATGACAAAGTGCACCCTGTCAACTTTGAAGAACAGGTGGGAGATTATTCAAACGTAAAACATTTTAAAAACATTTAATAGTTTTTCTTAATTTTCTCAAAAACGTCAGCACCTATTGTGATGTAACGTTCACAAGTAACGTACATTACCAAATACCAGTGCTGTAAATTCTCATGTACACAGAGCCTTTAATCCCATGTTTAGGGCGGTGGTATCAAATTGGTATTATCCCCTTTAAAGTTTTGTTGAAGTAAAATAATATCCAAATACTGATACCCAGGTGCGAATCCCACCCAGGCTGACATGACTGCGGACTATACTAGTACGTTTCAGTCCTTATACCGGTCCAAGTTACTATCCCGCTGACCCCTTGTTGGGGATTTATTTAGTTTTCTTTCATTTATACTATCTCGTCGTCTTCACTTAAAGATATATCGCCCATGTTTGTGCTGATTTGACGGTAACAACAAACAGATTGAAATGTTGAATTGCTATTTTTCTGGGGTTATAAGCTTTCATTTGAGACATTGAATGAATAAATCCGCCAAGGATTAGTACCAGTAAAATAAAAACTCAAATTAATAGAATGCTGGCCCACTGTTTTAACCCTCAGGTTGCACGTGACCCAGTATTTATTATATGTAACAGTCCAAGGGCGCGGGCAGTCTTCCGATTGGCCAGCGCGGCTGTCAATCATCAGACTCAAGTGCATATGAAATATCTCATTTATTTACAGTTCGTAATTTATTTTTTCGTTTAACAACAAGATTGTTTTTCAAAATTCTTTAGCATTATAAATTTGTGGGTCGTCTTAGCCAAACACGAGCGATATATATTTCATCCTTGCCTGTATTTGCCAGTGCAGTGATTTAGCTGGTAGTCAGAACGTTTGGAGGGAAACGTTTGAATTTGAACCTGCGACCACCATCGCGTTTTCATCAGAAATCTGGATCGAGTGGTTCGCCCTCATTTCCGAATGTTATGAGTTCAGTTGATTCAAATATGACTTGTAATTTGTCTTTCCATTAGCTGAATTTAGCACAGAACGCAACTTGGGCAATAATGAAGATAAATGGTACACGTTACACTGTGGGTTCCATTGCTGACATCATATGTAAGTACCCAGAGTTGTGTAATGTACGAAGTGAAAGCACTAATATTTCAAATTAAAACTACATGTAATTATTATAGGTCATTACCATTCCATTGTGAATTTCCCTTGCACAACTTTGTGGAATTTTTCCCTCTGAATAAATTATGTTCTCATTTTAGTAAAAGCCTGTAGTCAGAACAAATAAAGTAAATCAATCACACAATTATGTACAAATAAATGAAATAATGAAGAGCCGCTATAACCAACTCAACACTGCTATACCGAAATATAATTATTCAAGCATGCAATAAAAACATGTTTGTGATTTAGATTTGACATTCCGAACGGTTATCTTTTATTTTTAATCAACACCCCCGTATTTTAAAATAAAATACAAATTATAGCCTAAAAGCCAAAAAACAACACTAATAATACGACTCTTATAGACCTACAGTGCATCTCAATGATATACCGATCCAGATTTTACCCTTAATTCCACCCATCCTTAGCAACGCCTCCCGCGCCGCCATGAACATTGTAAAGCGCTTGACCGACGTATAGCAGTCGTCAAGGAAAGCGTTACCCTAATGATCAATCAGATCTGTCTATGACGCTTAATGACCTAATGATGTCACGATAAATTAGGGGGGGGGGGAGAAATGAATTTATCGTGTTATTTGTTGACACAAATTTGAAGTTCAAGTTTCATCGTTATTTCACCGACAGATAAAGCTTCGGGTAATAGCGTCGACTGGACACACGGCAATTTGGGGATACCTTTCAGCTACGCTGTCGAACTCCCAGACACTGGTAATCACGGGTTCCTGTTACCGCCTCTTTACATCATCCCTACGGGAGAAGAGACGCTCGAGGCGATTAAGGTTATAGGTCACGCGGCAGTCGGATACAACGCGGCAAACTCGTCTACGATGACAAGTTTAACGACCGCCTGATTTGCCTATGCGTGCTTTGTTGTGCTTCGTCAGGCAGCGGCGTACGTGTGATATCTGAGGCATGTATAGTTTATACAGTATTTATGGTATCCTCAGAAACCATATCAGAAACCATGTTGATATTATCAATGGACTTCTGAAGTTCTGATATAATTCTATACACTAGCAATGCAATCAATGAAATGGTATTAAGGCGTATTTTGTTCAAGACTGATCAGGGATATAGCTAGAGAGCTGAAGTAATGACGTCGTGTTAACATGTTAATTACCAATCCATTTTGTAAATTTGCATGACAGTATAAAACCTTAGTTCGTTCTATACTGCATTGTACTTAAAAAATAAACATGTCAATAAATTAAACTTTTTAAAAGAATATCATCCATTATTTAAGTATGTCTATTTTGGTTAGACTGTAAAACCTTTTAGTAATAATAATAATAATAATAATAATAATAATAATAATAATAATAATAATAATGTAGACTTACATAGCGCACGTATCAACCAAACTGGTGCTCAAGGCGCATTATATTATTACCCCTGCTCATCAGGCTCATAAATCATTCCTGAAACCATCTCAGCTCCCTGGGGAGTATACAGCTCAATTGCTGCCATTTCGGCGCATATAGGGCTAATCAAACACAACAACCAACTCTGCCCTCACAGGTACCCATTTACCCCTGGGTGGAGAGAAGCAATTATGGTAAAGTGTCTTGCTCAAGGACACAAGCACCATGGTCGCGGTTGGGATTCGAACCCACATTCTGACGACTCAGTCATCAGAACACAAATCCGATGCACTAAACAGCTCGACCATGGCACTATCAACTCCCAAGAAAGTCTGGCCTTTAAGGAATGATAAATGCATTAAGAAATTAATGTATGAAAACGCAATCCATACAAAATTATGTTTTTAGAAACATTGTCTTGATATAAAAATATAGAACTAAGTTATAAATTGGGTGCATAACATGAATTCGCATATATCATTATCTTTGCCCACGAATTATTCTTTTGCAGTCTTTATGATTCGTCGATTTTGGGTAACAATAGATTTAGAGCTCCATCGCAACTTTTGTTTTGGGAATCTACACCTTAATTCTCCTGATGACGGCTAGAATAGACTAGTTGAAACGTTGAGAACAAACTAACCGGCTTTTCTCAGAGCTATCACTTCTTCCAAAAAGAGATCATTACATGGTGTCACCCGAAAGAACTCAATAACATCTATCTCCACCATGCAAAGCCTCAAATCCTACATCATACATCCTTAATTACCCAATTACAACATTACTAAATCATAATCTATACTAACTTGATATGAAGTTGGTTGATGGTACCAAACATATCCTGATAAATTATTCCGTCTGACGTGCTTTCATTTGTTTTGTTAAATGGATTTCATTTTTGTTTTAAATGGGATCACAGCCGGAATCAATTTTCCACATTAGAATTAATGGAGAAAAATCTGGATGCAATTTCGATAATTTCACAATGAAATAAGCTGAGACATTTAAGACTTGTAGCTTTGCACGGTGAAAAGGATAAGTAAAGACTGTGACACTGTGTAAAAATTCTCTTTTGAGCAGTACCGGGTAAGTGGTGCTGAAAAGAACCAGTTGGTTACAACTCGACATTTCGATTCACTTTCTTTACGTAACTACAAGTATGGATGCATTTACAGACATTTTACCAATGATGTACAATCCCTTAAGATGGTAATTAAGTGCACATTATACTAAACTTATTTGTACCGTAGACCCACTATCTTACAACAACAAAAACACTAAAAGAACATGGCGATTTCTGGAATTAGAAGTTTGTGTTCTCCAGTTCTTACAGAACAAATTCTTAGGATTGAATACCAACTTCCAATCAAATAAATTGTAATTCATCATTCGTTTTGTTTCTAAATCCTACTGTACACCTTGGCTTTACATAGCTTACTATTTTCATACGGTAGTGAAAAAGTCTTGTAACGAGCAGAATAATTCTTTTTTTAAACGCAGGGTACACTTTTGGTAAGAGCTAATAATTACAAACGTGTATTCTTGTTTGTTTTCAGCAAAAATAAACACCTAATCAACGCAGACTCATTGCAGACATTATTTATTAAATGATTCGCAATGAGTCTGATGTTGGAAGTCTTATGTTGGAAGTCTTATGTTGGAAGTCTTATGTTGGAAGTGAAACTATAGTTTCACTTCCAACATAAGAAATAAATATTACCAAAAGTGTACCACTTTATACGCGGATATACATTAAAATTACCGTCTTCGAATGTTCAGCCGATAACTTTCACAAACCCACAGAAGAACATCTGTCTCTGTAAATATAGATGCCTCAGATATCTCACATCGCTGAATATTCAGCCAACCTGTTAAAGATTTGATTTCTTTCTTCCTCTCTTAGGTGGACTAAGAGCAAATCTAAACACGAAGCACTTTCTAAAGCGCGCGTACCGGCAAATAACGCAGCCGATTAACAAAAATACAAAGTCGTATTTCTGTCGTCGAAAAGGTCTGTAGCATCTAGCCTTTGGTGTCCATTATGCCACGACAGTGAATTGATGTGCATTACCAAAGGCTGGAAACAGAAGCATTGTGGTCGACCACAAAAATACAACTTAAAAATTAAAGAACCAAAGAACCACCATTTTCGGTGCACGATTCGAAGTAAAGGGCCATCCAAAATGTTCACTATTTTTCAACCTTATACTTTCGGACATTCTCCTATCGAAAAATTACGTCTACTATATTGAGGAGGGTAGCCAGAATTTCACAAGAAAAGGTGAAAATTTGAGAGAAAAAGAAGGACCGAGCGTGACAGTAAGCCAAGGAGTGACACCGCACCACCACCCCCAACCTTGACAACGACCTATATGGTTATTCCTGTTATATGATGATATTTTTATGCGTTTTTTCTCCTGACGATGACTAGAGCAGACTAGTCGAAACGTTGAGAACAAACCAACCGGCTCTTCTCAGAGCCATCACTTTTTCCAAAAAGAGATCATTACATGGTGTACCCGAAAGAACTCAAAAACATCTATCTCCACCATGCAACGCCTTAAATCATACTTAAATTTTTGTTGTTTACGAAATTTGGATGGCCCGTGATAACCGAGACAAGCCGAGTGGACCTGTCCAGCGGGCAGTAAAAACCACCCCATCAGCTGCGAGATATTGGCTTGGGTCATACTACCAAACCGATAAACGCTTAGAAAGTGCCTTATTTAAAGTATATCTAGTAGTGATTGTTTCTTTAAACACTGGGTTAAAATGTTCAAGATATATCGCCCATTTTGGACTGATTTGACCGTAAGAAGAAATAGATTCAAATGTTGAATTGCTATATTTTTCTGGGATTAAGGAAGTTATAAGCTTTCAATTGAGAGTATGCTGGCCCACTGTTGTAATCCTCAGCTTGCACGTGGCCACACAATATTCATTGTACGTAGCCACCGAGTGTGTGTGCAGTCTTCCGATTGGCCAGCCCGGCTGTCAATCAGAATCATGCGCGTTTTAAATATATAACTTTTATTTAAAGTTTCCGACATCCGAATTTCATAATGGTTTTTTGTTCGTTTAATAACGATATTATGTTTCAAAATTCGTTCGCTTTTTAAATTCTATTTTAGGTCTCTTGAGTCAAACAGGGGCGATATATCTTTAACTTACGTGAAATAAAATCACTGGCAATTGTTATAACTTTACCAGTTTTCATGAATTAAAACTGAATAGTCAAATTACGGAAACCAAACACTTGAATTGACATAATTATTACACCAATCCTGCCATAAAGCGGTTGGTTTTACTAGACGATAATATTTACAGTACCTACATGTATACTTTATTATTGTGAATTGCGTATAAATTTGGCAAAATATATAAATTATGTCTCTCTCTGGATAATTTATTTCTATTTTATTGTTGTTTGTCATTGCATGGTTATTGTATAGAGTATACATCAAGTAAAATAACATGATTACTAATTTCCCAGCACAGTGGCGCACCCAGGATTTCCAGTCTTGGTACACAGTAGCAAAACATTTGTGGAGTGAGTGGGGTAGGTAGGCGTGAACCATTTTCCCCTAAAAAACGAGGTGGTGGGGGCGGGGAGAAGGCATAAGAAATAAATTATTCTCCCGAAATTAATTTATTTCAGGCACAAAACCACAAGCCTGCTTCGATGGTATGATATGGTTTATTTACCGCCACTGAGGCTCGATTTGGTGGTTTATTTACCGACTTTGGCTCTTAATGCCGATTGAGAAAAAAATGGGGGTGTGACACCCTTCCCCCTGGATTTACCCCCACCTCTATGATAGGTTCTAAACGTTCTGCCCGTAATGTGTCATGTGTTTAATCAACATGGGGGACTGAGATGTGAAACCTTCCATGTAGCTCCACTGACAGATAACATAATAATTATGTGCACTCCAGACTAAGTCTGTACCAGTCCTCATGACTAGACTTCAACTGTTATATACATTAATTTCTGTTGAGGGAAATTATTAAAAAATTATCGCCACAAAACCTCAACCTGTCCTCAATACTAAAATTGGAAGCCAACAATCTTAAATCATGTCTGGCCGCAAATACCCAATTACATAGACCTCAATAAGAAAAAAATGTTTATATATAAAGCGACAATGGAGGGCGCCCTTCAGATCAGCTGAGCGAGATTTGTTGTTCTTCCGGTGTTTTTGGCATGCTGATGCTTTGCCTTTGGTTCTTAGTCACCGATTCATCGATCGGATGGATGATGACGGACGGTCACGTATACTATTTGTATTGGAGATGAGTATTTGTATTTTAGCGGCAGCCGTAAATAAATTACAACAATGGGAGGACAGGGATCAAGTCAGAAAGGAGATTCTTCAAAATCATCTGAAAAACAGAATGGGCTTTTGACACACTTCTTTTCAGTAAGGGAAAATATTTGTTGATTTTTTTTAAAGCTATGACTTGCATGACTTGTGAGGGATGGACTGAAGGCGATAGTGAGATGATGTTTTGTTCATGATCAAATGTAGTCTGACTGCCTTAGATTCGAATATTCTCCTCCTCATAGCACTATGCTATTTGCTATACATGCTTTGTGACAGGAGACTTTGAGAGTCAGAGGCAGTCGGACTAAGGTACTTAGATTAATATGTTGGCGATGATTGAAGAATGATCAGTAAAGATGAAGGTAAGACATGAATAATGTGTTGGTCTTGAGCAGCACCATAAATAGACACTTATACAAGCCCTTATTTTGGGGGGGGGGGGGCAGGGAGGGTTGGTGATGGCGGTGGTGATGACAGTGGTGATGACGGTGGTGGTGGTGGTGGTGGTGGTGGTGGTGGTGGTGGTGGTGGTGGTGGTGGTGGTGGTGGTGATATTGACAGTGATGGTGATAATGACAGTGATGGTGATAATGGTGGTAATAATAATGGTGATTATAATAATGGTGATGATAATGATGGTGATGATAATGATGGTGATGATAATGATGGTGATGATAATGATGGTGATGGTGATGATGGTGGTGATGAAAATGGTGATGATAATGATGGTGATGATGGTGGTGGTGGTGATGGTGGTGGTGGTGATGGTGGTGGTGGTGATGGTGGTCATAATGATGGTCATAATGGTGGTCATAATGGTGGTGATAATGACGGTGATGGTGATAATGAAGACAAAAGCAGTGGTAACTAAACCTAAATGGTAACTTAATTTGATTGTTGTAGCAATAATAACTAAACAAGCTGCTCTTTGTTTTGTTCTCAACAGGTTGTTTCACAAGATGGTGGTGACATTGTAAGCAAAAGCAGCTTTGTTGTAAGTATGACTTGAACAATTATATTTGGGCATCTATAAAAAAAAACTGACAAGCATACCAATGAAAATTACAGGTCAACATATCCTTGCATGATGAAAATTTTTATTACAATATTTAATTTCTGAGTGATAGAAATTGTACATAATTATCTTTAAATTTTTTGTTTCTAGCTCCCTCACTGGAAAGAAAATGTATGCATATTTTGTTAATAGAGTGCCAAGTATTAGTGGCAGAGTGCCAAGTATTAGTGGCTGAGTGCCAAGTATTAGTGGCAGAGTGCCAAGTATTAGTGGCAGAGTGCCAAGTATTAGTGGCAGAGTGCCAAGTATTAGTGGCAGAGTGCCAAGTATTAGTGGCAGAGTGTCAAGTAAGGATGGCACACAAGCAAAACTGTGGGGCCCATTGGCAAAAACATTGTAAATTTGTGGCCAAAAAGATGGGTGCACTGCTGTAGCTGGCTTTTTATATCAAATTGGGACTTTTCTTTGTGGTTCCCTGTCTACCAGTAGTTAACATTGAACACGTCACAGTCTCAAAAGCACCAGTCTGTTTTGGACGTCTGACATGAGCCTCATTTTTGGTTTCATACAAACCATCTTAATAATCTTTTTTTTTCCTCAATTTTTTTACTTACAGAATTATTTTCCTGTAGCTGGTCAAACGCTCGCTCAAAGACTCTTCAGTCATATGACTTCTGCAGGATCAGAAATAAGACAACAAGAATGCTCAGAGGCACTGTCAAATATTCTCATATCCACCTCAACATCAGCTCAGAATAGAATATATATTGAGGTGTTCTGCAGTCATAGTACTTTAAGACATCAAGGTCTGTATGTATATGTGATCCGCTCTGGCAAAACCCGAAACTTCTTGGCATTTACCATAATGTGTAATAGCCATGAAAAGGTCAAAAACTTACCCCAGGGACCAGTTTGAGGGACCAGTTTTCATGTCACCATATAGAGCATTTTCTCTAGATTTTGATGGAAAAAGAAAAATCCTGAAACGTTGTTGGGAACATTGTTAATTTTCACGATAAATTTGGGTCCAAGTTTAAGGTTTTGCCAGAGCCAGTCACATATTTTTGTGTTATTTGTAAAAGGATTAGACTGTGTTTAAGATGGGAAGACTGTGTGAGGAAGGATGTCAGAAAGATGAAGTTAGAATGGAGAGACAGATACAGTAATAAAAGGTGGAGGAGTATATCGTGATCCATGTGAACAAATGGCGGATGCACCAAAATGCCTGGAAGAGCTGGGGTGTGTTGGGGGGGGGGGGGGGGGGGTGAAGGGTAAAAAATTGCTTCATTGGCAAATATATTACTGTGGGATAAGGACAATTTGACTTTGATGACTGTTTTGAAATGCTCCCTCCTTTCACTGAATTTCTGGATCCAACTGCTGCTCCAAGTGTTTTCTGTAAAGATTCATAGGTATATGTATCTATTGAACATACTCATAGAAGTAGTTTTGTCAACAGTTACCAATGCTTCCTTCCCTTTAAATAACAGGAATTATAAATTCTCAGGAGTTTGTATATTTGATACCATCTCACAACTCTCCATCATGTGAGTCTTTAGACTTGGTCAAAACTGTGTTTGTATGTTTTTTATACACGATCCGTCACAGCACACCGCACGAGGGCACTACACGAACCACTACAATCATGAACCACTATCACACATGAACCGCTATCAAACACAGTCTTGGGAACTTTGTATAATCTCCCCCCAAAAAAGGGGGGAAACCACTACGCATGCGTCGATTTGTTATGCTAGTGCGGCCCACATTTTTGGTGCGCACACGCATACAACAAAGGACTGTCGTGGAGTTGTCGATCAGTGAACACGGCAGTCCGTTGTTGTATATGAGAAGAGATTATTTATAAAGTTCCCAAGACTGTGTTTGATACCGGTTCATGCATCAAAAACATACAAACACAATCTTGACCAAGATGAGTGAGTCTTAGGCTTATTGTAGTTAAACCCTCTTTTATGGAAAGTCATTCACGTCAGTTTTGTGTAAGGTGGGTGAGGGTATGTTCAGTTTGTTAAGTTTACATATTCAGTATGTTAATCTTCTCTCTCTGTTTACCATAATCCAGATGTAGCCAATCTTCTCCGGTCTTCCCTCGTTCTGTTCTTAATCAACTCGGGCGTTTCCTCGCAATGTAGCGACGCAGATGACAGGGTCGTTGAAACACTTGCTGCCTTGCTGACTTCTAAAGGTCAAGGGTCAGCTGCAGCAGCTTGGATCGATGGCAACTGTCCGGAACTATTTGCTGGGATGCACAAGTGCCTCATGGGATGGCTGCGGGGAGAGGAGGTAAGTAGTGAGGTATGTGAAGCTTACAGAATTAGATCCGAGAAGGGGTGGGGAATGGAGGGGGGGTTGAAGTGAGCATTGTCCAAATGTTATGCATAGCTTGGTGGTATAGCTTTGTTGTGGTATTTAAGGGATTTTTTTTGTCTATTTTCCTTCAGTCAATTTATTTTAGCCAAATTTTATTAAAATCTTGTGGAAGCATAATAGTGTTATTCGGTTGCCAAAAGGATACTTACTTCTTAATATAAAAATAGATACCTCATAAAAATACCACTTTTGAAGTTGAATTCCAACCAGAAAATCTTGGAGTGTCGTGGCCGAGCGGTCTAGCTTACCGGACTCAAGTTCTGGTGTTAGCAGCAGAATGTGGGTTCGAATCCCGGCCGTGACACTTGTGTCCTTGAGCAAGACACTTAACCATAATTGCTTCTCTCCACCCAGGGGTTAAATGGGTACCTGTGAGGGCAGAGTTGGTTGATTAGCCCTATATGCGCTGTAATGGCAGCAATTGAGCTGTATACTCCCCAGGGAGCTGAGATGGTTTCAGGACTGATTTATGAGCCTTATGAGCAGGGGTAATAATATAATGCGCCTTGAGCACCACTTAGTTGGTGGATACGTGCGCTATATAAGTCCACACATTATTATTATTATTATTAGAAAACAGTTTTGTTTGTTGTTTGGTTATTTCGGGGGTGTTTTAATTGTTTGGGTGGGGGACAGGGGTTTCAAAACAAAATAATTATAACCTTACTATTGAAAAACATAAGAACCGACTTGACTATAGCTCACCTAATTTGTTGGTCTGGATCTGATCCCATCCAATGTCAATATAAGTATGTCCGTGTGATTCTTCCATCCGTCTCACAAAGAAATCACCTGCTGTGACCAACATCGGCAATGTACTCAAAGATCGGTTACTGTGTAAGTCTTGGTGGTGGATCCTGCAGTCAACTCTGTCCAGTGACTTCACAAAGAACCCTAGGTGCCAGACATCGCAGGAGTCTGACAAGGCAACAGAGGTAAAACAAAAAATCAGTTTTAAAATTAATGGTTTTGTAAACAAAATAATGTTGTACAAAGCTCACAAACCCCTCAAAAAAGATAATGTATTAAACAAAGGTTAGCTATAAGTTATACTGAAAATGTTCAAGAAAATTTTCAAGAAAATTTTCAAGAATATTTACAAGAATATTTACAAGAAAATGCTACAAATATTGTGTATACCTGATAATTAAGAATATTGTTAGGTTGAAAATACATAACAACTGTGATTCATGTTTTAACCCTTATAACCTCCTAGGTATTCTGGCTAGGAACCTTCCTGAATCCTCCAAATCCATCAGTGCACTTTTGGAAACATGCCCTTATCTTCAAAATGCACCATGCATTTTCGTTGATCTTTCATATTCAGCACTTACGGCCTGTACTTCTTGCCAGGTAGTAATTTTGCCCCATTTGAAGAGGTGAAAGTACCAGTTTCCAATAGTGCTGAATTTTTCCAATAAAGTGCCCCCTTGGAGGATTTTGATAGATTTGGGGTGGTTAGGGTTAAGGAGCAAGATTATGATGCTGGATTGCTTCGGGAACAGCTTAAACCTTTTTCTTGTTCATGGACGTGATAGCAATTCTTTGGCTACGAAGGAATGCTCTCCATGATGTAACTAGCTTTGGCATTTTTAGAAATTTTTATGTGAGATCTTGTCACAAATAAGGAAAAATAATTTGCAGTACTCACCATTTATTTTCCACGTTGCATTCCGTTTAGAATTCAGTTTCAGAGAACAGTTTCTGGACACTGCTATACAGCAGCCAAGACCATGGTCTCAGCACGAATCGACTACAGCATCATGTCTTTGGATACAGAGGTCCAACCCTCATGCTACTCAGCTGTGACGAGGGATATACATATGCAGTAGCAATTGACACGGAATGGAGGTAGGCAGGACCCATTTGAATTTTACTCAAACATTTTCTAACTGGAATTCTGCAATCTCATTATTTCCACATCTTCCTGAAACTATATGAACAAATACAAACTAATATATGTTTTAAAATAACATGACAGAACCTACATCCATATTTAAAGGTACGGTATTGTTTTGGTAATGTTAAGTAATTGCAGTGACACCATGTGAAATTCTCTATTGAGTAGTAATTAGTTCTGAAAAGAACTGGAGGTTACAACTCAACGTTTCAATCAGTATGCTCTGATCGTCATCAGGTAATGTTGGTAAAACTGCATCTAAAAGTATCCAAGATATACCTGTATACATGAGACAACCAACTTGTAAAAGTTTAAGCTAAATCAGTCTGCGTATTTGGGAGATAATTTTTAACATTAATTTTTGAATTTGAAACAATTCAATAGAGGGCAGTAAAGTGGACATCCTTGTCTCAATGTGGTAATGTCGATGTTGTTTTTGCTCCTTTTCTTTGGAGGGAAGGGACGCAGCCTTGGGGAGGCAGTAGTTGCTGTGTGATGAGACTGGCGCCAGATCTGAAGAAACTTGAAGGTGAGGAGTCCACTGGATGTTGTGTAAACATACTGAAATCAGAAGCCTGAAATAATACTGCTTTCTGCAGTTATCTAACATTTAAAAAAACTGATAGCGGTCTGATTTTGTCTAGTCAGTAAACTTGTTGGCAAAATGTACCGAGACTAAGTGATGGATGAAGAATTTAAAATCTCATTGTTTTATTCCCAGAGGGCGATAGCATGATTCTGTTCAATGACCGCTCTCGCAACGTCCCTCGCGGTATCTGCATCGGACGGAACAGCAAACACAGAGTGCTTCGTCTCAAGGAAGGGCTAGATATTGTGGAACATAACCACGCCAGTGGATCAGTTCACACTCTGGAGGTGAGCCTAATTTCTCAAACTACAAACAGGACATGGCGCTGTAGTGATCACTAAACCGTGAGATTGCTCCCACACCATCATGTCTCCCCAAACTACAATCATCGAGTTAAATAATCATTTTACATAACTTTATTTGTATCGTAGCAGAGATTGTGCGATCACTTACACAAAATAATATTTCATTTCACGTAATGTCCCAATCATTCCTGTAATCTTTCTCAGCTCCCTGGGGAGTCTACAGACCATTATGTGCAATCTTGTTTTGGCTCTACAGGCAGCGGCGGCACCAGACCTGTTAAACTGGGGGGGGCAAGCTTAAATTTAAGGTGGGCAAACATTAATCTTTAATGTAATTTTGTACTGCTGAAAAAGCATTGACTTACCATCGGAGAAGAAATTTGCCCCCCCCCCCCCCGCCGCTGTCTACAGGGCTAATCAAACACAATAACCATCTCTACCCTCACAGGTACCCATTTATACTCCTGGGTGAAGAGAAGCAATTAAAGTATAGTGCCTTGCTCAAGGACACAAGTGCCAATGCACTTAATCGCTCAGCAATGGCACCCCAAAACTCATACTTTTTGAAGACAATATCATGTTGATAACTTTTCAGGTCTGAAAATTCCTTTTATCTTATATTTGACATTTGCTGACTTTTCCAGCATTACAAGGGCATCATAAACCTGTGTAATTATATATCATGGTGTTAAGGTTTGGGATTGGGTGACTCTGGAATGTCAATCCTGAACATGTCATTAGTAATTGAATGTTTGACATTCTTATTCCATGGCATTCAGATTTGGGGCTGCGGTGACTCTGGATTAAGCACAGCTCAAGCCAAACAGAAGAAAATGGAATCGAAGGATGCTGAGAGAGCCGCCAAGGTAAGGGTTTTATACAGGGGCCAATTTCATGGAGCTACTAATTTAGACTGTTCCCCTGTCTATATCCTATCAAGGATATAGACAGGCTCCAGGCGTACCACTCAAAGGATTTCATTGGATACGTTAACGCTTTGTGCTGAAGATCTGATGTCACGCTTCGAGGCTTGCGCGTGTTAGCTACCAACTAAGGTCAAAGTTGAGCATCGGGAAAAATATGGCAGCTGGACGGCCAGGATCTGGCGTAATTTACGCGCCTGTAGCTCAAAGCGTGATGTCAGATCTTCAGGCTACTGCTAATTAAGCACTCAAATTTGCCGAGTGCAGAGCATTTGTACTTGGCAAAAATAGGTTATCAGCAAAATGTCACGTAATGTACATGTATATTACTTCTGGCCGGGTTCTCAGCTAAAATTTGCTTAGCAGATAAATTTTCTTGAGACAGACATGAGGGATTTAGGTTCAAATTTTGAAAGAGTGTCCAATATCAAAATATTAAACTTTAAATACTTTCGTACATATATTACAAAGAAAATGGGTTGTCCAAAAGACACCCAAAGGTATTGTTACCACACCTGCCAACTTTGTGGGGAACAAAACTTAGAATCGAGGAAAACGTTTGGATACTTCATGTGTTACAAATAAAACTTGGTGTCCATTTAGCAAAACGGTACATCCAAAAGGTATTGCTGGCCCACACGTGAACCTACATCATTACAGGGTTTTACTACACCTGCCTATTTTGTGGTGAACACAATTTTATTCATAATCTAGGAAAATTCTTTGGACACTTATGGAAATGTAAATTTCTACTGTCCTTTTACTCCTAGGTGAAGCTTCCAGGACAGTGGGAAGACAGCCCAGACAAGATGTTACTGGAATGGGGAGGGGTTAAAGTGAATCATGCTGAGCAGTTTGCAAGGGACTGATGATGTTGTCTTGAGTTATGATACCCCGCCCAACATAAGCAACACTGAAATCTCAAACATACTCTTGCATAAAGACATTTATGATACATTTATTCATACGACAGTGTGCGGCTGCAGCACGATGTGAACATTTTGTTGTCACAATACAGGACAATTGTTAATCATCTGTTCAGTTCTTAGGCCAAAAAAAAGTCTCCGGTTTCTGCGCGCGTCCTAAGACCCACACATCGGCATTTCTAATTTTCTTTTTTTGCTATGAAATGCTGTCCAATTGCAGCCAAAATTGCTGGATCAATTGGAATTCTGCTTTTTCACGTAGGGGTATGAACGTTTGCCCAATTTGTGAGACCTCTCTTAGCCACCATATTTTGTATATGGGAAATTTGGTCCCCATGTATACATGTATACATGTAGCACCCTGTTGGCAAAAAAAAAGCGTGTCACCGATTTTGAAACCGGACTTTTTTTTTTGGCTTTAGGTCATGTACATTTTGTTGTCACAATACCGGAAATGTAATTGTTAATCATCTATTCAGTTCTTAAATGGCCTTATGAAGGCAGTTTAAGAACCACAAAGACCAGTAAAGGCTCTGAAGATCTGAGCCGATGCAACGTTGGCTTGTGGCGTAATTCACACTGTGCATGAGCCGTTGAGGGCACAAGTTGTTAGACCACTGTGGGCAGCAATAGCGCGTCGCATCTCCAGCGATCATTGGCTGGCAGAAGTACCATAAAGTGTACGCACAATGCTCACATGTGGCTATTATCAATCCTTGTTATCTAAATGTTGTGCAATTCTTCTTGTACTAAATTTATATCTTTTATTATTAACATTAAATGAAATAAAATTTCCAAGTGATACAAAATATACTATAAAGAAACTGATATTTATTAGATGCAGTAAAGGAAATAAACCCTACAAAAAACTCGGGCGAGTGTTACATTTTAAAGGGAAACATTTGTTACTTTGTGATAATATTTTGTAATCGATGACTTACGTGAAAATAAAACAAAAAGGATTTCATTTTCCTGATTGTTGAAATGCAGTAAAGACCTGTTGTGATGCTTCAACAAAGTAATAATATCTGTAAAAGAAAAATGCAAACCTTTCAATATATACTACTCAAACAATTTAGGGAACACCGGATTTTTAACATCAAATAGGTTTGGGCCATGTGCAATGATGTCATGTACCGGGATTTTCATTTGCAACCCCCTCTGTCTTTCAGTACAGTAGTCATGTCATGAAATGTGTAATCACTACATGCATCCTTTATCATCGTGCAGTTGTTTCTCATCAATTCTGTGAAACATTGTGTTTATCTGAAATAAATGATCTTGCTTTAACTGAGATTATTCCGGTGTTCCCTAAATTGTTTTCAGTAGTATAACAGTGACATGAAACAGCATCTGTTTAATGTTTTCTGTCAGTTACTCTCCAACTGTTTGTTTATTACAGAAACCAAAAAATGCTGGCACAGCAATTCAATAAGTTCTTTATAAGTTTAACACGATTATAAAACAATACAAACAATTCATAATTTGTTAATTTAATGGTTGAGGGAATGCCTTCTACCCACACAAGTAGCTTCTTTTAGAATTCAACAGTACTTGGCTGGAAAATAGATGTTTATATCTGCTTCATGAGGGCACTATTTAATGATTTCCATGTTAAATCCTGATGGTTATGTGTATAAATATGCAGGCGATGTGAATCCCCAACTTCTCAAGAGATCTTTTGATTATCGGCCGTCACAGGCATGTAGAGAACAGCCACATGTGGTACACAAAATGTACTCACAACGCTCAACCACGACCCCCATTGGTTTGCTCTTCAGTAATAGACCCACTTTAATTCCCATTAAACCCTAACCCCCAGGGTATTCTGGGGTGATCTTTCATATTCAGCACTTATAGCCTGTACTTGCCAGGTAGTAATTTTTCCTCATTTGAAGAGGTGAAAGTACCAGTTTCCAACAGTGCTGAATTTTTCCAAAAAAAGTGCCCCTTGGAGGATTTTGGGTGGTTAGGGTTAATAAATGTCCGTCTCCATTTTGGGGGGAAATTTCAGTATTTTTGTTTGAACAGAGCCAAATAGAATCGTCAAATCCAAATATCTAGGATGCATGAAGAAGGCTTGGGCGATATCGATTTTTTTCATCCACAATATATCGGCAAACATATATCGCGATTTTCGATAGTATTGCGATTATTTGTTTTTTCATTCTCGCATGATTGCTTTAGAGCAAATAACCTGAACAGGGGGAGAGGAGAGATGCAATTTTGTTGCGGGGTTGATATGTATTGGAGGGTGGAGTGTTTAAGGCTGCAGCTAGACTCCTTATGTCGGTAATGAGCTGGCTGATGGATTCGGTTTGCAGTGGATGGTCGAGTGTTTAGGCTGCAGCTAGACTCCTTATGTCAGTAATGAGCTTCTTGGAATGCTCCTTGATGTCAATAGGCTTGACGCTCATACATGTACACTTCAGACGAGCCTCCTCCTGTGAGTAAAAAACAAACAGAAAAAGATGATTTTATACAAAATCCTTAATTTGTCTATTGTTGCAGCAACATATTTCATTTGTTATTATTGGCATTTTTTGTGGGGATTTGAGTCGGTGTGGATTGATTTGGCAGTTGTTCAAAGGCATGTGTATTCAAGGCTTATTGAGAGGACCTTGATTTAAATCATTTTGTGGATATTAATTTCAGTCACCAAAATGTAAAGCTTAAAGCCACAATGGTAATCTCACTCAAAAACATACTTGATCACTTACTTGGTGTAAAGTTGACGATATGATGATACACAAAACATTCTTTGAAATCTGTCTTGAGGTGCTTTCATTTGAGAAAAATTGGTTAAGTAATTTCCCAACTGAATTTTCATGAGACGAAAATTCCATGTTAGAATGAACATGAACAATCTGTACGCATTTTCACTATTTTCACAAAATGAAATAAGCTAAAACTTTCACAAGTTGATTTCTGTACCTATCTCTTAAATCTTACAAAGTATGGATGCATTTACAGACATTTTACCAACAGTGTATACCAGTCAGAAGATAATTTATATTTTGTTATTTTGGGCAACAGAATTAATCCAAACTTACATTGTACGACTCCATCTTGATGCGCATGCGGAATATGAAGGTCTCAAAGCTGGCTTTTTCAAAGACATGATTGTACGCTTGCTCATCCTACAAGGAAAAAAAATAAATAAATAAATATTAATTTCAGTCACATAGTGATCAGTCATGATCTCCAAACATTGGAATTTTTAATTTGTTTTGTAGCAAAATGCCACTGTGGTTCCTCCAGCCAATCTTCGGGCAAGCTCATTGGGCAGGAAGTGAAGACGTCTGCCCGATCAAGCAGGATTCCCACCGAATTAGCCTAAATTCCACATCAGAATAAACACAACAAACTTGATTTTTTTGTTCACTTTTTTTTCTTAACACAAGGGTAATAAGCTGAAACTTACATAGGTTGGTTGTTTGATATATATCTTGTGTAAGCATACCCATAGAAACAGTTTTGCCATTACTTCCCTATAACAAAATCCAATTCCACCAATCATCTTCAAACTGACCTCCATTTTCAGCCGACCCAGCTCGTCGGCCTTGGAGCCCAGAATCTGTTCTGCTGTCTCCTGGAAGCATGTGGCCCACTGTGTGTCGGTCGCGTCAGCAATGTTAGCCTGTTGAAGACAGAGAGTTGAATCACTTGCTTGGGCTAACAGACATCAAGTGTTTAATTCAAATATTCGAGTTCAAAACAAATTTGAAGACAGAGAAGGAAAAAAAGGGTTTCACAGAAAATCCTATGTACTCACCGATAGCAGGAGTCTGTACTGGAAGTTTGGGAAGTCCTTGGCACATTTCTCACAATGGTACGACCCATCTCCATTGTCGGTGACTTTCTTGTTGCATTCTGATGATGGACAGGCCTGAAAGTATGAGGAGAATCAAGGATATTAGACTTGGTTTGGCTCTCCCACTCGAGACTCATCACAAATAAGACAATTCTGACCTAACAACCATATCCATGCACATATGTAACCAATTATCACCGGTGTGACAACAAACAGATATTCAAATGAATTATCAACACAACATATATTTCACGATGAATATGGCTAAATACTTTTTTTCATATCAAAAAGCTTTTTACAGTGCGGCACCCCAAAACTATGAAAACAATCTTTTAAAGAATCTATAAAAAAAACATTAACCAAATAATAAATAATCAATAATCAATAAATAATAATAATAAGCATTTACATAGCACTCAAATCCACAAAACATCCTCCCAGGCACATAAACACATTATAAAATTATTTAAAACAAAATTATAACCAGAAATTAAACACTTTGCTAAAATACAGAACTATGAATGAAAGAAATCTAAAAATCCCTACACAACTACATGCAAACCATCATTCAATCCAAGGAACAGACAGGGCCAAATTAAACAAAAATTCAAGGTAAGGTATAAAAGTGAATTTTAACCTAAATATGCAAATATGACATGGATACATGGACCACTGACAAATAGGAATAGAAGAAAATAAAGAAAAGCACACAAGGAAAAAGTAGGACTTGAGGCTTTGCATGATGGAAGTACAGTAGGAGTAAGGCTTTGCATGATGGAAGTACAGCAGGAGTAAGGCTTTGCATGATGGAAGTACAGCAAGAGTAAGGCTTTGCATGATGGAAGTACAGCAGGAGTAAGGCTTTGCATGATGGAAGTACAGCAGGAGTAAGGCTTTGCATGATGGAAGTACAGCAAGAGTAAGGCTTTGCATGATGGAAGTACAGCTGGAGTAAGGCTTTGCATGATGGAAGTACAGCACGAGTAAGGCTTTGCATGATGGAAGTACAGCAAGAGTAAGGCTTTGCATGATGGAAGTACAGCAGGAGTAAGGCTTTGCATGATGGAAGTACAGCAGGAGTAAACTTTGCATGATGGAAGTACAGCAGGAGTAAGGTTTTGCATGATGGAAGTACAGCAGGAGTAAGGTTTTGCATGATGGAAGTACAGCAGGAGTAAGGTTTTGCATGATGGAAGTACAGCAGGAGTAAGGTTTTGCATGATGGAAGTACAGCAGGAGTAAGGTTTTGCATGATGGAAGTACAGCAGGAGTAAGGTTTTGCATGATGGAAGTACAGCAGGAGTAAGGCTTTGCATGATGGAAGTACAGCAGGAGTAAGGTTTTGCATGATGGAAGTACAGCAGGAGTAAGCTTTGCATGATGGAAGTACAGCAGGAGTAAGCTTTGCATGATGGAAGTACAGCAGGAGTAAACTTTGCATGATGGAAGTACAGCAGGAGTAAGGTTTTGCATGATGGAAGTACAGCAGGAGTAAGGTTTTGCATGATGGAAGTACAGCAGGAGTAAACTTTGCATGATGGAAGTACAGCAGGAGTAAGGTTTTGCATGATGGAAGTACAGCAGTAGTAAGGTTTTGCATGATGAAAGTACAGCAGGAGTAAGCTTTGCAAGCATGTAAACAATCTCTTAGGAGTTGTAATAAGTGTTGGTTCCGAGAAGAACCAGTGATGAGATATCTCAACGTGTCGACCAGTATGTACTCTGATCATTAAACTGATCGATCCAAGTTCTTCTCAGAACCAACATTTATTACATCTCTTAAGAGATTGTTACATGGTGCTACCGCAAACCTTAATCCTAAGAAATGTTTATTTTTTTGTTTTGGGGGGGAGGTTTGAGTCGTCGTGTCAATGTCACACATTTATTTCCATTTTGTAACAACTTAATCCATATAGAGTACAATAGATTAAGTGTACATTTACAGATTATCAATATTAAGCACAGTTGACAATATATTAAGTGTAAATTATAGTTTGATAGGATTTGTACATTTTTAATGTTTAGATGAGCACAGGGGTTGAGGGATAGGGATGAAGGGTTAAGGGGAGAGTCCGAGACATATGATGGACAAAACAAATAGATGAACATGGTGATGATAATAAGATGGTCCTCACCATATACATGCTGTTCTCTTTCCTCATGAAGATGATCGTTCCTTTTGTGGTGAAGTAGTCAGGCTGCAAATAAAGAATAACAAATTAAGGGGTCAATCAAGTGCTTTGGAGTAAAAATTGTACATTGGGAGTGGTTCACACACGATTTGTTTTTTAAGAAAAATCAATATTTTTGTTTATCATTACAATAAATCAATAAAAACAAATCAGAAGGGAGAAAATAGTCTTGAAAAAAAAAGACTGTTTTATACAACAATTCAAAAAGGACACCGCTATAACATTTTCATCGTTGTTTAAGTAAACGTTTGGAGGAAGAGCTTGGAGTAAGTGCTTATTGGCTCAGTAATCAAATATGTATGCAAACTATTGAAATGATCACTGCAATCGGTGCTTGGATGAAATAATGTACAATATCATGTATTGTTAAAATACAATAAATGTTCATAAAAACTATTGTAAAGTGCCAAAATCCATCAAATTTTGATGCTCAAAGTGCTTCATTAGAACCCATTGTAATTTTAAAATACAATCAACAAAAGCAAATCTTTGAACAAATTTTTTAAAAAGTAGGTGAAAATCTTTGCCGACTGAGGTTTTTACTTTTTATTTATTCACACCCCTACCTTTTCTCCCTGTCCGAGATTTTGTGCGATCACCTCTTCCAGTGTCAGCCAGTTAGCACTCGCACCTGCACCTCCACCCATTCTCTGCCCAGAGATAGACTGGGCGTCCTTACTGTGGCCAACTTTGTCAAACCTTTACACAAGATGAAGATTAACAATTGAAAAATGTATTTTCTGAAATTTGGGAGATTTTACAGCAGTTAGTTAGTCCCTGTACAAATTTTTTTAACTGCACAGCAGGAATTCTGTAGACTTCCTTTGACTATTTTGAGGCATTTTCTCTCTGTGGATCAGTTTGGATTGGTGTTTTTTTCCTTCTTCTGTGGCTAGTTTTTTTTAGCTTTGCTTGGTTTTGTTTGACTCTGGCTCAGTTTGGTGTGGTGAGTTGTGGTTATTAGCTTGATTTGGTTTGGTTTTATTAGCTTGTTTTGGATTAGATTGGGTCTCTATCTAATCCTAAGTTTGGTTTGGCTTGGTCAATAGCAGGGTTGTGATTTGACAAAAGTTCAAAAAATCCTTTAAAAATGCCCCCTGAACCTCCTGGATGTTTAATTTTGGACGATTTACACATCCTCACAAACAAGAAATAGGCTACTTCTTTCTTTCCTTGGTGACTATTTTAAGAAAGTTTTGAGGCAAAGGACGATTTGTAAAAAATCCTTAGAAATCACAGGCCTGTAATAGTTTGGTGTATTCTGGTGTGGTAAAATTTAGTTTAAATAAGTTTAGAGTGTTGTGGAGAGAGTCGTTAGGTTTGGTTTTAATCATTTTAAGTCTTTTTAATAAACAAATTTGCAGAATCTTGGATAAAATGGATAAGTTGGTTTAAATTGGTTTAAATAGATGTTGTGGAGAGTTGTTTGGTTTGGTTTTAGTAATTTGAATTTTTTTTAAGAAACAAATTTGCAGAATCTTCATTCATGCTCCATGTCGACTTACCATCCCTTCAGAAGATGGGCCCTTGGTATGTCTGGGTTAATCTGTACAGTACTTGACATGAGAACAGAGAGAGACCTCCCACCAAAGTCAGACAGTCTTGCCCCTTTGACAGCGATGACTGGATTGTTTGTACCGTCAAACTTTTCAGCCTGCAGGAATGTGAAAATCAAGAGAGATGAGAATAATGCAGCAGAGACATAAATTATTTAAATCAGGGGTGTGATTTGACAAAATTAAAAATCCTGAAAAATGGTTATCAGGCCTGGGTCTTCCTTTGGTCTCGAGGACAAAGCCCCCATAAACCTCCTGCATGTTTAATTTTGGAGGATTTACAGACTCTCCACATCCCCACAAACAAGAAAGTAGATGTTTGGAGACAATACAGGCTACTTCTTTCTTTCCTTGGTGGATACTTCTCTTCTTTCAAGAACATGTTGAGACAAATGTGACTGGCTCTGGCAAAACCCTAAACTTGGACCCAATTTTCAAAAGTGACCTCCCAAATTTATCGTGAAAATTAACAATGTTCCCAACGCTTCAGGATTTTTCTTTTTCCATCAAAATCTAGAGAAAATGCTCCATATGGTGACATGAAAACTGGTCCCTCAAACTGGTCCCTGGGGTAAGTTTTTGAACTTTTCATGGCTGTTACGCATTGTGGTAAATGCCGAGAAGTTTCAGGTTTTGCCTGAGAAATCACAGGACTGTGGACGATCTTTACCTCATTTCCCCACAGTGTAAGAGTGACAATCTTCTCAGAATCATCAATGATCTGTAGCTCCCTTTTTGTCAGCTCACGGTTTGTAGTCTTAGTTGTTATTGTCGCTAAATCACCAGTGCTCTTCACAACGCCGATGATATCTGTAATAACAATTCAACACCTTGTAACCCAAATGATGATCTGGGGTGATGATTGGCTTTTCGCTGGGGTCACTGCTTGGAATCTGGGGGTGGGGGGCTTTGTACGTATGTATTTCTCTAATGGGGGCTGTGTACGTAGTGAAGGAGTCAATTTTTTACAGCCTGTAGTTTTTTAAACGCACATTGTGTAGACTCAGTCTGTGTGTACTAGTGTTCATTGAGAGGAGACTAACAAAATGTGCATGCACTACGTTTGTGCATATTTTCAGATTTCTTATCATTTGTTGCATGTAGATATAAACAGTTTTCACCAGGGATGAATGAACATCCATCAAATGCACAACTGTGTGTGTCTGTGTGCGTACATACAACAGATGGCCAACAGACTGCAATTAATGCCGGGAGTTACCGGATAGTTCGCTAACAGTTTAACTGAAACTTTCAAGGTCGGTTAAACAGATGGCCACACAAACTATGTGTATACTTTTTCAATTAAAAAAGCATCATTAACCTCCCCGCAATGAGTGTTTAATAACCATTGTGGCAAAAAAAGAAAGTCTAGACCAAGAAAATGGGCAGCAATTTCTTCCAAAATTGTTTTTTTTTCTTTTCTTAATATTGGTTTTGGTTTAATAGCTGGTTAACAAATTCATAAATGGTAAATGCAGTTTCAGTCGGTTAACCGGGTAACCGACGGAAACTGCAATCCAAACCATCTTGGACAGAAAGTTTAAAAGTCTATGTGTGATATAACGTTTATTTGAAGATTAATCATGTTTATCATTGACTGGCAATTTCTGACAATTTCGAACTACTTTCATTACCAGGGATGATATTGCGAGAAAATGAAAAGGTAGGGAAAATGCACATGGTGTACCACATGTATACAGACATGCAACTTTGTAATTGCAAAAAAAGAGGAAATGGCCGAGCACACAAAACTTTGTACAGTGTTTTTCAGTTTTCTATAGCACCATTATTAAAGAAAAAAAGAGGAAATCAGCTGATCAGCTGAAAAGTTGCATGCCTGTGTATATTTTGCCAATAAACTTAAGTTTGTTCTAATGTTGTCACTACTATGCTCTCCTGCTTTTATTGAATGGGTGCCCGTCCGTCTACAAAATATTACAAGATTAAACTTGGAAGAAATAAATACAACTAAATTTCAAGAAGCTTTTTAAAAATTTCCTTTATTCTTATTCACAATTGCTGAATATCCAGTATTTTCAGATAGATTCAAAAGCTTCTTTATTGGCTTTCAAATAATATGTGACTGGCTCTGGCAAAACCCTAAACTTGGACCCAATTTTCAAAAAAAAATAAAAAATAAAAAAATCAGAACAAAATTCTGATTTCTACAAATCTGGTATCAAATGAAAGAGGAAAATCTAGAGAATCAAACTATACCAAAATCTCACTTTTGAAAATTGAGTCCAAGGTTCGGGTTTTGCCAGAGCCAGTCACATAAGTTCCAAGTGATCTGTGGGCTAATTAAGCATTGTAATTTTGAAGTGTTTACGTATTTTCTTCACAGTTCATTGGTTGACAGAATTAGAAAAGCAATGAAATATACTAGATGCAAATTAAATAACTTGTACACTCTTGGTAAATTGTCTATAAATGCATCTATACTTTATAAGAATCAAGGGATGTGTACAGAAACCAACCGGTGGACATTTCCGCTCAATTTACTGTGTCATTATCAAGAAAATAGTGAAGATGCATCTAGATTGGCTTTCACAATTATTTCATAACATTGAACACTTGCAATAATTTTTTTTCAGGTTGCTATATATGCGCATGTATAACTTGCATGTGTAGTCAAATTTTTCCTGAGGCCTTAAAACAAAATATTATCAATTGGCAATTTCTTCCTCACCAAATTTTTGTTGAGCAGATACACCTAGTGAAAACCTCTATTTAAAAAAGAAATTAGTTTTGAAGCATGCAGATTCAATATACTTTAATTTTCAATAAACAAAAACAACCAAGTTGAAGCAAAATATGCAAATATATCATTTGATCTAGCTGGATCTACTTTTCCATATTTATTCCATCGAAGAACTGATCTTTCAAATGATGAGCAATGAATACAAAAATTGGGACAATCCACTATAGAGTCAACTTCATTCATGTACAAAATCCTTTTTCTTTTATAATTCAGCGATCTGGCTTGCTTGTTTCATCTTCTCCTATCATTGTTCCTTCCTCTTTTATTGTCGGACCTTCCTTGTCTTTGTTCTCTTCGAGTTGGGTTTTGTCTAGTCCCCTGTCTTCCTCCTATGGTGCTCAGTTCATGTACAGGAGATGACCTGCGATCCTCACCTGGCCTTTGCCCTTCACCTGGCCTTTGCCCTTCACCTGAACTTTGACCTTTACTAAGCTCACCAGACACTCTTGCATGTGTCATTTCTTCAAGTGTCTGCATATATTCTGCAGAAAAATCTGAAGTTTGGGAGGCATTCACTGCAGGAAATCTACCTTGTCTCCAATCATCAGGTGTTGCTTGAGATCCTACAGCACCCTCTGTTGGCAACCATTGTTGGAGTCCTGTATGTACACTCTGATGATGGCTCGAAGATGCCCGTGTTCCTCCGACTACAGTCCACTCATCTACGTCCTCTTCAGGTTGCTGCTCCTCAAAAGTGGCCCCTTCAGGTGTGGTAGTCTCGTCAACAGGCCATCCTCCTTGTGCTCCAGTCCCCGAGTAGCTCTGCTCCTGCATATGCTGGTCGGTAGCTGCGCCAGCTTCAGAGTCATAGGACACTGGATAGCCATACTGCTGGAGAGAGAGACTAACAGACATCTGAAGTGTCTGACTTATCTCCTGCAAGCTTTGAAGTATCAGCTTTGAGTCATTGCCACGTTGCTCTTCTCCATGCAGACGGTGGCGCTCAACTTGAAGGCAGTCTCGATCTACTTCCAGGTGCTCTCGTTCAAGATCAAATCGACGTTGATCTAGTCCCAGCTGATCTCGCTGAAGCTTCACTTGTTCTTGGAATGCTAGTAGTCTTTCGCGTTCTATTTGTAAACGATCTTCGCCCATCTGAAGTCTTTCCTGTTCGAGAAGAAGACGCTGCCGCTCACAATCAAGACGTTTCCGTTCAAGTGCAAGCTGTTTGCGTTCGAACTCAAGATGATCTTGCTGCAACTCTACATTGTGATCCTGTTGATCATAGAGGTCCGTGGATGACAAGGTTGAGGGTGAAGACTGAACCTTTGGCTTTGTTTGCGAGTTGGTCCATGCCTTTTTAACTGATTTTGGTTTTGGTTTTGTGGTTATCTTTAGAGTATCACTTGATCCAAGATTAGTTTGGGATACACCCTGGGGTTTAGCATTTGATGTGGGCTCTCTGGCCGTAATGGAAGTTGTGTCTCTGGATGGTTTCATCTCAAGGGTGGCAGTAGTGTTTGGCAAGAGTTCTTCTGGGCTAGACTGGGCAATGAGATTATCAGTGATTGGCTTCTGCTTGATATTATCCAAGTTGTGTTTGACAACAAGTTTGTTTTCAAAAACCTCAGGGACAGGTTCCTCGGTGGTTTTCATTTCAGTTGTCTCTTGTGAGTCCTTGTCAGTGACTGGCGTTTGTGAGGCATCACAACAAGGCTTTGGATCCATTTCCAACTTACTACCTGGAATAATGTTAGAAATGGTCCTTGAGTTGTCTTCAACATCAGCAGCAACTTGGGGATCTAGGACAAATACCAAGGCAGTCTGTGCTTCAGCACCTTCCAATAATATGGGTTTACTGACAGCATAAGACTCTGCATCCAAATTGACATCAAGCTCTTCAGATGATCGATTTTCATTTTTTAACTCGACCTCGACTTCTGCTGCAGACCCTGTGTCTGTCTTTGCATCTTTGCCTGATTCATGCTGTTCTTCTGTGCTTGGTACACAAACATCTTGCATGTTCATTGTGGGCGGCTCATCAAGTTTTGAGACGGATACACTCTCTTCCTTAACAGCATCATCAGTTGTATCTAACTGTTTTACATCTGGAGAAACTTTTTCATCATTTGAGGGCAAGTGAAGTTCACTGAGCGACTGAGTGATATTCCCTAAACTGCCCGACTGGTTAATCAAACTCTGTTCTGTTTCTCCAGACCTTAAATCAGGAAGAGATGCCACCCCACTCTCCGAGTCGGAGCAATCACCATCATCAGAATCATACATTGATTTGTCTTCACCATCAGCCTTGGATGTGGGTTCTGACTCTGTCTCTGTGATTGACTTGGGGTCCGATTCAGATTCAAGATTTTCAATGGATGTGTCATCTTTGCAACCCCCCTCATTTACGTCTCCCGCCCCTGGTTCTTTTTTCCCCCGTTCTGAATTGGCTTTGCCTGCTGAGACGGAATCTGGAATATTATCCTGTTCAGAGGTTGGTGATTGTTGCTTGGCTCGCTTACGCCGTTTACGGCGACGGGATGAATCTCCACCACCGGTGGTCGCTGTAGTATCTTCTGTAGGGACTGCGGCTTCTTCTGCAGGTGCTTTATTGTCAGTTGATGTCGGTTCCGTGATGTCTACAGATGTGTCCCCAGAGACTGCTGATGTGTCAGTTGACTGTGCTCGACTTTTTGCTCTCTCTGCCTTCTTTCTTATACTTGTCAATGCAGCAGCACGTCTTTGATCTGTCTGTCTTGGATCCGAAGGACCAGTGCACGTATTGCCAGCTTTGGGAGGCTTCACATCTGCTGTAATGTTCCGGATGTGCTGTGCCAGAAGAGCAAGTTCTGGTTTGGCATTCGGCTCCATCTCTGGTGAATCATGATTTCTTGGGCATGCTGGGGAGTGGACATGTGTACTCACAGATGCTGCTTGAGGTGTGGGGGATGGTGTGGGGGATGGTGTCGGGGTACTTGAGGTTTGGGTAGGAGCTGTCGTAGATGGCACTGTGGATCTAAACACAGGGACTCCTTGCTGCCCATGCATGCATTGGCCGGTCCCTGAAGGGGCAGGCGGGGTGTGTTGATAGAAACGGACCACTGGTGTCGGTGGGTGTCCTGGCCGGTACTGAAACTGAATCTGAAATGCAGTTTTGCTGCTGACTGTTGAGGTTGTTGTGGTCGTCCCTGTTGCTGACGACACTGTAGTTGGTGCTCTTGGACCCATTGTAGGATGGTGATGGTGCATAACGTATGTCGATGTTGTTGAGGTTGCGGCAGTGGATGAGGACATTGCAGTTGGTGCATTTGGCTGCAAATCCCTTGGACCTTGTGCTGGATGGTGATGGTGATGGTGATGGTGCATGATGCCTGCCGAAGTTGTAACTGTTGCCGATGGTGGCAGTGTAGCCCTCGTTCCCAGAGCAGTATGTTGATGGTGCATGATGCGTATCATTGGGGTCATCCCTCCGATACTAATTGTCTGTTGGTGGGTCCCCGCAGGTCCGGGTACCATAAATCGCTGGGAGGCAACAACGGGAAATGCTGGTAACATGTGATGTGTTACTCCCTCGCCAGACCCTGGATGCTGCATGAAGGCGATTTGATGGCCATGGCTTTGGCCTGCTGCTGTCTGGTGAGCTTGCATTTGACTCTCAACGGTTGTTGCCACAGATGGTACAGGTGTAACAGTTGCCGTCGGTTTCTTAGGGGGCTGACTATTTATGGATTCCTCTGCTGTATCCTCTGCAACATAATGCAATCAAAAATAACGAGCTTAATACCCTTTTCAGAAATGTTTTTTTGTTAATGTATATAACAAATTAACATACTACATATTAAGCCTACACACTTAGGTTTAACCTGTAACCAGTCAATCAGTACCAACAAGATTTACTTTTCAAAATATGTTATAATTCTTCAATAAAATTGTATTCTGTATAATTTGAACTCATTTTCTTCCTCTGACAGAACAAATCACATTTATAAAAAAAATAGTGGGTGCATTTAAATATGCATTTTCAGAGAGTAAAATTCCAATTTAGGGGATGGAATGCTAGACAGTGCCTAAACGTTATAAATCATACATCCCTTTACAATAATTAGTTTTTGTTTTAATTATGTAAAAAATACTTGTAAGTTTAAAAGTCCATACCTTTTTCCTACTGTCTTTTTTCCTCTTGAGATACAAATCCTGGGGTGTCTCGAAATAGAAGCAATGAAATTAGTTTGTTTGTTTCAAAGAGTGAGGCTTTCGCATACCACATAGTGTGATGCAGCGCATACAAATTCAAGCAATTGCGGCAAGCAAAATAACAAACAAGAAAATAAACCTTTTGCTCAGGCTTGCTCAGAGTGACCTTAGATAATTAATCCATTCAGATAGTTATTACAATTCAAAAACAATTTAGTTTGGTCTTATTTTACCAGCATTTCATCCCCCATTTTGGTTTCTCAAGACACTATTTCTCTTCTTACCAAGCATAGCATCCTTGTTCATGCTTTCAAGCTGGGATACGGTTTTGAAGTCAAACTGCATCGTTGGGATAGACTCGTCCTCCTCCTCGCATGGTACCACTGTCGTGTCGTTGTTGAACGTCATCTCGTAGTCATTGGTGATGGAGGTGTACTGTCTGTTTGCCGTCTTGAGGCTGCCGCGTGATATATAGTACACCTGCAACAAAAACCATAAGTTTATGAATTTATAAGCCTTTTTTTTACAGAGCTGTCTAAGTGACCATCTAACAAACTTAACGGAGTTGGCCATAATGGACAGATGACCACAATGACTAGCTTCCAACATCTGTTAATAACATTTTTAAGCTGAATAAAGCACGCAAAACAAAAGATGCTCAAATTTAAAAAAAAAATTTTTTATGGTTGGTTACCGTAAGGCTAAAAAAGATTCCGGTTTCTGGTCTCCACACGCGTTGCCTCAGTTTTAGTATTCTTTTTCTCCTATGAAACTATGTCTAGTAGCACTGTATTTGAAATGACTTTTTCACATAGGGGTATGTTTGCCCAATTTGTGAGACCTCTCTTAGCAATCATATTTTGCGTATGGGAAATTTGGCCTGGTTCCAATAACCCTGTATACATGTTAACATGTATCACTTAAAAAATACAGATAACCAAAAACAAACTCAAAAAGGACGTCACCGCACCGATTTTGAAGCCGACCTACGACAAGAGTGTTATTTTTTTGGCCTAAAAGGAAAATAAACTAATATTTACAATTCTCTATTACTGTGTATGAATGTTAATTCCCTTTTGGTAAATTTCTCAAAATCTATCAAATGTATGCTCAAGGCAATCCTCGAAATTCCCACTTACCAAAGGTAAGTAGATTTTTCAGGCGGTAAGTGATTTTAAAAAGCTGGTAAATTGCAGGGTAAGTGGATCTATCCATGTTTTTATGTCATGTCCCGCAACAACATGCCCATACACTGAAATTGAGTACGCGACTTTTGGAAATGGTTAAGTGAAAACAAGGATGGGTAAAGGCTGGGTAAGTGACAAAAAAAAATTAATTTTGAGGCTTGGCCTCAAGGTCAAACTTATACCTACACAATTTTCAGAGAAAGTTTCATTAAAAATCTGTATTGTCTCACCTTTCCGACCTCAATCAAGTCAAAGAATTTGTCGCACTGTTCTTTGAATGCCGTAGCCCTGATTTCACCCGACTGGTCACAGAGATCCATGGAGAACAGCTTGCCTTCCCCTCTAGAGTTGCTCCAAGTACGGATGTCAGACTTGTTGGAAACACGAGCCTTGATGGTCCATCTTTAAGAAAGTAAGTTTGTATTTGGAGTGTCATTCAGGTACCAGTTTCATAGAGCTGCTAAGTATACAGTCTCTCATTTGTATACTTACTTCTGCCTTGCCAGTAACTTTTAGCTTCCAATCAATCATGCTTAATTGGCGAGGCAGAAGAATACCTTATTTCATAATCATAATTTCTTTGAAATTCTACAATTTTGCTGTGCAGATACCATCATAACTATTAATATAAAACAGGAAACTCTTGGAAGTGAATAACACTTTAAAGGTGCTATGAAATGCAATTTTATGTAGATACATATTTTAACAAAAATCCATGGTTGTGGACATTATGAAAATGGGAGTCTATTTTTGACGTAAAGTGAAGATTGCGTACACTGCTTAAATTTGTGAAAATATTCATGCTTATCCTTGACACACGAGGGTGCTGTTTTGTGAGAACACAAGAAGAGCTCCCCCTTTAACTGTGCTCACTACCCACCTGTTCTGGTAAGGTGTCAGACTGCTGATTGGCTGAGCTTGTTTTGGCGGACTCATCCCTGATGATGAGCCTGCACCTCCAAAGTTTTGAGACTGCTTGTTAAAATTCCCGCCGGTGCCAGAGAAGCTGCCAGCCTTAGCCACAGACATTGGTGAGGCTGAATTTGTGGGGGGAAAAAACACAATTTAAATATTTTATTTTAATATTAAATACAAAAATAAGCACCCCTTTTCCCCAAACCAGATTTAATTGACCACAAAATTAATTCTGATCCCCAAAATGTGTAGATCCATTGAAAATATTCTTACAGGCTTCACTTCAAAACAGTGCTCCCATGTAATGGCCAAGCTTAATAAGAACATTGTGTGAACTTAAGAATAGTATTGGAAAACGAGTGTCGATGTCAGTAATAAGAAAACAAAAAGATTTTTTGTATTCATGAAATTTTTCTCTCATGAAAAAATTTAAAGCACCTCAGAGATCAAGATATCAAGGGATGTTTTATACCATCATCAACTTTAATTCTATGTAAAAAAAAAAAAAAAGGCCAATTATGTTTTTTGAGATTAACCCTAACTCCCTAGGCCCATTTGCTTAGACATAACCTGAATCCTCCAAAATCCTTCAATACTAGTGTTAAAACCTCATATGACCTGAATCCTTCAAAATCCTCCAGTTTTTGGTACTTTGTGCCACTTGCCTGAATCCTCCAAAATCCTCCAGTGACAGGTTTAGGTAATGGAATTTTTGGGTATGGTGCTGGTGGAAGAAATTATTTTTTACTGGATGTTTATGTTTTGGAGGCCACTCCCAACCACTAAATCTAACCCTTGACCCTTTAACCACTGTAAATATATGCATATGAAAACATGTATACCTGTGTTTTCCTATCCGTTTGTGTACAATACTTTATTACTGGAGGGACTGCCTATATGTGGTATGTACAATACTTAGTTTGGGGGAGGGGGGGGACTGCCTATATGTGCTGTGTACAATACTCAGCTGCTGGGGGGACTGCCACTGCCATTAGAATACAGACTATGTACCACAGGTCTTTCTAATCTGGCCCAGAGCCAGGGACCTTCCCAATTAACAGTGTCCACTGACCCAAGCAATAACTTTGCAATACCTACCCATGTAAAATAAACCTGTACATGTACATGTACGCACACATGATGTGGGCATATAGTAAACGAAGGACCACTACCATTGATATGCACATTATACATGGATCTTTGTGACCAGCACTGGAATACATAATACAGACTATGTATGCACAGGTGTTTCTAATCTGTCATCACCGTACATGGCCTGGGCCAGGGACTGTCCCTGCATGGAGCAATGAAAAGTGTCCACTGATTTAAGCATGAACCATGCAATACCTACATGTAAAATAAACCTGTACATGTATGTACTAAAATAAGCAATAATCTCAATCCTCCAGAATCCTTTTATGGAATGAACAGCATGTAACCTTAATTCTCCATTATCCACCAAGCAAATAATCACAACCGCCCTGAATCCTTCAAAATCCTTCACCGCTGCAAAGTTCACATAACCTCAATCCTCCATTTTCATCCAGTGTCAAAAATAGCCTGATAACCTCAATCCTCCAGAATCCACCAAGCAAATAATCACAACCGCCCTGAATCCTTCACCGCTGCAAAGTCCACATAACCTCAATCCTTCAAAATCCTTCACTTTGGCAAAGAGGATTTTGGAGGATTTGGGATGGTTAGGGTTAACAAGTGTCTAGGGGCTTAAAGATGGTCCAAACATGGATGATCGCATAGTATGAGCCAGCAATACCTAATGTTTGCTAAATGGAGACCCCGTTTTATATTAAGTTAAATATTTGGACACCCCGATTTTCATATAATAACAAATTTGGATGCCCTATTTCCAAATCCTTATACCCGGAATGACCCCTTCATTAAATTGATCACCATTCTTATCGTCAATCTACCTGCTGGCTGTCGGATTGGTGTATGCTGTTGTAGTCGCTGTGCTGTTGCTGCCTGCTGTCCGTTGGTGCTACCACCCAATGGCAGGGCGATGGGATTGCCAATCTTTCCTCCAGCTTGAGATGCCGAGGCTACTATGGACACTTCCAGGACTATAACCACCCGTCTATAATCACAAAACATGCAAATGTTACAACATTTAAAGTAAAGACTTGACAATGAAGACGATCAAAGCATACTGATCGAAACATCGAGTTGTAACCTCCAGTTCTTTTCAAAACTAATTACTTCTCTTTTGAGAATTTCACATGGTGTCACCGCAAACAGTCCTTACTTTTCACCATGCAAAGCTACAAATATTAGTTACATCATTTGAAGAATGATCCCACATGACAATCCGACATGCACTTTAGCATCCGAGATAAGTTTTGTTAAATCAGGCCCTGCCCGAGAATGTTTACTTTTGAATTCAGTTGAATTATCATTTTTACATTTTAAATCTTGTTGCCAATTTTTTCCCTCCAAATTTCATTGTACCATGCCCATGCAGAAATGTAGAAATAATCGTACCTGTTTCCAGCCATGCTGTTGCAGACATACCGTTCCAGACAAATCACTGTGTTAGCCTCCAGCTGTCCATCGGTTACCATCTGGTTCAACTGCACAGCCAACATGGCTGCCCAAAAAAAACGAAGAAAAAAAACATATTGTTAAGCTGTTTGAACACGAAACAATTTTGAGTGCCTAGCTAACCTGAAGGCAGACTACGAGGTCTGCCTTCAGGTCCATATTTCAGTTTAGGACCCTCACGGTTGTCTAAAGGTCAAAATGATCTCTCTTATATAATCTGGTTTTAAATGCAGAAACATAAGCTAACTTTGAAGTATTTCCTTGTTAAAGGTGCAGTATCATTACGATCAGAGAATACTCTCATCAGGGCATGGAATTGGTGTCCTAGTTTAAGATGAACACGGTGACTGAAAATAACTGGCTCATTTATGCAGCTGCAACGGTAATGACCTCATCATGTGGGGTATTAATTTCAGTCACTGAGTTAATCTAAAACTAGCACTCAAATTCAAAGATGATATTGTCTCTTTAAACAATTGTTTAAAAAGTCTTTACAATTTATACTGATTTTCTTAATTAAGTTTCATTTTGTACAGGACCTTTGTGACTCGTATCTCTGATGCAAACTCATCCTTCAAAAGAGTATTTTAAGGGGCAAAACGGCTAACAACTGTATTTCAGAAAAACTTGTGATAACATTTTCTCAATTTTACAGCTGATTCAGATGCTGATAATATGCTGGCATGTACTGCTATCACGTATGTAGTTATTACAATCATCAATCATCTGCCTACTCAGCCCAACGGTTGGATAAATAGCCGCTTCTTTACCTGAATTATTGTGAACACCATCGGAGAGAAGTATTCTGTAGCGGTCAACAGCATTGTTGGTGGCCGCAGTGGGATTCAGTTTCTTCAGTGCCTGGAGAAGTTTCAACAAGAAACCAATATATCACTTGTTGAAATCTGAACAAGGACTAAAAGCATGATGTGTTTGTTGTTATTTGTGTACACCATGATTTTTAAAGACTTTGAGACTAAACATTCAAATTCAACGATCTAAAGGGAATGTACAGCATAATGGCAAAACAACTTCTTAGTCTAAGAGACAAGGGCCACAGTCATGGTACAGCCAAGCCTTTGAGAAGCCCGGCCAGGCCCAGGCTTTTCCCCTGCCTACTGGCCTATATAATGAGCTCCGCTTGCCTGGGCTAGGCCCTCCAGAAGCCCAGGTTATGTTGATTGGCAGGTACTGTATTGTTACAGGATTAGGACTCACAAAAGACAATTAGGAGGCCAGGTAGCCTAGGCCTGACCAGGCTTCTCAAAGGCTTGGCTGTACCATGACTTTGGCCATCCTCCCTAAGCTTACTCTCTTTTAATCAAGATTTACATTTAAAAACCATCCCATGTAAGTTTCAGCTTCACGTGAAAATAGACAAAATGCATTTAAGAAATTTTGTACTCATTCTAATGTGGAATTTAGTAAAGAGAATCTTTCCCAATTTTAGTATTATTTTCTAGCAAGCCATTGCACAAGACAAGACAGTTTATGCTACTTCTCTATACAGTTTACTCTGAATTCTCAGGGGTCGAAACTTGAATTTTATGGTAGTCCTTTTTTTTTTTAGTAGTCCTGAAAAAAGGTGAATATAAATACAATAAAAAGAAATGAACCGTGAGCTGGTGAGCAACATGCCGAGATCATACTGAATGTTTTTTGCATATTTTTGTTAAATTTTTTTCACTAGCCCATCAGACTACCCAAAGCCCAGCAGCTAGTAGTCCCGCTGCTAAAACCACTAGCCGCGGACTAAGTGTTAATTTGGACCCCTGATTCTTATATGCAATAGTAACATAACAACCAAAAAAATGTTTGTAAAGTGCAAAAAAATCCAGATGAGCAACTTACCAAAAGCTGGAATATGGGTTTGTCCATTTGAACACCATCATTGATTGCCTGGGACAAATTATAGGGTGAAATGTTGATAGTTACATGCATTGTCAAGAAGAAAAATACCACCATTAACCCTAACCCCCTAGGTATTCTGGCTAGGAACCTTCCGGATTCCTCCAAAATCTATCAGGGCACTTAGGGCATGTTTCCAAAAGTACACTGATGGATTTTGGAGGATTCAGGAAGGTTCCTAGCCAGAATACCTAGGGGTTGGGGTTAAGGTTAAAATTATTGTTATTTTCCACACATGCTAGCCTTTACTAGGGACCCATGCCTACAAGTACAAGCTTTGCTTTTAAAGGGCCCCTTCTGCAGATCACTCCTTTAGACCATGTTTAGACATAGGCCTACATGCATATTTTTATGTTAAAATGTACATGTTAATTTTGTTTGTGATTCTGTAGAGAAATAAATTTAAAACGGTTACACAAAACAGTTGGTAATATAAAATGCAGGGATGCCAGTCGCTCTTTTCTCCAGAACCTGATTTTTTTTTTCCCCGCAAAGGAAGAGTGAACGTTCATTCATTCATGCGCATGGAAAGAAAATATACCTCGTTGTCTTTTGACTCAAGCCAACCCCAATTGACGAGGGCCGCGAAACGCAATCTTTATGATCACGTTGCGATCACCATGTACCGTATACAACACACACAGACCCACACGCACCCACACCCACCGTTTCCAATATGGCAGAGCAATGGACTAATCTTTAAGACGTTGCTCGTTATCTCGCTAGGCCTACTAGGTCCTAGTACTATCGTTTTTCCATTGCATGAACCATCAAAAGCTACAACGTGATCATCTAAGTGAGCGAACGCTGGTGAAATGACCGAGTGCATTATGCGATGGCATAAAAAAGAAAAGGTAAGAATGTCTTGATAATCAAGACTAACTGAGCGCGCTCTGTCAAGGTGATTTTTTTCTGGCCGGATGAAAGACGGACCAATAAGGCTTATCGCAAATAGCAGCTGCAAGGAATTGTGGGATGTCTGTGGGCTCAACAGCGCCACTGAGTGCCGCGCAGACAAAAAATATTATTGACGTCACAAAAGCTGCGCCAAACAGATGCCCCAATTTGTATCCCTGTATGCTTTGCGGCAGTTGCTTCTGTGCTATATTAGCGATAAACCATGTAAACCTTATTATGGATTTCTTTAGCTGAAAAACTGGCATCCCTGAAAATGTTACAAAAACCATGCACGGCATTAGCTGCAGTTTACTGTTTCTCTGTAACGTCTTGTCTTTGGGGTCTGATCATAGTGATATGACAGCAAAGACAAGACGACATAGGACGGTTTGACTTGGTAGAGATACACTGCCAACTGCATGCAGCTATCATGACAATTATTAACATGCACTGCCACTGCCATGAATGACTGAATGACTGCAGAGACGTGATCCAGAGTGCAGTTTAAACCTTGTAATTGTATTGTCACAAAACTGGGAAATAGCTAAACAAATTCAACAATGTTCAATCATATTTTCTACCTTCAAGGCTCCAGACGATAGTTGAACACTCATTTTGTCTCACCATAAACAAAATGCTGAAAAAGAACTAGAAAGAACAACTAAATTCTTATTTTCGCTCTGATCTCCCGCCATGTACAAAATTCAATGGCGCGCTGTGTGATGTGTTATGTGCAATACGTATTCAAAGCGCATGCGTGTGCGTACAACCAGGATAAACGACGGCTGCTGCATGTACGTATTTCTTTATTTAAATATTATTTTGTTTGACAACCAATGATCTGCCTGGAAAAAGAATGTCATCCTGCAACAATCTAGGTTTTACCTGACCAATGAAATTATCAATGGAAAAAAATATATATGGCTCAAGGGTATTTTCCTGAACACTGAATGGTTTAAATATCTGTAAAGCTGTCGAGGGTATTCATTTTTCCATAGAAATAATTTTAAGTTTTAACTGTGGTGCTGTCATTTAAAAGACAATTTGAATTGTTAATTGTACCAACATGACAGCACCTCACATTTCAAGGTATATTTGATACCATCAACTTAACACCATGTAAGTTTCATGGCCATCAGTGATTTTTTTTCCAGCTGTATCCTTGTACTTTTGTATTTAAGTCATCTTGTTTTTATGTATCAGCGCCATTATCACTTTAGTGGATTTTTGCGCTTTATTAATTTTCATTATTATTATTATTATTAGGTGTTTGGGTTGGTGCCCAAACACCTCTTGATATTGTTCGGGTTTTTTTTTTCTTCTTCTTCTTCTTCTTCTTAATAAGAATTATCCAGAGACAAAAACATAGTTGCAGAGTTCACAGAACCTTAAAACTTCACACATATTTAGACCTTAACATGTCTTTTTATGTCAAATTGTGACGTCATAGTGAGATCATCAGATATCGAATTACACTAAATCAAAGTTTAATATTTTCAAAAAATCATATCTCATGAACCACAAACGATATTTTCACAGTCTTTGCACCATGTTATAGATCTTTAATTATGTGATTTTTCGTACACAGACATGACCCCAATCCGACCTCTCCTTCCGGTCGAAACCGGAAGTTGAAAATTTCTAAAGATTTCAAAAAATCATATCTCATGAACCACAGAAAATATTTTCACAATCTTTGCATCATCTTAAAGACGTTGAACTATGTCACATTCCTTACACAGACATGACCCCGATTTGACCTCTCCTTCCGGTCGAAAACAGAAGTTTAAACGAACAACTATTCAGAAGCACAGCCATACTGACGTTCTCTTACACACAGACATATCGGCCTATAGTGTGTGTATATGCATTATCTAATTAGAATAGAATAGTTCGAGTTTACGAAGACCGCGCAGGTCATGACCTGCCATGCATATACGCGCACAGTACCATGCAGCAGCAAAAACAATGGCTTCCCTGAGTGTCGGGCCCGTCTGCAGAAAATGCGTCGCAGAAAATGTACTATTAATAATAATTTGTCTAGCATGGAATCCAAATTTTTATCATTTTTGGAAATGAGTTGGACAACGTTTCTTTCATGTGCAAGTGGATGGAAGCAATACTAGACGGTATGGTTGAGTGTGATATTGCCAATGTCCATGTCTAACCATCGAGCAAGGAATGGTCTAATTACGTTAGGGCTGTTGGAGCTACATAACATACGTCGCTGATAATGAACGATCACAGAATCTCTGTTACAGCTAACGTTACAGGTAATGTAGGAATTAATTTTAAAAGAATTTGAAAAATATCTGGACCTAATCAGACTACATATTTTTTGTAAAATAGTTGGACTTAGGCCTATATGAAAAATATCCTTGACAATTTAACTTATGATTATGTCGTCAGACTTTTAATATCTCATTGTGGTCTGTCCCTCAGTATCGTGTCTGTTGTTGTTGATATTATTATCATACTTTTTTAGTGACAATTTCAAAAAAAGATCATTCCTGGTGATTATTTTCAATAGTTACCATGTTAATACCTTGACCAACAAAATAAACTATAACCCTAACCACCCCAAATCCATCAAAATCCTGAAAGGGGCACTTTTTTGGGAAAACATCAGCACTGTTGAAAAATGGGATCTTTATAATGGAGTTTTATCAGATACTTAAAAGTAATACTAGTTGCACAAACATAACTTTGTACATGAGCTAAGAATATTCAACTCTTGGCGGTGTGAATATTTATGGAAATGAATTTTAAGCTGAATTAAAGTTTTGGGTTATTTTTTCATAGTGTATATAATGAAGATGGATGCTGACTTAATTATTTATTATCTGACATGTATGGATGAATAGCCGACATTCCTAAAATTAATTACCATTTGATTAACAGATTTATGGGTACCACTCTGAGTGGTACAAATGCTTCCATGCCATTTGCAGGGCTGAGAGGAAGAAATAAGAAGAAACAGAAACATCAAGGTAGGCAAATATTGAAAAATTCGGGTAGAATGTCGTATCCGACCGCCACTTTTTCTCATTCAATATAACCAATAAAGTAATCTTACCTACCTCGTAAGGTGAAGAACATATGGATGATGATGGACATATACTTCAAATTATTCCAGGATATTTATTTCATGAAAAATCAGCCATTTTGGTATACGATGAATTCCTCAGTCATGTCAGTCTGATGTAAACTCCACAATTAGTGACCAACACAGTCATTGTACATGTGCAGTGGCAACTATAATATGATCCTTCTATTTTTAGAAGGAAATAAAGTCCGAAAACCATCATAAAAGTGGATTTTAAAGATAGTTTCACTTTCTGTACCACCAAAAATTGATAGAATAATTTTTAACTGGTTAGTGGTTGCAAAAAAATTCCAAAAAAACCCTTAAAAAGTGGCGGTTGGATACGACATTATTTCCAAAAATTCAATCAAGTTTCAAGTATGCAGTAAACTTGGGCGATAACGATTTTTTTTTATCCATGATATATCGGCAAACATATATTGCAATTTTCAATAATATCGCAATTCTTTTTTTGCATTCATGCATGATTGCTTTAGAGCCAATAACCACAGGTACATGTATGTACCCCTCTACAAGTGTCACAATAAATTGCAAATTCATTTGCAGAGCGTGTATGTACTTCTGAAGTAGTTTGCTTTTGTTTCTCATTTCTAAAAGCTCAAAAGACATGATTTTATTTCCATGGAATTTCTGACTTGACTCACAATGTCGATTTATATTTTATCGTGATATATTTGTATTCGCGATTTGCCGATATGCCGATAACGTAAATATGTTCTCGATATTGTAATCGAATAAAAAAGTTATCGCAATATTCGATATCGTGTTTATCGCCCAAGCTTAGTTTGCAGTAAAATTGTTTCTAGTTATATGTTGCTTTTTCGTTTCTTTCTATCTGTTTACCTTGTCTTGTGTGTTTACTTTTGTTAATTTTCACTCTCTTTTTGTCTACAATGCCCATTCTCCTTACTCACTTATTCCTCTATTTCTATTAAATATTTATCATTCTTTCTTCATACATATTCAGGTCAACATGAGGTCGAGCGTTAAGAATGCAGCACTGAACCCCAGAGAAGAAAACTGTGGTCTTCATCAGAGTTACTCCCTGACAAACCGAGAAAAATTGAGAAAAAACTGATAAGTATTCACAGTGCCAAACCTTGATTGCATGCCAACTGTTTGAAGCAGCCCAACGGAAAGATGAGAGGTTACTTTTGCAAATCGAAGATAAAGATCTTGTGGGTTTAGAAGTTTGCTATCATTGTCTTTGCTATAATGAGTATGTACCCAATTCTTGACAAGGCCAGATCCATCAGATGAAATACCTATTTGGTACAATGATGCATAAATAAAATTCTGTGAAGAAGTCATCCAGAAGAGAATAATAAAAACAATGAAATTCTTTTCACAAAGTCATTACATCGTAAGTTCATCAAGTATGTACAAGAAGTGGAGGGAGTTGACTGGAGTTGACCCACAATCTGAAAACACGTCTGAAAAGTACATTTCCTACACTGGTAATTCATAGATCATTTACTAAGAATACAATTGACTTGGTGTACAGCCAATCTCTCGCTGCAAAAGAACTGGTAGAGACTGCAGTTGGCTCAGATACATTATGTACTGATACTGATATACACTCACTGGCCATAAGTATGGCAACACACACCAAAGTGCAGTTTGGAGAACTGTGTTACAATAATTTATTTTATTTTATTTACACTACTTAAGACTTCTTGAAAGTGCCTGTGTTTTGAAGTCAATGTTCTTTTTTACTGTTCTTGCTCGGAAATTATGTAATACACGATCGATGAAATCAGATTAAATGATCATCTCACCTGTTACTGTAAAGTGCTATTTTGAGCATGTTGCAATACTTTTGGCCAGTGAGTGTAGACAGCAGTGAAGGTGCTGGAGAAGCAGAGAGATTTTCACATGAAAGTGCCTATCTTCACACACTCTTCAATGCATCAGCTGTACTATATAATACACTTATAATGAAGAAATCACATGGCATTACAGCTACCCTGGCCATCAACTTCAGATGACTCATCCTTGCAGACTGCTTAACAAATGAGCCAGTAATTTTCAATCACCCGCTTTGTTCATCTTACACTAGGACACTCATTCCATGACCCATTGAAAGTCTACTCTGATTGAGATGATATTGCCCCTTTAACCATTATCTTTAATTGAAAAATTCTGTTGACTTTCTTTTCATGCACCAGTAAAAGGTTTTTTTTTTAAGTGTGCTAAAGGTTCAACAATACTAGCCAAAACCAATTAATGCCAGGGACTACAGGTTCACTTGTTGGAATATTTAGTCCTTCAGAAAAAAAAAATATTTTCATTGCAAATTAGACCTTGAAGTTTGGATAACCTTTATCCTGTATGAAATGGATTATTATTGATGGGTGCAAAAATGGATGGAAAAGGAGTATCATGACCATGACAAAATAAAGCAGAAGTGTCATACAAAAGATAAATTTGTTTTGCATTTCCTTTATTTAAATAACTTATTAATTGTGTGTGTTAACGAAGAATGTGTTTTATCAATTTAAATATTTACACAAAACGTTGACAATTAATAACCAATACTGAACTTTTTAAAGATGATAAAACATTTACAAATTGGTATTTGATGTAGGCAGGGTTAGATCCAGGGTTGCCCAAAGAGGGTGGGGCTCAAGGCAAGGAGATGGGGGATGGGAAACGAAACCCCAAAATATTGAAATGTATGGTCAATTTAGAATGTTTTCACATGATCAATTAAATTGGAATACTACCCCATGACACCATGGATCATACCCTGGGAGTAAGGGGTAGAGGACTGGGGGATCAGACCTTTTATTCAAGGCAATTTTTTTTTAAACTGGTTCATTTTTTACAATGACAAATATTCCCCAAATATGGAATCCCCTTTCCAAACTCTTCCAAACATAAAAACATAGCCCATGTGAACTATTCAAATTATACAAAATTAAAATGTACATTAAAATGTACAGTTTTCTAAAAATGGCCGAAAGAGGGCGCTATTTTCATGTCATTCAAATGCAAATATCTGCCAAACGGGCAAGTTTCGTGATTGTGGATTTATATATTAGCAATTTGCATGTAATGATCTACTGTTTCCACGCTCATGCCTGATATGTGTCACAAAACTCAATTTCTGAACACATTTTCATTGCACACCCCGTGGTCTAGTAGTCTGAAGTCAAGTCACACGCTGAACTTAACTCCCGTAGCCATAGTCTCTTGTCAAGACGCACTTGGCACCACGGATGCGAGTTTTGTCATGAAACCTTTCTGAAGAGAAAACCATATATACCAAGTTCAGACTTAATTCGCGGTTGGAGGAATTTAAAATTATATGGGATGACTGAACCGGAAGTTAATATATTCAGCACATTATATGTTATTTTCATTATATATCATAAAAACACATATCTCCTGAAGTAACTCTTGGTTTTTTTTAGGCGTTTGAGCGACAGCCATAGCCAATAGACTAAATTAATGTATTTTTAAACAACTTTAGGTGATGACACCATAACATCATGAACCCCCAAACACCTTGAGTTTGTTTTTTACAAACTCTATACCTCTAGTTATTATTATCTTACCTTGACTCAAAGACAGTAAACAAACTCAAAAAGCAGTTTTTTCCCAACATTTCCAAATGTTGTACCTTCCCTTCAAACTTTTACTTCTGAAAAAAACAAACTTATTTCATTGTTCTTTGTCCCAATGCAAACTGACATTTAAGCAACTAACCCCCACTGAAACAAATGAACACATTACACAACAAAAAGAAACATTCAAGCACCATTATTTTATTTTTCAGCTCATAATTATTTTCATTTATTGAAATTTCGGCTTGTACAAGCGTCTTGGGTGCAATCAGGCATGATAGGAAGATTGTCATTTAAATAATGACCCTATGCTAGTGGTAAACATTACATTTCCCCAAAATAAATTAAGATTTACTTGCTATGCTTAATTAATCATAATTATGCAAACTAAAAGCAACAACAGAAACAAAAGAAATTTACTCTTGCCTAATACAAATAATGTTAAATTTGTGTTAATAAAATTGCAATCTTTGGCAATTTTAAAAATCAATTTTAAAAATCAAAAATTCATAATAACTTACACATACATTTTTTTTATTTTTTATTTTTTTTATTTTTTTTTGACAACACAAAACGGTTATCTTTGTTTAATATCTTGGAGAAATATCTACTATTAGACAAAACTTGAATCAACAGATCAAATAAATATAAAGTCTTTCCTCTTGTGTGACTGGGCCATACCTATTGCATAAAATCATTTCTTCAATTTTATATCTGGTGTCAATTACTCAATCAAAAAGATTCCTTAAAATGTTGCTAATAATCTCACAATTTTAAATTCCAAAATAATTCAACAATAATATGGTCACAAATTCCTAGCAAACTAAATGTAGTTGGTGAAAGCAATATATATAGATAATTCTTCAGTTACAGAAACCCATCCTATGGGTATTTTTTTAAAGTAATATCTGAATTAATTATGGGACAATACATTGGTGGAGAGAATACATTGCCTATAAATAAAATCCATAGATGCTTGTAATATTATCCAGATACCATAAATCATACACAAAGGGGATGTGGTAGTGGGGATGCAATAGTTTACAAATTCAGAGATACTGGAAGGAGTCTACAATAGCAGACACTCATGCATTCTGGATGTACATGCACACACAAGGTGGTTTTTAATCTATTACCGAGGACCCGAGTGGACCTCCTATGTTGGATGTTAACTTTCCTGGTTATGCCCCATAGGATTTGTAAATAGATGATTACCAAGGTTTTTAACCATGGACCCTTGATCCTCTTTGTAAAGAGATCTTGCATTCACCACCATAGTCAAGGTCGTGCACGTGTGGCATGTGTACGTGTGGCATGTGTACGTGAGCTATTGAGACCTTTTTTAACCCTATAGGTTTACCTGCTCATGGTTACAATAACTCCAATGGGAAACCATGAAGGTTTTTTACAGAGTCAGTGAATACTATGAAGCAAGAACAAACTGACTGCTCAAAGCATAGTGATCAATGAACATAATAGGTTAGAGCTCAATACCTGTATTTAAGAGCCTGAATAATGAGAATGCAAGAATTTTATATATCTTTTTTAAAAGTTCACATTGCTATTAAAATTATTTCAACACAAAGAAAATAATAAAGTTCATACATTAAAATGTATAGCAGTCCGATATTACATTTATAATATGCAAGGACCAGGTAGCCATCACACCAGGTATCAACAAATTTAACCCTCCTATCAGTATTGTTCTTAACAAAGTCAACCCATACTTCAAAATGTCACAACCAACAAAATACACTGTACATTTCGCAGGGGTTATCCACAAAATACCATGTAGCACCCTGGGGCACACTGGTTTGTGTGAAGGTCAAAACACTTTTTGTCCCAGGGGAATTTTGGGGTATCCATGTACCACTCTTGTGTACAGTATGCAATATTTTAATGCATGCATAGAAAAAGCATTGTGTACTTAGCAGACACAAGTTTTTGTAGCATTTTGGAGACTGCATGTATACAAGGGTTTAAAGAACTATAGTGAATAACTGTACCCACTTTTGTTTTTTATGTAAATAAATTACATCTTTTGTCTTAATTTGTTTTCTTTCAGCAAACAAGTTACGAGCAGGCATTAAATAAGTGTTTCAAGAGTGGGAACCATGCATTACTCAATGGAGCCAAAGATTAATCTGCTTGTTAAGCGACTACCACAAATTTGGACCAGTTTTATATGATTTGTTGAATACTGGTATATAAGTACCCTCCTACTATACTTCTTTCTGTCTTTATCCTACCATACAGACAAGCTCCGGTCATACCATTCAAGGGATTTCATTGATACACTGTGCCTAAGATCCGATGTCACGATTCGAGGTTCGCCAGCTAGCTAGCTACCAACCAAGGTCAAAGTTGAAACTCCCCCAAACTAAGAGGCCAGCATCTGGCATCTTTCAGGGGTCTCAAAGCGCGATGTGTGATCTTCGAGATACCACCCTTTTATTTCAATTAAAAACATAATAGAATTAGCAACTATTATCCCTAACGACCCCAAACCCATCAAACTCCAATAGCTGGTTGCGTTGTATTTTGATGGACTCGGTACTGTATAGCCCATGCATGGTGTTGGATTTTGGTGGATTCAGGAAGGTTCCTAGCTAAAACCATTAGGGGGTTTAGGGTTAAAGTAGAAATGGTTGAACACGTATGAGTGTCGTGCACACCTTTCAACTGATCTTTCACTTTCTACCAATGGTGCAATAGCATTTTGTCTGATTCTCTGACTGCACCCAAAGCAAATCTCCATAAGAATCACAGTTTTACAAGCACCAATCTTTTTTGATTCTCATTCTCATAAACTTGTGTATTATAAAATCAAGATAGGATACTGTACCTTTGACTCTTGAAAACCTGGGCCTAATTTCATGGCATGGCTTTACTCGGAATTTCACGTTAACAATCACTGCTTACATGGTTTGCACAGAATATTTGGGCTAGCCTTGTAAGCAGTGAATCTTTAGTTACGTTAAGGCCCCATGAACACAAGCAAAACATTCCTTCCTAACCCGTGAAATACTCCTAGGTTAAGCATAGAATTGTCTCCTTCAGTAAGCTGCAATTTTTCGCTTCCAGTAATCCAAGCCATGAATTAGGCCCAGGGGCCAATTTCACAGAGCTGCTTAGCAGGAAAATTTGGTTAGCAATATAAAACAGATTACCAGCCAAAATGCATACATTTTGTTAGAAACTTTGGCTAGTAACCAAAGAAATCTGTTAAGCAAATAACTGTTGGAAGCAGCTCTATGTTATTGGCAACCAGCTCTCAACCAAATGGCTGAATTGTGTACATGAATAATGTACCAAATTTATACTATGACACAGAAAATCACAAAAATTTGTTTAAAAAATAAACAAAATTACATGGCATACCATAAATCCTTTATCATGATGGGGAAAATGCAAGGATTTGTCAAAACAAAAACATACACTGTATTTATATCAGAAACTGATATATTAACCTTAACTACCCCAGACCATTCAAACTCCAACAGCAGGGTTTGTTGGATTTTGATGGACTCAGTACTGTATAGCCCTGACAGTGATACTTTACATGGGGCTGGGTGTCCCAATTCCAGCTAAGTCCAACAGTTGGGTGGTAGTTTTACTGCATGGTGTTGTATTTTGATGGACTCGGTACTGCATAGCCCTGACAGGGACACTTTACATGGGGCTGGCTGTCCCAATTCCAGCTAAGTCCAACATTTGGGTGGTACACTGTAGTGTTTGTGCATGGTGTTGGATTTTGGCAGATTGAGGAAGGTTCCTTGCCAAAACAGCTATGGGGTTAGGGTTAATATCAATCAAGATTTAGTTCACATATTTTTTTTTTTTTAAGTTTTTTTTTTAAAGTTTTTTTTTTTAGTGTTCTCCACACAAATACAAAATCAACGCATTTCTTTGCTGTGTTAGTTTGCGCGCCTTCAACAATCCTGGAAATTCTTTTTTTCTTTTAAAACACACAATTGATTGCGTGTAAAAGTGCTGTTCAAACAATAACCGTTTATCTGTTTAAAAACATGCTAAAATAAGCTACTATATAATGTTGAATTAAATGTTTACCAAAACACAATATAAACTGTAAACCACATAATTCACGTGTCAAAAGAAGCACCACTTTCTGGTCAAATGGTTTGTGCAAGTTTACTCTGAAACAGAAGAGATTCATCATGTTAAGTGAATGTATATGACGTTGCTTAGATATTATATATAGGGCCGGGTCCTTTTCCTACCAGCTTCAAGATAGAGGGGAGCTGGGGAGATGTAAATAAGCTTGGGGGATAAGACGATAATATCGAATATCGCGATATCTTTTTTATTTCATTACGATATCGAGAACCTTTTGAAGTTATCAAGATATCAGCAAATCGTAATTAAAAAATATATCGTGATTAAAAAAAAAAAAATTTTTTTTTTTTTTTAAATCGCCATTGTGAGTCAAGTCAGAAATTCCATGGACAGTCTTTTCAGTGAGAAACAAAAGCAAACTACTTCAGAATTACATACACACAACGCAAACGAATTTGTGATTTATTGTGATGCTTGCAGAGGGGTATATACAATGTACCTGTGGCTCTAAAGCATGCATGAATGAACAAATAATCACGATACTATAGAAAATTGTGATACTATCAAAAATCGCAATATAAATTATGTTTGCCAATATATCATGGATGGGGAAAAAAAAAATCTATATCGCCCAAGCTTAAGTGTAAATGATGCCCCTTTGCAGAGAATAAGCCAGGATTTGGAAATAGGACGTCCAAATGTGTTGTTCTTTGAAAAACAGCGTGTCCAAGAGTTTAACTTACAATACTTTTGCATGGGTATTACAAATAAAACAGGGTGTCCATTTAGCAAACAGGGCGTCCAAAAGACACCCAAAGGTATTGCTAGCTAACTATGCCCCTTTGTAAATGCATGTGATGTAGTACAATTGAACATGCAGAAGATTAAGACCAGGGTTGTTGACAAATGGCCAACTTCTTAGGCATCAGAGGGCACATACAAACATGTCTTGTACCACATATGTGACCGTCCACCACGAACGGGCTGTAAAGTCGCACATGTTGATTTAGCAGTACGGCTTGAAATGCATGAAAAATCAGTTGGTTGGCCATTTTGGTATTTTTTTAGAAATGAAAAGTTTGAAATATTCTCCTTTAGTTCTGAAAATTTCAGAATTAAATTCAATTTCAAAAATCATGAAAACCACGTTTTCTTTCGGGCAATAAGTTCATAAATCTGTACAAAATGTAAGTTTATAATGAAGTTTATATGAAAGTGTAAGTAACCAGTGTAATGACTTTGATACACCATAACTTTGCGTAGGAATAAAGGAATGACGTGTTTGGTATCATTTTAAACCTTATGATATACTCTTTCCAAAAATATATGAACCTCCAAATGTGAAATTTTCGACTTTACAGCCCCTTTGTGGTGGATGGTCACATATGTTAACCTTATTTTTTTCTACTAGTTATGGTGTCCGGTTTGATAAATTGGTGCTGAAAAGAACATAGGGGAAACATGTAAATTTTACATTCAAGGGACATTACACCACAGGTAATGCTGGCAAATCTGCTTCTATGGGTATGCTTACTCAACCTGCAAACAAATTTAGCTCAATGCAGAGTTTATTTCATGAGAAGTGTGAAGACATACACAATTTCTACAGAAAACACTTCTGAGCAATTGTTTTCTTAAATATGCATACCTTTTCTTGTTTGCTCTAAAAAATAAGAGCACTTAATTTATCAGGATTGGTACCCTTGCCAACTTCAAGTTAGCTTTTGGATAATAATTTGGTTCTTTTGTAATCAGGGCCTAATTTCATAGAGCCGTCGAGCAGCCGACTTTGTTTTCTGTACATTTTTCATAATGCTGTTAAGCATAGAGAAAGGCACACTTACTTGCCAGCCATTAAAATAAGTGACGTAATAATACAAATCCATGGCGAACGAGCACACACCACACTGAATTTTCTTGCTAACCTGTGAAATACGCTTATAATGCTTAAGCAAATTTTTTTCTGCTATAGTCAGCACAAAAATGTGCTCACCAGTAAGCAGCGCTATGAAATTGAGCCCAGGGGCCAAGACTGCTTAGCAGATAAAATTGCTTACCAGATTTCATTGGGTACCAGCCAAACTTTTATACAAAATGTATGCATTTTGGCTGGTAGTCTGTTTTTTATTGCTTAGCAAAAATATTAGCAAAAATATATAGGTTGTACTTTCCCTTCTTATGGATGTCTTTTTTGCTTAAGCCAAGCATCAGTTAGTTGCCGTGTTTACAGTATCTTATAGCCGGCTCAATTTTATTAAGAATAAAATATGCAACAAAATCCATCCAAAACATTAACTAGGGAGCATTTAAAGTTTCAATTGGATACATACAGTATATTGTATGTAGATTGTGCACACCACACTAAATCAAAAGGAATTCAAATCAATTCTCCATGACAAATCTTCCATTTCATGTGCCAAATGTGGTTCTTAAAATACTTTATCTTTCTCATTAGATTTTGTAAATAAGTTTTTATATGCATATATATGCATATATATATATATATATATATATATGCATATATATATATATATATATATATGCATATGTATATATATATATATACTTTTTTCAGGTGCTAATGTCTGTATGATAGGGATCATGAATGTTTCTGATCATACATCCATGTTTCGGTCAAATGCTGAATGGTTTTTAGAATCTTAACAGTACATTATTGGGGAAAAAAAATCGTTTATTTGTAAGCAATGGTTTATTTACATGTTGATGTTGTAGGTGATAATTTCAAAACTGAAGAGTGAATTAAACAAAAATACAATAAAAATGAATATTACTGAATAATGTATTGAAAACTAAAAACAAACATTCATGGTCATTCACACCTTGAGGCATACATCATGTACATTGTAGAGGACACAAATGCTTGACAATGACATCTGCTCCTGTATGTACATCAGGGTTATGATTTGACCAAAGTAAGAAATCCTGAAAAAATTGGGAAGCGGGCCTGGGTCTTCCTTTGGTCTAGAGGACAAAGCACCCTGGATGTTTAATCTTGGAGGATTTACCGACTCTCTAAATCCCCACAAACAAGAAACTAGAGGTTTGGACACAATACAGGCTTCTTCTTTCTTTGCTTGGAGGCAAAGGGAGATGTGCAAAAAATCCTGAAATCAGGAAAAATCCTGAGAAATCACAGGCCTGGCACATGTACCATTCAGGCACCAGGGTGAGAAATTGAAACAAAAATGACTAGGTGGTTGTGGTTGGCTAATTTGGATGCCCACAAAGCCTGTAAAAAACTGTTGGCCCCCCCCCCCCCCCCCATACAAGATGGCAAACTTTGTTACCTCAAACTGGTTTCATTCATGAATGAAAAACCATATTTGCATGACACATTTATGGTGGGTAAAATCTACACGGCTTTACTGTTCACAATAAGTGTGGATATTCCAAAACAAGAAATCTAAATACATTGAAGTCCATGTCAACATTTACAGAATTAATTTGGTCAAAGCCCACAATAAGATTTGGTAAAAGAATTCATACATGCATCAGGTAAAACATACTGATAGAGGGCAGTGTTCAAATGTATAGTGTGAATTGATCTGATCCTAAGTTTTCAACAATTTATGCATTTTGTTCTCAAAAAACGAAAGCACTTTTTTTATATGGAATTAATTTTTTGTTCATGTCCACCTTTGCAACATATCGCTTCTCAGGTAATGATTCTTTTGAATTTGGGAAATTACTCAAAGTGAAACTTTGACAGGTTGTTTTTAACAGTCCCATACTTATTGGAAATTCTTGAAAAAATAAAATGATCACATATTTGAATTAAATTGACGAGGTGTAAAGTGGATGATATTTCAAACATAACATCCCTTGAAATATTTCTTTCTGAGATGCCACTATGTCTTCCGTAAATTCCATGTTGGAATGCTGTATGCTTGAATGTATCAGGACTTGAAAAAGAGCTTCAAATGTTAATGCTTGTAAAAAAAAAAAAAAAATCCATTTGTATTCTTGAGCGGCACATTGCAGCATGGTACAATGTGTAATTATTCATGGTTATATCTCGATACTGTACCTCAATATTAACCCTAACCATGCTCAATACAAGATGCAACAAATGTAACAAGTTGTTGCATCTTGTTGCCCTCAGCAGAGAACAAATGAACCATTGTTCTAGCTAGTGGATCTTGTGTTGAGCAGCCTGCACACTTCTGTTGCATTTTTTTTTTTTTGCATTCAGCAGGGTGACTAAGGGGTTAGGGTTAATACTTTTGAAACCAATTAATTTGTCTTCAAAATGACATCAATGAAGGTAAAACTTTGATCATTACTTTTGTCAATAAATTACCAATGTTGTATTGGGCGTTTAAAATCCTATTCTCAAAACCCTTTGTCTGTCAGAGGGTTTTACGAGATCAAACTAGACAAGGGTTAGCTAAGTTCAATGAAGACAATTGCCTCTTACAGTACACACAAATATAGAGCCAACTATAGTAAGGGACCATGAGTAAAATTAATCTTAGACTTAGTGCATACCACATTAACAATAATTAAACTGAATGTTAATTGTCACTTCGCAGTTACTTTCCACAACTGTATTTGTTGTCTTCAGGTTGTAAATTGATTAAAACATTTACAAACAAATGCAGAGCAACAATGCTTCCTCATTTAAAGGGAAGGTGCAACTTTGGTTATTAACAGATTATCAAATAAACAAATTATTATCTCATACTTGCTGTTAAGATGGTATACGTATCAATAATCCTGAGAAGTAATTCTGTCTGAAGTGATTTCATCTTAGAGAAAACAGGAAGTTGCCGCATAGCAACTTTTTGTAAAACATAAAAAAAAAACATGTAACAGTTGTTTTGTTTTTCTCAAAACATGCGCACTTATTGTGATGAAACATTCACAGGTTAGTTTTGATATACAAGCTAAGATTACCCGATCGATCGTGATCAGGTTTTCTATAGCATGTAAATGTAGTAATATTTCTTAAAAAGAGGGTTAAATGGACGTACTTCAACAAATACCAATGCTGTACCTTCCCTTTAAAGGGACAATATCGTCATGATCAGAGCAGACTTTCAACAGGACATGGAATCAGTGTCCTAGTTTAAGATGAACACAGTGACTGAAAATTACTGGTTCATTTATATTACGCAGCAGCAATGATTGATTATAACTAGCCTTGACTTGCGGGACTCCCACCGCGTACCGATTGCTGGCCCAAGAAATTCAGCACACCCCGTGTGCCGTCCCTGGCCCCGCACACGTACACTGTACAGCGAGTCGTGGATATAGTTGTACATTGCGACCTCATACATTCGAACTGAATCAACAGCCTTGATCCTTCTGTAATCGAAAGCTTATGTATTTCTTTATTTTCCCATTGGAATTCCAATGGAAAGTCGTATGCAAGATGTAGGTGGTTCACTTTAAATGATGGCCAATCACATGCCCCTAGTTTTGACTCCGTTTGATCCCACACACACACACTGCACAATGCATGCACGTCCACACACATGTTGTACATGTACAACATAGTACATTTATATCGCGCACAGCGAGCAGTTGCTGGGCCAACCAATAACCAATGAGAATACGTCTTTTGTTTTTGAATTTGGTATGTTAGCATTAATGAGCTCCGCCTTAAATTTTGGCATGTACAGAAGGATCAAGGCGCGACGACGAATGGTCACTGTACGATGTACATGTACATGTACAGTACACTACATGTGTATGTACATTGTACATGTAGATATACAATGTACACTGTATGCACATGTACAGAGTATGAATCCGTATACTGCGTGCATGTGTGCTGGAGTTCGGACTATATCCAAGTGGGACAAAATTATGCGACCAAACTGTTCCGACGCGCCTTGGTCAAGGCTAGATTATAACCTGATCATGTGGGATATTATTTTCAGCCACTGAATTAATTTAGCACTCTGATTCCATGCCCTATTGATCGTGAAGATAATGTCCCTTTAAGATCATTGCCTTGTTTAACACAATTGTGTGCTGGAGGTGCTTGTAATAAGTTTTTTTTTTTATATGATGCACATTTACTAAGAAAACCCACCAATGCAGTCAAAGACATTATCTTGTTACTTTGAAAATGCCATGTAACAAGTTAGCACCAAATGTGAAATGTCACAGCACTACTCACTTGTATTTAATATGGTACAGTAATATAATCTATTGACTTGATTTGTATAATACACTGTACCCAAATCACTGTCACTGCTTTGTATCATGTGTAAATAGTGTATACACTGTACATCATGTTTATTGAGTTTCAAAAATGATCCAAATTGACCATCCTTTTAAATTAGGACCAATGGACAAAACCTAGCGAGGTTACTGTCCTATTCCCCTCAAAATTCTTCTGCTCTGAAACATTCTTATTACATAAGTTTTATTCACCTACATTTACATGTAGTACCTTGCTAACTCTTCAAGAATAAAGTATGACAAATTCAGCCACACAACGAAGATCACCGACAGCTAATGCTTAGATGATAATAATGTGTGCAAATCAATGTTTGCTGAACATGAGATGGCAGTTGGGCTCAATTAAGTGTTCCATCGCCCCCTATTACGCTGACCTTTTTCTGGGAAATCTCCAGCTCCGTCTTGCGCCATTCTGTCAATGAAATCGAGTACGATATTATTAAATTAAACATCTACAAAACAGTCTATTACCTACATGAAGTGTACCAGCTCGCTGTACCCCTTTCCACTGCATTTTGTTTCAAATCATGATTCGTGCATGCACAATAAGTGTGGTTTGGTGACCTTGTCTGAGAGCATCATTGAAGCAAAACTTGTAGCTTTGCATGGTGAGGATGATAAGTAAGACTAATTGCGGTGACACCATGTGGAATCTCAATTGAGTAGTAATTAGTTCTGAAAAGAACTGGAGGTACAACTCGACGTTTCGATCAGTAAGCTCTGATCGTCCTCCTGAGGACGATCAGAGCTTACTGATCAAAACGTCGAGTTGTACCTCCAGTTCTTTTCAGAACTAATTACTACTCAATTGAGATTCCACATGGTGTCACAGCAATTAGTCTTACTTATCATTGAAGCACTTGATGCTGCTTGCTAGTTCCACAGCTAAACGAGATGAGAACTAGATGCGATTGGGCTAAATCAAGAGCAAACCATACACTTACAAAAAAAAGAGGCCATTTATTTGAGTGTTTACAGAAAAACCTGTTAAACATACATATTAAGTACAATTATGTGACTATCACACATAATAAATTCATAATAGAAATCTGGTTTTACATATTAGTACTGAGACTTGCATGGTACATGAAGTAATAAGAAAAAAAATGTGGAAAGTGAAGAAAATACAACTTACCTACTAACAGCATTCCAGCAACCTCTAAGTGGTTGAATTCTCCTAGAATGTCATCCTTCCTGCCAAATGCTGCTGCGATGCCCAAATCACCATGAAACTTGCCAAAACTGACCCCTTGTGCAGCTTGTGTATGACCTCCTGCAGTGATGGTGTCGAGTATAACTTTGGCAGACGGAACAGAATGCCGACTCATAATGGATCTCTCCAGTTCAGCACAACTCAATCCCGGCGGTGTTGGAAGCTGCCCTGGCATTTGAGCTTTGGACAGTAACTCTACAACTGGTTTTCCTCTTTGGACAGTGGCATTATCTTCGTCCAATATCTCAAAATTGCCCTTGTCAAATATCAAGGAGCCAAAGGTGACGCCACAGTTGCCTTGTGGCTCCAAGTCGAAAACGGGGTGAGGTTTGGAGGTGGAAGAGCCTACAGATGGTGTTGGCGAGGTGTCTCTTGTAGAGGTCTGAGGCAAGGGTACTGGAGCTGGAACTTTGGGTCTTGAATTGGTGGGTTTGTCAATAGGTTTGATGTCCGAGGAAGAGTTGGGCTTACTTTTAACTTGTTTAAGGGCTGTGTTTCCCTTAACAGAGTCGTTTTGGGCTGATGGAGGGTTTGTTGTAAGAACAATGCTGGCCTTACTGGTGATTAGTGTTGCCTTCCTATTTGATTTTATTCCCATTGGTTGTGATTTCAGCTCTTTCAGGCCCGTCACTGAAGCCTGCAGCACATTCAATGTCGGAGGCTGTCGATAAACTGCAGCAGCTTTGGAGATAGGGGTAAGTTTTAAACAATTTGCGTATGTCAGAATACTATGTCCTGATGACTGCAAGTCTAAATATTGCATGGGGCCTCGTGGGAATACTGCACGTCTTGAGGTATCGTCAAATGATACTTCCTTAGTCACCTTGCTGTGGTCTACAGAACTACTTCTCTGGAAGGTTCTGCCTTGACAAAAATTGCTGCCATCCTCAGATTTCACAGATTGCAAGACGCTATAATGTTTTTCGGGTCTAATGTTGTTTTTCACTAAGTGAAAGTCTTTTGCAGACTTTGTGGCAATAAGCTTGCTTTTTTCTGCAACATTGGGATTCTTATCTAGTACTGATATTCCTGAAGGCGAGACATTTGAATCCAAGGCTGAAGATTTATTTGCAGTCACAGACTCGGTAGAGTTCTCACTATTGGGTGGGCTTTCAGCGTTATCTCCATCCATGTAGTACAAAAGCACCCGTGGACTGAACTTCGGAGGAAGAGATGATGCTTTTATATTACATTTCACTTTACTTGCATATGACAATTCAAACTGTGGTACTGTGGTGGGCTCCATCCGTAAAGGTGGAATTACATTTTTGTCAGTTTTCTTAATATTTTCTGAAAGATTTTTTTGTTTGAACTTATTATCAACATCTTCACCTTCTTTGTCACCTAGCTGAGACATTCCGGTAGGCTCACTACTTGATTTCCGTAATCCAGCAGAAATGATATTTCTTTGGAAGTACTCTCTGTCCTTGTCCATGTATCGTCTGTGATCATCCATGCCACCGCCGCCACGTTTCTTGGCAATGCGTATGGAGCGCTTGTACTCAACTTTGATGAAATCATTGTCATTGTCGGTGGAGGAGTCTGCACTCGCTGTTGGATCACTTAAACTGTGCAGTTTTCCAACTGCAGGGGACTGTTTGGATGAGTGCATTACCTCAAACAATTGATTCTCCATGTGTATCTTTACGTCATTCTTGTCACTGTCAGAGTCACTATGATCGCATTTGGCAAGAGTAACAGTTTGACGAAGCTGAGATGAAAGTATTTGATTGTCAGAATGGATGTTAGTACTAATCTGCTCATCAGTCTCAGAGGTTGTAACAGGTTTGAGTTTCGTTTTATACTGGGTATGTACATGTACGCCCTTTGTGTTATGTGAAAAGTTTTGTCCCTTGTCCACTCTCCAGGAAACTCTATCTTCAGTTTTTGAGGTTTGATTTGGATCATCACTGTACAGATTGTTAAACGAAGCATCTTTCTTCACTGGTGCCATGTCAAGTTGGTTCCCAATGGGCGTGTAACTTGCACTGCCAATGTCATTCAAACATATACCACCATCTGCAGATGAATCCCCACTGGACGTTATGCTATCCGATGAAACAATGGGCGGGTGACGGTTGACCTCACTTGGAGATTCAATGCGAAGTTTTGAAGGAGCCCCTGCTTGGCGTACCACAGTTGGAGAGTCTCTAAGCTGGTGTCTATTGCGGAATTCTGGTGGTGATTGGGGTAGGGGAGCTGCTCCAACTGGCAACTTCACACTGTTTACGCTTGTGGTTTCATTAGCAGTCCCTGGACAAATAAAGTCATCAATAAACCACTGAATACAATATAAAGCAACTTTGTGTTTTACTGTAAATTTTCAAACCATATAAAGTGAAGTGCTTATTTCAATGGATGCAACGTAGACTTACAATACCTCTTCCAATAATTTTGCATGGTGTATTACAAAACAAAAGTCCATTTTGAATACAGTACATCCAAAAGACACCTTTAACGTATTGCTGACTGATACTAGGATTGGTTGATGAAACCCATATTAGGATTTTTTTCTATTACCGAGCCTTTATCAAAAGTTTATCACAACCCCCCCCCCTCCCCCTCCCCCCCCCCCCAAACTATTTTGTACCCTCAAAACAATATCCCTAACTCCCTAGGCCCATTTGCTTACACATAATCTGAATCCTTCCTAACTCCCTAGGCTCACTTGCTTACACATAACCTGAATCCTCCAAAATCCTTGAGTTTTAAAGCAAGCACATGACTTGTATGCACACATGTGTTTCTAATCTGTGATACATGTACTGTACATGGCCAGGGACCCTCCCTGCATGCATGGAGCAATAAACAGTGTCCACTGACCCAAGCACTGACCTTGCAATCACTACAACAAAAGGCAAGTATGCCTAATAACCTCAATCCTCCAAAATCCTCCACTTTAGCAAAGAGCATGTAACCTCAATCCTTCAAAATCCTTCACTTTAGCAAAGAGGATTTGGAGGATTTGGGAAGGTTAGGGTTATTGAACATTTTGGTTCCAGAATTTTCTAAATTCTTTTGCATGGCACAAGAAACCATATGAAATAACTTGTTCATTGAATAATAAGTTGGGTTGTGCTTTGTACTGTGAAATGAGTGTTCCATTACTTTTCAACTAGCTTGGTTTTGGCCATCTTTTGCATTGCAAAAGCTCTACATTAGCAATTTCAATCCTTTTGTAAAAAAAAGGCTGGGGGGATAACTCATCAAAGTTATTGTTATTTTAGTGGTTTTTGTTGAGAAAGGGTACATCTTGTACACTTTTAAAAACAATAATGGATTAATTCCCTCTTAGAAGAACACACTCACCTGCAGTTTTCTTTTTCTTGCTTTTCTTCTTCTTCTTTTTGGCGGCAGCCCACTGACAGTCAATATTCTGTGGTTGATCCTCTGTGCCACCATCCAATTCTTTGTCTGACAGTTGATTGGAGGCTTTTTCCCTTGATAACCAGCTATCTGTGGCCAGTTTATTTACACATGACTTAGGCACTTCTGGAGCACTTAAAGTAATATTTAAGTCTGAGTTTTGTAATTTATCATTCAACGGTTTCTCTGCCACTGCAACTTTGTTGGCAGCCTTTTTCAGCATCTTATCTGGCAATTGGTGATTCAAGATAGTGTCCTTATGCTTATTAGTGCCCGAGACCTGGTCACCCTTACTTGCATCAATATTTACATCAGAGTATGAAATGCTACCGTATTTTGTCTCGGCATTGGCGGCCACACTACCATCCACCGAATTTGGATTTGCCAGTGTTGTTGTCGTCCTCGAGAGAAAAAGAGGTGGTGGACAAGTTGAGTTTTTGGGCAGGTTGTTTGTGAGTAGTTCCCCGACAGAATGACCTATTTCCTCCAGTGAATTAAACGGTGGGGATTTGGGTATCAGGGCTACCTTTTCCTCGTTAGTGCATTTGTCCAAATCACAGTCACAATTCGAGTCACCAGTGTGCGATGACAAACAATTACGAGTCTGCGTTGCTGCTTTAGTTTCACCAAGACTGAGCGCTGTAACTGTTTGAGGTGGTTTTGATTTGACACAGTGTTTAATTCTATCAGTACTTTTGGTCAAAGAAGTTCTGTCCTTCACACTCTCGGCAGTCCCATTCATAAGGACTTGTTCTTGACCGATGGAAATTGGTTTCCCTGGAGTGGATTGTGTTTTATGCGGTTTAACGCTAGTCGATGCTTTCTGCACTTTATTTTCAGATTCCATAGCGCTCCATTGATTTTGCACTATTCTTGAATCATTGTCGCCAGCTTTTAACACTCCACTGAAATCATTATCAGCAAAGACTGCATCAGAATTAAGTTGCTGATGTAACCGTGGGACAGAGTCCAAAGGTATCCCTTGTTGACCAATGTAAGTGGTACCGACTTGACTTCCAGTATTAAATCGACCAGAACATTCTCCAGTCTGGTCCACGTAATTTACTGATACATCAGTCTTAGTCTGGGCTTTCAGGTGCTGATTCAACAATGCACCTGACCTGGACAGAAATTTTCCTCCACAGTTGTCACTCTGTTCTGTCTCAAGACATTGATGAAGACTATCTGCAATACGCCTACTGACAAAACGACCGAGACACTGGTCCTGGCTAGGGGATGATGAGGAAAAAAGTGCTGCTTCACTTTCCTGGGTGGCTTTCAGTTCCAAGAGCGTTTGTCCTGGTAGGTCTGATAACTCTCGAGATCGCTCTTTTATGCGTTCAACCTGGAAATAAAAATAAAAGTCAAATTAGGATATGACAGAATATGCTAAATTGATTCCACTGTGTTAGTTACTGATGTGAAAAGCAACAAACTATTTAGAAAACAAAGAATTTCTGCTCATGAAATTATTTTGATTGGCATCACTTCTATGGGAAAACTAATAGTTTTCCCGACTTATCTTGATACTTACATGCACAATCTGAAACCGAGGTTTTTTTTTTTTTTTAACCGAACTGGCTCCAGAAATTGTGGAACTGCCCAAGCCGAGAAAGTAATAATAGACACACAAAGGTTTTCACAATACAACTCACCACCCATGCTGTAAGATAGAGCTCTGGTGCGGTACTCCAGAGGTTCAAACAAAAAGGTCCAAAAGAGAATTTATAAGTAACTTTCATTTCCATCAAAAATTAAATAAATAAATAACAAATAGTTTATATGTTGCCTACATTTACATGTAGGCTACTTTCACTTTTGAATAAGCAGTACTACATGTATGTCAGTCATTGCAGTCATGTTAAAAAAAAAGATCAAACAAACTATATAGTTTTGTAATATTCAACTGAACTGTTGTTAAGTAACATTTAAAGACAATATCTGGACAGGAAACGTCAGCATTTGCAGTATTTTTAGCAATAGCTAGATCTGCATGCATTAAACCAAGTGGCTTGCAACAGTGCACTGTGGTATTCGCAATGAAGTCTGCAAAGCAAACACAGCATTAGCCAGCAATATCAGTGGGTGTATTTTGGACACCTTTTTGTAAATGGAAACCCTATTTTATTTGTAATACACATTCAAAAGTGTTACAATTTAATCATTTGGACACCCCGTTTCCAAATCCTAGCTATTACACTGAAGACGAACCCTTCGTACAGTATTACAATACCATACAATAAGTGCATGAATGCGTACATGTAGGTTAAGTACATGTACTAATATCTTGATTTAAATCCCAAAACAATTTTGACAAGAAATTTTTCTCTACATCTTATGTGTTGCCTGTGTTTTAATTATTTTTAAGGCAATTTTTGAATAATTTGGTTTTCAACAGAAGTGAGATATATAGCTAGTGACAGTAATTTAGTGCCCAAATAAATTGATAACAGGACCCACAATAAATTCATTTTGGGTCATAACTATTATAATTAAACTATGCTTCTTCCGATTATTTTCTTGAGTAAAATAGCAGTACCTGAAAATTGCCATTAAGATACATCTTTAACTAATTAACCCTAACCTTCCCAAATCCTCCAAAATCCTCTTTGCTAAAGTGAAGGATTTTGAAGGATTGAGGTTACATGCTACATGCTCTTTGCTAAAGTGAAGGATTTTGGAGGATTGAGGTTATTAGGCATACTTGCCTTTCCATGGTACATGTACATTCATGTTTATTGTAGTGATTGCAAGGTCAGTACTTGGGTCAGTGGACACTGTTTATTGCTCCATGCATGCAGGGAGGGTCCCTGGCCATGTACATGTATCACAGATTAGAAACACATTTGTACATGTCATTTGCTTGCTTTACTACTGAAGGATTTTGGAGGATTCAGGTTATGTGTAAGCAAATGAGCCTAGGGAGTTAGGGTTAATATAGAATAATTTTGATTTTTCAGGGAATTTCTATTTCGGTGAGCATGGAAGGAACTGTGGAATCCAGTTAAATCTACTGTTTTGTCAATTATGTAGAATGAAATAATCTTGGTCGTGGTTTTTAGAGTTTGAGAGTTATGGTTTTTTTTTCACAGAAACTAACTAAAAGTAACACAAGTAAACCAAATAATTTTTTTGTTTTAGAACACGTAATTTAAACTACTTGTTTAATTCTTTAGTCTGTATATGTGTATCACTGAGTATTTGCTCTGTGAACGCTCTGTTGACTTAGGGGCACATGTTTTGTTGTTGATAGGGTACTAATAGTCGATCTGTAGATGAAGGGCAACTGCGCACTATTTATCTGGAGACCATTGGGTGTTATTTTGATGATTTCTTTATTCAAAGTTTTGGGGAAAATGATGAATGTGTATTTGAAGGAGAAAGATGTCTTCATCTGTTCTTTAACCTTGTGGTCGTTCCTTTCTTTCAAAATAACCGATAGTCAAACTTTTAACAATGTGTTTTATTTGTTATGAGCCTCCCAATTTGTTTTTTAAATAAATAAATAAAAACAAATTTAAAAGCTTCTACACTGAAGAATCAATGAAAACATGTGGCAGGTGCAGTGGTGATTGATTCTTGCCAGTGTATGCCTATTTATGAACGTACTTGTTTGGAATGTACACGTATGTATTTACCCAATAATTGAAATTCTGCACAGTTTGTATACAATTTTCTTAGTCGCATACATGGATGCACACATGGATGCACACATGCATAAACGTTTTATCTGTAACACAGCCAGAAAAGTTAAAACAAAAATTACATATTTTTCCACGGAGGTACATGTACTTTGCACCTGTAAAAAAGCTTCCCTTCACAAAAGTGAAACTAAATGTTCAATGCTCTTTGTTATCACTGTGCTTCAACTCTCTTTTATGTTATTTGTACATTATCATGACCCAACGTAAACAGCTATGATCCATGTAAAATGAACATGTCTCTGTGACATAGATGCATCTATCAGTCACTTTGCCTTTTGACCCTGCTGAAGTGCTAGGGCTGAAACGTAACACCACTGAATACCATTGTTTTATATATTTTAATATTTAGAAAAAGGTGTAATTTCACTTCACACCATATATGTACAGCTACTGCTCAATTTAATGCACAGATTAGATTTTATATCCCATGTATCTGGCTAGTAATAGTATTCAATTTCATGTATTCACAATATAATATACAAAATACACTAGATCTAAGTATCCTGTTGACTTATGTAGTCAATGTGTTGGGTCAAAACATGATCACGAACTACCATTTTTGTATGTTATACCGAGGCAAAAAAATTCACTTTACAGATTAGATAGTATTCGGTATATATCTGGCTAGTATTTCATTTCATGTATTCACAACACATCGACAAAATGCATGGATCGAAGTGTAGGGTAGAAACATAGCCACCAACTACCATTTTTGTATGATTTTATATATTTAGGAAAGATGTGTAATTTCACTTTGAACATCCAGAAGACTATCAGAGCATACTGATCGAAACGTCGAATTAACTGTCTTCTCAGAACCCTCACTACTCAAGAGATTATTTCAATACATGGTGTCACTGCAATTCTTACTATATATAGATACATATCCAGTTATGATCACTCAACCATGTCCATTTTCATACACTGCATGTATATTGCTTCTTGTCACATGTAAACTGTACAGGTTAGATTGATCCTGCATAAATTCAATGACATGCATTTATAATACATGGATGAAGTGTAGAATCCAACTTTTATTTGTGTACGTTGTTTTTTGGGAGAAAAATTGTAATTTCACTTAACAGACACATCCATGGTCACTCATCCATGTCACTATTTACACAGTATACTGCCTTTGTCACATGTAGGTTAGATTGACCCCTCAACATGTTCACAATAGATGGACAAAGAAAAATTGAAATGCGCTTTTGTATAATTATGTTTTATAGCAGGACCTGCACAGCACTAGTTAATATGTACATTTTTATAGGTTTTGTTCATTATTTTTTATTTTGTCTGGGAATACATGTATACATACATTACACTTCTTCATGCAAATTATGGTATTATTGTAAGGATAGTTAAAATGATAGGACAAAAATTCATACATGTATGAATCGTTACATATTTATTAATACGTGCTGTGTTTTAAATGACTTTTTCACATAGGGGTATGAACATTTGCCCATTTTGTGAGGGCTCTCTTAGTCACCATACTTTGTATATGGGAAATTTGGTCCCTGCGTATACATGTATCATGTTTTTTCCTGTTGGCAAAAAAACAAAACGCGCCACCACACCAATTTTGAAGCAGACATAACCAGAAACTTGGCTTGCGCAGCTATAATGTCCGCATATTCCCTCCAGACGCCTGCGTGGTTCAAGCGCAAGGTCACAGATGGCAACGAGTGTTCAAAATGAACAATTCTGACGAGTCAAAAACATGTCACATATTTCTGTCAAAGTATTTAACTACTGTTCATAAGTGGATACTTAATACGCATGCGCATTCTTTTCATTACTTCCGGTTCCAAAGCTGGCATAACGTTGTGTAATTCAACCTAAATTACTTGATTTTAACATTCAAAAGCGATTCTTGAGGCAGTTAATTTGTTGCTAAGATTTTGAGTCTACTCTTTGCAATACGTACTTTAACCCTCCTATGCCCAGGCTGAAATTTGGCCCAGTAAGCACCGCACCCACAGACAGTCACTTGAGTATTTTTGGTTGCATTGCCAATTGGTAGGTCAAACCACAGAGTCACACAGAGCTGTGTATGTACTGTCGAGTGGTTTTGGTTTGACCTATCACAGCCACATGTCCTTGCATTTATTTGAGTGCACTGCACAAAGTCAATGGGTTAAGAGAGACATACAAATTTTGAGTGTCTTTGATTGTTAAACCTATAGGAGGGTTAAATTAAAGTCCCAAGCTTTCTAATTTCTTGCATAAATCATCATTCTGATGATCGTTGGGGCCAGCACATGCTAAGTGGGTATGGTTTATGTTAACTTGATCAGTTGGCAACAGCAAAACCATTTGGGCATTGATTTGATGACATACATTTCTCATCCTGGTGCATGATGTACATGCTTTTCAAACTATGCAACAAAAACTGGAATGAACCATGTAAAGCACACAAAGGCCTATTATTGTTGTAGGTTGCGCCATGTTTTTTGTAATTGTTAAGTTTGTTAAGACCAAAAAAAATAGAATTTAAAAAGTTAACAAATTTTGAAACATAGGCTAATATGGTTATTAACCCTCCTACTGTTTGACCATTTAAAACCATTCAAAATGTCCACTTTATACCAAAATGCCCATTGGTTTTGTACACACATGGTGATACCATTTGAACAGTGTTGGTAGCAAGCTTTACTACCATTCAAATCCATTCAAATGCATAGAGGGTCCATTGATTCACCACTTAGAAGTATCCAAACAAGGTTTTGTATCAGCTGTACTACCATTTGGAAAGATCCAAACAAGGTTTTGTATTAGCTAACCTACCATTCAAAACCATTTGGGGAAATCAATACTGTACACAGTTATTTCACCATTCAAAACCACAAAAGCGAATGGTTTCAAATTGTGGATCAACTTGTATGAAAAAGGTACCAGAAGTAGGAGGGTTAAACGAACAATAAAAAACATTATAATGAAATTCAGGTGTATGAAACTGTAAATAAAAGCTATATTTAAAATGCGCTTGATTTTGATTGACAGTCCAGCTGGCTAATCGGAAGACTGTACGGGTAGAATGTTGTATCCAACCGCCACTTTTTCTCATTCAATATAACCAATGATGTAATCTTACCTACCCAGTAAGGTGGAGAACATATGGATGATGGACATATACTTCAAATTATTCCAGGATATTTATTTCATGAAAAATCAGGCATTTTTTGTATACGATGAATTCCTCAGTCATGTCAGTCTGATCTTGTCCCCCATTAGTGACCAACACGGTCACTGTACATGCGCAGTGGCAACTATAATAGGATCCTTCTATTTTCTGAAGGGAGGATTTTTTTAGAAGGGAAATAAAGTCCGAAAACCATCATAAAAGTGGATTTTAAAGATAGCTTTCGCTTTCTGTACCCCAAAAATCGATAGAATCATTTTTTAACTTGTTAGTGGTTGCAAAAAAATTCCAAAAAACCCTTAAAACAGTGGGCCAGCATTTTATTAATTCGAGTTTTTATTTTACTGGCAGCCTTGGCTACTAACGTTAACGGTCTTTAACCCTAACTCCCTAGACAACAAAGCCAGTTGGAGGTTTTTGAAGGATTTTTATTGTTTTAGTACAATGCCTAGGGAGTTAGGGTTAATCCTTGCCGGATTTTTCCGTTCAATGTCTCAAAGTATAATGACACCTTATAACATCCTTAACCCCAGAAAAATAGCAATTCAACAATTAAATCCATTGTTAACAGTCAAATCGTCCCAAACACGGGCGATATGTATTTAATTTAAAAAATACAGTCAGTGACTTGTGACAGCTCCAATTTAACACAACAGCAAATCTGAGGAAAGTTACAAAATTGTTTAGGGGCAAATTTCAAGAATTTAAAATTTAAAAAAAACTTTAAAAATCCAAAAATGTGTACTTAGAAAATCAGTTACACGAACTTAGTCCTTTTAAAATTATTAATAGTTTTGACTTTCATTGTTGCAAGGCGGTCAAAATCTGATGACAAGTCACGATAGGCTACATTTTCCCCCAGCTGATTCTTGACTTGGACAGTTAGTGGTCGCGTCTGCCAAACACGTCTATATTATGTACCCATATCTTACCTCAGAAATAGAAAGTGAGTTCGGAACAATGTTATCATATACTTCTAGAAACTTTTCTGTATCTTCTTCTTGCAGTGCAATGGCCAAAAGTATCGCCAAAAGCTCGAAATTCGGATCGAACTTCAGCCCGCCATCGTCCCGTTCCGACCTACTCGCTGCCATTTTAGGTGAAACATTGCGATGTGTTGTTATGGCCAAGTGCGCATGCTCAAACCAATATCGAAAGAGGTCAGTGTAGCAAACTGGTGCAGTGCAGTACAAATGCATGCAGTTTATACCATGCATTGTGCATGGGGAACGAAAATAACATTGAAGGCTGCCTCTGAAAAATGACATGTACCACTCAAAGACGATGATAATTACCACCTAAGAAATTATCCCTGCAAGCGGTCTGGCAAAAGTAACAGAATAACTAACTCACCCTCTTCTAAAAAATGAAATTTCGCAGAAAAAAAACCGTGGACGCAAGGCGAAGGGCGTGCCACTGAAATTTCGGGGAGAAAGGACGACGAGCGCTCTGATGATCTGGAAGCGGCTACAGCGATTACGTGTGAATGGAAGTCATGTGAAGCACTCGCCAAAATGGCCGATCACGGTACATCGATTGCACGTACGTGAGGGCGCTACCGGTTTTCGGTCAAAGGTTGCTTTTAATGGTTTATCTAACACAAATTTATTATTTATTTATTATTATTTTCTATTTTATTGCAAAAAATGGAATATATTCCTTAGTTGTTTGTTAAGCTTTTAAAATATAAATGTTAAATGTCTTCGTATCGTTTTTTTTAAATATAATTATTAAATAGCAAAAACCATTCACTGTTCTGAACGGTGCCTTGACCAGGATATCATTGTGCAAGGGCGTCACCGGGCTGCATTTTTTTCTGTAGCATGGCAACAGAACAGCAGCGTAGCCACGTGGGTGGCACGTGCCCCCCCCCCCACAAATTTTCAGTACCCCCAGGTCCCCCCACGAAATAATCCTGATAGTGCCCCTTCAAAAAAAAAGCATGACCCCCACCACTGAAAAACCCATACCCCTGGCCCCCCCCCTGGCCCCCCCCCCCCACTGAAAAGCAATTCCCCTTGTGCCCCCCCCCCACCCCCACTGAAACATTCCTGGCTACTCCGTTGCAACAGAAGACCGTAAATTATTCATTAACAGACAATTATTATTTTTCACAAAAATCAAAGGAAAAGTACTCAAAATTGCTAAAATGTATCAACACTTTCATTGCCATCCATCAAGGACTAACCGTTAGAGATGCAAACCAAAATAAACTTTAAATTGTCAATTTGGGTTTGGCTACACTAACCAAACAGTACAAATTTTCCAAAGTAAATAAAGAAAAATATAAATGAATTTTGGTAGCGATCATGATGATAGTACCACACATGTCATAATTTATAACTATATATATATATTACTGATAGGCCTATATAATTAGCACTGTAGTGTTATTATTTAAAAAACAAAACAAAACAAAACAAAATAAACAAAAACAAAAACAAACAGACAAGCAAACAAACATACATGACTGTACAAGTCATGTAGGCTATTATGCTATGAAGAGAGCTGGCAGGGCGGGACATGGACTCATGGAGTGAGTAGAAAAATCTGTTGTTAAAAACAATAAACGGAGTGCAATGATAATAATGGGTGCGAGCCATATAGCAGCTGATGTACTGGCCCAAGGGCGGGGCAGATGTAGATCATGACGTCACAGAGTGACTTCCGAATACAGCGTGCAGTATCTTTATAGGATGTTCCTCCAAGCTCCCTCACTATCAAAGGAGGCCGCACGTCTAAATGTCGTTGTTATTATTTTTAAAATGATTATTTTTTATATATATATTTCTCTTGTTTAAACAAGATTTCCCGAATAGCGCATCGATAAAGCACTGTAGCTCGCATAAGCATGATGAAATCTGTGAAGAGAACTGACGACGAAGGAATGTTCAATTCGAGGAAAAAACCCAAACAAAATTTACAGAGGAAACCCACGAAATCAGGTATAGAGACTGAAAATCCAATCCATGTACCGGCTTGTGGATAAGAATTTAAGTCGAAGAAAAGCGGGGGCACAAGATGATGAATGGGCACACAGCCAAAAAAAAAGGGGGGGGGGGGACCACAAGACCCATTTTTTTAAATAGATGGTAAATTATTATTATTTTTTTTTTTTAAACTTGGTTGATTTTCCAAAAGGGGGAGGTACACTCCCCCTTTGTCACGCTTTTGCATAATGACTGCTCACCCAGTTAAAGATATATATCGATTGGGTTGATTTGACGGTAAAAAAGGATTTACATGTTGAATTGCTATTTTTCTGCATGGGGTTAAGGAAGTTATCAGCTTTCATTTGAGATATTGAGTGAAACTTTCGTTTAATAACGATATTATATTTCAAAATTCGTTTGTTTTTTCAATTCTATTTTTTTCTTTGGTCTCTTGAGCCAAACATGGGCGATATAATTATCTTTAATCTGTGTATTTTCATTTTATTGTTATAGCCTATAGTATACATTGCATGATACAACAATTGTATATTTATGAAATACAATAAATTCAAACTATATTATATTAACACCCCAGTTTTACAGAGTAGTAGGTTTTTCCAACATTTTGATGTTTTTGCTGGACCATGCATCACTGCAACTTTATTGAGACCAATCTCCAAAAATGGGATTGACGGGACACTCTAGTACGGACATCAGCACATTTCCCAGTGTTGTATGTACCATTCCCCAAGGGACGGATCTAGGGTGTCGGAAAAAGGGATGACAAAAAGACCTTTTACCAAAAAAGTGCTCCCATATCACACAAACATTCACCCTCACACACCCCCACCCGAAGAAACTATGATGGCTAATACGACGATAAAAAAAACGTGGGGATGTACTCCCCCTCCTCCCCTTATTCCCGCCCTGGATATGCAATGTCATGCATGGACCGTGCTGAAGCCATATTATACTGTAAACAACGATATCGCAAGAATGCATTACGGCAAGGTAAATGTCATTTATGTAGAAACTTTCTCGAGTTATTGCGGACATTTTCATAATTTTATCAGCACCCTGTCTTTATCCCCTTCCTTGCAATCTCTCCCACAGCCGCATACTTAACATTTAAAGGGATTTATGTGTCATCCAATAAAAAGGAAGGAATATTTGGTCTGATATATGGCTTTTGGTATTTCTTCAGAAGTTGTAAGTCTATCTACCGAATTGAGTCTGATCGTGGCGATTAAAACATAACCACCAAGGCTAGCCGGCCTGACGTCATTGTTTACCATTAATTAACATCAAACGTACATCCCTTTAAAACAGTTGTGGCAGGTTTCCCCTCAGGGAAAGTTTTAACGATGAACATCCGTGTTTTCACTCAGTGTAGCTAGCCGAGTCTGACCTCTGCCGTGTCACGTCATAATATGGCATGCTGTGGCGATGGCGATGGCGAAGATTCGACCTTTATGTGTTTGCTAGTTGCGTGAAGTTGTCTTCCACTCGCATCTTAACAAAACACCTAGGACTCATTGAAAAACTGCAGGATAAACGAAGTAGCACACGTGGTGTTATTCCTGGGATGGATATAGGCCTCGTTGCTACTGAGGAGAGGTAAGTATTAAGTAGCTTGTCTTCTCATAAAATGGTTCAGTGCACATGTTTATATAACAACACAGCTTTGTTGAAAGTTTATACTTGTAGGCAAGCTCCAACTATATAGGGACATCTTTGGATCTACAATCTTGGACAGAACTGTTGGGACATGAATGCATATGAACAAGAATCGACCATCCCCGTTACCCCGTCCAATATTGATGTAACTGTTAGCAAATGTGACACAAAATAATAAGTATTTATGTGCACAGTTTACGAACGTCTCTGTTCCTTCCTCCATGGCCCAACCATGGAGGAAGGAGTCCATCCCAACGAGTATTATATCCAAGACTTAGCTGCGCATGCGGTATATAACCGTAGCGCGCGCAGTCTCGTATGGGGATCGGTTTATCCTTCCAATTAGGAGAAGACCAGATTGCAATATTACGGTAGCGCCATCAGCTACTTTGGGTCTTGACTTTTTTTTATCATCGACGCACTATAATTTAGATACTACCGGGGTATTGAGTGGGCCGAGTTAGACGGGTCACGGCATAGGGTTCCATTGTTTAATTTTAAGGTCACGTCCGCTAAAACAATAGGTCGGCTGAGCTTGAAGGATCGGGGCCTGCCAGCCATGGTTAGCATCGCGCCATGTTTGATGTTTAAAACTCGAAGGAAGCAGACATTTAATACACTCAAGAATGTGATAATTATACCGAACAGATCATCCTTACAGATATGAAGTCGGGGTCATCGTGTAGGTTTGTTCTGCACTGGTCCATTCCCTCGTCACTTCCTTTTTGAGACCATAAATGAATGAACTGATTAAGTTTACTGATGTCTATAACTGATGTAAAATATCATAATAACAAAAACTACGTGGGAATACGAAAACTGTTTTGTTATTTATTTTTAATGTAGGCCTAGGCCCTATTATTTTTAGTCAGTGGAGGCAAAATATACAAATATAACTATGTGAACATATTGGGCAGTTTAATGACTAATTCTGGCAAAATAAAACATTTGACCAGCTCAGGCTATACACTTAGTGTTAGAAATAATTTGTTATTCATTGACCATGTTTATTACAATTGTCATAATCCTTATTCGGTCGTAACATTAATCCATGAGCATTTTATGAAGTGGATTATCAAGAGGACAGCACAACTTATTTCCCCCATTAGCAGATTGACTGTTATTGTTGAATTCACCCACAGATAAGGAACAACAAATCATGCAACCACACTGCTTGTTTGTGTGCCGAGGCGGTAAGGACAAGGAGCGGGGAGTATGGGCGATGGAATGCATCAAGCCAGGGTTGTGGTTCGGACCTCTTGAAGGGGAAGTTCTGCCAGCAGACGGAGGCCATGGACCCTCTCATCAGCCTTATATCTGGGAGGTAACAATTTTCGACCGAGCTTTGTTAGTATAGCCTTAGGCATATACACCCATATAGTGTTTCCCAGCACGATATGCATGGGTGTCTTGTGGACACCCTGTTTAAACGGACACATTGTTTTATTTGTGATACATAATTCTAAAGTATTTCAAGTTAAATATTTGGACACCCCTATTTTTTTCAAAGAATACGGGTAACCAATTTGGACACCCCATTACCAAATCCTGATTTATACTCTGCCTACACAACGGACGTGTGTGGGATCGGATGTCGTTGGCCACTCAGCCGGTCCCAAAAATGTTCCTAATCTTGTCGTTAGGGTTTATAAACAAAACAAAAACAAAAACTGCAATTCATCTACAATATTTTGTCCACTTAAAGGGAATGAAAAACATTGTTTTTTGATAACGTACGCCCATTTCAAAACATTGCAACTGTTGCTGTCATTCCCCACCCCTATAGGGCATCTACGTAACTTTAAAAACGTTTGTTTTCACAAATATTTTACGTTCAGGATATAGGGCCTATATGAAAGGACATTGTGAACGACAGGTATACTGAAATGCAGTTGAAATCTGACAGCTATAGGCCTATATACCATGATACTAAAGCTACTGTTCTCTAAATGCAGATTCATTGTAGAGGAAGGCTCTGTAACGTTCTGGGCGTCAGTAATAGCACACATACTAACTGGCTGCGTCACGTGACATCCACGTACGTTTCTTGGAGTGGAGTGAACATGGCGGCCTACCAATACAGGGGAAAGATCTATTACGTCACCACAGAGGTTATAGGTCACGGTCAGGAGCTGATTTTAGGACTGAATGGTGACAATCATGGTGTCTATCCAAACGACAGACAAGAGGTTAAAAGAGGGCCGCAAAGTAAGCTTTACAGTTTCTCATAACTTTTATAAGCCGGCCATGTAATTTTTTTCCCATGACGAATATGGGTAATTTCTACAAAACTACCACAAATAAAAAAGACATTCAAAAACGTTTTAGAAAGTGGTTTTATTTTGTAACCTGGCAATACCAAAGCATAGTCTATATACAATCGCAAATAAGGATAACTGCTTTAATAACGAACATAATTCCGGGACCTAATATTTATAATGTACCAATTCGTTTAAGGGAAGGTACAACATTGGCAATTAAAGGAGGTTGCACGTGTGAATCATCAAATTCCGAATTGTTAATTATAATAATTGTGTAATTTTCCTCTAGGTAGGCCGTGTAACAAGAGATGCAGTGTATGCCGACATCGGCATGATAAAATTCCAATTCCAGCTCAGCGGAGTGACCGGTGGAGACACACAAGATACCAAGATGTTCAGATATACGACTTTTTGCCTATCTTGAAGTTATCTTCTATAGAAGTTCCGGAAAGGCACTTAACTATTAATCGTGATAGCCACACTGTAAACATCGACGAAAATCATACCTCAAACAGCCGTAGGGTATTCTCGCACAGGATATTCTATTGCCTCTTTTGTGGTTGGAGATTCAGGACGTTCGTTCGCTTTGCATCGCATAAAAGAAATCACAAGCTACGATATCTGAAAATAAGAATCAGGCCTAGAAAGCGAAGCTGTGGTAGCGAGCTGGTGCAATCTTCGGTACAACAGTGTAAGAACAGTACATCTTCAACAGTCAAGATGCATTTAAAAGAAAATGTGGCACAATTAGTGGTGGAAGATGGTCAGAAAAGAGCGGAAACGGTGTCTACTCATTCAAAAAAGAAAGAGAATACAACACTTGCATTAGATTCACAAAAAGATGTGAATGGTTTGGTGTTGTCTAAGATAGAACAACATATACCAGTCATTAGAAAACAGACCGGCAAAATTGGCACTCTGGCTGCCACACCTGTTACTCGTAGTAAGAAGGGTGCAATTAATAGAAGGAAAAGTCAAGCTCGCCAACTGCGTGTAAATAATAACCGTCAAGAGACGCCACATTACCGTACACAGAGCACCGCGCACGCCCCAACATCTCCAGGAATAGAAAGGAGTGTCTCGAAGATTCTTGGAAGCCCAGATGCAGTCAATGATGCTAAAGGAAGATTTGGATGCACACTATGCAAGAAGTATTTTATGAGTAACGCCAGCTTGCGGAAACATACACGCGTTCACACGGGTGAAAAGCCGTACGTGTGCAGTTACTGCAGCAAGGGTTTCGCCGAGATCAGCAATCTGAACAAGCATCTGCGCGTTCACACGGGCCACACTCCATACAAGTGCACCATTTGTGACAAAAAATATAAATACATCAAGGGATACAAGATTCACATGAGGAATCATGAGAGGGGTCCAATTACTTATAAGTGCTGCTTTTGCGACAGAGAATTCAATCAGAAAGGGCCTTGCAAAACGCACGAGAGGTGGGTCCACCTGCGAGCACGAGCATTCAAATGCAGTGTGTGCCAAATGAAATTCAAGAGACAGGGTGGACTACAGATGCATCGGGAAAAAGTTCACAAACTGTTTTATCGCGATGACGACATCAAGAGAAGTAAAAAGCGCGGGGAAAGTAAAGAGGGTAAAAGTGATAGGCCTATAGCTGATGGGAATCGTCACCGATGTGCAGAATGTGGGAAGGGGTTCAAATACAACTACGCCCTCAAGCAGCATGTGAGGACACACACGGGTGAGAAGCCCTTCAAATGTACGCAGTGTGACGCCACCTTCGCTCAGAGCTCCAATCTGACCAGTCACCGGCGCATTCACACCGGGGAAACCCCTTACGAATGCCACCATTGCAAGAAAAGGTTCAATTGCACCCAGAACCTTCGCAGTCACTTGAGAGTTCACACTGGGGAGAAACCATACAAGTGTCCCCACTGTCCTGCCAGGTTTGCATACAGTAGCTATCTGACTACGCATAACCTCATACATGTTAATAAAAAACCGCACCAGTGTACCGTCTGTGGTAGAAGATTTCGCCATAATGCAAGTTTTAAAATCCACTGTCGGATTCACTCGGATAAGTGACCATTTTACCGAACGAGTCTAGTCGACAAGTCTCCCTAGGTTTTGAAATGTGATCAGCAAACATTGTTTGATTGTTTTATAGTGCCTCAAATAAGATTTCAACAACTTGACTCGAATGTATGCTTCCATAAATAAAGTGCCTTGAGAAATCGTTTCATTGTGGTGCGTTGAATGGATAGAAAACGAGCCATGTAGGGCGACCTCTAGCGATCACAAAAAACTTTACACTGTTGATTTATTTATTTAATCACAATATTCTTCAATATAATTTGTTATTCAAAAAGTAATATTAAGCATATACTCTGTACCAAAATGTTTTAAATACGTTAATCAACAAAAATATTGGGAGAATGTGGCCCATGATACACGTGATGGGCGTGCAGTGATTTCACCAGTGGCTCGCTGCTAACCTCTTCTCAAAATAATATTTTCCGATTAATTTTGTGAATAAACTGCCAATGCTTAATTTAGTAGAGCACATAATAAACTATATTTAATCAGGCCATTATTATAATTATTGGTTTAAAATTCCTGAGGTGTTTTGAGCCCCATAAAGTCCTGTAATCTTTATGATGTACAATACAAGTGTTTTTTTTCCATGGTGAAATTTTTCATAAACAGAGATGATACATTACTGGAATGTTAACTTTCATTTTGACACTGTAAGTTCATACATGGCTGTAGAAGTACAAATTGTGATTTTTCGTTTAGAAGAAACACAGAGAACACAGACGGGACAGGATGTTATTCAACTCAAAGGGATGTTATTAAGCAGGGACCACTGAGATAACCTCTGACCTGGACGTCTGGGGGAACTAACTGATTGGAGAACACTGCTCCTCAAGAGCAATGTATTATTTTTTGAGGTGATAATGTTACCAAACATCCAGAGATTGAATACATTCAAATCTGAAATGAATCATCAGTTGATGATCCAGTGTCCACATGAGAATGAATGCAAACACTCGAAATGTACTATTTTCACTATGCATTTTCACAACCCTGAATTATTCACAGCTTCGTTTCTGTACATATCTCTTGATTCGTTTAAAGCTTACATATTTACCAATATTACATTCAATAATTATGCACATTGCTGGGCTGAATGCACATCTTTCTGCGCTGATTGGCTGGCGAACAGGAAGCTGTCCTGTCGATACACTTTTCGATACAGTATGGAATTTATAGAGCATGGTTAGGTCACCCAAACAGGCCGCCGTGCACCCCACAAAAAAATAAATACAAAATTAATAACTACATAATAAATATGTGGCTCATCTCATAGATTAAATAAAATGGATCTCAGCCACAGGCCTGAGGTCGTTCTCCCCTGTCTCCCCAGAACGTCCAGTTCCTGACTCCCAACTATGCTGTGGTACCGTATTAAGAGGGCCAGTTTCAGATTTTCAGAGATTGGGGAGGGGAGGGTAACTCCAAGAAAGTAAGAAATATTATTTTAGAAATATTCACTTTTTGAACAGCACTGAGAATAAACGACGGATTCGCAGCTCCCATCGTGATATCAGACTAATTTGAGAACTAAATAAAAATGGCGACCTACCATTTCTATCTTATTATTTTGTTATCTGGCATTATTTCTAACACCATTTTTTTTAAAAGCCTGTATGGGTTGGAAATTAGTCTCAAATTAAAGAGTAGATATTCATTAGCAGAGAACTGTTAATTTTATTTCAATCGGACATTGCGTTGCGAAGATACAGTAATTTATATTTGGTAAAAACAGTGTCAAGATTCATCGGCAGGTCAAAGGTCATCTTTTGTTTTTCTTTACTTTCTCTTTGGCACCAATAAGTTCTAATGAGGGCACATTCTTTGTGACATAAGTTTGTTTTACATTGTTCTAAGTAAACAAAACTTGGTAGAACTAAATAATATTACATTATGTCAAAGTCCCCATAATTAAACAAGAATTAATCACCTAATTTGCATAATTCATCATTTGTTTAGTTTTTTATTGTAAAAAAACCCCAAATAATTCTAGATTATTATCCATATGAATGAAAAAGCGCAATGGAAAAAGACTTTCTTAAAGTTAGCATCCCAGCTTCAAACAAAGTAATTTTTTTTTCATCGCGACCAGCAACATTTCGTAGTTTTATTTTGACTTTCTGTACCCGATCGGAAGATCGGAGACCATGTAAAACCTTAGTCATTTCATAAAGATAAGAATGATCACAAAAATATGACACAATTTAATGGTCATAGACGCAAATAATGATGACTTTCAAACCCAACAATTTTGCATTGGAGACAAGATACGAGATCGTGTGCGTGTGCATATACACGAGGCTCCGTTCGCCACACACGCCACGCTGTGTGCACACAACGGGTCGGGGAGACCGAAGCCCCGAATCCGACGACAGTCGGCATTAGCATGCCTCTCAAAAACTACATTTTTGCATACATTCTTAGAAATTACAGACTGTTTATTAGCATTAACTCATTGTTGAATGTTTCATTTATCATACTAACGTTGTTGCTGAAGGTTTCACCGTAAGTAAGCGGCCCTTACGGCAGCTTGAAAAATGTTTTGGGTCGTTATTGTTACTCTCCGTTGTCTGATTTAGATGCAACTTGCACCCGAGGAAAGCCGAAAGCCTACTCGTTCAGATGACGTCAGTTGCGAAGCCCTGCGCCCATTCATAAATTCACAAATTTGCATACGAAGTGTGCCGATCGTATTTAATAAGAATCGGGGAGACGCCGAAGTGCGTGCCTCGGTCGGGGAATTACCGGAAGTTGTATTTCTCCATAGGATTGTACAGCGCTGCACTGGCAACACGTGTAAACAGTGTGTGTGTATGTTTTCGATAACGGAAGTGGCTGTGTGAGTGAACAGCCTACTACAGGATTTTTCGTTCATTGTCTTTTTTGACCTTAAAAAAGGATGTGGTATACTATTAATATTATTGCTGGTATGCTTTATATTATATTAGCCTTTTTTCAGCTGGTACCCAAGTATTTATTGCACTTCGATTTTCAAGGTGGCACTTAAGGCATTTTTTTTTTACAGGTCCTTACGTTTTTATGGGATCCGAATTTTGAGGGGGGGGGGGGGCATGTTCCCCCAATAGCAAAGGCCACTGCTGCAGTGTGATAAATGTCTAGTTGAATTGAATTTCAAACATGTGCCCTAAAATGTTTTATGGCTGATAAACAGTAGTGGGCGAATATTTTCAACACCACCCCCAAGAGACGATTTGAGACACTTTTAAAATGATTGAAAATAAACGGCTGAATTAATATTTACCTTCAACATAATGTATTATTGCTGTTCAGCTGCTGGGGTGACTTTAAAAATGATCGTAAATGACAATTAAAGAATTTCAATTGGGCAGATACAATACACAAAGTAAAAACAAATTTACAGATTTAAAAGGCTGTGAATCACTAGTAATTTACCAAAATGAATCACTCGTGTTTTAAGACTATTTTAACATTGATTCCCGGTAAAGAAAGGAAAACACTGACTAAACCAAGTGCCAAAATTAAATTATAACGGGTCCTGTCATCAATTCATTCCGGAGGTGTATTACTGTAAAAAATATGCCCCGACAATTTAGGTTTGGGAGGAAATTTGCATATTTTATTTGTTTACCTTTCTACGATGGCAAAAGTAATTTTAAGATTAAAAGAAAATGGCTGGGAAACACCGGTGAAATTAAGTCGAAAATATGAGCAACGGATATTAACTGAAGAGTGAACTTATATATAGCTATAAGTGGTGCTATTATTATGATTTTGACAATCAAAATGGCCGTTATCTTTTCCCGAACAAGGTTCCGAGAAGTTTGGGCACTAAGCTGAATTTCCATTGGTCGGTTTCTGACCAAATATCTTGGTGATTGTGAGTAAATAATTGAACAAATGGTGCACACCAGTCATGGTGGAACCAGGGGACCCCTTTCTGATCACCCTAAGTTGTCGTGTATGACCATCCCCCTTTTCAGCCACCCTGGCTCCGCCCCTGGTGGATAAAGCCTCCAATTACATGATAAAACAATGCTGTGAAATACTGCTTTGAAAAACAGAACAAAATGAAATATTCTTTCTTAGTTAACAAACAATGAATAGCAAACATTAAATAATTGATATCATAATGTCAGAAGTCTATTACATACACACAGGATGTATACATAATTATAGTATATTCTCAATAATTATTTCTCTGAGTGAACATTCCTGAAATTTATTAATATTCTCAAAAGCACGGTACACATTTGATCATTTCCTAAAATTTTAATTAATTTAAATTATTAATTTAAAGACACCACAATCCAATGATAAAATTACAGTACTAATGATATTGTCTATGCAATTTCTTGTCTTAAAATTATATGGTGTCCCTTTAATTAATATGAAGGTCAAATAAGATTTTGATTTCTAGTGGATGGAAAGCTCCACAGCTGAACAAATGGTAGCAGTTTAATACTTTTGTTTGTCAACCTGTTAATGTAAGTGAGTGATTAATTAGGCCATTCTGACCATCAATTTGTGCCACTCTCATTTATTCAGCATCAAATAGAAAGCTTTCCTCCGCCTTTACTTATTAACACATCACAATTAAAAAGCGCGATACATGTTTTTGTGCCACTTCAATTGAAGTAAATTACTCAATAAAGCTGTATCATTGGAAAATTAAAGGAAATTGTTTTGGGAGAAAATCACATTAACTTCACTGCAAAAATGTACTGTGACCCACACAGGGAAAATTAGTAAGGTGTGTTGACTTGATGATGTGACAAATGATGTAATTAATTTACAAAAAGAGCACCCACTGTTATTCAGTGGCTGAACTGACAGACGTCAGTCCAGGATAAGCCATGGATGATTGCACAGGTGAGTAGTGTCTCACACACAGGTTCAAATATCCTTCAAATATCATTTAAATTATACATAGAATATATTCAAGTTAAATTATACATAGAATATATTCAAGTTAACGACAAGGCTTATACTGTGTCAGGGGTGTGATTTGGATGAAATAAACAAATCCTAATAAATGGGTAGCATGCCTGGGTCTCCCTTTGGTCTAGAGGACAAAGCCCCCTGAATCTCCTGTGGGTAGCGAACCTGGGTCTCCCTTTGGTCTAGAGGACAAAGCCCCCCCTGAACCTCCTGTGGGTAGCGGGCCTGGGTCTCCCTTTGGTCTAGAGGACAAAGCCGCCCGAACCTCCTGGATGTTTAATTTTGGAGGATTTACAAACTCTCCACATGGTTACTTCTCTTCTTTCAAGAAAATTTTGAGGCAAAGGGAGATTTGTAAAAAAAATCCTGAGAAATAACAGGCCTACCGTTGTCGTTTCATACCACATTGTACACCACTGGAAAGTATGTAAAAGCATCAATACATTATAAGATTCAAGAACAGAGATGCACAGAAACCAACCTGTGAATGTTTAAGCTCATTTCACTGCGTTAATGAACAAAAAGTGATCATGTATTAAAATTGACTTGCATTCATTCTAATGTGGATAATGGATCACAAGCTGTTATCCATTTCAAAGTAATAATACATTTCCCTTTTCACAAAAATGCAGACGGCACATCAAACTGAATAATTTCCAGAATATTTGGTACTACCACCGTCACATCAAGTATGTTTATAGATTCTAATTCAGTAATTTTATAATCGAGTAATTACCAAAAGGTGTATACTCCCTTATGAGTGTCTTTAAAATACACCATGTAAGTGTTTGACTTATTACTAATCTTCACAGAGTGGGTCACATCAATTCCCAAACACCATTTTTGCTATCAAACATGCTTACTAACTTCAATTCTTGGATAGCATCTTCAAATATATTTTGTAAATCTATAGCTATTATATATATACACATCACGATGAAAACACCCTGTTAATTGTTCTCATTATCTTTAGTATTTTTTTAATTCTTTCTTAATGAGTTTCTTACTTTGAATTACTGTGTCACGAATGGGAGGAAGTGGTTGGTCATTTCTGAAATGACAATATAGGTGATTAAAACAACAAGTATTTCACCAAATGACAAAGCAAAGGATCAAGAACTGAGATTATACTACATATTAGCTCGCTGGAAAGGTACAACAAATGTCACACAGATTCCAATATGGACAAAACATTTATTTCATGTAAAGCAAAACTAACGTGCAATTTGGGAAAATGGCTTCTGGCTGCCCAAGAAACCGTGGCAAAGTATTCCTAGCAGAAAAAAGGGAAATATTTCATGTAAAGCAAAACTAACTGGCAATTTGGGAAAATGGCTTCTGGCTGCCCAAGAAACCGTGGCAAAGTATTCTTAGCAGAAAAAAGGGAAATATTTCTACAAGGAAAACAAAAAAACAATAGTAAAGCTACAAAGACAAGGTACTCTATTTCAGATGGAAGAATATAAGGTTCGGAATTCTTGAAAATGGCATGAGACGGAAAGAGTCACAGGACATCTTTGTTCATTTTATTTCCTGTATAACAGCAAACTGCACTGACATTTAAGGGAGTTGTACACGTTTGGTCAAATGTCTGTAAATGCATCTTTACTTGATAAGAATCAAGGGAGTTTTTTGTTATTGTGAACAAGAATAGAGTGAAAATGCATTAAGATTTTTGTGTATGTATTGTAATGTGAAAATGAATAACAGCCATGGTCCATTTCAAATTTGTAATAAATTTCACATTTGTGAGCACCCACCACAAAGGGGCTGTAAAGTCGAAATTTTCACATTTGGAGGTTCGTATATTTTTGGAAAGAGTATATCATAAGGTATAAAATTATACCAAACACAAGTCATTCCTACATTCCTACGCGACGTTATGGTGTGTCAAAGTCATTACACTAATTACTTACACTTTCATATAAACTTGTGCGATTCTCGTGTCAGTTTCGTAAGTTTCTTACATTTTGTACAGATTTATGAACTCATTGCCCGAAAGAAAACGTGGATTTCATGATTTTTGAAATTGAATTTAATTCTGAAATTTTCAGAACTAAAGGAGAATATTTCAAACTTTTCATAACAGAAAAAATACCAAAATGGACAACTGACTGATTTTTCATGCATTTCAAGCCGTACTGCTAAATCAACGTGTGTGACTTTACAGCCCATTCGTGGTGGACGGTCACATTTTCTCAAAAATGATAGCATGTCAGACGGAATCATTTCTCATCAGGGTGTTAGGTGTAGTTGGTACCATCACCAACTTCACATCGACAAAGTTTGTGTAAGTAATTAGTCAGTAATTCTGTAATCAGCTAATTACCAAACATGTACATATGTTGTCAGGGATTTTGAAAACTATGTTAAAGCAAAGTGAGGTGTTTTTTTTCAAGAAGGTTAAAGTAGGCTGGAAGGAAGAAGGGAGAGAGATAAGTAAGGGGAAGAAATATGAGTGATGAAACAAGACGCCATGCTCAGTCTGTCTGCCTGTACGTCCTTATCATGATGGAGAAACTCTACTGAAGGTTTCCCCTCTCTTCTTGGTCCTGCTCTATCGCTTCAAACAAAGACTTGAAATTTCCGGCTCCAAAACCCTGTCATAATAAGAACATGTCAATACTATGTTAGTCGTCAAATACAGCACAATTTGTAATGGACAGTTCAAGTAAATTATTAAAATACAATACTATGCTAATGAACACGTATACTACTCAAAACAATTTAGGGAACACCGGATTTTTAACATCAAATAGGTTTGAAATGTTCCATGAACCGGGATTTTCATTTGCAACCCCCCCTCTCTTTCAGTAGTCATGTCATGAAATGTGTAATCACTACATGCATCCTTTATCATCTGTTTCATTGTGCAGTTGTTTCTCATCAATTCTGTGAAACATTGTGTGTATCTGAAATAAATGATCTTATCTGAAATAAATGATCTTATCTGAAATAAATGATTATTCCTTTGTTCCCTAAATTGTTTTGAGTAGTATACAATGTCCATAGTAGGTAAAACCAAATGTAACTCACAAAAACACAAACTGAGTGTATCTTCTTTTGGTTTCAAAGCCAATAATTCTGCAAAAGTAACATTACAGATTATCGATTGCATTGGAAAACCTCCATTCTGCAGCTATAGTTGCTCATACAGGTTGGATTCAATCAAATTAGGCCAAACAAAAAATGTATACACGTTTATCAGAACCAGAACAAATTTCCTATACACAGAGTATGGTGGCTAAGAGGGACTGCAGAAAGGTTCATACCCCTGATGTGAACAAGTCGTTTAAAACACAGTGCAGTAGAATTCCAATCGATCCAGCAATTTTTGCTGCAATTGGACATCGTTTCATAGCAACAACAAAAATAAATAAAAATGAAAACTAAAAAAAACGTGTGCAGAGACCAGAAAATGGAAACTTTTTTGAGGGCCTTAGCTCAAAATCTGCCATTTACAATGTTGAAAACAGTGGCTAAAGCTTGCACATCAACTGCCATTTTTGTTTGACTACCAACAGAGTTTTCAAAAGTGGGCCACATGATCAATATGCTAATTAGGCTTATGAAGGCTTACAATAAGACTTAAACGGACAATAGACAATATCATCATGATAAGAGCAGACGTTCCACATGGTATAGAATTTCATTATTATGCTGCCACTGGCTCATTATTTACGCATCAGCCATGATCACGCCCCTGTTATCTAGGCCAGCACGTACTCTTGGAGTATTGTTTTCAGTCATTGAGTTCATCCAAAACTAGGACACTGATAGAGGGAGGGTTGTGCGGCGACAAACTATTGAATTCAACTCTTTTGAGAAGTGTAGGTTCTGAGAATGAAGAACCAAAGGTTCTTTTCAGACAACTCAAAGGAGATTCTTGAAATACATGGTCTTTGAAATGAATGCCATTTGTAAGTATTCCAGGTTTTTGGTTGGGGCATGCTCCTTTCCCCTTCTCTTTGGACATACTACTGCTGCCCCCACCCCCTCCTTACCCCCAGACCAACCTAACATACGAGACTTGATACTTACATAATGGTTATGGCGTTGGATGACCTCCAGGAAGAGAGTGGGACGATCCTGGACAGGCTTGGTGAAGATCTGCAGCAGGTACCCATCCTCGTCAAAGTCAACCAGGATGTTCAATTTTTGGATCTGACAACAACAAAAAGAGAGAGAGAGAGAGAGAGAGAGAGAATAAAAATGTCAGGAAACCTAATGATAGATAGTAAGTGAAACTCACAATGGATATTGGCATGTTTCCCCCCCCCCCCCCCACTAAAAAATTAAAATACAGGCTTTACATTTTTTTGGTTCTTTTTTAGTCCCCTTTTTCCAGACTTTCATACACCCTAGTGTGAACTTTGTACACTTTTTTTTAACGGAAGGAATTGAGGATTTCTAAGCTAACAAATTGACAGTAACAAATTTCTGAATCCATTTAATTTAATTATTTTATTTTATATCTTTGGATTTAAGCAGTTAAACTTAAAATACACAATTTAACGTGTAATTTTCACACTGCAACATATACAAATAAATAAACAATGCAATGATTTACAACAGTAATAATAATAATAATAATAATAAAGATTTGTAGCGCGCACATATCCACCCTGCTGGGCGCTCAAGGTGCGGAAACAAAGAAAAAACATGAATACAAACAATAATAGGTTAATTATCAATTATATAATGCACAAGCAATATGTCCAAAAGCCAAAATTGTGTAGAACTGGGGCAATGTACAGGGATGAACAAAGGAGTGGACAAGGCAGACAGGGAACAGGACATATTTATAACAGCTATAGGATTATCAGGAAAAGCTAAAAGCAAACACTGTACACGAACTCTTGGAATGGAAAGATTCATAATGAAAGAGAAGCAACTTTTTAATGTAAAAATTTGCTGTCCAGATAAAATGAAACATCAAAGGATGTATCTGACAAAACCTCCAATTAACATTAAAATGCAGTATACAAAAACAGTATATCAAAATTACAAGGCTCAATTACTCAATTCCTCATCAACGAAGATTTGGGGGTGGGGGGGGGGGGGATGGCCTTGAGGGAGTTGAGATAACAAAATTAATAGGACATTTCGCTTGACCTTTATATTCATATATTCATTCATCTTCCTATGGTTTGCACATCACAAATAAACAGAGGTTTCATGATGACTTGGTTGGTACACATCCTTCCCCCTTCCCATAAAAGTGGTTCTGTAGTTGGGGGGATGTTAAGGAATCTAGAACCCACCCATGATCACTTACCATATCCATGTCCTCTGTGACACTGATCTTAGCTGTCTTGAGCCGCGCTCGAAGGTTCTTGTAATAAGTCTCCGGGATCGTCAGGAAGTTCTGGCCTCTGGCTTTCAGGTTGCCCACGGCCGTGATGATGTCGTCTGTGTTCATTGCGATGTGCTGGACGCCTGCCGTCCCATAGTAGTCAACGTATTCCTGTTTAAGGAAAAAATTCAAAGATCATATGGTTGCTATTGGGTGAAAAAATCACAACCTCATGGTAGATGACAATAAAATCAAGTTTAAGATGTATCAAATAATTAAAATGTGTGTCTAATTCTAGAGGGGAACAAATCTACTGTACGAAACCAATTATAATTTGTTTCTAAGGACGACGCTTCATCTATAGAAGATACTGCACAAAAATGAGAAACAATATCAGCTGAAACATTCCGCGGTCAATTTCAATAAAGGATTCTTGATCCTCAAAAAGTATAAATGCACATGCTGATTACTTCTTATGAATGTTCTAAGGATTTTAAATAACAAATTTTCTTTTTACTATCCTTTCTTTGCTTTTGGATTTTCCCCATCAATAACTCCTAATCACACGACATCCATATTTGTTTGGCTCTGTCAATCAAGAATCACCTTGAAATTAACACTGATCAAAAGGCATCTTAGACATGGGACCTCATTTTCAATCCCATAGACCTAAGAAGCAGAAAACCAAGACGGCTATCGGGTGATAGCTCACAACTAGAAGAAGTTACACTGCATGTACACGTACATCGTGTACACAGTGTATGTACAATGTGTAGCTGATACATGCCAGTCAGGTACATGTTCCGTAGTAGCAGAAACAGACCACACTATATCCGTCCCCGGTCCCAGTCGGATCGGCCACGCAAGGTCGATCTGTGCTGACAACTTTGGGTGAATATTGGTGTATGTGTGGGTGTACGTGTTTTAAATTTTTAAATTTTACACTCATTTTTAAATTTTTTTAAACAGGTTTTTAATCACGCTCACAGGTCGGCAGGTTTAGAGCTTGATATCAAACACAGTCTTGGGAACTTTGTATAATCTCCCCCCCCCGAAAACAGGGGAAAACCATTACGTAAGCGTCAATTTTAAATGCTAGCGCGACCTACATTTTTGGTGCGCACGCGCATATACAACAACGGACTGCCATGTTCATTGAATTGACAACTCCACGGCAGTCCATTGTTGTTTACGCGTGTGCGCACCAAAAATGTGGGCCCCGCTAGCATAACAAATCGACGCATGCGTAGTGGTTTCCCCCATATTTCGGGAAAGATAATACAAAGTTCCCAAGACTGTGTGTGATAGCGGTTCGTGATTGTATTTGTGTGATTGTAGCGGTTCGTGTAGCGCCCTCGTGCATCAACAGATCGTGTGGTGACATATCGTATATCAAAAACATACAAACACAGTCTTGACCAAGACTAGGGCCAACTCCGTGATTCGCAGGTCAATTGGGAGGTATGTTTAACTTACCTGAATCTGACTCTTCCGTTTGCCTGGAGCAGGTTCATTGATTGGCATTTTGATTGTCTCCTCAAAGTTGGTGACTACGATGGATCGGAGAGCACTATACTCTGTGTGCACCTGGGGGGAAACCATTATGATTTTTTAGGGGTGTTAATGTAGGCCTTGGCAATTAAAGGAACAATATCGTCACAATTAGACTAGACTTTTAACAGGGCATGGAATCGGTGTCACAGTTTAAAGATGAACACAGTGACAAAAAATTACTGGCTCATTCATGCAGCAGCAACGGTAATATGACCTTATCACTGGCATATTATTTTCAGTCACTGAGTTAATCTAAAACTAGCATTCCAATTCCATGCCATGTTGATCATCACGATACTAGCCCTTTAAGGGTAAATTATTCTTTACCTGCAGCCCACCATAACTTTTTATAATTAAAATTCGGCCCTCAGTTAAAAAAAGTTTGCCACCACTGTCCTACACGTAGGTTTTTAAGCAGGAGACCATGGGTTCGAATCCTGCCCGAGTCACCTGTGAAGTGTGCTATACACACGTTGGTGTAGGGCAAAATTAAAACAATTGTTTATCACCCAACGCAAGAATTTCATCAACCTACAATTTTCTTAAACAACTAACAGGATTAACATGTACTGTATATAAGTATTAACACACCAATGAATTGGACTCAATTTTTCCTCTCCAAAAAATCCAGAAAAATGACAGGCCTGCAAAATATTTGTTAAGCAAAATTTATTGCTATAAAATAGCTTGGTGACACTCACTTACCTGTGAGTCATCCACTGACCAAAATCGATGGAACATTAAGTTCTTCTCATACCTATAGCAGAAATATATGGAGTATTTGTTTGATATGTTAATCATCTTTAGCCAAATTAACAATATAAGCTGGACAAATCAACCGATTTACAACTATCGAATTAAAAATAATGACCCATCCAACTCAAATCAATCTGACGCAACTCAACTCAATGACCCATCCAACTTAAATCAATCTAATGCAACTCAACTCAATGACCCATCCAACTTAAATCAATCTAACGCAACACGACTCAACGACCCATCCAACTCAAATCAATCTAACACAACTCAACTCAATGACCTATCCAACTTAAATCAATCTAACGCAACTCAACTCAATGACCCATCCAACTTAAATCAATCTAACGCAACTCGACTCAACGACCCATCCAAATTAAATCAATCTAATGCAACTCAACCCAATGACCCATCCAACTGAAATCAATCTAACGCAACTCGACTTAACGACCCATCCAACTTAAATCAATCTAACACAACTCAACTCAATGACCCATCCAACTTAAATCAATCTAACGCAACTCAACCCAATCAAAAACAAAGCCGACTTAGCACAAGCACTGTCAATTTTTCACACCTAGGAGAAGTCCACAGTGCTTTCACATCTAGAGGACATCTGACCTGACGTGGACAAGCTGCACAGGGACACAGGCTTAACTACAACAAATGAGCTATCAACCTGCATGAAAGGAGAATTGGAGACTTATATCTCGAAACATCATTGTCAAGGACACCAAGGACACCACTCAACATAGTAGTAGTTTATGGCCAAATATTGAAGTTTTTCGGGGCATTTTCAGTCATCTGTCACTGTGAACTAGTGCAGTAAATTTCACAGCAAAATGACTTTTCAAAGTGTTTTCACATAGTACTACTTGGTACCCCTCAAGGTGTTGTTGTATTTAAAGACCTTTTGAAATCACTCACCAATCAGCAACAGACTCCATCTCATCATCTGGCTGGTTTCCAACAACGTGATCAATGAAGTTAAGTCTCCCCGGAGGCCTGGACACAAAAATGCATCTTTACAATCAGTCTCATTCTAATTGTTCCCGATTCAGCCCCAGATGGAAAACACTTTAAGTCTTGTGCAGTGCACGATTTTACATATGTGACTGGCTCTGGCAAAACCCTAAACTTGGACCCAATTTTCAAAAGTGAGTCAGAAAAAAAATCTGATTTCTACAAATCTGATATATCAAATGAAAGAGGAAAATCTGGAGAATCAAATTATACCAAAATCTCACTTTTGAAAATTGGGTCCAAGTTTAGGGTTTTGCCAGAGCCAGTCACATATATCGCATGGCAAAATGACACATAAAAATCACTATTTCCCATCAAAATTCACGATTTGCTATAGTCAAAATTAGCATAACATACACGCACACACTGAGTGCTTGGAGCACAAACATGTAAGTGCATTTTTAGAGTTTTGAGAAGAACGCGACTCAAGGTTTAGAAAATCAGGTTTCTGTCCATGTGCAAATGGAAATATGCACTTATTTCTCATGCAATTTTCACCACCAATGCATGTCATTGGTGTTTATCTGATGTTTGCATCATCTAGAGAGTGTCATATTACATAATATTATGTTAAAACCCCAAAATTAATACCAAAAATGCACTTAAAATGTTTGTGCTCCAAGCGCTCGACATATTTCTGTCTTATAATTTTGCTATGCAAAAGTGTTGATCAAAATCATTCCTTGTTGTATTGAACAATAAAATACAAACAAATCTGATGCATTTTCACTATTTTTGTGTTAACAATACAATGAAATCTTTGCAGGATGGTTTCTGTACATATATTTTTTATTCTTATTCTAAGAATGGATGCATTTTACCAATGGTGTGCAATTCCATCAATGGAATCATAGGTTGTTTTAAATTTCATCATTGGGTAAAAAAACAAAAACAGAACTATTGGTCGATATTCAAGTAATAGAATATTGAAATCAAATTCATTGTTTGGCTCAAACAAACCATGCCAAACTAGGCATTATACTTACAATATCTTGACGAGGGGGTCCTGGAACATCGGAGGTTTATAGCCAGGAAGGAAAAGTCCCTTGAAATCGTGCCTCTCCACAAACGTATGAGTAGTCTCACCATACTAAAAAGAATCACAAAATAATATGAAGTTGAATTCAGTATTTCAGGAATCCAGGGTTTAAATCTCTGTCACTGATTTTAGAACTGACAAGTTCTAGGGCACTCAAAAGACTGGGGGGGGGGGGGAAGTGAGGATGCACTCCTGTGAGAAAGGCGTCATCAGGATAAAGGCCTTGAGGTCATAGCCACGGCCGATAAATGACCTCTCCTTCTGCTCGGTCCTTTATTTTCCCTGGCCACGAATCCTCAGTCTTTATCCTGTGGTAAAACCTGTGCAACAAACTTTCCCTTGTGGATTTCATCTCTTTTGAGATTAAGTTTTGTTTCTGTCACCTTACCGTTTGAATTGTTGCGAACATGACAGAGCCACCCTCATCATCCAACTCCTCCCAAGGTTCCTTGACAACATCGGCACCTCGTTCTACCGCTTTCTATTGAAAAACACATATAAGAATCTTTCTTTAACTATTACAGGTTAAGTTCAGTGTGTATGACAAAGAGTAAAACCAGTGGCCACGTCTGGCTATCAGGATATTACCCTCCAACACAGGGGTGTGATTGGGCAGTTTTGAAAATCCACGTAAATTTTGCTAGGGGTATTGGGGCGGCTGTTGTGAAATCTAGTGTTCTGAACGTTTGCTTTGCTTTCCTTTATTGCTTAAATCTTTAAAATCCAGAGGATCACAACATTGCGATTTGTAAAAATCCGAAAATCCCAAAAAAATCCGAAGAGATCCGGACAATTAAATCACACCCATGCCAACACCCTTTCAAACTCACTCATGCTTAACGTCTATAGTCAAGATATAAATATGGGATCATTTTGTTTGCACTTCAGTGACAGGGCTACGTAACGACATTCCTAAACCTCTTGGCCTAAAGGGACAATATCACCACAATCAACAGGGCATGGAATCGGAGCACTAGTTTTAGATTAACTCAGTGACTGAAAATAACATCCCACATGATAAGGTCATATTACTGTTGCTGCTGCATAAATGAGCCAGTAATTTTCAGTCACTGTGTTCATCTTAAACTAGGATGGCGATTCCATGCCCTGTTGAAAGTCTGCTCTGAATGTGACAATACTGTCCCTTTAAAGGTCCATACTGTATTTTCACTACATACGCAGGTTGCTGGTTTATTACAATAAACAATAGACTTGCCCCACCTTAAAAATAGACTCCAGATCCTCTACACTGAAAGCAATGTCCTTCACTCCATCTCCATGGGTATTCTGGTGCCCTCCCATCTCTGCAAATATGGGGAAATAAACACAGGTATGGCTGGGATCAATATCCATATTTCTGAAGCAATAATGTGGACTGACCCCATGGACTAATGTCAGGTACACTGCCAACATATGAAAACATAATTCTGGTAAACTTACATGCATGATGCACAAATATCTGCCAATTTTCCATTCAAACTCACTGAATAGATTCAAATGGGATTTAATAGCTTTAATCCAATGGGTTTAAATGGGTTTGATTAGGTTGAAACTTTATGGGATTAAATGGATTTGAGTGGGTTCAAACTCGATGGGTTTTAATGGGTTTGAAAGGATTCAAATGGGTTTGCATGTAAGTGGATTGAATATTCAGTCCAAACTGAAAGGGTTCAAGTAGGTTAAATTGAATGGGTTTAAATGGGTTTGACTGGGTTCAAACTTCATCTGAGTTCAAATGGGTTGAAGTGGGTTCAATCAATTAAATGGATTTATATGGGTTTTACTGGGTACCAACTTAATGGATTTAAAATGTTCAAACTCTTGCAACCCACCTTCCGTTACTTTTCCTGTTGGGTTTAACGGAGATTGGAAGACATAGACAATCTGCAGAAATTTAAAACCAAAACAATTTTCTCATTGTACTAACATCATTTCCACAGGGACTTACATGTAATGGATACATATTTCTGAAAAGCAATATGCAATTATTGCATGAAAACCCACAGATAGAAACATAATAATCATGACCTTACTAAAGAATATGCTGGTACCATCACCACGATAAAGAAGAGAAGATTGCATGTATTTTCAGCTGAATTTATTATCCACTGTAGATAGGTCACTAAATTTTAATATAAATTAAATGTTGATCTTTTTAAATGTATTGTATTTTTAAATCAGTGTACACTGGGAAATAAATTTTCATGTGATTTTTTGCATGACAATAAATAAAATCTTGAATCTTGAATCTTGAATCTTGATGTACATGTATATTTGATGAAATTCTTAACCCTTTTTTGACTGCAATGGTTAAAATTGGTCAAAATCAGTCAAAATGTTGATATACTTGCCAAGGTATATATGGTGCCCTTAAAAGATTTCAACCAACCACATGGACAGATGATTTTTAATGCCGAAGATGATACTAAACCATCAGAATATGAGATATTTTCACACTATTTTGATCATGGTGAAGTTTTAGATTTGCTTGTCACTGAAACGAACAGGTATGCTGCTACAACTACAGCAAGAAAAGGTGGGATGGATGGTTTGAGTGCATATTCTAGACTTCGTAAATGGAAAGATGTTGATGAAGCAGAAATAATAGCTTTCCTTAATACTATTTTGCTGCTCATGGGAATCTAGACCAAAGACAAAGTTATGACGCATACTGGACGACTGACTGGACGACTGACTGGACAATTCAGGCACCAGACATCAAAGCCATCATGTCACATCATCGATTCTTCGGTTATTTTGCAGCCGTTTCACTGTACGGACAACACGCAACTTATTCAAGCTGGAGATCCAAACCATGACCGCCGTGGGAAAATCAACGAGGTTATGGGATTATTGGTAAGGCATTGGCAATCCGCATACAATCCTAGATGAAACAATAATTCCATTCAAGGGGCGGACAGGCATGAAGGTATATAAACCCAATGAGCCACACAAGTGGGCCCTCAATTGTTGGAACAAAACAACAAGACTTTAGTTATGCATATGTGCCAGCCATTGTTTGATAGAGGGCATCATATCTATATGGACAACCTGCTTTCCTTGCCCAAATTGTATCTTGACCTTGCGGCCCATCATATTGGAGCATGCGGTACATTGCACGTCAATCGCAACGGTACCCCAGATGCAATCAAAACAACCAAAATGAAGAAAGGAGACGATCTTCGCTCTGTCCGTGACGGGGATCTCATGTTTTTGTCGTGGTATGACAAGAGACAGGTAAATGTAATGACTTCAGTGCACAATGCCTCAACATTTCCCAAAGATGTACACGTGTGCATGTGGACAAAATGAACCACGTAGAGTAGATAAGCCAGTTGCTATTGAATGCTACACAAAATATATGGGTGGTGTAGATCGTGCAGTAAGGCATGTGATATATGTTGAACACACACAAAACACTAAAATGGTGGAAAAAGGTGTTCATCTATCTACTTGAGGTAAGCTATGTAAATAGCTGGATCATATGGGAAAACCCTTCATCCTGGAACGCGGCAAAAACGAGAGAAGTTTCGGTTTGCAATCGTTAATGGCCTCCTGGATGGCTCTGTGAAATCAAACACTCGGCCTGGAAGGAGATCTAAAGACCAGCCTAGAAGGCTTACAGAACGCCACTTCCCAACGACCATCAATGCAACCACATCAGCTGGGCGTCATTCAAGACCTGATTGCGTCGTGTGTTCCAATTGCAAAGTGAAGAGCCATCAAACTGAATATGCATGTGACGAGTGTGATTTACGTTTCCGCAGGTATCACACTCATGGATTACAATACCAACTGCCTACCAGGCTTTGACAAATAAACTTTGAGAACAATGGAACAATCAATAATAATGAGAAGGTTATATAAACTTTTGATCATTTTTTCAAAATGCAAGTATACTGCTAATAACCACATGTGAATTTGAGAAAGCATCACTGTGTGTACTACATGTAAAACTATACAAAATACCATTCACCAGTACTTACACGTTTTGTGTTTCCGCTGGTGCACACACTAAAAAATTACAACCCGAAACATGTGTACCAAGCCTCCACAACTATTTTTTTATTACATTATGTGCTTGCAGACTACCCAAAACAATCAATAGTGGTACATGTAATAAAAACAAAAAAATGTGTGTGTGCATGTGTACATGTATTGACTTGTGTGTCGGCTGCATATTATGTACATGTACGCAACATTTTGAACCAATTTTTTTTTACACATTTTGAATTTGTGTATACTCTAAATTATGCATCCTAAATTAATTCTGTTTGCACTACCTGGTCGGAAATATTCTCCTCTATAATTGTCTTATTTTGCATTTTGCAATACAGTAACTCCACCACACACAAAAACGCTTGAGTAAAAGCATACATATTTTTGGTGAATGCACAAAAAGAATTCAGCGTGGAGGGAATAGTGTGTGTGGGGAATGGTAGAGTGTAAAGGGTTATTAATTGGAGTAAAGGAAGCGCTGGTATTGGTAAAAAAAAAAAGCAAAACAACAATACACTAGATGGAAGTGTTTGTGATATTACAAACACATAGGTGTTCAAGTTTTGTCAGGGCAGTGATGACGTCAGAATGTTTTTTAAAGAAACTTTGCATTATTATTTTTTTTCATATTAAAGAGTACCCTGTAAAATATGATGTGGTTACCAATGATGATTTGTTTGAAGTCGATTTCAATGATTTGAACTTGTAAAGATTATAAATTTACCCCTTGTGGTTGTTGAGATATGATTTTTTAAATATTAAACTTTGACTTCCGGTTTGGACAGGAAGTAAAGGTCAAATTGGGGTCATGTTTTTGTAAATATTTTTGAAAATTAACAATCTGTACATTGGTGCAAAAAACTGTGAATTTACCTCTTGTGGTTGTTGAGATATGATTTTTTCAATGTTAAACTTTGACTTCCGGTTGGGACAGGAAGTAAGGTCAAATTGGGGTCACCTTTGTGTAAATATATTTCGACAATTATTAACAATCTATACAATGGTGGAAAGATTGTGAATTTACCCCTTGTGGTTGTTGAGATATGATATTTTTAATATTAAACTTTGACTTCGGGTTTGGACAGGAAGTAAAGGTCAAATTGGGGTCATGTTTTTGAAAATATTTTTGACAATTAACAATCTGTACAAATGTGCAAAAAACTGTAAATTTACCTCTTGTCGTTGTTGAGATATGATTTTTTTTTTAATATTAAACTTTGACTTCCAGTTTGGACAGGAAGTAAAGGTCAAATTGGGGTCATGTTTTTGTAAATATTTTTGACAATTAACAATCTGTACAATGGTGCAAAAACTGTGAATTTACCTCTTGTGGTTGTTGAGATATGATTTTTTTTTAAATATTAAACTTTGACTTCCAGTTTGGACAGGAAGTAAAGGTCAAATTGGGGTCATGTTTTGTAAATATTTTTGACAATTAACAATCTGTACAATGGTGCAAAAACTGTGAATTTACCTCTTGTGGTTGTTGAGATATGATTTTTTTTAAATATTAAACTTTGACTTCCGGTTTGGACAGGAAGTAAGGTCAGATTGGGGTCACGTCTGTGTACGAAAAATCACATAATTCAAGATCTATAACATGGTGTAAATATTGTGAAAATATCTTATGTGGTTCATGAGATATAACTTTTTGAAATATTAAACTTTGAGTGTAATTCGATATCTGATGACCTCACTATGACTTCACAACTTAAGATACAACTACATGTTAAGGTCTAACTATGTGTGAAGTTTTAAGGTTCTGTGAACTCTGCAACTATGATTTTTGCTCTGGATATTCACCGAAAAGAAGGAGAAGAAAAAGTAAAAAAAAAAAAAAAAAAATGAACAATATCAAGAGGTGTTCGCGCTGTGGCTCGAACACCTAATTAACAAATGTCCAGCTGTCGTCTCTACGTAAGTTGATACTGACAAATACTGACAATGAGGGTTTTTGTATGGATACTCACTTCTCTGTATTTGGCACCAACATTTGTTTGTGGACCCATATCTTTTTAAAATATGTTCATCTGTGGTATGACTGAGTATGAATGGCAATTTTATTTTTACATTTTGTTTTGCACCTTTCAACTCAAGCGTCATTGTCATATGTTTACCATTTATGGTCAAACCATGTAGATAATTTTTATTGTAAGTATCCAGTCCCTCTCAATCAGTGGTCTGATTGAAAAATGTGTGCTCCCCCTTTAGAAAATATATATTAGGCCATGAGTTTCTTCACCAACTTTTATTGTGTCCAGTTAGGAACCCCAAACTCTTTTGTTATTTAGGCACCAATTGTAAGTAGGAAAGCTAGGGTCACCCCAGTATATTTAAATTTAGTAGGGTTACAGATGTTAACAATAAAACATTAGTGAAGGAAATACTGTGTGTCTATCTCGTTCTTTGTAATGTAAAGTTTATAGATTAATATTATTGATTATACGTTCGATTACTTGAATAGTGAGTGAAAATCGAAAGTGGTGTGAGAAGTAAGAGTGGGTGAAATAGAGGACAACGGAAAAAAGATCAGTGAGAGAAAGACATGTTTTGAAGTGTGCTGCAAGCCTAAGTCTACAAACCCCGAACCAAACGGTCATTGCCAGATCCTAGTGACACGATCTTGGGTGCCACAAACAGTAAATTTTCCCCAGTCTCGACTAATCAGAGCTGAGAAGAAGCCAAACAGGGTTCATCATTGTTGAGACGGGACGCATCATACCTACCTTGAATAAGGAGCGAAGAGCCCACAGGAAGATCCGGATCAGCGTTCAAAAGACACACCAACTTATTGGAAAATATAACTTAAAAGGGACACAATCAGTCATAATGGTTGAATATTGAATAACCTAATTTTTTTTTTTATCGTGAACTATTTTTGTATTTATGATTACAAAGGACACCATTTAGTAAATTCACAACCTATTATCAGTTTCATCCGAGTATTTAAGATTTTGATAATGATCAGCGTGTATCAGTATAATCTAATTCTCTCAAGCCAGCAGCGTGTATTAAATTCCATTGTTCTGGAAATATGTTGCAAATATGAAATTATAAAAATTCTTTGTAAATATAAATTAAATAAAATACCATGTTTTGTTTAAGAAACTGAACATTTTTGTCCCGTCCCTTATTCAACCCACTGCCATTCTTACGGTCTTTGTCTCGGGAAGCTGCCAAACACATGCATCATGAAACTACATGTAAATCAACTGGAGTATATAGTCAAAAACTTAAATACTGTACTGAGACTTAGTTCTTTTACTTTTTATCAACAAATGTTATTCTACTGGGCCATAATTTTATCATTTTAAAATATGCTCACATTGTAAAATTCATAGAAACAGTCTCTCATAAACTAGGTATTACCAAAAAGTCTCGAAAGGGAATTCCCTTTGCAATCCGCTATACAATCACGTTTGTTTATGGTGTAACATTTGTACATGTTTTTCAATCTAGGACATTTACTAACAATTACCACCAACTGAGGACCCAATTGTTTCAATAAATATTTAATCATGTGAGCACTAAGCATGCATGTTTTTATGTACATAATACATGTAGGTCTAAGTATTAAAAGCTATAGCATTACACGAACATATGTTACATACTGACATTGTAAATATCGGAAAAACAAAGCCACCGACGTAGCGATACACAAATTAATCAAGCTAAAAAAAGGATAAAATTTGTTTACATTTTTCGGACATGCATAAAATGCTGTTGTTCTCTTATAGAGAGTACATAAAAGTCGAACACTGTCAAACCTTACGTGTAGTAAGTACATTTACAGGTCAAAATGAGTCGACCGTTTTGACTGGTAAAAGCATTGTCTGGTATTGTTCAGGGTGGTCAAAATGACAGTAAAAACCAGTCAAAAATTCCCCTGTGTGCACATTTGGGTCAACAGTCAAAGTAGGCAGTTGACTGATTTTCACTTCTATAGCTACATGTACTTGCCACTAAAGTACAGCTATAGTAGGAGGGTTAAGGGTGTAACATGAGTAACAATGGAATTGCCCATCTATGGTGTTTACTGTTATCACAATACTACACCATGCAAAGCCATAAATCTTATATTATACTAGGGTTTTCAGGTGAAAAATTATTCCCAAACCAATATGCTCAATATGTATATCAAATTAAAGGTCTTGATGAAAGAAATACAATGGTTTTTAAATCAAGAAAATCGGACGAGTAGTTTTTGAGGAATCCTGTTTTATTTAATCAAGTATACAGCATTCAATGAAGCCCGACTGTCCATACACTGTGTACATCCCTAATGACAACAAAACCGTTGAATCAGCCTACACACACCGTGATACACACGCGCGGCATTCGTGCTCGTTTCCCTCATAAGAGCTTTTGAAAGGGTGTAAAAAATACACTCTCCGCTCAAAACTAAACACAATTACGGCTCAAAACTTTCACATATGATAGAAAAGAGGTGTAAAATTCATTCAGACACCGCTCTTACCTTTCAACTTGAAAATTTCACCTCGAAAAACGTTGTTTACTTTTTTATCTCTTCGTAACTTTGGTTGTAGAGTAGCTGTGGAGATCGAGCAAGCATGGGTATGTAAAGGAGCCCTTTGACTCAATAGGGAAACCCGTTTTCATGTCAATCACAATGTACTTGGGCGCGGAGACAGCTCCGAAGTGGATGCCCTCAGCAGAGCGCGGCAAATATTACAGGCCGAATGCACCCGATCTCGGAACACTTCGCGAAAGGCTGGGCGGGACGAGAGTGGTTCATTCATAAAAACCTAGGCTTTCGCACGTACTTCCGATTGCTATTTTATGTACATTGTTGGATAGCTGAAACTATAAGCTTTCCAATGAGCTATTACATGTAAGATTTCAACAAGTAAAAGTAGTAGAATTTTTTGATTTAAAATTTTGATGTTTTTTGTTGCGGGCGATGCGCTGTGCGTGTTGAGGGCTTCGGTCAAGCACGTACAAACAGAAAACCCTAATTATACATACTCCTTTTGAACCACAACTCAGTTTTGTTCTTGACTCACCTTGTTCTGCCTGACAGCATGTGACACCACATCTCTGCTCCCAGTTTCCAGACCTTTGTAGGCATAAGGCTCAAAGCCCATCCGGCAACAGTAGTATGATGCTGCCTGTCAACAAAATCGGAAAGAATGTCAAACCCAACTGCCACCTGTGCCCAACGGCCAAGCGTGTGTTTTACTTTTAGCAGACAACAGAATGGCCAACATTTCACTGGACGTGTATACATTCACTGCTCAAAATCTCCCAAAATATCCTTTCCAATCCTCACTTGACTACACTTGACTCTCCTTAACCAGTTAACGTCGGGAATTTTTTTTTTTTTTCCGGTCCCCCGTGCGGGTTTATTTTCAGTGAAAAATCTGAAAAAATTTCTAGCCATTAATAATTTTTATTGTCAATGAAACTAAGTTCGGACACCCAAATAAACACCTTTACTCATTGACATTTCGAGAATTAAATGGCTAGTTTTTTAATTATTGTTCAGCACAATTAGACCGTTGGCAAGCTCCGATGCAACGGCCTATTAGCGACCAGCGCCCGGTCGAAAAGACGGCATACCTGGAGAGAGATCGAAGGCCTCGTAAACAATGGATTAAATCCGTCTTTACAAATTCTTGGCTTGTACGTCAAAGGAACAGGTCTTGGATAAAGGGATTAGGCAAAAATCAATAAAAAGAGTGAACTCGTTCAGTGTTTGCAGTGCATTTTGTCCGGGGCCACTGAACCGTGACCCCATGGACTCCGAGAAATGATTGCGTGTATACAAGTCAGCCGTCACGACGGCACGCCACGTGTGGCATGTTGACAAGTCTCCCGGCAACACACACAAAAATCGAAATGCGTGTTTAGACGCTCTCCGATCCGCTGTACAAAAAAAAATTGCGTGTATACCACGGCCTCCGAAGCGAACTGGTTAAGTGTGTCCTCTTATCATCTTTTGAATCTGTATTATTTGGATAGAAAAGTGGCAGTTGTATTCTCCATTCTTCCACAAAATCACCACCACGTCATCAGCCACTTTTTGTTGCCAGAGGATTAGCAAATCATTCATGGTAACCAAATCTGTCTCAAGCTTTTACAGAAAACATATGAACAAATAAGCCTTATCGCTAATAGCAGCTGCAAGGAATTGTGGGATGTCTGTGGGCGCAACAGCACCACTGCGTGCCGCGCGTACAAACAAAATATTATGACGTCACAAAAGCTGTGCCAAACAGATGCCCCAAGTTGTATCCCTGTATGCTTTGCGGCAGTTGCTTCAGTGCTATTAGCGATAAGGCTTATGAATAATTTAAATGTGATGCGTGAGGAAAAAAAATAGAAGTAAAAAAAAAGGTTTTAAATACAATACTGTATTGTTAAATAAAAGTTATGACCCCCCCTCCATCCAAAGGCCTACACTTGAACGGGAATGTCAGAGACACTATGACCATGACCAGTCTGAATAAGTTTTTATAAAAGCAATAACTCACATATTTTACCAAAATTTAAATATTTAACAGAATTTTGAAAAAGGAACGAACAATACAGGATTTTTTTATTTTACTTATGTTAGTGATATATTTATTTTTTGGTTCAAAGGGAAGGTACAGGATTGGTATTTGGTAACGTTTTAATTTCAAATGCCTAATTAAAATTCAAGAATATATCATAAAACTAACTCATGAAAATGTCACGGTGCTGATGGTTTTAAGAAAACATTGAAAAATTTCACTTATTTTTTTCCCAGTTTTTACAAAAAAGTTGCGAGACAGCACCTTTTTGTAAATTTGACAAAACAAGTCCTTTTTTCTTTCAAATGAAATCACTTCAGACAGAATAATTACTCTCGAAGATGATTGATATTTGTACAAACTTCACACCATGTAAACTTATAGAGTTATCTTAAATGAAATTATCCCCCAGGCTTTTTAGTTTTTACATGCAAGGGATGTGAAAAAGTACAAAATGAAGACAAAATCGTGTAGAGAGCACAGGGACAAATAATGACCTAATCTGCCATCCATATCAACCTATGCGCACACCTCCAGAACTGACCAATAAGATTGCAGTATTACCGGTCACGTATGATGTCTGCTTGCACGTTCACATCCCCTCACGTAATTTTACATCACACAGAATCATGTTTTTATCACGATATTTTCCTAAACTTACCTGTTTAGCATTTCCAACCCAGAATGTGAGGTGATCAAATTCAATGAAGCGTCCTTTCTCCGGCTAAAAAGTTGTGAAAATAGACAAATATTAGTATGATTAGAGAGAAAAGAGTTCATTGAATTTCAGATCATAAATAATCAAATAACCACTGTAACGTAATGGGGTCGACTATTGCTAGTCTGCGGCGATCGCAAATCTGACAAAAGTGTTAGAAATTGTGCTAGTTTTACATACCTTTATGCCCTTGTCCGTGTATGTAGTCTAGAAAAAAAGAACAGAAATATATTATTGGAAGACTAATTCCACAATTTAATGAAAAACAACACTTTATATGTATAATATCAGGCAAAACATACCATTTTTGATGAGGTCTAGGCTCGACTAAATAACAAAAATGTGCCGGGCCCGGGATGGACGTAGCGGTGAGGACGAATCCAAGATCAAGCTAGCCGCGGATTCAACCGCAGATTCAGCCGCGGATTCAACCGCGGATTCAACCGCGGATTCAGCTGCAGGTTTTCCCACGGATTTAACCGGATCGGGTCAGTTTAAAAACTGGATAGATGTACATTTGAAACCCACGATCAGGTTGGTCCAGTGCATGTGAATACTGCACTCAATACGGTGCGTTTCCACGTCCACACGGCCGGCCGCGGGCGAAATGCAATGATGATTGCGCCCAGCCTCTGTCGTGTTATATAAGCATAATCGTATAACGCCAAAATCACGATATGCCCTAAGGTGAAATGTCATCTCCATAATTCGTTAACAAAAATTAACAAAAATTAACATTAAAGGGGGCACTTTTGACGAGTTGGTCACAAATACTCTGCATTGTGTAACTATATATACACGGCATATACCGGCGACAATGGTACATATTCTAGAGTCCCTTTAATTATGAAATATTAATCGTATCAAGCCAAAACCACGATATGCCCTAAGTTGAAATGTGAACATCATAATTCATTAACAAAAATTAACAAATAATAACATTAAAGAGGGCACAAATTGTTTTAACTTTTGATGAGTTGGTCACAAATACTCGGCATTGTTTAACTATGTATATAGCAGATACCGGCGATAATGGTACATATTCTAGAGTCCCTTTAATTATGAAATATTAATCGTATCATGCCAAAACCACGATATGCCCTAAGTTGAAATGTCAACTTCATAATTCATTAACAAAAATTAACAAAAATTAACATTAAAGAGGGCACAAATTGTTTTAACTTTTGACGAGTTGGTCACAAATACTCTGCATTGTGTAACTATATACACGGCATATACCGACGATAATGGTACATATTCTAGAGTCCCTTTAATTATGAAATATTAATCGTATCATGCCAAAACCACGATATGCCCTAAGTTGAAATGTGAACTTCATAATTCGTTAACAAAAATGAACAAAAATTAACATTAAAGGGGGCACAAATTGTTTTAACTTTTGATGAGTTGGTCATAAATACTCGGCATTGTTTAACTATATATACACAGCAGATACTGGCGATAATGGTACATATTCTAGAGTCCCTTTAATTATGAAATATTAATCGTATCATGCCAAAACCACGATATGCCCTAAGTTGAAATGTCAACTTCATAATTCATTAACAAAAATTAACAAAATTTAACATTAAAGGGGGCACAAATTGTTTTAACTTTTGACGAGTTGGTCACAAATACTCTGCATTGTGTAACTATATACACGGCATATACCGGCGATAGTGGTACATATTCTAGAGTCCCGTTAATTATGAAATATTAATCGTATCATGCCAAAACCACGATATGCCCTAAGTTGAAATGTCATCTCCATAATTCATTAACAAAAATTAACAAAAATTAACATTAAAGGGGGCACAAATTGATGAGTGATCATAAATACTCTGCCGTGTAGGCTATAGTTACACAATGCCGAGTATTTGTGACCAACTCATCAAAAGTTAAAACAATTTGTGCCCCCTTTAATGTTAATTTTTGTAAATTTTTGTTAATGAATCATGAAGTTGACATTTCAACTTAGGACATATCGTGGTTTTGGCATGATAGTACAAATGTACGTCTTTGACCCTCAAGCGCGCGCGCGTGCACACATACCCACACGTTGTGTGTGTGCACACACGTTTTACAGCGCGTTGATTATTTGAGACTTTTTACAACTTTTCCATAGTACTCATCACAAGTATTGATTGATATTGTTTCAATGTACACAAATATCCGCCAAACCGAGGCAATAAACTGTGTATACAATGCCCTCGACCAAACCAAATGATTGAATTTGTGCTAGAACTTTAGCCATTCTTGGTGCTACAATAAGCCTAGTGATCAATCTTTTTTCGAGGGAAAACAATGACCCACTAATAATCTAAGCAAGCAACGATAAATTGGGTCGAGTTGTCACGTCCGTGTCGACTTGTCACGCAGGTCGAGTAGTTGTCACAAGGTTGAGTTGTCACAATGGTCGAGTTGTCTTAACCCCGCGGTGGTGACTCCCAAAAAAGTGAAATAGCATGCGCCGCGCCGCCGCACGCCCGCACGTACATACATGTACATGTACATGTACATCCGTCACCGGTCGGTCACAGTTCATTAATAATTCTCATAGTTAATATAAACAATTGAGGGCGCTATACAATTTTTACGATAGCAAAATTGTGATCATTGAATGAAGTACGAAGACCGAGTCATAACAAAATTGTTCAGAACCTGAGAATTTTATTCATCCATTCCAGTTGATTTAATTGTAGTTTCCCCCTTTTTTTTTACCGTCCAACGATCCAGGCATATTGGGCAGAGAACTGGTCTCGCTATGGCAGAATTGAGGTGAGAGATTAACAGGAAATTAACTAACAAGTTAGAAACCAAAATAAAATGAGTTATCGTTTAGAGTATTAGACGTGGAGGAAAAAAATAATATCAGGTTATATTACGGGATTGATATTATGGTTGAGTGAATTTGTTGATAATCTTCTTCTTGTTGACATGTCTAGTTAACTGTAGGCCTAACGTTCATCATCATGATAATTATGATTCTTTATCATTTGTATACTTCTGCCAATGTCTTAAAAGTAGGGTTTTCAGTTCGTACGTGCACAGCAATCGCCCGCAACAAAAAACATCAAAATTTTAAATCAAAAAATTATATTACTTTTACCTGTTGAAATCTTACATTGAAAAGCATAAGTTTCAGCTATCCAACAATGTACATAAAATAGCAATCGGAAGTATGTGCGAAAGCCTAGGTTTTTATGAATGAACCACTCTCGTCCCGCCCAGCCTTTCGCGAAGTGTTCCGAGATCGGGTGCATTCAGCCTGTAAAATTTGCCGCGCTCTGCTGAGGGCATCCACTTCAGAGCTGTCTCCGCGCCCGAGTACATTGTGATTGACATGAAAACGGATTTCCCTATTGAGACAAAGGGCTCCTTTACATACCCATGCTTGCTCGATCTCCATAGCTACTCTACAACCGAAGTTACGAAGAGATAAAAAAGTAAACACCGTTTTCCGAGGTGAAATCTTCAAGTTGAAAGGTAAGAGCGGTGTCTGAATGAATTTTACACCTCTTTTCTATCATATGTGAAAGTTTTGAGCCGTAATTGTGTTTAGTTTTGAGCGGAGAGTGTATTTTTTACACCCTTTCAAAAGCTCTTATGAGGAAAACGAGCACGAACGCTGTGCGTGTGTATCACGGCATGTGTATCATGGTGTGTGTAGGCTGATTCAACAGTTTTGGTGTCATTAGGGATGTACACAGTGTATGGACAGTCGGGCTTCATCGAATGCTGTATACTTGATTAAATAAAACAGGATTCCTCAAAAACTACTCGTCCGATTTTCTTGATTTAAAAACCATTGTATTTCTTTCATCAAGACCTTTAATTTGATATAAATATTGAGCATATTGGTTTAGGAATAATTTTTCACCTGAAAACCCTATTAAAAGTTATTGGCGAGGCAGAATGAGTAAGTAGGCTATCTTTATACTTCATTGCAAGACATGCAAGAATCTGTGACTGTGAAAGAGTGTCGAATAATGTTACAACTTCCACTTTTCTATCAAAATTATGAAAAATATCACACATTTTCCTTTAAACGATGATATAGGACACACTTACGGAGAGGAATGTGTAGTCAAGTAAGGATTGGAAACGATATTTTGGGAGATTTTGAAGTTCGAGCACTGGGTCGCAGATGTGCTCTAAATAAACAATTTTGTCCCGTGAAAAATGTGGCACATATTACTGTGAAAGTGTCTATTGAATTGAATTTTAACCCTAACCCTCCAAGGTATTTTGGCTAGAAACCCTGCCAGACGCATCAGATTGCATCGTTTGTCAAAGTGACTTGACTGCCCAGTGCAGCAAGATCCATCTGGTCACAAATGTCAAGGCCGAACTGCCTCAGAGTCTGTGGTCACCAAACGCAGCAGGATACAACTCTGGCATTGTTCAATGGGACCAGCTCTCAATAGCCTCAGACTTGGCTGCTTATGCACTGGTGTTGACAGCTGAATGCATCAAAGTGCACCAGACTTTTCCACCTGATGCACTGTGCTGCATCTGGCAGGGTTAGGGTTAAGGGCCACATAAAGCAAAAATAATAAAAATAATTCTGAAATTTATCCATTTTTTATTCAGTATTGTAGTGTGCACTTATAACGTTGCCACACTGGAACCGCCTGAGGAACTTCTTAACGATCTCATCCTTCTACACATCAATGATGCCCCTGACCTGTATGCCTTTGGCCTCCAGGAGGTCAGTTCTAAACCCCATGAGGTCATTCAGAGTACCATGAGTGATGACCCCTGGACGGAGGTCATCTCGTCATGCGTGTGTTCCAAGGGTTACGTCATGGTGAGTGAAATTTAACTTAAAGCAGCCGATTGATGATTGGAAAGTCAATGCAATTTCAGTCCAATTAAAATCTTTCAGTACAGTGCAGCGTCTCATCTAGCGACCCATCCACAGGATGGGTAAAAATTGGTTTGGACGGGCTGGGGCTACTTTCACCCTACCTGCCTAGTGCATTGTCCATCATAAACATTGTTTTGTAGTACATAATTACGTAGGCTTATATAATAAAATATAATGTTTGAAGTATAATAAGGAATTCTTTGCCAACACATCAGGTTTTATTTCTAATAATTTCAAGCTACAACTACAGCCAGTTTTCCATGTACAGTGTACATGTACATGTACATGTACATATGCATGCTCTACATGTACGTATACATGTATATGCACTGTACAATGTATGGTACCCACTGACACTAAGGATGCACGTAATCCCCCAAAGTAAGGCAAAGCAGGAATTTAAATATGAACAACAATGTCTAGTTCCTCTACGCTGATGTGATTTGTGTAACATTAGCCGGCCTGCTATGCTATGGATAAAGCAACTGCGTTCCAGATGATCTTGCAGCGAAAAATTGTGGACAGGCAGTTTTCAAATCCTACATGAGTTCAGATGAACAGTTTGCAAATCCTAGATGAAACTCTGGTTCGGTGACATTTATTTCAATGTTGATATTACAATACATTTCAATGGATAATAATATGTGGACGGAAAAGTACAAATTCCAAAAAGCTGTATTCAAAACAACAAAATTAGGTAAAGTAGGGTTTGCCTTTAACTTTGTTTATATTTATATGACATGATCAATTCATGAAAATAAAACGTTAACTTGTTAATTTTGGCATCCTGGAGAATGCAAAAATGTACCAACACTTCTCCTGATCTCCCAACATGTTTTTTTTTTTAAATTAAATTAAGTGGCCATTATTTCTGTTTTATTTGTAGGTGAGTTCTATTCGTCTGCAGGGTATTGTTCAACTGTTATTTGCTCGCATGCTTCACTTGGCGTTCATACGCGACATACAGACAGAATTCACTCGGACAGGCCTCGGGGGTACTTGGGTAAGTGGCAAGTGTCGTAGCTTGGAATACCTGATTCCCATTAGGCCAAAAAAGCACAGTCTTAGGTTTCTGGTTATACGTCGGCTTCAAAATCAGTGCAGTGAAATACACGATACACGTATACACGGTTATTGGAACCAGACCAAATTTCCCATACACAAAGTGGTGGCTAAGAGAGGCTGCATAAATTGGGCAAACGTTCATACCCCTATGTGAAAAAGTCGGTTAAAACGCAGCAATTATGGCTGCAATTGGACATCGTTTTATAGCCAAAAAAAAAGAAAACTAAAAATGCCAACAGGTGGGTCTGAGGCGATCAGAAAAAGGAGATTTTTTGAGGGGACATTAGAAAAAAGTGTGTAAAAAAAATCAAGAAAGCTGCCGTGTGATGTTAGTCTATTGACCTATTGACTTGAACAGAAACCTTTTGTCTTTCAGGGGAACAAAGGTGCCGTGTCAATAAGAATGGACTGCTACGACCGATCACTGTGCCTCGTCAATGCTCATCTCGCAGCTCACGCTGAAAACTGGGCAGATAGAGATAAAGAATATCAGACGATTGTGACAAGTCAAAACTTCCCTCATCCCAGAACACCCACCATTTCAGATCATGAGTGAGTTTGCTTGATTTTTATGCAGGAACGTTTGATTCAGCATACAGTGCATGATTTCCCTTGTGTCACAAAGCAAAACCACACACAAAATTCAAGATTAGCATTAAATTCATACACAAATATTTCTTCCTAAAAAAGTTGCTAAGCAAAACTTTTGACAAGAGGAAAAATAATGATGCTTTTTTTCTCAAGGGGTGGAATTCAGGAGCTAGTTTAGAGGGATCATTAGTCCACCCAAGACACATGTTAATAGAACTAATTACTACTCAATTGAGATTTTCACATGGTGTCATCGCAAACAGTCTTTACTTATCCTTTTCACCATGCAAAGCTACAAATATTAAGATAGTTAGGCCTGGCTTCCTTGGAAGGAGATCACTTTTGGATGTCCTTTTAAAGAATCACCCATTTCTTCTTTGTTAAATACAAATTATGATGGGGGGGGGGGGGTGATTGTTTTATCTTCAAAATCTTCAAAAATATCTTTGTATTTGTTTACCAATAAGTTATGTGATTTGGTTCGGTGACCTTAACTACCGTATTGAGGATCTGTCTGTGGAGGCTATCAAGTTCCTCAGCTCACCCAAGAAACTCCATGTGCTCCTCGAGAAAGACCAACTGAAGCTGTCCATGAGAAGTAAGGCATCCTTCCAAGGGTTTCGCGAAGGACCAGTCACGTTCATTCCAACATATAAATTTGATTTCCAGACCGATGACTTTGACACAAGGTAATTTGAAGAAATATTAACCCTTCTACTATAGCTGAACTGTAGTGGCAAGTTGCTATAGAGGTCAAAATCAGTCAACTGCCTGTTTTGACTGTTGATCCAAATATGCACACAGGGGCATTTTTTGACTGGTTTTGACTGTCATTTTGATCACCCTGAACAATACCAGACAATAACAGTTGACTCATTTTAACCTGTAAATGTACATAATACATGAAAGATTCGACAGTGTTAGACATTTAAGTGCACTAGATATACCTTGGCAAGTATATCAACATTTGGACTGATTTTGACTCATGCAGTCATAGGAGGGATAAAAGTAATATTTGGCATTTATGAGGCACTTTGCTAGACATCAAAACGCCTCACATTATTATTAACCCTGGGGCCGATTTCACAAAGAGCTAAGATTGATCTTAACTGTGTATCAATCTTAATTGCTTTGCAAAGTGTGATGTCACAATACAAATCACTATGGTAATACTAACAACTCATCTTAAGACTCATCTTAAGTGCTTTGTGAAATCGAGCCCTGGTCTTCATCAGATCAATGGCATTCCTGAAACCATCTCACCTCCGGCCTAAGGAGCATGCAACCCCAGTTTATGCACACATGTTGCTCAGGGGGGGGAGGAAGGGTTGGGACAAAAGTACGCCACCAACGCAGCTACATGTCTCATTCGCAAACGCTGATGCGCGTGGTGCACATCGTGGTGCGCGTATAGACGACGGGTATATTGACTGTGTGTAAGCACATTATGCACTGTTCAAATAGCTAGTGTGCGTCAATAACTTTTTCTCGCGCGCTGCAAACGTATACGTGCACGTACGTGTATTATAACGGCTTGGCGACAACATTTTCTGAATCATTTATGTTAGAAATCTCAAAATATTGGCAAGGGTCAACGGACAGATTTCCCTAAAACTCCCTTGAAAGGTAAATCAACATTATTTATTCAGATTAAGGGAAAAAAGTCAGAGGGTCAACAGTAAAATTTTACAGAATCTTCTGTTCGTTGACACTGTTTTTGTTGCAATTCAGGGGTGTCATTTCATGATGAGTTTCTGTAAAAATTTCAGTTTTACAAAATATTTAGAAACATGTGAGAGTTGTGTTTTTTCACTGTGATTGATAATGGTTAATTAAATTATGATAAAAGGAATGACAATTTAATGCGCGTCAAGCCTCGCATCACGTGAGACCCTTCCTCTCCCCCCCCCCTGCATGTTGCTTATCATTCACAACCTCTAAACAACCAGGGGCTGATTACATAGAGCTGCTTAGCAGATTACATTGGTTACCAGCCAAACTTTCATAAAATAAGTGTGCAGGTTGACTGGTAGTCTGTTTTATATTGCTTAGCAAAAATATTTTGCTCAGCAGCTCTTTGATATCGGCCCCGAGTGGAAAGAGGCCATTGTGGTTAAAGGGACAGTATCGTCACGACCAGAGCAGACTTTCAACAGGGCATGGAATTGGTGAACTAGTTTAAGAAGAACACAGTGACTGAAATTTACTGGCTCATTTATGCAGCAGCAAGGGTAATATAACCTTATCATGTGGGGTATTATTTTCAGTCACTGAGTTAATCTAAAACTAGTACTCCGATTCCATGCCCTGTTGATCATGACGATATTGTTCCTTTAAGTGCCTTGCTCAAACTTTTCACAGGTTCAATGCACACTCATAGAAGCAGTTCCGTCAGCATTATGAATGTACATTCCCTTAAAGAAAACACAAATGTTACAAAAGTTTATCTGTCTTTGTAGCCCCAAACAGCGCCCTCCTGCATGGACGGATCGTGTCTTGTGGAAAGTTCACCCAAGGTATGCTGGAATGGAGACGGATTACTGTGCGACACTAATGAGGTATAGTTCCCATGGCAACATAAGATGGAGCGACCACAAACCAGTCAGTGCCGAGTTCAAGTTAGGGGTAAGTGTGACTTCAAATCTCAAAGACTGTTTTGTTATGATTTGAATGTCAATATGAAACCACATAGCCACAGTGAATAGCTGGTAGACGTGAATCTTGCTCATCAGAATTTGTATATGGAATGTTACTGGTTACCAGTTCATAAAGATGGGTCATTCCACCAGGTTGGGGCAAGCATTGTGATAGGTGTTCCTTGTTATCATGACTCCTAATTAACATTGTTGTAACTTTCTAATTTGAAGAACAACTGAGAATGTGCACTCATAATAAGGATAATGAATGGTACATCTACCTACGTAACAAGGACACCATGTCACAAAACTTGCCCCAACCTGGTGGAATGACCCAAGAATGTGCTCTCATGATAAGGATAATGAATGGTACATCTACCTACGTAACAAGGACACCATGTCACAAAACTTGCCCCAACCTGGTGGAATGACCCAAGAATGTGCACTCATAATAAGGATAATGAATGGTACATCTACCTACGTAACAAGGACACCATGTCACAAAACTTGCCCCAACCTGGTGGAATGACCCAAGAATGTGCTCTCATGATAAGGATAATGAATGGTACATCTACCTACGTAACAAGGATACCATGTCACAAAACTTGCCCCAACCTGGTGGAATGACCCAAGAATGTGCACTCATAATAAGGATAATGAATGGTACATCTACCTACGTAACAAGGACACCATGTCACAAAACTTGCCCCAACCTGGTGGAATGACCCAAGAATGTGCACTCATGATAAGGATAATGAACGGTACATCTACCTATACTAACAAGGACACCATGTCACAAAACTTGCCCCAACCTGGTGGAATGACCCAAGAATGTGCTCTCATGATAAGGATAATGAACGGTACATCTACCTACGTAACAAGGACACCATGTCACAAAACTTGCCCCAACCTGGTGGAATGACCCAAGAATGTGCTCTCATGATAAGGATAATGAATGGTACATCTACCTATGTAACAAGGACACCATGTCACAAAACTTGCCCCAACCTGGTGGAATGACCCAAGAATGTGCTCTCATGATAAGGATAATGAATGGTACATCTACCTATACTAACAAGGACACCATGTCACAAAGCTTGCCCCAACCTGGTGGAATGATCCAAGAATGTGCTCTCATGATAAGGATAATGAATGGTACATTTACCTATGTAACAAGGGCACCATGTCACAAAGCTTGCCCCAACCTGGTGGAATGATCCAAGAATAATGAATGGTACATGTACATCTACCTACGTATCAAGGGCACCATGTCACAAAGCGTGCCCCAACCTGGTGGAATGACCCAAGAATGTGCACTCATAATAAGGATAATGAATGGTACATCTACCTACATAACAAGGACACCATGTCACAAAGCTTGCCCCAACCTGGTGGAATGACCCAAGAATGTGCACTCATAATAAGGATAATGAATGGTACATCTACCTATGTAACAAGGACACCATGTCACAAAGCTTGCCCCAACCTGGTGGAATGACCCAAGAATGTGCTCTCATGATAAGGATAATGAATGGTACATTTACCTATGTAACAAGGGTACCATGTCACAAAGCTTGCCCCAACCTGGTGGAATGACCCAAGAATGTGCACTCATGATAAGAATAATGAATGGTACATCTACCTACGTAACAAGGACACCATGTCACAAAACTTGCCCCAACCTGGTGGAATGACCCAAGAATGTGCACTCATAATAAGGATAATGAACGGTACATCTACCTACGTAACAAGGACACCATGTCACAAAACTTGCCCCAACCTGGTGGAATGACCCAAGAATGTGCTCTCATGATAAGGATAATGAACGGTACATCTACCTACGTAACAAGGACACCATGTCACAAAACTTGCCCCAACCTGGTGGAATGACCCAAGAATGTGCTCTCATGATAAGGATAATGAATGGTACATCTACCTACGTAACAAGGACACCATGTCACAAAACTTGCCCCAACCTGGTGGAATGACCCAAGAATGTGCACTCATAATAAGGATAATGAATGGTACATCTACCTACGTAACAAGGACACCATGTCACAAAACTTGCCCCAACCTGGTGGAATGACCCAAGAATGTGCTCTCATGATAAGGATAATGAATGGTACATCTACCTATACTAACAAGGACACCATGTCACAAAGCTTGCCCCAACCTGGTGGAATGATCCAAGAATGTGCTCTCATGATAAGGATAATGAATGGTACATTTACCTTTGTTATATCATGGTCTTAGATTGTGTAATTTCATTGGTCGAAAGCCTGTCACATGACAAATCACAAATCTTCATGTTACCCTCGTGACGTCACTCAAAAAGTGATGTTCACCTCTGACGTCACTCAAAAAGTGATGTTCACCTCTCAAGAGTGGTACATCACCCTGATCGTCCCCGGGAGTATCATCCCCATATATCTTTCACAAGTGCTACTTTTGATTGCAAGAAGTGAAAACAGCGACCGAGGTTGTTATATTGCTGGTACTCCGCAGAACACGCTATATTTCAATTTGATGCACTGTAGGGACCAGCTAAACAACTTGTCTGCCGTGTGTGAATTTGTTCGCTCGACCATGCAGTACGAATAGTTCGCGAATACTGCAAGCAGGACGAGATGACAGTAACTTCAGACACTTCCAGTTACAGACTTAGACAGTTTACTGGAAGATTTCTTGATAACGTAATCTAATACCATGGTATAACAAAATAATTGTTGCCTGGCGTGATGGGGGTCCATGGGTTTTGTACACCCTCGGGGGCTGATGGCACCCTCGGCTTCGCCTCGGGTGCCATCAGCCCCCTCGGGTGTACAAAACGCCATGGACCCCATCACGCCAGGCAACAATTATTAAATGTAACAAGGGCACCATGTCACAAAGCTTGCCCCAACCTGGTGGAATGATCCAAGAATAATGAATGGTACATCTACCTACGTATCAAGGGCACCATGTCACAAAGCTTGCCCCAACCTGGTGGAATGACCCAAGAATGTGCACTCATAATAAGGATAATGAATGGTACATCTACCTATGTAACAAGGACACCATGTCACAAAGCTTGCCCCAACCTGGTGGAATGACCCAAGAATGTGCTCTCATGATAAGGATAATGAATGGTACATTTACCTATGTAACAAGGGTACCATGTCACAAAGCTTGCCCCAACCTGGTGGAATGACCCAAGAATGTGCACTCATGATAAGGATAATGAATGGTACATCTACCTATGTAACAAGGACACCATGTCACAAAGCTTGCCCCAACCTGGTGGAATGATCCAAGAATGTGCTCTCATGATAAGGATAATGAATGGTACATCTACCTACGTAACAAGGACACCATGTCACAAAGCTTGCCCCAACCTGGTGGAATGACCCAAGAATGTGCACTCATGATAAGGATAATGAATGGTACATTTACCTATGTAACAAGGGCACCATGTCACAAAGCTTGCCCCAACCTGGTGGAATGATCCAAGAATAATGAATGGTACATCTACCTACGTATCAAGGGCACCATGTCACAAAGCTTGCCCCAACCTGGTGGAATAACCCATATGCAAAGGTGAAAGGAATTTAAATAATTTGCGTTCCTCGAATCTGCTTTCTTCATTCATATTTGGAGCTGGAGTCTTGTTACACATAATACATTTCATTTGCCAATTTGTTAGCTTTATTTTGTTAATAAAATAAAAAATAGTTTAACAAAACCTTTTGCTGTAGTGGAAGTATGTTACTGATTGTATCGATGAATTCTGTTCATCAGGCTGCCATGGAAACTGCTCGAGCATTGGTGACCTTTGACCCTATCGAGAGATGGCAACGAGGGGAAGATGCCAAGTGTAGCTACAGGATGGATGCAAACATGAAGGCAAACAGTTGGGACTGGGTGGGGCTTTACAAGGTGAGAAGCAAACAAGGTCACGAGGGAGGTCATAGTTGATATTTATATTTTCATTTCATTAACCCTAACCCCCTAGGTATTCTGGCTAGGAACCTTCCTGAATCAGTGAACTTTTGGAAACATGCCCTTATCTTCAAAATGCACCATGCATTTTCGTTGATCTTTCCTATTCAGCACTTATGGTCTGTACTTCTTGCCAGGTAGTAATTTTGCCCCATTTGAAGAGGTGAAAGTACCAGTTTCCAACAGTGCTGAATTTTTCCCAAAAAGTGCCCCTTGGAGGATTTTGCTGGATATGGGGTGGTTAGGGTTAATGTGCATTGAGTTAGATTACACTCATTGTGTCAGGATATTTGATTTGATTTTTGACCTACACCAACGTTTCTATGAAGCACTGTATGCTCAGTGCATAAAAAAAACTCCAGAGGGGACACAGGCGGGAATCGAACCCACAACCTCCTGCTTAATAGTTTACAGTCACTGGCATTCTATATATTTTGACATAGGTTGGATTTCAGACCCCGAGTAGAAGTTATGTAACCTATGTGTGGGCTGTGCCGGATGGAGAAACAAAACAACAGTCTGGGTGCCAGGTTATCTTCAAGTCTAGCTATCTCCCGGAGGACACTGTCTCCAAGTACGTGCTGTGCTACTTTAGTAAAATCATGAACTGCGTGTTGGGAGTCAGCAATGTGTTCAGAGTGAGTGAAAAAGGGTCCCGGCAGTCCCAAACAAAGTAGAATTTAAATACCTTCAAGATGCATGTTCTGTGCTCTGGCTCAAGTTAAAATATTGATTCAGTCAATAAACATGTGGATGTTCCACCCAGCTACTTAAAGCAGTTCCAACATCAAGAGTCAGGCATTCTCCTGAAGATAGTCAGAGTGCACTTCAAGTTATCTCACCACCGATTCTTCTCAGAACCAACACTATTTAAAGCTTTTTGAGAGATAGTTACATGGTGCTACCGCAAACCTTACTCCTCCTAAAGGACTAAGAATTTATTCACTTTTAATTGAGAAAGTAATTTAATACATTCTTCAATTAACCCTTCTGCTACTGCAAGGGTCAAAATCAGTCAAAATGTTGATATACTTGCCAAAGTATAACTAATGCACTTAAAAGTGCAACACTGTCAAGCCTTCTGTGTAGTAAGTACATTTACAGGTCAAAATGAATCAACCGTTTTTGTCTGGTATTGTTCAGGGTGGTCAAAATGACAGCAAAAACCAGTCAAAAATGCCCCTGTGTGCACATTTGGGTCAACAGTCAAAAGAGGCAGTTGACTGATTTTGACCTCTATAGCTTCTTGCCACTAAAGTGTAGGGTACAGCATTTACAAACGCACCAAATTATCCACAAATTAATTTGATGTTAAGTTAGAGAAAGTACCGGATATCCTGAAAAAAAATTTTATCTAAAAAAGTACTTACATTTCTGAGAAGACACAAACAATTTGCACTTTTCTGTAGTCGCCAGACAGCAACTATTTGCTCCAAGTATTTTCTGTAATAACTGTAAATGCTTTTTCACACTTTCTAATGACTTAAACAATCAACCTAAACAAAAAAGTGTCTAACTCATATTGTGGTTCAAAGAAACTAAAAGTCTACTCATAAAAGCAGTTTTGCCATCATAAGCAATGTTGAATTCTATTCAACACTTTAAATTCTATTCTTAACTTTAATACAGTTTTTGAAATAACAACAGGTCACCCAAAAATCTAACGACCCCAAACCCATCAAACTCCAATGGCTAGTTGTGCTGTATTTTGATGGACTCGATACTGTATAGCCCAGACAGGGATACTTTACATACGGCCGGGTGTCCCAATTCCAGCTAAGTCCAACAGTTGGGTGGTAGTGTGACTGCATGGTGTTGGATGTTGGCGGATTCAGGAAGAATCTACGCAAAAATAGCTAAGGAGTTATTCATGACCGCTCCGACATGGTACCCCAAAATTACAAAAACTTTATTTCCTAGATTTTCCTAACTTGATATTTTTCTATTCTCCTATCATTCTTCCTCGCTAATTCTTATTACCTTCTTATCACCTTCTATCTTTTCTTCACATTGACAAACATACCCTTGTTCCCCCATTTTCCCACCCTTGGCCTTCATTCATGCTATGTTTGCATGAACTGCAGATCATTCCTTCTGAGGATGATGCCAAGGTACCAAATGAGATGAGAGTAAGCCTTCAAGAAACCGCCGCTGTCTTAAGTGACATAACAGGAATGTGAGTTCCTTCTTACAAAAATTTGAAATTGCCCATGGAAACCAAATATGCCATCAAGTTATATTGCCATAATTTGTTTAAAACCCTCCTATAAAGATTGCGGCTTGTGCCCTAGAAACTGCACCTTTCAAAACATTCGCTGGAGTTTTTTGAAAGCTTTATGCACTACACTGACAGGTTTTGGCTGTTGTATGCATAAGGCATAACTATGGTTGACACACAGTCCAAAATTAGATTTTGGCCAGCATCACAAGGATAGCTGTTTTAGAATGACAAGAGCAACAGACTAGAGAACAACGTTGTCTGGTAATTTTAAGGGAAGGTTCAACATTGGAATTCTCAAAACAAAACTTACTTGGTGTAAAATTTGTGCTTTAAATGATGATGGTGTAAGAATCATCAGAGAAATTGTTCTATCTAGTAGAGGAAAAAGGAATTGTCAGAAAAATTTAAATTTCAAAAAGTTGCTGGCAACTTATTAAGTGCAAGGTTAATGGTATTGCCAAACATCCCCTGTAATATTTCTGTCCGATGTGCTTTCATTTAAATAAAATTAATGATATAATTTCCCAACCGAATTTGCATCTTAAGCAGATCAAAATTCCATGTGGCATGCTTGTTAATTAACAACTTTCTTGTGAATCAAAAAAAGTAATTAGCTGAAACTTATACAGGTTGGTTGATCTACAGTGTAGATCTTGATTCTACAAGAATGAAATTCCAGGCCTGGCATTGAGCAGTTTTGTCAGGGATTATTGTGCAAATTATCCTGAAGGCATGCATTGTGAAATCTAAAGTATTAATTTAAGTACACAGACTGAGTATTTATGTAAATATCGATGAATGTTTATTGGAAAGATGTGATTTTTAAAAATAAGACTGTAAAACAGGTACATGTACAAAGATATCAAAGCTGAAACTGATATAAATTATAGAAACAGATGAGTACAATGTTCATGTGTATGTAAATTTTATGCAGATATTAAATGTTATTTGAAGTAATGACATACATGAAGTATGCTAGTCATGTAATAACATTGTACTCCAAGAACATTGGGTTTGGGCCGTTCATGACATTTAATTGTATTTCACAGTGCCGTCCTGGGTGACTAGACACGGCGGCAAGATTGATTGAACACACACGTTTTTTTTAGTGCGTACTTTGTATCTGTGTGACTCTCTGCTGTCGCCAAGCGCATCTAGTTTATGTCCTTTTTTATGGAACTAGCAAGCTACATTGAGCGCTTAGTATCCTTACAGACTCCCTAGCAGAGTTGTCAAACTCTGACTTACCATCATGCTCGTTGTGTTTTGGAGTACAACATTTGGAGTACAACACTGGGGACTGGGTTATAGCAGACTGGCACACTTTGTGTAGGTAATAGACTTCTGATGCTATAATTTTATGAAAAAAACTAATGTTTTTGTGGTTTTATTCATTTGATATGGCAGTGGGACAGGGAGGAAATCAAGTGTGGATACTGTTTATGAGCTAACATTTAATTCCAAAGTGCAATAACAGCATCCTCAATCCGATTATTTGAGACAGTACTTGTATGATTGCCTTTTATGCAACTATTCATTTGCAACTTTCTAAATTTAACTGTTTATACTCCCCTAAAAACCTTTCAACCCCAAATACATCAAATTCCAATGACTGGTTTAGTTGTGTTTTGATGTACTTACTGTACTGTATAGCCCCACCAGGGATACTTTGTTTGAGACTGCATTTGTTTGTAACAACACCCTACTGTATAGTAGGACTATTGTGTATACAAGTGTTGATTTTATAACTTGGGTGAATGACAATTTTTAACAGTAGAAGTTTGCCATGAACACCTTGCTTGATATTTGTGTATAAATATAAGTAACCTATCTTTCATAGTATAATGCTGAATATAAATGATATCCATATCATTATAAGCCAGTTGCTTACATGAATGCATGAGAAAGAAACGGGAATTAATTCTCTTACTTTAGCTGAACCTCAGTGGCAAGTAGCTACAGAGGTCAAAAGCAGTCAATTGCCTGTTTGGACTATTTTTTACTGTCATTTTGACCACCCTCAACAATACAAGACAATGCTTTTACCAGTCAAAAATGGTCGACTCATTTTAACCTGTAAATGTACTTACTACACGTAAAGGCTTGACAGTATTCGACCTTTAGGTGCACTAGATATACTTTGGCAAGTATGTTAACATTTTGACTGATTTTGACCCTTGCAGTCACAGAAGGGTTAATTGCTTGCAGTGAGCTGACCAGTGCAATGGGGGGGGGGGGGGGAGGCTGATCCATGCATAACAAAGTATGGTTAATTGGCATGCATAATGACAGTAAACAGGGGGATAGTGATTGTACCCTGTAGCTGTCAATGTTGCTTCACTGCTTAGCTAGGTATTTGGGTTATACATGCAAGAATTTTTACACTCAGGAGAACATGCGTATATATTCCTGATCTATTAAATGCACAAGGAGAGCAATAAAAAAACAAGGGTGGGTTTGAGATAACACTTTTTATTTTACTCAAATCAGGACCAATTACTTTTGCTTATTTGTATATTTAATGTCCTTGTATGACTGTGTAGATGATTATAATGACAGTTAATTGTACACTTGCCTAAGCCGTTAACAAAGTTTATTGGTAATTGTTAATGTATGTTAAGAGAAATGTATATGTGTGTCACATATGTTAAGATGCAGTGTTTGAGAGTTTTGTCAAGGTAATTATGTAAAGTGCCTTTAAAATGTTCTCTCAATTTGTCAGGGAACCTTTTTGTACAGTCAGTGTATGTATGTATTCTTCCCTGTTTGTATGTTCTCACACTAGCAGGAAGCTCAGTGCGTTTGGTATGAACCTGTGACTCCACTGACATCTTACAGAACGAGCTGAGACAACTAAGTCATTGTTTACATGTACTGTCACTTTCTTTCAAATCATAGAATTAAAAAAATATCTTTTTAGTGATTTATTATTTATTTTGGTCGACTGTCAAAATTATTAAAATGTATGAAAGGTAGCCTATATCATTGGTAAAATGCCTAATTATGAAGGCATATTATACATTCAAATATATATTTATAATAATAAATTGTTTTTTAAGGATCTATATGATGTAACAGCTCATTGCAATCGTTGATTTTTTTTAAATTTATTTACTTACTTACTACCATCCTTTTATTTTCATTATTCAGGATTTACCAAAGGCATTTAGCCCATTAATAATAAATTAATCATTTAAATTATAGTGTTGTCCTTATTTAAATTTTTACTATTAGTTTTTAATATTAGTTTTTAATGTTTATGGTATTTTATAAGTGAACAAAATTATGTATTGCAATTGTACTTTTGATTGTGAATCAGTATAAAACAAATTATTATATTGATTTTTGAAGATGAAATTATAAGAATAAATATCCATTGAAAAATAAAATATCTCTGGCAAAATGGTTATGCGTTAAATGAGCTTAATACTATTATTGGTAGTGGATATTACTAACTTTTTGTTTTTATTTTATTCAACACCCAAACCACCGCCCTTGATAGAATAGATAGGCCTATGATACACATAAAACTATACATCACATTACAAGTAATAACAAATTGATAAATACAGATTTTAACCCAAACTACCCCCATATCCTCCAAAATCCTCCAAGGGGTACTTTTTTGGAAAAATTCAGCACTGTTGGAAACTGGTTCTTTCACCTCTTCAAATGGGGCAAAATTACTACCTGGCAAGAAGATAAGGGCATGTTTCCAAAAGTGCACTGGAGGATTTTGGAGGATTTTGGAGGATTCATGATACCTGGGGGGTTAGGCTTACTATGCAGTTGAACATTTAAGATCACCACCCGTGCTTATTAGGGTCGCCAATCATGGGTTAATAAAAATATCATTCAGAACAGACCGGGGAAGTAGCTACACTAGGGCGAGGAATGCTGGGGGCATTGCGTCCTCTCCACCATAAATATAACATGTCCACCACTGTCCCTGGCCCATGTAGGGCTGTGTTGATGTTCCTTTGTGTTTATTATGTGTCTAATATAGGGCCCATATTTCTCTGTTTTTTCTTTCTTTTTTTCAGTTTATATGTTTTTCTGGTTGTTTGAGCCACAAAGTGCCATGCCCTATATAATTATATAACATAACACCAATAGTTATTTCCGTTGTTTCCTGAGCAGAAGACCGTTTTCACGGGGGCCTATATTTCGTTATTATTTTATTGACTTCCTTAATATTTTTTTCTGATTTCCTAGTATTGAAATAAACGTGAAAGTTAGTATTTTAATTCAAAGCAGAAAGGTCTATTTGATGTTTTATAATAATTGTTACTTTATTGCATAGGAAAATACCACTTCAGTAATTTGATAAGAAATTCCCCAGATAAGTGAGAAGTTTATCATGGTTTATTTTGTACAACAGTTCTACTTTGCGCGTTGCCCCATGCACGCGACTTTTCAGCGCGTCGATGAAGAACAAGAAATTATGTGTGAGACGCGAGCGTTTACACGCAAGAATTCAGGAGAAATTTGCCCCTATGGTGTGTGTATTACATTATAATTTTATTCCATACAACGCTTGACGCATCATTACAACCTCTCATTCCAAATATATTTATAAACTACAAATCGCTTGAAATCATCATTATTTAAGGGTAGTCGTTGATAATTTCTGCTAAAGATGTAATCATTTTGGAAATATTTGGACAGGCCTCATCTCCAGGCCAGGTCTGGAAGCTTTGATTTTTGTAACAAAACTAGTTTTAACATTTATATAAAACCATGTGTAAATCAGCCGTAAAATCACTTACCCGCCCCAATGCCTAGTTCTAGTTCTAGTACATAGAATAGGTCTCGTGCTCACTCGACATCTTGAACTTTCATCCAATGAATAAATCCAAAAGCAAACTCAAACCATCACCGACAACAGATGTCGGGCCTACCGCGACACCTCCTCCATCCCGCTCTTCGTCTCGGCCACGACACCGTAAGACGAAGCGATCAGTATCCGCAGAGAGACCCCCAGTGCCCTCCTGGATGCTGGACACACGGATGCATAGTAAGATTCCTATGGTAGCAGCACCTACCGGCAAGATCATGCTGTATACAACAGACTTGTGCGAAAAGGTGAAAGAAGTTGAAGATTTAAAGATCCTATCGTTTTTATTTCGCATGTCTTCTAACACCAATATAGCGTTATTCACATTTTAGAAGACAGTCGTTATTTTGACTGGCAGATTTGTGGCACATACGCTGTTTGGCTACATCAATATATATAGGCCTACACACAATGATAGAATATAATAGAATATTATATAGAATAGGCCTATATAGAAAAATAATAGAATATAGTTCCTGTACATGTCGTTTTTGATTTGTGGGAGTTGATACGTTCACTGTTTGTGTTTTTTCCCCGGGCCCAATATTCACATATGCAGATCAAGGGTTTTGATATAGGGGGGCCTACGTTCAAGTGCCGGAACTTGTACGTGGCGCGATGGGCGTGAGCTTTTGTGTTCCAACTCTTGTAAACATTCTCAAGAAAATAATGTTAATTGTCTTTTATATGAGCAGGTTCAAGCATAGAGAAAGTAACGCTGAAGTAATTCATTGTTCTTTGTCCAATATTGCAGTTGTACGTAACCCCAACCAGCTTAAGATTTGACTCCAGTCCCCAGGGGCTCGATATAACCTACAGGAGCCTCCATGACCCCCACCTAAGGGGTTACTTCACGCACCCTCAGACGTACTCACATCTGATGAGAAGTGGTTTTCTCACTCCCTGCGGAATGGTAACTGTGATTCCATGGCATCCCAACTTGAACCCATCCAATATAGACCTAATTCTATAACCAGCCCGATCACTACCTCATCTCAAGGCCCATTCCAGATTCTAATAGACTATATATCCCATAATAAGGCCTACCTCTCACCTGTCATAATCATAATGCAAAACCCAACTGTCATGTTGCCCATCCCTTCCTACAAGAAGCTCTTTTTTTGCATCCATCCCATGTCTTAAACAATGTGCTTGAAAAACTACGAACCTACGCCTCCCACTCACCTCGTTGAGGTTTTTTGTCGGGGAAGAGGCAAAGCATTTTGAACATTACGTCCCTAATTTGCCATAGTGACCAATCCCGAATTAAGTTGGCATAGTGACCAATGCGGTATTGGTCACTTTGCCAAATGACAAAAATAGCCAGTTAGAGCATTCGTCATTTGAATGCATGCTCTATCTCCAAAACTATACGGAATACATGCATGTGGATTAGATACAATGGTAGGTCTCTTCCTGAATGTACTAATGGGCGGGAAAACTTAAAATTGAAAAAGGTCGGATTGGTCACTATGGAAAATTAGGGACGATTAGTCAGTCCCACTCCAATTTTTGTTTCAGGATGCTGAACCCAATAACCCTAACCCCTTGTGCTGCCCATGACGAACAGCCGTATAGGCCTAGGCCTGTATAAAAATCGAGGGAAAGTTATCAACATAAAAATGTACTCCTAATTTAGGTCCTCGAACACAAGCCTTAATTCGGCAATACTCCCCATGACTGAACGATACCTCACTCAAACCCTATAGTCCCCTACATTAATGACTGCTATAGGGTTATAAGCTGGGTGCAACTGCATCAACAAAAACTTTGTTTTAATGAAATGGACTGGAAATACTTTGACATTTAGAGAAAATAAAACAGATGTCGTCTTCATGTCTTAGAAATGTCCATTTCCATTGGGGGAAACCTGTAGACTTTCAATGGGGGAACAGCAGGTCTGTAGTCAGGAAATGTTGCTTTGTATTTGGGGGAAAAGGGGGTGCATGTTGCCCCGTTTTTTTTTATCACCAAGCATGTATATTTGTTTTTGTGTTCCCCTCTTTGGCAGTATGCCCCTTTTATGACACAATGGATCCGCCCAAGTATAACATGCGCAATACACGGCACTTGAAAGCTTTGAATATACTCAATTCAGATTTATCATGTTAAAGGGACAGTATCGTCACGATCAGAGCAGACTTTCAACAGGTCATGGAATCAGTGTCCTAGTTTAAGATGGACACAGTGACTGAAAATTACTGGCTCAGTTTTATGCAGCAACAGCAACAGTAATATAACCTTGTCACGTGGGGTATTATTTTCAGTCACTGACACTGCCGTAAATCCGTGATGAAAAGTGGGAGATGATTTTGAAATTTGGGTGCACGGTATAGCTTGAAGTTATACATGTGTATTTTTATTATATATATTTTTTTCAACGCATGGAAAATTCTGGGGATGAACCTATGGATATATCCCCCCGGGATTTACGCACGCGGTCACTGAGTTAATCTAAAACTAGCGCTCCGATTCCATGCCCTGTTGATCGTGATGATACTGTGCCTTTAAATCACTCAAAGAAAATGTTGTCATCGTTATGATTGTATAAAGGTGAAATGTGGTCTGAAGGAGTTCAATGAGTACCAACAATACGTCAAACAAGTCCATCTAGAGAAACTGACACAGGAAAGACAGCAAATGGTAATAACTGTGTGATTGGGTGCGGGGGGATGGGGCGGTGGAAGTCCCACCCTTGTTTTTACTCTGAAAGCTGTGAGAAGTTGTTTAGGTACCAATCATCATAAGAAAGTATTCGCTCTCTAGTATTCTTTTTTCAGAGAAACACGAACAATTTTCAACTATAAAATAGTCGCCCGATTGTGCCGATCTTTTTGGCAAGTCTGGTCCGCGTTATTTGCATTTTGTGAAAACAAATCGTTAAAATGCCTTTTCACTATTGTTCATATATCGCATAAATCTGACACTTTCAGAGGTTGATTCACTTTTAAAACTAGAGTGTGGAATCAACTTTTTAAGAGTTCGGTCAGTGACAACTCTTTATGAAGTTAAATGCAACTCAAAGTGTTGAATTAAATCGGAGTCAAGTTCAGTCTAACTTTATCAATGTTAATTCAACACGTTTAAAAGTTAAATCTAACTCTTTAGAATGTTGATTCAACAGTTTTAAGAGTGTTGTTTGATGTTGATCTCGATTCAGTTTCTAAGATTCGAAAGTAAGCATATCTGGCCAACTGGTAGAAGCAGTTTTACTATAACATAAACCAATATTGCACTTTTCCTTGAGATGAAAAAGAATCGCAGAAGCGAAGAACGCAGCCATGGACGTCCCCATCATAAACTTGCTCACAAGAAAGGATCCGTGTTGAAAGACACTAGGCAAGCAGCAAATACACTAACTAAACATCACCGGAGAGCCTCGTCAACAAGATCTGTGTTAAGGTATTGGTGGTCGATTTGGTGGTTCATTTGCCGAAAGAGGATCAGTAAAATACCTCCCTCCCCGTTATTAGCACTCATCCTCACCCACCCCAACATTTCCCCCACTTTAATTAGTACAAGTTCTGCCAAATGTTTGTATCAAATCTCTGTAAAAAAAATAAATCTCCTTTAAAATAAAATAAAACACGATATAACTCTTCGTGCCATTTGATTATGTTTAAAACATTATGCCTCAAATTGCATCACACAGTATAGGGCACTTGGGCGGGCCCCTGTCCCGCGCCGTTTTGGCTTCGCACTCGATGCTCGCCTTATACATCAGCCTTGTGTTTTTTGTATACTTCCTAAATTGATGACCCTGTAAACTAATTCAGACTCAAATTCAGACAAAGTGAAACATCAAATGTTCCTTTTCTTCACAGACCAGAATCACGTGACAAGAAGGGTGAAACGACCAAGATGGCTACTAAGAGGAAAAGCGTTGCCATGACTAAGAAGATACGAGATGGTGTGATGCAGGCTCACAGAGCACTGGAGCCCAAGCATAAGACGTGCAAGAGAGATAAGAGTCAAAGTGTGATGCAGGTTAATAAAAAAATAAGATCGAGGAATGTCTGCCTTGAGTGTGTCTGTCTGTTTACATGAGACTTGATTGTTTGTTTGTGTTTCTCCCAGACCCAGGCACATGAGAGGCAATTCCTGCAACTTAAGAAGCGCTTTGATGGGGAGATGAGACGAGAGGAGGAACGAGGAAGGAGGAAACTGATCAAGAAGGCCCAGCGAGAATTACAAGTAAATTCATTCATTAGAATGTGTGACGTAGGCACTGGCAAAACAATTTTATTTCTGGGGATCGGGAAGGTATGGTAGGGGGATATTTTTTGTCTTCATTCAATTGGTAATTTTGTTCAAATTGTTGAATTGTTGGTTACTTCTTTATCCTTTATAATTATGTTTCTTCAGTTTGTTATCTTTGGTGAAAGTTTTGTTCATCCTTCAACCACAGGTTTCATTTTATTTTGAACACACATTTCTCATGAGCAATGAAAGATACATTTAGTTTAGTTTAGGTAAGTAGTCTTACATCAATTAAGCGAAATGAATTTCTTTGTCACTTATGATACCAGCTGGAGGAGCGGTGGGAAATACGAGAAACCCTTCAGGAATATCGGCGGGCCACGGAGGCTGACCAGCAAGGGGTGGAGGAGGCTAAGGCCACAAAGGTCAAAGTGATGAGGAGGTTGATGGCGGAGGCTCATAGAGCAAAACAACAAGGTACCTCACATGAGGACTTTGATGGGTACCTGGAATGGGGGAGGGGGTTGGGATACAGGGCCAAAATAGACCTTTCTCACAATGCAGCCATATTGGTTTTCTCCCATACTTATACATGTGTCCAAAGGAGGCTGGGAGGAAAATAGTTGGGCTCCTTTTTATCATCAGTGCTTTTGTCATACTAGTGTAAAGGGAATCTGACGGAGTTGGTTGCAGTGTGAGGAGGACGGAGTACACTGCAATAAGGGGATTACATAACAATAAAACAAAACAAAAACTCACAACTTCATGTTTTTTATTAAATTTTCTGCAAATAATATTTTGAGGGTTTATGAGAAGAGGGGACAGCAGTGATTCTATGAAAAGGGTACGTTTCTTTATAAGCTATTTGGAGTTGGGGGCACTTTGGCGCTCCAAAATTTTCATGGGGCACCCAGTGAGGCACATTTTTACAGAGTACATTTTTTTCTGAGGGATCTGAATTCTGAATTCAGATTAGTGTAAAAACACAATAATTATATATACCGAGTGATAATAATGTTGGCATGTAGAAATAAATTTGTCTCCACTCATCCCATCAATCTTTTCTCTACAAAGCCATCTTTGAGAGTATCCGTGATGCCAGATTCAAACTTATTGCCGAGAGGGAAGCGATAATCGAAAGACGGCTTGACAAGAGACTCGTAAAGATCAGGCAAAAATACAACCGGCGGCACAGAAGACAACTAGGTGAGTAAATCTAGTCGACACTTCTTAAATATACAAATCTGTATACAGTGGAGTATGAACGCTGGAGAAGGGGATGGATTGAACCCACCTCACTGGGGAAAACATTGGCTTCCACACCCCCAAAGAAAATGCCTTCGCTACGCCCCCGTTCCTCCATCTAATATAACACTTCATATAACCTGGTTTGATTTCATGTTTGTTTGTCTGTGGTCTTAATCTGTTCGTTTGTTCCGTTTTTTTTGTTTTTTTGCTAAGGGTATTGGGGTAGGGTGTATAAATAATGTATTCATTGTATATTTGCTGACTTTTTTAATAATTATTTTTTCGGTCACCATTTAATAAATTCCATTTAATTGTCTTTGAAATAAGTAATTAAAACAATGCAGTTTTATTAACAAAACTTACATTTCTAACAAAATAAATTTCCTTCTGGACTAAGGAGCCTTGAATTACTGTAAAACCAAGTTTTTTTCAGAAAATTCTTAAATTTCTTTAAATATCCCATTCTATAGTAGTTGTTTTCCTGTGTAAACATTAAAGCAAAATAAATTGTCGGATAATGCCAGTAAAATAATCAAGCAAGATCAGTGATTATTTACTTTAAATTATCTCATTATTTTGAACTGTTTTGAAGCTGCTTATAAACTCATAACAGCAGCAAAATTCAAGCATGATCATGACATGATCTGTGAAGAGGAACGAATGCCTTCCACTCAGCAAGACATCACTTCCCTCGACAAGGCTGCCAACCATGCGTCATCTGGGGTAAGGTTCTTTATTCCTAGATTTTCAGTTTGAAAAAAAATTATGCGAGGTTTATAGTGTTGCCTCAAAAACAGAAATTTATTTAATAAAATAGCAATGCATAAGAACCGATAAAGTGCGTATGAATCTCTGTGGTAAAACACGTACAGGCAGTAGTGCATACAAATTATGTTGGTGTCTAGTTTGATATAAAACCGGCTGATCAGCGTTTGAAGCCTTCCCTGACACTGTTTTCATGGCATGAATAATTATGCCTTCTCAATTATTGTAAAATGTTTCTTTCCAGTCTCTCAGTGTGATGCCCTCAACACCACACGACACGTTTTCCTCAAGTGATGGGAGTTTTGATTTCACCCCTTTGGCAAAAGAACAGCTATTGATATCCATTACAGAACAGGTACTCTCCGTCACATCACTGGACTACCGAGAATCACCAGAATGTCGGACAGAGGAGCAGTCAGAGTCAGTATCCATGATGCAAGATGTCTACCTGGCGGATGAGAGTGGTGGGGAGCAGGAGAATCTCGAGACTGATGACGGAGCGTCCACAAGGGTCCGTTCTATTTCCAGTGGTAAGGGCCTGGCAACAGAGATGAAGATACAGGAGCGGTGGTCAGGTGACCATGACGATGGGGAGAAGTTACCCAAAGAGACTTTGGGATCAGCAAGTGGGAAGGAAGAGGTAGATGAAGAGGTAGATGAAGATGGAAGTGGGAATGAGATAGATAATGGAGATGCTGCCTCAGAAGCCAACTCACAGGCAGCTTCAAAAGATACAGCATCGAGCGAGTCGGACTTCTGGGAAAACAATTCTGAGAAGAGTCTTCATGAAGGAAACATATCATCTGATTCAGAAGAGGAAGACATGAGCGAGGCAGTTGAAGAGGAAGTGGGGAGCGAAAAAGAGGATGTATGGAAGAAAGCAAAAGAGGAAAAGAAAGAAGATAAGGAAATCACAGAAGAAACTGAAGTTGAAGTGGAGGAAAAGATGGAAGGCGAAAAACAGGAAGAAGAGAATTTGGAGCAACAAAAGGAGGACGAAGCCAAGAAGGAAATTGAAGAAGCTTTGGAAAGCCAACTTGATGAGGGGAGTGATTCTAGTATGAAGATCTTGGTGGCAGATGAGGAAGGTTTCAACAAACATCTAGACACAACTGATCATTCAAAAGAAATCGGTGGTTCAGCAGTGCTACCTATAGCTGGGAGTTTTGCACAGGAGGAGAGAATGGACCGCTCACAAACTCCAGCAAGAAAATCTGTCGAGACGGAAAGTCCTAAGGAAGTCACCAAGGATCAGGACACTCCTGACCATGGGATCAAGCAGTCACTTGATGAACATCCAAAGATGGTGAGGGCTGCAAAAGCCGGGGCACAATGGGATATTTCACGCATTAAACATTTCTTCTCTGGGTACAATTTCATATTTCAGTATAGTGAATTTGAATGCCGAAACATATTACCGGATATGAACACACAACCCCCAAGTTATATTTTAAAGACGCACACGTAACCCTTTTACTTCAAGCGAGATGGTGATCCCAAATTGAATATCAATACACATTCATCTGAGCCAGGTACTTGTTGTACTCTACAACAATCACTATAGTGTTTTGTTTGTTTTGCCTTACAGGAACTTATCATCAAGGAAGCTAGCGATACTATAGCAACTGTTGCTGAAAGTTCCTGGTGTCAGCCCAGTACACAAAACATATATTATACTGGACAAAAGGGCGGCCAGGAAGGCAGTGTCGGGGAGAGTACTCAAGTGATAATCAAGGAAGGGATCCTGGGGGAGAGTCCGGAAGGCGACCTGAAAAGATGTCTTGGAGAGGGTACCCAAATGGGCACCGAGGAGGGAACGATTGAGAAGCTTGGCAGTGACAATGTTCAGCTTGCAACCGTGATGGAAGTTTTTGAGGAAGTGGAGCACGAAATGCACCATCACCATCATCATGAACATCATCAACATGAACATCATCACCAAGAAAACCATCCTCAGGATGAGCAAGATGATAGCGAAGATGGAGAAATCCAGAAAGAGAGTGACAGTGAGTGTAGCAGCAGCAGAAGTACTAGCGATAGTGAAGATGAGGGAGGTGAAATCATCGGAGTCATTCAGAATGAAATCATTGCTGTGGAGGCAAGTGTCACCTCCCTAAAGGGGTGCTTGAGCGGTGAGTCTGTGAGAGGACTGACAAAAGTAGTGAAGGAAACAGAGGACCACAGGATGATCTTTGAAGGGGCCTTGATGCCTGCGAAGCATCACTCCGCAACCTCCACAGCTTCGTCCCATGTTTCCATCAATGTTACGGCGGCTGCGTTATCTGCAGACTCACTCAAGATGGACAACTCAGGTACACTTATCCATGATGTCAATTCTCATAGCAACGCAAAATTTGAGCACGGGGTTTCTATGACAAACATCCTGTCAGATGATGAGCATCAAGCGACTAAGGAGAGCAGTCACCATCACTTTAGCAGTATCGTTCCCATCTACCACAGCAATCTCATCAATGTTAGTGAAGATCTGATTGATGCCAACCTCTCGGCAATCTCCATGAAGCCTGATCATCATCACAAGGTGCTGTCCGCCTACTCCACAGGTAGTCGCAACTCCTTCCGCAACATCTTCCGTCCCGATATGACCTACTGTAAGGGGTCAGCCAAATGCCTCAAGGACACACTGGTCCGAGAACTGTCCCATACCAAAGACTCCAAACATTCCAAGCACTCTTCCGACAAGATGGACAAGTACTATGACATCTTAGATGCTGCTCAGGAGGATGTTACTGCTCATCATTCCGAGGAGGAACTTGTGACAATTGACGAGTCTGAAGGAGTTTGCTATCTGCCAACAAGGAAAGCATATAAGGTAGGGAAAGAAAATCAACAGAGTAAGAGCAGAAAGGCAGACAAACAAGGAGACAGACAAACATTCCAGATTTGCTCTATTTGTGTACCCGTACACAAATATAGGTAGACATACTGACAGTGCGAGAAGACACATGAGGACAGCCTAAGATATTGACAGGCTGATTACAAAGGACCATACGGACTGACCTTTATTACATTAATCTCGATACTTTGACGTAAAAAGATGAGAACATCAATATCTTTGAATTGATCATCTACAAAGAAAAGCTGTTTGTTCACATCAAATACCCTTACGAAACACCATCCATTTTATCTGGTTCGCTGACTGCTTATCACCAAAAAATCACAATAACGAAATAAGGTCTAAAAGGCACCAATCTATTTTAGACATCAGCCTCACTTTGAACGTCATAGACTTGTGCTTTAGAAAGTCATGATGATCTATTGATAGGGGGACAGACACAAATTAATAACCCATGAATGAGATGAAGTTAGTGGTATCAAAAGCCAGAAGTAGAATTAAAATAGTAAAATGAATCTCAGTGATGCTTGACATTTTCAAAAACAAATTATCCCCTTTTCTCAGTTACTATTAAGATTTTTTTTAAATATTTAAAGTAAATGCTAAACCTTTAACTGTTGCCAGGCTCACCACTCTGTTGAAGAAGCCGTTCCTGAACAAGACGAAGAGGTTTCAAATGATGCTCCAATCACTGACATTTCCATGGTAATGGAAGAAGAAAAAACAGATAGGAAAGCTTCAGATGAACCTGAAAATCGAGGAAACCCACCACGTGAGAAGAAAAGAGCAGTGGATGAACGCAAGATCCAAGATAGTCTTGACGACGACGATGCAGTGAATACCTACACTGAGTCAATCCACCCAAGTGATGCTTTGCCAGAAGATGAACAGACTAGCCAAGATGTTGGTGACACCATCCCATCACAGGAGTCAGAGATTAAAAGCTTGAGCAAAATTGAAGAAAACCCTGACGTTTATCTACCAGAATCGTTGAGAGAATGCCACTCATCAGAGACACCACAGGCTGTATCTGATGATGTTGCAGAAGAAGATTCCAAAAGACCAGAAACTCATGCAAAAGAGAATGTGTTGATAAATGGCCCTTGTGAAGTCGACAGTGGGGAATGGGTCAACAGCGGGGGACAGGTCAACAGCAGGGGACAGGTCAACAGCGGGGGACAGGTCAACAGCGGGGAACAGGTCAACAGTGGTGATCAGGTCAACAGTGGTGATCAGGTCAACAGTGGTGAACAGGTCAATAGAGGGGGCCAGGTCAACAGCGGGCAACAGGCCAACAGCAGGGAGGTCAACAGTCGGGAACAAGTCAAGGACAACGACAAGGAAGATGAAGAAAATAATTTAAATGAATATCATGAAAGCGATGATAAAGATGAGACTCATCCAAATGAGCTCCTCCGAGATTATGAAGGTGTTAAGAATGTGTCCACAGATGCTCCTGTCAACCAGGAACTATCAAGGGATACTGATGACATCAAGCAAGATCAGATGAAGCATCAAGAACAAAACGTTGGGCCGTCTGCAGTGTCGCTGTCAAGTTTGGCCTCATCTTCCATCAGTTGTGATGTGGATCTTGACAGCATGTCCAACAGCTTCAGTGATTTTGAAACAGAGACTTTACCATCCAATTGCTCTCCTGACATATGTATGAACACTTTAATGGATTCAACGGCTGTCTCAGCACCTGCCCCATTGGCTGCCGGAACCACAGCTCCTGTGACTCGTCTTTGCGGCTCCCATAATCACGAGTCTGATTCTGACCCGATTCCTCCTACTGTGGCATCCCATCCTGCCCTGTCCAGGTCCAAGTCTGGCTCCAGTCGCAAGTCGGGGAGTAGGCTGTCGGCCGTCATCAAGAAGATCAGCAGTGTGCTGTCAGTTGGTCGTAAACACTCCAGCAGAGTGCACCCAGGTGACGAGACTGAAGACGGAGTCTATACAGAAACAAAGGAGAAGGGTGCTGGACAGAATCATTAGCAACATTTGACAGTCTTTGAATGTCTTTGACTATCCTTGACTGCTTTTGATAGTTGATTGACTGTATTTGACTTATAAATGCAGACAACACACGCATAAGTACCATACAACCGACACACGTCAATATTGCATGGAAGGGGAGGGGCAGATGTGTTTCTCAACCAACGAGTTCAACCAAAGAGTTCACATACTTCCATTTAATCCCTTTACTCGGTGTTTTTTTTTCTTCAAAATTGCATCCAGGAATGTATCGGAATACAGAGATAAGTTATTCCTCATTCTTTGGTTTTGAAATCAATGTCAGATTTGTTCCACATTAAATAATCATTCAAACTTCATTCCCATGTGAAAATTTATATTGTAATGAAGCTATTTTCAAAAGATATCTGATCAAATTGAAAATCTAATGACACTGTGTTCTAAAAGCCATCCACTGTTGTAAATGTACATACACAATGCAATCTTGAAAATACAAAGTGACAATCTTTTGATATTTAACGTCCATCTCAATGCACAATTTGTTTTTAAATTTAACTACAATATGGAAGTCACAAGTGTTTTGGTTTTTTTTCTTCTCAAAAACAAGAAAACTGATTGGAATTTCCAATAAGGAAAATATATTAAAGCAATAATGTACACCATTAAAAAATGCTGTAAAAGTATCATTGCTGTCATAAACAAGCATTGTTGCATTAATTCTAATGTGGGAAAAGGACAAAAACTCTGATCCATTTTAAAATGTGTAATTATACATTTCACGTTTTCTTAAAAATGACAAGATGTCAGACACAATTATTTCTCATGCTGTTTGGTACCATCACCCACAGGTCAGGTAAGGTGTTCGATTATAATTCATGCATTTTATAATTGGATAATTTACCAACGGTGTACACTCCCTTTATTAAAGCAGTTGTATGTTTAAAGTCTATATGGACTTTTGACACAAGGTCACAATACACTTTATGTCAACAAAAATACCTGTAATGAGTGCTTCCTTTTTTTGAAAAAAGGTTGACAATTTATTCCAAGCTTTCGACCAAAGATAGCGTAGATTTGTATGTATGATATTGATTCTGCCCAGGCAAGGATATTGATTCTGCCCAGGTATAATCTACAGAAGACTTATTCTATTTAAGTAATCATACAACCAAAATAAAACTTAACAAAATATTGGTAAAAATCACCAAAGACAGTCTTATTGTTTAGAATAATTTGTTTTGTTGTCTCCACCTTTTACATCAAGAAACTTGTAGTATTTCCATCCATGAAATCTTGGAAAAATACCAAAAGTGTATTGTCAAAAGTCAATTCCACAATTGTCTAAACAAAAGTCACAAACAAATAATTTGAGCAACATTAAATTAAATGGGATTAACAGGATCATTGTCTTTACACTAGGGATCAGATTTGCCTTAAAGGGACAGTATCGTCACGATTTGAGCAGACTTTCAACAGTATGTCAACAGGGCATGGAATCACTTTTAGTAAAATATCATTTTTTACTTTGAGAAGTGCAGTCTCAGTGCTGTGATTCTTTCGGTAAGCTGACTGTAGCAATGGATACAATGAGTTATCAGTCATGTGTTTATGAACCTGTTCATACACTGCCTTTTCAGTTAACTTAGATATGTACTGGAGATTACTAATTGGCCGAAGTTTGTACAATCGAAATGTTCTTTCTTAATTAACGGAAGAATAAGGGCTTCTTTCCAGTCAATTGCAAAAACGCCACTTTCTAAAAATGACTAAACCTGCTTTACTATCCTACTGTCCTAGTTTAAGATGAACACAGTGACTGGCTAATTTATGCAGCAGCAACGGTCATATGACCATATCATGTGGGGTATTTTTTTCAGTCACCAAGTTAATCTAAAACTAGCATTCCGATTCCATGCCCTGTTGATCGCGAAGATACTGTCCCTTTAAACACTTACTACACTGTAAAAACAGACATACGAACTTAAGATATCGTCACGATAATATCGAATATCGCGATATCTATTTTTATTTGATTACGATATCGAGAACCTTTTGAAGTTATCGAGATATCGTCAAATCGCAATTTAAAAAAAATCGCCATTGTGAGTCAAGTCGGAAATTCCATGGAAACAAAATTTGGACAGCCTTTTCAGCTTTCGGAAGTGAGAAACAAAAGCGAACTACTTCAGAAGTACATACACACAATGCAAGTGAATTTGTGATTTATTGTGATGCTTGTAGAGGGGTACATACCTGTGGTTATCAGCTCTAAAGCAATCATGCATTAATGCAAAAAAATAATCGCAATACTATCGAAAATCACGATATGACATAAAACACAATAAAGGGGGCCACTTTCCTACCGTCACGTTAGCAGTTTTTCTTATGGTTGTAATTTTTTTTTTTAATATCTGAAACCACCCAAAAAGAATTTCAACATTTGAATAGACATGCATGTTTATCCTAAAGATAATTTGAGTTGATTATTACTATTATTTTTTTAATTAGCCTAAAATTTCCATCAACAAATGGACGGAAAAGTTAGGTAACTTTTTCCGTCCAATTTTTATGGAAGTTGGAGGGTAAAAAAATAAATAAAAAAATTTAAAAATAAAATAAATCAACTCAAATTAGTTCTAGTATAATCCTGCATGTCCATTCACATGTTGAAACACTTTTTGGTCGGTTTCGGGTACTTAAAAATAAATAACAACCATTGGAAAAACTGCTAACGTGACGGATGCAAAGTGGCCCCTTTTATTGTGTTTTATGTCATATATGTTTGCCGATATATCGTGGATGATACAAATTGATATCGCACAAGCTTAATACGAACATACAAACTTACCTACTTACATTGGTATTTGGAATTGTACGTTCATTTGAACCGGAGTCTAGTTTCAAGAAATATATCTCATAGCCTAAATACATCCTGCGAACTATATAAAAATGCACATTTTCACCTTTCTGGGGAAAAAAAAATCAAATTGTCAAGACAGGGCAGTGTTTGAATCCAAGGCATGAAACAGTAACATTGCTCAGCAAATATTTCGAGTATTTGATAGCATAAGTATAGGCCTATCTCCATTTCACTCTCTACGTGACAAGGCTACATTATACAGCATATACAGCATTGGTCAAGATGACAAGCTGCTTATACGATTATGATTACTTTCTTTGAATCAAGATATTCATTAACCCTAACCTTCCCAAATCCTCCAAAATTCTCTTTGCCAAAGTGAAGGATTTTGAAGGATTGAGGTTACATGCTACATGCTCATTGCTAAAGTGAAGGATTTTGGAGGATTGAGGTTATTAGGCATACTTGCCTTTCCATGGTAAATGTACATCCATGTTTGTTGTAGTGATTGCAAGGTCAGTGCTTGGGTCAGTGGACACTGTTTATTGCTCCATGCATGCAGGGAGGGTCCTAGCCATGTACATGTATCACAGATTAGAAACACATGTGTGCATACATGTCATGTGCTTGCTTTACTACTGAATGATTTTGGAGGATTCAGGTTATGTGTAAGCAAATGGGCCTAGGGAGTTCGGAAGGATTCATGTTATGTGAAAGCAAATGGTTAAACAACCAAGCTGTGAAAGTTACAGCTTGTTTACGTTGTGTTGTTAACAACACAATAGCGAATCGCATTCAGAATTGTCAGAAAGAGTCCTCTTTCCTAAATTCAAACTAGACATCATCTCACTTAAAACTGACAGCCCCACAGACATAATTATTTCTAGGGAAGATTGATACTGTCATCAGCTTTACGCCAAGTAAGTTCCCTATCTCAAATCAACCATTTGGTAATTTTTGAATTAGGATCCTTTACCTTAACTTTAAGCTTTAGAAATAATAATTTAACCACAATTCCACTAAATATACTTCCAACCCATATTTTAATCATTTCTTCATAGTTAGGAAATAACCAAAAGTGAACCATGCCTTTAGGAAAAAGTCTTTATCTTAGAACTGTTAATCTATTGCTATTAAAGGAAGGTGCAACATTGGTATTTGATAATGTATACTGAGACGCAATAGAAACTTACCACTTGTTTTGGAATAGCATAAAATTGTAATGGTTCAAAATAAGACAACACAACAATTTGGATTAGAAATGTTGGCATTTTATTGAGGAAATGTCCACGTTTTGTCCACTGTACTCGATCCCATCTGTATCCACTTCACCGCGAGTGCACATATTACATTTGTGCATTGTGATTACTGATAATTTAAGGTCGAAAAAGTGGTAAGTTTCTATTGCGTCTCAGTATACAATCATTTAAACTGTTTAGTTTTCAATAAATATATCATAAAACTAACTAACGAACGTGCTCATGTTTCATGTTTTTAATTTTGTGTGTTTTTCAAAATAAGATGACAGTACTTTATTATTTAGACTTAATATTATTCAGACAGAATAATTTTCTCAGGATGATTGATGATTGTACCAAATTTACACGAAGAAGTTTTTAGGTAATAATTTTATTTGGTAATCTGTAAATTGCCAATGTTGTATCTTCCCTTTTAGGTCAAATACATATGCCTACAGAAAAACACCTACAAAGTATGTCCATATAGTGCATCGGAGACACTTCAAAGAATTATACAAAAAATCAAGAGAACAGCCCTACATGATTAAAGCAATGGCCAAATTTGCCATAACACAAAATCAATTATAAAATTTCAAAGAGAAAATCACTAAATTAAAGAGTTAAACTCATAGGGAAAAAAATACACAGCAGTAGATTTGTTTTATTGATTTATTATTGGAAATTTGATATATGGGGGTAGGGGTGGGGGTTACTAGAAACACTGTGTTTGTTATATTGTAAGTGTTCAATAACATTCCATAGAAAATGAGATTCAAGAAAACGGTCTCATACCAAGGGTTGGTGAATTCAAACACAAGCTTTGTTACAGATTGGAGACGATTATTTCATAGCACTTGTTTTGTTTGGTTAGTGTATTATTTATAAATAAATGCACCTTTCTTTTTCCATTAAGATATATTGCCCGTGTTTGGCTCAAAAGACAAAAAAAAAAAAAAAAAATTTAAAAAGCGAACAAATTTTGAAAGATAATTTCGTTATTAAATGAACAAAAATAAAATCCAGATTTCAGACTGTAAATAAAAACAATATTTAAAATGCACTTGATTCTGATTGACAGCCGCGCTGGCCGTGAATCCATTACGTACAATAAATTGTGTGCTCGTGTGCAACCTGAGGGTTAAAACAGTGGGCCAGCATTTTATTAATTTGAGTTTTTATTTTACTGGTACTTACCAGTACAGATTTTCTGTTTAATGTCTCAAATGAAAGTTTATAACTTCCTTAACCCCAGAAAAAAAAGCAATTCAACATTTAATTATTTAAAAAAATAATAATAATAATTAATTTTTTTATTTTTTTTTACCGTCAAATCGGCCCAAAGACGGGCAATATATCTTTAAACTTTATTTAACTCATTTGTTTTAAACAAAAGTTATTTATTCAAATACTACCTGAAAAATTGTTTAATGGAAAGATAGTGATACATTATATCACACAAATGTATCCAGTCTTAGAAAATCCATTTTTGAAATTAATTTTTGTATATAATTAAATCTCCTGTAAATAAATTCACTGCAGTTGTGAGATTTTTTTTTCACCTATCCTGACAATATGACTGAAACATTGTTGTTAATACAAAAGGAGTACATAGTGAAGATCCCAGGCTATGTTTTCATCAACCAACTGTCTGATACTTTGGAAAATGACCAATGTGACATGTTTTAAAGTCCGAGTGCAGATATGTTAAACTGTTTATACATTCATGCTTATCGGTAGCAATGAATATTGATAGAAACCATCCTACTAACAGTTTCAGCTCTATTAAACCACAAGTTAGAAAATTGTATTTTGTTAATTTACAATGTCAATCAAAACCACATTTGGAAAAGTCATACTTTGATCACGTGTGATTGAAAAATTAGAAATAATGATCCAAGTGTGCCAGTTGTGTGTTAATCAAGCCCACTGCATTGTCTCGTCTCCGAAATTTATTTCGGCTATTTCAGGACATAATCTGACATGCAAAAAAGACGCAGCGCATTCTTTGAGATTAGCCAGCATGAGCAAGACTGTACATTACAAGCACTGTACATTACAAGCACTGTACTGTAAAATACGTCCATATACTGTGAATTGTAAGACTCTGCTGTAGCCCAATCGCATAGTTTGCATCAAGTCGAGTGCCAGGAACTGTTCAACTGTGTCCAGTATTTTATCCTATTATGCAGAGAACCCAAACTCACCCGTTGTGGGTTTACACATTTTGTGTACAAATTACAATAGCTTGGACTAGGTTACAGTAGGCTGGCACACTTGAAGGTATTGGAGTTCTGATAACAATTATAGGGGCAATATTATCACGATCAACAGGGCATGGAATTGGAGTGCTAGTTTTAGATTAACACATGATAAGGTCATATTACCATTGCTGCTGAATAAATGAGCCAGTCAATGTGTTCATCTTAAACTAGGACACCCATTCCATGCCCTGTTGAAAGTCTTGCTCTGATCGTGGTGATATTGTTCCTTCAACCTTAAAATAAAAAAGGATTTACGATAATCTGTGCCATATCAACAACCTTTTTAATCAATATTCTTCTCTCAATATATTGTAATTATGGCTAATTACCAAAAGTGTAGATTTGTGGTTGAATTTTGTCTAGGCAGTACTATGAAATTTATCCATATGATTCTATTACTTAAAAATAGTAAACAAACAATCTAATTTTGGATTAACTTTTCTTCTAAACTCTTAATTTTTTTTAATTTTTTGTTTTATATTTTACTTATATTTAGTTATTTTATTCTTATGATTTTTTTTACAAAAGCTAGTCACTTTAAACCTTAATAATTACAATTTATCAAACAGATAATTAGAACACACAGTCTCTCATTTACATGATATTAAATGGAAAAGCCCTGACATGGCAAAATGATTAAAAGGGGTACTATCGTCACAATCAACAGGGCATGGAATCGGAGTCCTATTTTTGGATAAACTGAGTGACTGCCATAATACCCCACATGATAAAGTCATATTAACCATTGCTGCTGCATAAATGAGCCAGTAATTTTCTATCACCATGTTCATCTTAAACTAGGACACCGATTCCATGCCCTGTTGAAAGTCTGCTTTGATCGTGATGATACTGCCCCTTTAACCGTTCAACAGTTTGGTAACTAAATAGGAATCTCTTCGTACTTGATTAATAATGAGAAGTAAATCAAGAGTCTTAATGAGAAGGTACAACATTGGTAATTTAGCAATTTAGTGCTTTTCAAAGTATGCTTTCTCTCTTTAAACCAAGATATATATTCAACAACCAACCTGTTCACATTTCAGCTTATTATGTTTTGTGGATAATAAGAAAATAGTGAAAATGCATTCAGATTTTACTTCTAACATGGAAATTCAGGAGAGATTACTCTTTCCTAAGTTCAAACTGGCCATTATTTCACTTTTCTTTAAAAAAAAGACATTCCCTCAGGGTACATTAATGCAATAACTATTTCAACACCAGGTATATTGTGACATTACACAATTTGACCATTTGGTTATTTGTTGCATTACCAATTCTCTACCTTACATAAAACAATTCAACCAATTTAGGAACACGGCTGCCAATTCTGTGTTCACTTGAGCGAGCATCTACTATGTGCCAATTGTCATTGTGCACTATAGACTAATCCGTTGACCAGTTACATACATACTGCGTCAAGCGTTCGTTTCCTATGCAGTCCAGTGCTTCTTCAACCAATATGTGCAGCTCAATTTCACGAAACGCTAGCTTACCGCGTATTTGAGAATGCGTGTGACACACGCATGTAGTGTGGTACCACCGCAGTAATGGCGAAAAACAGTGGTTGCCAGATTAGTCTATAGAGCGTTAAGCATCCACGTTATTTCCAAAGTTACATATCATGATGTCTCTGTTCCTATTCTCTATATACGTGCCAGAATAACAATGCAAAAAAATGCCATGCACGCATACATGTACGTTGCTTCATTCACAGCCCGCAGAGTGCCACAAATATTTGGAGCCAGAATAAAACGAAAAGGATGTAACAGCTCTGTTTTATTTTTGTCATAATACTTTACTTTACAATTGTGATGAAGTATTTGTACATTTTATTTAATGAGATGGAGTTTGACACTGAATAAATGTTTTGTGCACTATTCTACCGGCAATTTTCATACATGTTTGCATCATCAGAACATTGGGGGAAAAAATTTTTTTGTTAAATAATTATCTGATGTTTGGAAATTACCGGTAAAATAGCACCAAAACCCGCGGGTGATACATATTGTGAAATGTTTACATATACCACATCAGGGCAATCACATACCACAAATCATGCAATAAACATTATCATAAAAGGCAATGGGGGGTGTTGCATTCTTCATAAACTTGTACCTCACCCATACCTAAAACTATATACATGTGTATGTATTGTGTACATGCAGCTATTAAAGGAAGGGTACAACACTGGTAGTGCTGGCCAAAAACTGCACCTACCAAATATGCTTCATCTCTTTGGACCATGATATACACTTAACAAGTAACCTCTGAAAGATTTAGCTTATAACATTCATGAGAACATTTTGAAAATCTGTTCAGAGTTGTTTTATTCATTGTTATGCTGAATTTAGGAAAGAGTGCTCTTTCTGATATTCTCGTTTTGAAAAAAATTTCACATTTCTTACAAAAGACTATTTTTGAATTATCAATTCTATACTTTTTTTTTAACAGTAATTTGGCGGTATTATTTTTTACCATCTTTGTTAAGAACACACTGGACTTTATCAAGTTTTTCCAGTGCAAAATTGGGGCGAGGGAAGGCGGGGGCGGGGGCGGGGGCGGGGGTCTATGCTACTATGTAGTGTTAGATACAGATGATTCTTAAGATTCACAAAGAAATATATAATTACCCCCGAATAGCAAGAATGGCTGAAAATAAACAATTGGAATCAAAGAAACACAGAACAAAATGTCACTATTCACATGAAGTTGTCTTGTCTGAGAGGCCCCGTCAAGTTGAGATACCTACATTTAAAGGAGCAGTTGAAAGCTATCGCTTACTGTTAACTTCTTTAAATTCCTGAGATTTCATCGCCAAAGGCACACTTTGTTCACACTAGATACATGCATTCAAGGGCCTTGCTTCTTGTCTAAGAAGTTGTACGTAATTTGTTCCTCTGAATGACCTGAAATCCCTAATTATTTTTGACAAAAAACATCTTTTGTGTTATGTTGGGTGGGGGAAAGATGACGTGTTGGAACATACTGTAAGAGCATATTAAACCTTTGCATAGACTTCTGTTGCTACAGTCACAGCATTGGCCTGATTTCTCAAAGTGCTTAGTGACTAAGCAAATGGCTTAATTGCTAAGCAAAAATTCAAACCCCCATGGAGATTGTAAGCAAACTTAGGGAGGAGGGCCAAAGTCGTGGTACAGCCAAGCAATTGAGAAGCCTGGCCAGGCCCAGGCTTTGCCCAGGCCTGTATAATCCCCTAGCTGAGCACAAAAGACCCTTTACTAATGAATATATCTCAAACAGCTCTTATTGTTAACACAAAATTGACAGATACCTCAGCTGTCTTTTGTTCACAACTGCTGCCATTATAATGAGCTCCACTTGGCTCTACTTTCAGAGGCCCAGGTACTCTATTGTTACAGGATTGTGACTCACAAAAGACAGATTAGGAAGCCAGGGCGCCCAGGCCTGGCCTGGCCTGGCCAGGCTTCTCAAAGGCTTGGCTGTACCATGACTTTGGCCCTCCTCCCTTAGCAATCAAGATAGAAAGATGAGTTTTGTGAAATCAGAAATGTTCTGACATTTTCGACATATCCAATACTTGTATTTTTACACTTGTCACACATGCAAGTTTTGATAGTGAATTCTGTGTGCCATTACCATTAGTCTATAAGCTACACAAAGTGTGTCAGTTATGTAATAACCTAGACCACAGCGCTGTTCTCTAAGAACAAAAAAGTGCATTCTGAGTGACTTGCTGGAGTGTGCAAGAACAGTATTTTACATACAATTTAATGATACTGCACTGTAAACGTGCCAATAAAGTGCATAGTTCTGCAACTCTCTGCTGTAGCAGCCATTATTTTTTCTAGAACTAGCAAGTGGCTTGTACCGAGTTATACATGGGTATGGTTTGACAAAAGTAAAAAATCCTGAAAAATGGGTAGCAGGCATGGGTCTCCCTTTGGTCTAGAGGACAAAGCCCCCCTGAACCTCCTGGATGTTGGAGGATTTGCAGACTCTCCACATCCCCACAAACAAGAAACTAGAGGTTTGGACATAATACAGGCTACTTCTTTCTTTCCTTGGTGGCTACTTCTCTTTTTTCAAGAAAATGTGTTAAAAATCCTGAAATCAGGAAAAATCCTGAGAAATCACAGGCCTGGTTAAAGTTGGCTGGCACACTTTGTGTAGGTAAAAGACATTTTACACTTTGTTGGAAAATAAAGAATTCTCCAGTGACACACAAGACAGTCATCCTCCCCACCCTCCTTCCCTGTTCCCTTGCATGCTAAACACGCATCTTGTCAACTGTATTTCGTACTCTTTAGGTTATGAAATTATTTTAAAAACCCTGATGTTAGTGCAAACAAGAAGAGAGCTGATGGCATCCTCCCAAGTGAAACGGCCTTCTCTGTGGAGTTGCCCGACGTTGCACTTCACGCATCCAGCCAATATTTACAATACCCCCTTTCTCGGCAACAGGTACTCCCCTTCAGAGCATTCTGCCAAAATATGGTCACGAACACTTACCTCGCAACATCTCAAGACATGACTTCAAGACGCTCAGTAGGTGCTCCCTTTTGCATTTTAAATAACGTCCGTTTTTTTTATTTTTAAATACAAGAGACAAACATCTCTCCTCTTTTGATCAAGACAAATCCTGTGCTTGACTTGTGCATGAGTCTTTAAATTTTTTCTTTCGCTCACGTTGCATAAAAAGTTTCACATCATCGACAGCTGTCCATTCTAGAATGGCGTCCTCGGAAGATGTCGATGTTCAGCTGACAGATTCCGAGGCAAAACGTCCTTCCAAATCTGCAAATGAAGAACACCGGGTCGTATAACTAAAAAGATGGTTCGAACTGAAAGGATGACTTTTATTTTTTTTTAAATGGATTTTGTTTATTCATGCACAGGTAGAAAATTACAAAGCTACAAACAAATTTATTTCAACAAAGAAAATGTTATTAAAATTGCACAGTCAAGAAAATTAAATAATTATCACTGTGATTGCTTTCTTAGTGCTAACATAAGAAAAGAAAAGACCCCTCCCCCCACCAAAAGAAATATATATATATATATACGTATATATATATAAACAATTTATTTTTTAACCAAAATAATGCTATATCACAAAAGAGCAAATAATCAGAATTCATTACAGATGAATAAAACATCAGAACTGCTATGTACATGTATGATGATGTATGATGATGTATGAAGTTACATTATGAATGAATGAATACACATTACAACTTCACAAGCATACTGAAATATTCTGAAAACAAAATCCAAAGATTTCCAGCCAAACCATTACAAGAGATGTCCACAGATCGAGAAAAATAAAATAAATATTGCACAGAATAAAACATTTTGACACCCCTCCCGCATCACACAAAAATATCAAAGTTTCAAAAATTTGAAATGATACAACATTGACTTAACCCTCCCTACTATTGCCGCACTTTAGTGGCAAGTAGCTATAGAGGTCAAAATCAGTCAACTGCCTGTTTTGACTGTTGACCCAAATGTGCACACAGGGGAATTTTTGACTGGTTTTTACTGTCATTTTGACCACCCTGATTCCCTAAATACCAGACAATGTATTTACCAGTCAAAAATGTACTTACTACACGTAAGGTTTGACAGTGTTTGACTTTTAAGCACACTAGATATACCTTGGCAAGTGTATCAACATTTTGACTGATTTTGGCTTTTGCAGTAGTAGGAGGGTTAAAATATGATTGATGTACATGTGGTGTTGTCTAAACAGCTTGGTATTTATTGAGGAAATTTTTCTTTCATTTAGCTTAAATATACTCAAAACAATTTAGGGAACACCGGAATAATCTCAGTTAAAGCAAGATCATTTATTTCAGATAAACACAATGTTTCACAGAATTGATGAGAAACAACTGCACAATGAAACAGATGATAAAGGATGCATGTAGTGATTACACATTTCATGACATGACTACTGAAAGAGAAAGGGGGGTTGCAAATGAAAATCCCGGTTCATGGAACATTTCAAACCTATTTGATGTTAAAAATCCGGTGTTCCCTAAATTGTTTTGAGTAGTATATAACCAGGTTTATTTCCACAAACTAGGGATAATTACATGGAGCTGGTCAGCAGACAAATCTGCTCAGAAGAAATATTTGCAATGCGGGTTTTATTACAGCCAAACTTTCATACCAAATGTAATGGCTGGTTACCATTCTCCTGAAGAAGATTAGAGCAGGCTAATCGAAACGTTGAGAATAACCCGTGAAGTCCCCATGGTTCTCCCTGAACCATATTAACCCGTGAAGTTCCCATGGTTCTCCCTGAACCATATTTCTCACTTAGCGACAGTAGAGAAAACGAGCGTTCAAATTGGTTCTCCCTTGAACCTTTCTCACTTAACGAAGGTTGAGATACGAGTTGTACGATACGGTTCTTTTCAGAACCTGTACCTCAGCTTCACGTTAGTTGAGATAAACACATGGTGTTACCGCAAACCGAAACGATATCGATATTCCACCATGCAAAGCCTCAAAACTTATATCAGTTTTACATTGCTTGACAAAAAAAAATACTTGCTAATCAAATTTGTCCGCTTACCAGGTCCATGATATCGGTCCCCAGGTTATGATTCTCATAAAACAAAAGCACAAATAATTTTTTGACCATAAGGGCATGTAACTACTCACCACTGTCAGGGGTCTACAGACCCACTATAATAGCTGCTGGCTTTTCCTGACCGTTCTTAGCACATTCCTCTTGAAGGCCCCATTGTAATCTTCTCGCCATTCTTTCTGTTTTTTGGAGGAATAACATTCAGATAGTTTCAGGTCAAATAAACGGTTTTGAGGTTGATGTTTTTATTGTTAAATAGTTTCTGGTAATTATTTCCATCTTATAACATTTGGGAAATTAAGGCATATTCATCAGCATTATTTTGATTCAGATTTTAATAATGCACTGATCACCTTGTTAACCTTCCTACAATCAGTGCAATTTTTGAAACAACCCATTGATCCCACTCCAAGCCATTAGCTGTTGCCAGTGGTCTTCTATGATTACCCTTCTGTGCACAGTCACACCACTGAGATTGCAGGGTAAGGTGGTCTCCCATTGATACATTGCAGGCCATACTAATATGTTCAAACATCCAGCTACAACCAGCTGTAAACCTGACCATGTATTTTTTACTGTAAACACACCGTCCGTATACAAAACCACTAAAGACTGTGGTTTGTAATGGCCTTCAGTGTGTGTTGAGTATGTAATCACAGATGGTCTTATTTACAGTGGCCTTGGGTGGCACTGGGTTGATTTTGTAAGATTACTTGGAAAGGACAGAAGTGGCTTGTATGCTTTAAAGGTTGGGGAAGAACATATTGGAAATTTAGTGGATCGGAGTGGCCTCCATGTGAAGTAGGTCAAGAGTTTTGTGTCACTACACATATGCTAACAGCAATGTGCGTTTTGGAACACAACTGTAGGTACTTTCAATAGTATCCATGTTTATAAACACAATTCCACGCAGCATATGACACTTATTGAATCTACCTCAACTAATTTCAGCATAATTCAGAAATCTGAGAATATTCCCTTTTTGCGGATGGTTTAATCCCAACCATGCTCAATACAACAAGATTTAATGTAAAAAGTTGTTGCATCTTGTTGCTGTCAGCAGAGAACAAAAGAACATTGTTCTAGCTGGTGGATCTTGTTGCATTGAAGCTGGGCTGCACACTTTTGGGGTGCCATGGCTGAGCGGTCTAGCGCATCAGACTTGTGTTCTGATGGCCGAGTCGTCAGAATGTGGGTTCGTATCCTGGCTGTGACCATTGTACTTGTGTCCTTGAGCAAGACACTTCACTGTACAGTGCTCCTTTTCACCTAGGAGTACAAATGGGTAACCTGTGAGGGTAGATGTTGATATTGTGGTTGAAAAAGCTTCCGATGCGCTATGGTAGCTTGGGGCTGTATATTCCCAAGAGAGCTGAGAAAGTTTAAGGATTGATAGTGGCCCAATGACCAGGGATAATAATGTAAAAGTGCCTTGTATCCTTTGGCAATTTGGCACTCTATAAATCCAGTTATTATTATTATTATTATTATTATTCTGCTGTTGCATAGTGATGCATTCATCAGGGTACCTATGAAATGCCTGGAAGGGCTAATCAAGTCTTTGAAAAGACTGGTACTCACCCCTGCATCTACGTTAGCTGGTGACTCATCATTGGGATTTGACAGCATGGATATAACACTAATGAGGATAGATTCTATGCTATGTACAGGGCGCCAGCGTTCTGATGCCGACTCGTAGCCCCACTTGTCATCACCTGGCTCGTGAAGAATTGAAATACACACATCGCCGTTCTTAGCAACTGTTGACATAAAACGCACCAGACAAGAAAGTTACATGTAAATAAACAGGTGTTGAGTATTGGTTCACATAATTATAAGGGTGTAGTCAACTTTCAAGGGTCAAAATCAGTCAAAATGTTGATATACTTGCCATGGTATATCTGGTGCACTTAAAAGTCAAACACTGTCAAACCTTATGTGTAGTAAGTACATTTACAGGTTAAAATGAGTTGACCGTTTTTGACCGGTAAAAGCATTGTGTGGTATTGTTCAGTGTGGTCAAAATGACAGTAAAAACCAGTCAAAAATGCCCCTGTTTGCATATTTGGGTCAACGGTCAAAACAGGCAGTTGACTGATTTTGACCTCTATAGCAACTTGCCACTAAAGTGCAGCTATAGTAGGAGGGTTAACCTTCACACAATCAGAGTATACATATCGAAATGTTGAATTATCTCAATAATAATAATAATAATGGTGGATTTTTATACATCGCCAACTCCATCACGATATGATACTCAAGGCGCTTTTTACATTATTATCCCTGTCATCGGGCTACTTTTAAAATCATTCCTGGATCATTCTCAACTTCCTGGGAAGTATACAGCCCCGGCAGCATGTTAGGCACTTAACAACTAATCAAACACAAAACACCACCGGTTTTTCTCAGAACTAACTTTATTAACACTTATCCCCTAGGTACCCCATTTGTTGGACTTGGTACAGTAGCAAATGCAAAGCATCCATGGCTTGGCTATACACAGTCCTGAATCCAACAAAAGCAGCCGGTGGAGTTTGATGGATTTGGAACACGTGGCTACATGCTCTATTCGCTGGGCTATACACATTGAGTACAAATTGAGTACAGTACATTGAGTACAGTACAAATTGAGCAAAACCAGGGGGCGGATTTTGATGGGGATAGTTAGGGTTAAATCTCTTTAGAGATTGTTACATGTTGTTACCACAAACCTTACTACTACTGTACTGTCAATCATGTAATGTAAAGCTTCAAGTGCTACTCAAAACATACACTGTGTGCTGGACAGAGAGATGTCAGATATGTCCATTATGTTGTTATTTTACCAGTTATGTGACAGCAGAAAGAGAACAAAAAACATTCAAAATGACCACCTAGTTCCTTTTAAAATTATATATATATTTTTTTATCCGAGGTGCCTTGCACTTACTATTTGGATGCCACATTTCTGTAATGAACTTCATCTTGGGTGGTCTGTTGGGGAAGCACTCGGGAAAGACCAACTCAGCCTTAAAGAAACCGCCCTCACTGTGATATGGGGGTAAGAAATAAAGCGTGATTGTTAAATGAAACAGTCAAACCTATGTTAGTGTTGATACAGTAAAAACTATCGATATGGCATAGTGGTGAAATAAAGTAAACTCATAATTCTGTACCCTGACTTTCAGTGTATAAGAAATTTAAACACCGTACTTTCAATGGATTATACACTGATCAGGCCATTAGAGTTTCAAGTGTAAAATTCTGACTGCATTCCAAAGAATTATCGGAAATTACAAGATTTCATTGAACTGAAACTTAAGCAAGATAACTTTGAGATCCTTATTCAATATGAATTCACAATCATTTACCACTTAAAGCCAGTATATTACACACTTTGGTCAAAATAATGTCTTTAAATTTATGTTAAAATCAAGAGATTTGTTCAGAATCAACCTGTAAATATAACAACTTATTTCATTTTTGTTTTTTGTATATACCTTATGCATTGACTTCACTAACTGAACGGCGCCTTCGTTTAGAGGCAAAAGGTCACTCATTGGTTCATGTATTGCGTGCTGCGCGTACGTGCACTCAACAGCGATGCTCATGTACGTGCAGTGCACATACATGAACCAATGAGTGACCTTCGTTTGCCTCCGAACGAGGGCGCTCTTCAGTTTGTGGGGTGTCGTGGCCGAGCGGTCTAGCTTACCGGATTCAAGTTCTGGTGTTAGCAACATAATGTGGGTTCGAATCACGGCCGTGACACTTGTGTCCTTGAGCAAGACACTTAATCATAATTGCTTCTCTCCACCCAGGGGTTAAATGGGTACCTGTGAAGGCAGAGTTGGTTTGCTCTATATGCGCTAGAAATGGCAGCAATTGAGCTGTATACTCCCCAGGGAGCTGAGATGGTTTCAGGAATGATTTATGAGCCTTATGAGCCTTATGAGCAGGGATAATAATATAATGCGCCTTGAGCACCACTTAGTTGGTGGATACGTGCACTATATAAATCCACACATTATTATTATTATTATCATATCCAACAGCAGCTTTAAACTTCAATATAAGAGTTGATCAAACATGAGAAGGGAGATTTGAGAACCCCCAATACAATAATGTCAGATTAGTATTGTTTTCAACTCACAAGAAGGTTTCTGCGGGACCGTAGATTATTACTTCCCATCTGAAGAGATTTTCGTCATCACTTAATCCTGCTGAAAAACCGTCTGCGCCGCCTTTACTTTCCATCTCTGAAAATGATCAGTTTCAATAAAAATCAAATCAGTACTGGACATTGAAATTACACTGTCAATTGTTAATGTTAATGTAACTTGAGTTAACTGTAATTTATGTGCAATTTAGAAGATTGCAGCGATATGTTACATTTTTGCAAGGGAAGGTACAACATTGACAATCAAGGCATCCTTGATTCTTCAGAAGAGTGGAATCGTGGTTCTGATTCTTATTTTGGAAATTATTCTATATTGGATTCATCCAAGTCAACGCTAACATGATTAATGTATTTAAATTTATCACATAGGGTAGAATGTTGTATCCAACCGCCACTTTTTCTCGTTCAATATAACCAACAATGTAATCTTACCTACCCAGTAAGGTGTAGAACATACGGATGATGATGGACATATACTTCAAATTATTCCAGGATATTTATTTCATTGAAAAATCAGGCATTTTTGGTATACGATGACTTCCTCAGTCATGTCAGTCTGATCTTGTCAACTCCCCCGTTAGTTACCAACACAATCATTGTACATGTGCAGTGGCAACTATAATAGGATTATTCTATTTTCTGAAGGGGATAATTTTTTCAGAAGGGAAATAAAGTCCGAAAACCATCATAAAAGTGGATTTTAAAGATAGTTTTCGCTTTCTGTACCCCCAAAAACCAATAGAATAATTTTTTAACTGGTTAGTGGTTGCAACAAAAATTCCAAAAAACCCTTAAAAAGTGGCGGTTGGATACAACATTCTTTCCTTTATCCAAATATATTGTGTGCCCCCTTAAACATGTGCACCCCCTTTTTTGCCACCATGGATTAGGTATGTGCGTATCCCACGCATTGTCGCAAATCTTTTTGGCCGCGTCCTCAATCTCAGGTTGAATCGCCGTGGCGAAGACACCGTGGAGATATCGCTTTGTAACGTTTCGCTGAGGCCGTTCTTTTTGATGTACCCAGGAGCTTTTTTTTCGAAGACGTAGATCACATATTCTACTTCAACCTCGTTCTCAAATTTTCTGAATGCGGCATCTAGAAGTTTCCAAAAAAAAATCTCGAAATTTGGGTTTGTTCTTGCTCATCAAAACCATCGACGATTTACTCAAAGGTGAGTAATATAGGCCCTACCTTATCAAACCACACTACTAATTTTTCTATACTTGTTTTCTACCTCTTGGCCAATTTTGCCGGCGATTGGACGATCCGCAGTTACGTTTTTTTGATTCACAGAAATCGATGTCAACCAAAGATTGTATTGCGCCGCGTTCAGCGCACGTTAGACCTACCAATTTTCAGTCCGATAAATCGTCCGTTTAAACCTAATATACATCGGCGTAACACAATAAATATTAGTTCTCATGAACTTATTTCATTTTTTTTCTTCATATTTCCAGTCCAATATCATTTATTATTTTTTATGTTTAATTAAATCAGGGATAAGAATTTCTCGCGGATTTCAGTATAATTTATACTATAAATATTATTTAAAAATTCTCAGATTTGAGTAATTTTTTTTCTATTTTTTAAAATTTATTTTCATTATTTTGTTTTATCTTTCCAGTCCAATATAATTTATAAACTGTTCTAATATTTAATTAAATCAGGGATGAGAATCTTTCGAAGATTTCAGTGTAAAAATAGGAAAATAATCCTCAGATTTGAGTAATTTTTTTTTTTTTCATTATTTTTTTTATTTATTATTTTTTTTTTAAACACATTTTTTTTGTATTTCTTATTTGTAAATCAGCACTACAAAACAAAATAATAATTGAATTTGCCTGGAAATAGGTTATTATTCTTCCTCTTTTCCCAAGCATTCCAGTGATAGGCCTACCAACCTTTTGAAAATCGGACAAGAATTACGAAAGTTATGATATGGAATCTGAGAAAATCTTGGAAACGGGTCACAAGTCAAATTTACATTTCTTTTGTTTTTCCTTATAAAATAATTGCCATTTACGGGCCTAAAATTGCCGGATTCAACATGTCATAACTTCCTTATTTTTGGTCACAGGAAGATGATCCTTATATCATTGTAATCGTCTATTCAAGACCTTGACAATGATACCAGTTGTATTGGAATCTGTTGATTTTGAAAATTTTTGTCACATAGCTACATGGATCCACCCCTTACATTCTTTCCTCCAAACCATGCCCTGACAGACAACATACACAGACTATTTAACAACTGACCAATGAATGTCAATCGTAAGGCATGTAATATTATGATACTCCTAAAAATGATGATTATCTATAAATATCAATAAATGTCTTCCCTCGCTCGGCTCGGTGTCATGACGTAACCAGAAATTAATGTGGGGTAGCCTGATGACACTGTAACAAAAATGCCCAGTTTTCTTCGTGATTTCACAAGCCATGGGGGCCAAATCGCGTTGGACTGTACATCGAGCATCAATTTATAGGTTTACCTTTCAATTGCTTCCTGAGTAGCATTCCAGCAGGGGTGGTCGCCATTGTCAGCAACTGAAAACGTAGAACAAAGTAACCGGAAAAAGACAAGGAACGAAAATGGCCGTCTAAGCTACGTCAACGTGCCAAAACGCATGCGCGAATACTGGAGCTGCAGCTGACCGTACAGACCACGTACACACGGTATCACGATCGCACGTCGTCACTAGCACAACGTACGGTCGATAGCAATTATTAATTTTTTGTATACTGCGTGTAATCATAGTTTCCATAGGACTTGTTTTAAGCAGTTTGTTGACTTTGTTCTTTCACAACCTATGAAAAAAGGGGAAATTAATATAGGCTTACATTTCAAATAAATAAATAAATAAGGTAAAATTAAATAAAAATTTGTGTGATGCAGATTCTGATCCTTGCCTTGCAGTCTGAAGCACGCCCTCATTAGTTATGCACCCTCGGTTATTTTTCTTTTAAGGTGTAAAAAGGAATTTGGGTTACCGTTTCGAAAAACTTTCTTTATAAACAATTTTGTTAAAATTTTTTTTTAGAAATTACCTTCGTTCTTCCTGGGAAAAAATCACCCTGGTTCCCAATTTGCCGTTGGGGGCGATATAATAGACATGCAGCTGTGAGCTGATGAGCTGTGTATCGTCATCATAGAGTGTCATGCATGCAGCTCATAGTGCCTCTTTCAAGCACTAACGCTATATTCTCGGCCTAAATTCAGATCATCCGAGTGGCAAAAATCAGATTTGATCACTCCAGGCGTATGTGACTTGCACCATGGAGGAAGGAAAATTTTCCTTCCTCCATGCTTGCACAATCATGTTAAACACTGATCAACATTAGGAAGAACATTGCCCTCTTTCGACCAGTGTGTTGGATATTCCTACTCAGTTTCGTGTACTAGAAAATACTGTTGCAAACTGCTTACTAATCTAAAGGACCTGTAGTATAAATGCAAAATAATGGTTATTGGCCTTACGTTTCGAACCTAGCAGGTTCTTTCTCAAAGGCAAAAAAATGGGACAGAATATACAACAATAAGCACAGTTATAGTCAGGTGAGAAATGAACACAAAAGAAAAAGATATAAAACAGCTGTTGTATACACTCTTAAAACTAAAGCGTTGAATCAACCAGATAAGAGTTCGGTGATGAGTGACAACACTTTATAAAGTTAAATTCAACTCAAAGGAAGTGTTAAATTAAACACGGAATCAAGTTAAGTCTACCTTTATCACTGTGTTAGTCAACACTTGTAAAAGTTAAATCCAACTTTATAAAGAGTTGTCACTGACCGAACTCTTTAAAATGTTGATTCAACACTTTAGTTTTAAGAGTGTATCACACCTGACTAACTCCTGTGCTAATAATGCATACATGATGTTTATATTCTGTCACATTTTGCCTTTTAGAAAGAACCTGCGAAAGGTTCGGGCCATTAACAATTATTTTACAGTTTCGTGTCTAGTATAGAAATGCGAGGCCCTATTACGTATTGGTTTATAATAACAATGTGCTTTTACCAAGGTTTTCTAGGTCTTAAATATTTTATTTATGTATTCATTTCACTCATTTAAGGTTTGTACGCGTGCATGCACTCATGCATGCTCTCTCAAAACGGACGCAAACACTTGAACGTTATTTTTAGCTCAGTAATCAAACAAAGCGAGTATCCTATTTCCATCAAGAGAACTCAATTTATAGGGCTAATTATGCACATTTAAAATCTCCTCGATAAAGTCCAATACGAGCATTACCAATGACCTTTTGTTTATCTGGTTGCAAATTAGATGATAAATCGATTTCACAATAAAACCCAGTTCCGCCACTCTCACGTCAGCCGCGTGGCGCGCCGAGTTCACTTTTCATTACATGGGATCGTTTTCACTTGTGCTGCATGACGTCACACGGACTAACTGCTGACTGCTAGCCATCACACGGTGTCACTGCCCATCCAAAATCTTGCCCTTGCGTGCTTCTGAATGATCGAGGCTGAAGGGTTGACACGGTGTGCCGAGTGCCTGCTCGCAGTATACATTATACCGACGGACTGAATGAGTTTCACTGAGCACTGAGTAAGTGAAATTAAATCTTATTGAAAATAATAGTTTTTGCAGTAGTCATACAACAGCAATATTAATTTATAACTTGGGAACACCGGTTTATATGAATTTTTGATAAACATTTCTGTCAATGCATCCGTGCATTTATTGTTTCGTTAACGAGAAAACAGTGAAAAGGCATCATGTTTGTATTCATTAATTAATACAATGTGAAATTTTGGATGACAGAAATTCATTTGGAAAGTATTCCACTAATTTGAGTAAAACAATAGAACCTGAGATACCATCTAGTTTGATACCATCTAGTACAACTTTACACAAGTATTAGCTTTCAATATAAAAATTGCACGTGATCATGCTTTTCGAGATTACGACAGTGGGTTTAACCATAGTCCTTTCTCTGTGGTTTAACATGAATGGAAAATAATTAAACCGTTTTCCCCATACGAGTATCGATAAATGTCTGTGCACCCACACTGTAAAATGATGTTTAGAATCCAAACACATTTCTAAACACTTTCACATTCTTAGCCTAAAACATGCTTAGATTGTGCTTTTCTGTGATGTGTGTTTGAATGCTAAATATCATATGAACAGGTGTCAAAAAGCTAAGCGCGTTTAGCTTAGTGACATGTACGGAGGATGGCCGTTTAGCATTTAAACGCATTCCTAAACGCGTTTATTTTGCGTGTGTTTAAATTCTAAACAGCATTTTTACTGTGCACCTTGCCGCTGAACATTGCCAGTGGTCAGTCCCATTGGTGGATCCAGGGGTGGATTGAGGTATCTGCAAATTTGTTGAGTTTTTGTGTGTGTGCCCCACTGTTTTTTGGGGCCATGTGCCCCACTTTTCGAGACACAGGATCCGCCCCTTTTCCCATGCCACTACGCATACATATTCGATAAAAACAAGTCAGAGTTAGCAACAATTGCCATTTCTGTTTTATACAATGTACCGGTAATAACAGAAAGCTTTATTTTGAGAAACTGTCATTTTATTGAAATTAGCCTGACCTTGTTCATCAAAGGAGTCAGAGAAAATAACGATGGTCACTGGAGTAGCCAATATTTTCAGAGTTGAGGTAAATTTTCTAACACAAAACTCAAATGAACCGACAATTAATAGGTCACAGTACAGATTGAATTCCCGACGTTCAGAAATACCAAAAAGTTTGTGAATTTATCGACAGTGATTATTTTGCCAACAAGGCCTCCCCTGCCCCCCCCCCCCGACTACGCCACTGCCGGAGATCATCAAAGTCCTTGAATTAAAAATATTCAAAATTGGTATAAATACAGGAGAGTGTAATCAAATTTCTACGGCTCCTGAATATTTCCCTCACTTCGGATGTCAAAGAGTTTATCCCCCGAGTTATCAACTCTGCCGAAAGATGTGCCGGTGATATTAAATCCTAGCCCCAAAATGGACTCAACATTATGGACCCAATATACGAGCACACGAATCGTTGCTGTGCGTGTTACACCGTCGTCTCACGCCCAAGCAATATGCTTTTGTAACGATAACAAAGACTTATTCCTCCGCTATTTCTCTGTCACTCACTGTTATCACACCGGGACAATTAAACCATGGAGGTCTATTTTTACCTCCATGATTAAACACACGGAAAACGACGTTTCGTGGCAATACCTAATGCCCTATACGTATTACAACGATTGATCTTTTATCCAAGGAAAGAGCTCTCACCATAATGACAAAGTGAAAAGATTATTCAGATGACGTGTTATAGGAGCATTATTTAAAAAAAAAAAAAAAAAAATGGTTACCATGGATACCAGATTGAACACTACAATGGTGCTTATGTAGGTATATACTCATGGGTGAGCGAGAGTCACTGCTATATATGATGACCAGCCATCAGTGTGAGTGAAATTCAAGCTGTCCATAGTCGAATATGAATAGTGGTCGCTACTACTTTATCACTCAACTTGCGATTGTCCATCCATATATGTACCCGATCTCTCATCACAAAGAGGGGAATTATTAATAGTGCAGAAGAATTTCAATTTTCAGAAAATTAATGCATAATTTCTTATAGTAAATTGGTGCATGAGACTGCACAACGGCCAAAAGATCTGAACATTTTGCAGTGCCGTAAATTTATTGTCAAATGTGGGGGGGGGGGGATAATTCAAAATGCCAATTGCCACACTTCTGAACGTCACCCCGTCCTATACTAATGTTCACCATAGAAATGTTGTTATATTTTTCAATTAAAAATCCTATTTCGCTCGAGAGATGTATAGCTCGTAATTTCACGTTTTTAACGGCAATTTCTTTTATTTGTTTTTTTCATCAGAGCATTGCTGTTTTACATTTCAAAGTAAGGGAAAACAAATGCAAAACAGGGGAAAAAACATTTCTCAAAATAATCGTGAGAAGACTGGTTATACAGTAAATATGTACCGACAGTAAATATTATGGTCGGTCACGGTCATTAAGTTAATTTTGGAATTTTTTTTACAGTAAACCAAGCTCACTTACCACATTTTTGTGAAATATCTAATTTCAAAGTAACCTATATATAGGCCTAGTGTTTTCCTTTCAAAAAGGAAATTAATTATCAATAATTTAATGAAAACAAACATCTCCCGGAAATTGGTAGTACAACACGGGCGATACATCTGTGTAAAATATTCAAATTTGGTTTGTGTCGACCAGGAGCTGTTTCAATTTGTCTCAAAAATGTAAGCATGAATACCGATGGACGTAACTTGTCAACCCTTGCAGATTAACGGTTATACGCTTCAGTGGACAATTTTTTACCGTTGCAGCATTTTGCTATGGCAACGGTGGTCATCGTCAGGAGTATCGCACTCGACAAGAATGCAGCGTTTAATTTGTTAAAATTCCACACGAATTATATGTAATTTAGTTCTAATAACATATAATTGTGTTTAGGTGGTTTAATATGGGTATAACCAACCAGTGGCATAACAACAAATAATAAATTGTAAAATGCTAGGATTATGTCAAATTTCCAATTCCATTGATCGCCCCTCAACGTCACCCCAACCCCCTCCGAATATAAATGGGGCGTGTTAAATCATTATGATTTTAAACATTATTATAAACCTATTATTTTAAATAATAATGTTTTGATAAATTCAGAACTTTGAGATAAGTTTTAGTCAAACCTTTTCATTGAAAACTGTTCCAAATATTTTAATATATTTGGCTCAGGGGAAATTTAGGATCTCGGATATTTGAAGAAAAATGTGAAAATTGTTTCAACATTGATAGCCTCAATGACATTTTAAAATGAGTATAATACACGTTTGGTTATTACCTGATTTCAAAATAACTGAATTATAATCTAACAGCTTACTTGTTGTGAAGTTGCTAATGGAACATCCTTGGAATGATTTTGTTTAACATGCGGTAATATTGTTTAGAAAATATGAAATGCAGACCTATATTAAATATACTACTCAAAACAATTTAGGGAACACCGGAATAATCTCAGTTAAAGCAAGATCATTTATTTCAGATAAACACAATGTTTCACAGAATTGATGAGAAACAACTGCACAATGAAACAGATGATAAAGGATGCATGTAGTGATTACACATTTCATGACATGACTACTGAAATAGAGAGGGGGTTGCAAATGAAAATCCCGGTTCATGGAACATTTCAAACCTATTTGATGTTAAAAATCCGGTGTTCCCTAAATTGTTTTGAGTAGTATACTTGAAATGGGTTACGGATTTAATCCATTTGCTATTCATTAGAATGTATACAAATAAATATAAATGCATTATTCACTGTTGTTCTCGTTGACGACAAGGAAATATCCTGAAGATTTTCACATCATTTCGATACAATATAGGTATTATCTCTTCATTCTTCATAAAGTTTTGATACATTAAAACCCTAACCCCCTAGGTATTCTAGCTAGGAATCTTCCTGAATTTTCCAAAATCCATCAGTGCACTTATGCCTAGTCTTCAAAATGCACCATGCATTTTTGTTGATTTTCATAATATTCAGCACTTACGGCCTGTACTTCTTGCCATACAGGTAGTAATTTTGCCCCATTTGAAGAGGTGACAGTACCAGTTTCCAACAGTGCTGAATTTTTCCCAAAAAGTGCCCCTTGGAGGATTTTGATGGATTTGGGGTGGTAAACAGACATTTTACTAATGTTTAACATGCTGTATTTCTTTTTAGTACACTGTAAAAATTATGCTTATAGAATTTAAACACATTTCTAAACTTAATTGTATCCACTTTTTTCACATGTTTAGCCTAAACATGTTTAGATTGTGCTTTTTCTGTGATGTGTGTTTGAATGCTAAAAACCATATGAACAGGTGTCAAACAGCTAAACACGTTTAGTTTTGTGACATGTACAGAGGATGGCCGTTTACCATTTAAACACATTCCTAAACGCGTTATAATACTAAACATGTGGAAAAAGTGGGTACAATTAAGTGTTTAGAAATGTGTTTAAATTCTAAACACCATTTTTACAGTGTAAATGTAACATGTATTAATCGTTTGAAATGGCCTATATAGTAAACAAACAAGGCATGGAAACAACTTGAGTATAATTATGATTATGATTTGTAAAGGCCTGTCCTCACTTTTCTCGTTAAAAATGTGTCACACTTGTTTTGCCGGCAATTTCCTTAAATGTTTGTTGTCATTGGAATATTGATAATCTCCTTATATATACTGAGCATCAAAAGAAACTTATCAAATCTTTGGAAGGACACTCATTAAAATCCTCCACGAAAAAAATGAAAAATATTTGAACACAGGTAAACGAGTCAGTAATCTTTACTAAGCACATGTCAATAAACAGATTACTGAAGTTTACCTGCATGTGTTCATATATTTTTCATTTTTCCGTGGAGGATTTTAATGAAAAACATATGAACACATGCAGGTAAACTTCGGTAATCTGTTTATTGACATGTGCTTCGTAAAGATTACTGACTCGTTTACCTGTGTTCAAATATTTTAAATTTTTTTCGTGGAGGATTTTAATGAGTGTCCTTTCAAAGTTTCTTTTGATGCTCAGTTTATATAGAAGCATAAACAAATACCTTACACTGAGATATTTTACAAAATAAATGTCAGAAGCTTGGTATTACAGCAAAGTGCCAACATTATGATGACGTAATGTAACCATGCTTCTCTCGTTTATTTTTCTTCTCATGGATGTGTGATTTTAACTAGCGTTTGTTTTCCCTTCATCAAGTAAAATAGTATCCCGATGAAAAAGGAAATATCCGGATATTGCCGTTAAACTAGCGGGAAAAAATAAATAAATAAATAAAAATACGCGGGCGATACGTCTTCATATGGCACAATGTATAGTTGAAGCTTCCATATTGATTTTGTATACGTACATATCTTCATTCTCATAAATTAGGCTATGGATGCACTTACAGACATTTTACTAATGGCGTGCACTGATTTCAAAGCATTTATATACAAATGCATTGTATTATTATTAACGATTGACCTGTCCCAATTTTGAGAGACGTTATGTTATTATAAGGTAACTAATGTTTTATTATCTAAACTCATGGAAATATTGTAAAAATTCACTTTCTCTGAACCCCTTTTTGTCTCGAATTCAGAAAAAAAACCTATAGGTCCACTGGAGTGAAAAGATGAAATTGCCATCGTACGTTTAAAAATCGTTTTTGTGATATCACCCTTGCTGGGGCACCCTTAGGTGGAAAAAATCACCTATGGCCAGAATTATTTTATAATACCGAAGATATTGGCGCTGTTGTACCGGTACGTGACTTTGTATATAAACTATTTGTTTAGACAAAAGGGGTTCAGAAATTTTTTTACCAATTGGGTTGTTTACATGTTATTTATTTATTTATTTATTTTTATTTTATTTTTATTTTTTTAGTTTCCTTATGACATAGCCTCTCGAAAATTGGGAAAAGGTAAATTATTGACATTTACGACAGAGCCCCTCTTTAAACGAACACTGGAACAACTGTGGTGTTAAAACTAACACCCACTGACATTCCTGTTTGGCCGGTATCGCTTATATGAACACCATTAAATACTAAAGTTGACACCACTAGTGTTAATTTAACACCCCAGTCATATAAAGTGTTACCGCGTATAAGGGCATGGGTGGATACAGGGTAGCTGCATCACGGTGGAGTGGGGGGGGGATTGCCCTTTATTATCATTATTCATCAAAGATTTAACCTTCAGGGGAAAAATGTGTGCTTGATTTGCGCTATGTGCCAACCACAAATCTTCATGTTTGAAGATAGAGAAATAAGAACAGATTGTGTGGAGCGCCTATAATAAGATTATATAACCCAATGCAATCTTTGCTGATAGGATTAATACTGTACGAGTGTACGGCTCACGCATGATTAGTGAATTGATCGCTTGAATGTTGCACTCAAGTAAAATTTGGCTGAGGGGCGCAGTGGTACTGACCCGGGGGAATTGAGTAATGTCTTCGCCATCGTCAGGGGTCAGGGGCCAGGGGTCAGAATCAAACGATGCATTATGTTGAGATATGGCGCATCGCCAGGATTGTATTCAGTGTGTGATCTTCTCAGGATAATGTGCGAGGACATGGTGTGAATGGACTCCATGGGCACGAATAATAATAATAATAATAATAATAATAATAATAATAATAGTATCTTGGAGTGCTTGAAGCAGATCATGTACTGCACGAGGAATCGAAAGAGAGACTTAAGAAAGAGTATATAAGACGAGTGAAGAAGTGTTTGAAGTCCAAGCTGAATGGAGGGAATATGATCAAGGCGATCAACACTTGGGCTGTGTCACTAATGAGATACAGTGCGGGAATTGTCGAGTGGACTAAGGCAGATCTAGATGTTGCTGACAGGAAAACGAGGAAAGTGATGACGATGTACGGTATGTTACATCCACGGTCGAATGTCAGCAGACTCTATCTACCGAGGTCAGAGGGCGGAAGAGGGTTACTTAGTGTATCAGACAGTGTTAACATCGAGAGAAGGAGTTTGCAGTGTCATGTAAGAAGTACTCGGGAAAAGTTGTTGAAGGTTGCGCAGAAATACATGAAGGCGGACGAATTAGGTCCAAAGGAGTATAAGAATCAAAGAAGAGAAGAAAGAACACGAGATTGGCAGGAAAACCACTTCACGGCCGATTCCTGAGATGTACTGAAGAAGTGGCAAGTAGCAAGACTTGGGAATGGTTGAGGAGAGGAGAACTAAAGAAAGAAACTGAGGGTCTGATTACTGCAGCGCAAGACCAGTCTCTGCCGACGAATGTGATGAAGGCAAGGATCGAGAAGTCAGATGTCTCTTCTATGTGCAGAATGTGCAATGCGGCGGAGGAGACTGTATTTCACATTGTCAGCGAATGCAGAGTGCATGCTCAGACAGAGTACAAAGGCAGACACGACAAGTTGGCCAAGGTGATCCATTGGGATCTGTGTAAGAAGTACGGAGTCAAGGTGCAATCGATGTGGTACGACCATGTGCCGGAAAAGGTTGAAGAAACGGATCATGTCAAGATTCTCTGGGACTTCAACATCCAGACAGATCATGTTATACAACATAGACGGCCGGATGTTGTTGTCTTGGATAAGCATGCAAAGATGTGTCATCTTATTGATATAGCTGTGCCGGGTGATAGTAGAGTAGCTTGAAGGAGAAGGAGAAGGTACAGAAATACCAGGATTTAGCGAGAGAACTCCGCAAGCTGTGGCAAGTCAAGGTCAAGGTTATTCCTGTGGTAGTGGGAGCACTGGGTACAATCCCGAAGGCGTTGGAGAAACATCTCAAGGAGATAGGAACATCTGTTAGAGTAGAATTACTACAGAAGGCGGCACTCTTAGGGACAGCAAGGATTCTGCGAAAGACACTCGAGATCTAAGGCTACAGGACGTAGCTTGACTCGAGGTGTAACCGGCAGAAAGGAAAACAAGATCTTTCTTTTCATGCTGTGCTAACGCGAAATAATAACAACAACAACAACAACAACAACAACAACAACAACAACAACAACAACAACAACAACAACAACAACAACAACAACAACAACAACAACAACAACAACAACAACAACAACAACAACAACAACAACAACAACAACAACAACAACAACAACAACAACAATAATAGAGGCATTTTAAAGTGCTCTTACACGAGGTGTCACAGCGCTGTACATTATTACCCCTGCTCATCAGGCACATAAAATCATTCTTGAAACAATCTCAGCTCCCTGGGGAGTATACAGCTCAATTGCTGCCATTTCGGCGTATATAGGGCTAATCAAACACAACAACCAACTCTGCCCTCACAGGTACCCATTTACTCCTGGGTGGAGAGAAGCAATTATGGTAAAGTGTCTTGCTCAAGGACACAAGCACCACGGTCACGGTCGGGATTCGAATCCACATTCTGACGACTCGGCCATCAGAACACAAATCCGATGCACTAAACCGCTCGACCATGGCACTCCAACGAACCGTTCCACCAACTAGCTCGGCAATTTTAGCGATTTGGGGGGGATCCAAAATAGTTTAAAGTAAGGATTCAGAAGTGCTTTGGAAATAAAACCGTAAACAACAAGATTGTAATAATTTATAATAATAAAAAATCGGACGAAAGAGAGGTTTTTTTCGCACTCCGACCTCCCTTTACAGTGACGCGCTTGTGAGCCAGTCTAAACTTAATTATACAGCGAGCTTGGAATGATTACCCAATCCCCAGACCTATATGCAACTTGGTTCTAACAGTTAAATTATACCAACAGTCCTATGACGAGCCGAGTGCGTTGTTTGTATATATAGCGAAACAAAAACATTCAATTGCACTTTAAAAATAATATTTGGCCAGTGCTTTTCCGTGGAAGACAATTTAATTTAGCGGATACGGCGGGCGGGATGTCTAATCAAGCCATATGTAACCCATAATGATCTGGGCATCGGGGGAAGATTTTTTCCCGTGGTTTGAAATGAGGAAATTGTAAATAATGTACAGTTGCTGGTTTTGTCGTTTCAAGGTTGGTTGGATGTCGATGATGGCAGAGACACACACACACTGCACGCAAGCTGAACGCACATGGGATGTTATCGGCTGAAAAGTATAGATAGGACTATAACCTTGTCGTCTGTGTTGAGAGCGCACATCCTATTCTACGAAGGCAATCAGAAAAAAACAAGTTTGGAAATATTTGTCACTTCATATAATCGTCACGGCATAATTGCTCCTGAGAACAAAATCATCACAGCAGTAAGTGTAGTTAATAATTCTATTTGTATGTCGATTGTAAAAGCATGCATTAATGCAAATAATATTGCATTCCTAAAATATAAAGTTACAGGGCCTATAGTTATATGTTAAAAAACAACATTTATAAAGAAAAATACCTGAAATTATTGACCTTTTCTGACATAAAGTCAAGTTGAACATTAAGCTGATGATGCATTTCCACATTAGAATTTAAAAAAATGCATTTTTCAGTATTATCACAATGAAATAATCTGAAACTGTCACACAGGTATAGACGTATATACATATCTCTTTATTCTATATTTACACTGAGAATGATTTTTTTTACCAAAAGTCCAGAAGTATACTGCTTTGAAATCCACTATACACTTTAGGTAAAATGTGTAAATGCATCAATATGTACTTTACTTATATATATGAAAACCAAGCAGGAATATTAACTGTAGTTTTGACTTATTTGATTGTGTCATAAACGAGAAAATGGTGGAAATGCATTCAGACTGTTCGCACTCATTCCAACATAAAACATCTGTCTTCACATAACAGATTTTTTTTTTTTTAAACTTCACTAAAATGATAATATGTACCCGATGAGACAGAAACATTACAAGGGATGTTTGATAGCAAAGTTTGCTGTAAATCTGTGATTAACATTTGATATGCTCAGGGTTTTGGAGAATAACAGTAATGATTGTAATCCGGAAGTATACGGTACTTCACTTCTAAATGGTAATGCAGTACAGCCTTCCTCCATGATTATACCTGGCCTATTGTGCGAAGGTATAATCCTTTCCTTTGCACTTTTAAGTATCTCCATAAGTTTGATACATTGCCGTTATAGTAATCCAAGGTGGGGAAAAATAATATTGCAGATGATTTCTCAGCTAGAAATATATATTTTGTTATCAAATTCACTTCTCAAGCATGGTATTGGCCTATTGACATCACGAAACTTACTGTAGAAAACCACGGAGGAAGGAACTTAAGAGACTCTTCCTTCCTCCATGAGAAAACACACGCATGCAATGACGGTTATGAGGGACGGGAGTTGGGAGATGGGTGTGGGGCGCAAGGGATGTTCTTAGTTGCGCGTGTCAATCCCAGCATGCACCATTCAGATAGTAAACATTGGGTGTATTATAATTGCTCTTTACACAGGCGTGTGTGACGGGGATTCGCCAGTACACTTCTTGTAAAATCTTTATTATGGATGCATTCACAGAAATTACAATAAATATAACGCAACTTCTGAATGCATTTTCGACATTTGTTCATTAACAATTCCAGTAATGACATAAGAATACATTTTCAAAGGTTGTCTATATATGTTCACATCTCGTTATTATCACATCAGAGTACCATCTGGATGCATTCACAGACAGTTTACATAAACATAACACAACTCATTGTGGTTGTGCGGCGCAGTGGGTATTCCATTTTTCATTCCCATTATGGGACAAATCAGTGGTCCTTCTGATGATGAACCGTGGGATTGATCACCTGTTACGCGATTCCCGGTAAATCGATTACTAGGTGAACAGGTCCAAGGTCCAAATCCGAGACCTATTATCTGAAACTAATGATACAGACATTACAACAGGCACATGGCTATTAGTATTAGCCCTAAAAGTATTATTATAATAATAATAATAATAATAATAATAATAATAATAATAATAATAATAATAATAATAATAATAATAATAATAATAATAATAATAATAATAATAATAATAATAATAATAATAATAATAATAATAATAATAATAATAATAATAATAATAATAATAATAATAATAATAATAATAATAATAATAATAATAATAATAATAATTAAAAACATGGGAAACATGTTGAATGGTGGCCAGATTGACGTAAATATATCGGTATACGTGTACACGTAAGAGGAGCCATTTATTTTCAAGGGACAGTATCGTCACGATCAACAGGGCATGGAATTGGAGTGCTAAGTTTAGATTAACTCAGTCTTGACTGAAGGAGTGAAAATAATACCCAACGTGATAAGTTCATATTACCGTTGCTGCTGCGTTAATGAGCCAGTATAATAGGCCGTATTCATAAAAATCAGTAATTACTTACTAGTAAATGCTATAAGTAAAAGCAACAGCTAGGTAAGTAAAAGGTCTAGTCTAAGCAATTGCTAAAATTCTTATTCATAACCATTTGCTAAATGATTACAGTTGTTACTTGCCTCGGCTAGTAAGTTCTCAAGTAGTTGCTATTGTACTACAGTACCATCCACGAGTCTCGGTATTTGGTGGTATGAAGGTGTTTGCAAGCCATTCCACATTTTCTTTGTCAAACCTAAATAAAGTTCTGTAAGTGGTAGGGTTGACTTCATAACGATTAAGCCTGATGTTATACACCTTAGGTTGTGGTCTTGGACGTAAAAACATGGCAGAAAATGTGATATGTCTGTATTGGCTAAACAGCAAGCCAAAAATTAGGTGCTTGTACAATGGGCCGGATAAATAAAAAGTAGCAATTGCTTTTACTAGTCATTTTCTTAAATCTTCATTAATAAAAGTGAGCAATTACTTGCAAGTAATTGCTTCCAGTAGTTAGCAAAAGCAAGTGCTATGATTTTTAAGCAATTACTAGAGAGATTAGCACTTGCTTGGAAGCATATAAATAAACCAGACCTTTTACTAATGACTTGTAGCACTTGCTAATATTTTTACAAGATACTAAATGAGGAGCTTACGCATTTGCTAACACTTGCATGTTGCATTACTCCTGCCATCATGGCCGAGTTTATGCATGTAAGGGAACAAGAAAAGGTGTACAATGAAAGAATAAATCGTTATGAAGTCAATCATACCAGATACCGGAAATTATTTCGGTTCAATTTTGAAAATTTGGAGTGGCTAGCAGCAGTCGAAGTACTTGGTTTGAAACCAGCAGAAATGGCGCATGGCATCTTCGTAATAGTCGGGTTTTCATCCCCTTTGAAGATGTTGTACAGATCTTGTTCCCATGGAACCAAAACAATCTTCCTATTTCCTGTTTGCATTCCATCTGTTTTCCTCTTCACTTGACTTTTCATGTTTGCTATCTTTTTCAAAATTTGCTTCTCATCCATAGCTTTACCTGTGTTGGTAGCAATTGACATTTGTGCTTTTTTAAGTGCATTTGCCTTCATGTCTTTAACCCCCGGCAACTGACTTTTCTCGATTAGAACAGGATACTCTTTGATTATACTAACGAACAGTTCGTTCAAAGATTGCTCACTATTTGTACCACTCCCCAATTCTTCGGCAGCATCCATGTTGCTAACACATGCCTCATATACAACCACTAGGCTAATCGGAACTGACCTCCCATCATTGTTATACCCATAAGCAATTGCTAACCCACCCAAGCAACAGGTGCTAGTCAAAGAAGAAGGTTATTTATACATTTTTAAGCAATTGCTTAACCTTGAGCTTTTACTTGTTAAGCAATTGCTATTGCTTGAGCTTTTACTAGATAAGCAATTGCTAACTTTTATTTATCCGGCCCAATCACTAGTAAATGCTAGTCGAAGGTCATTTTTATGAATACAAATTGAAGTAGGTGCTAATTTCTCTAGCATTTACTTATAAGTAAAAAGCAATTACTAATGCTTAAAACTTGTAGCTTTTACTTGAAAGTCATTGCTTATTTCTATGAATACACATTTAAGTAAAAGGTTAGTAAAAGGGGGTTGTTACTTTAGTAAAAGCAATTACTTATTTTTATGAATACGGCCTAATGTCCAGTCACTGTGTTTATCTTATAGGGGTTTATCTTAAGGGGTTGAGACACAATGACTTTGTTTTAGTACAATAGTTTACCTTAGGTTGAGATAATAAAACAAGTTAGTTTCCTTATGATGACATAACCTCTCTAAAAATGGGCAAAGGTCAATTATTATTGTTATTTGCCACATAGCCCCTTCAAAAATATATTATATAAATACCTATAGGACTGTGCTATAGGCAATAGAAATGGGCCTTTCATAATATGGTATAATTTTTAAGGAAGAATATTAACATTATATTACATATAAATTTATAGGCTTACTTTTGTGTTTTTATATTTTACGATGAGGAGAGTTTTGTTGACAGAAACTCACTTGTTTCTTTTAATAATTTGTCGGGAACTAGCTGGTTTTATTTCCATGTTTTCTTTTGCCATATTTGTAATTCTTTACCTGAGATATTAAACATAACTATTAAAAATACACTCTCGTTATCGTTTATAACGTAGGGCCTATACAATCCCTTAGGCTTATGATGGTTGTACCGTGACAGTTTAACTAATTAGTTCACCCCGATGTTAATAATGCTGTTGGGCGTAATGACTGCAAGATTCAACATCTGTCAGAGAATCCTCATTAGCCAATATCTATTACTTCTGATTCCGTAATATATTATAGAATATAGAGTACCTCGGTGTTGAATGGGAACAATATTATATCACGAAGACTGTTCCATTTCGCGAGGTTCAATGTAACAATATACCCGGTATCGAGTGATAGCTCTGATGTTCCCTTTGATGTATACGCAATAAAATCACGCAATATTTGTTTGTATATAACTCACACATAATTGTGACTGTCTCTGGCAAAACCCTAAACTTGGACCCAATTTTCAAAAGTGAGATTTTGGTATAGTTTGATTCTCTAGATTTTCCTCTTTCATTTGATACCGGATTTGTAGAAATCAGATTTTTTTTCTGATTTCTACAAATCTGGTATCAAATGAAAGAGGAAAATCTAGAGAGTCAAACTATACCAAAATCTCAATTATGAAAATTGGGTCCAAGTTTAGGGTTTTGCCAGAGCCAGTCAATCAGTATGTATGTCCTTTAGAGCAAGGACTTGCTCTACAGGTATGTCCAAGGGTGATGAGTGGAATAAAACAATTGGCAAATTTACATTGATATAGCGTATGCATTTGTCCTATAGGACTGTCGGCCAAATGATAACTTTAACAGCTATCGTCGCACCGATGGTAGTGTCATAAAATAATGTAATTTTAAATAAAAACCAAAATAATACTAATAGAGGCAAAACGTGTAAGTCCCGTGACAGGTATACTTTGAAAGTGGTTTCCGTACAATTTGTGAATAAAATGAGTGGGGAGACCCCCAGTTAAAAAATGTCAGTATTTCGTGCCAACGGCCAAAATCCAATAACGGGACCGTGCACGTTTTGCTTTGAAGGTGGTTTCCATACAATTTACGTGGACCTGCACGTTTTTGCCCGTCTACTAGTAATGCCGCCACTGTTGGGGAGGGGGGGGGGGGGGGGCTTCGTACCCACGTCCCATTTGTTCATGTATCAATAAAAGCTACACCGTATGTCGACCTAATTTCGTTTTCTGTATAACTGTATCGCAAAATTAATTGCATGCAGATTCACGCAGTAAATATCTTTGTAACTGAAATGTTAGACCGGGAAACAAACAAAAAAATGTCTAGAGCTTGTCAAGGTCACGTGCTTTAGCCAGAGCCACAGAAATATATATTTTTATTTTTATATTACATGTTAAGCAAGATGGCTCAATATGAAATCAAATTACCAAAGGTGGGAGGTCGTGACGAGACTGCGCTTTTATCAATTTATAAAATTCCACATAATATACTCTGTACAAACAAAACAAGTATTCAGCCTTTAGGAAATGAATAAAATGCCAGCAATGAATGTCTGAAAATATAGTGTGCTATGCTTTCATAAAGTATTTTACAAGGAACAAGTCAGACCATGTTGGTATAGATGGAGGGGGGGGGGGATGGCGTACCAAAATTTGTTTTATCTTTTTTTGCCGTGTGCCTATTAATATCACCATGGTTCCGCCACTGAGACAGAAACTACAAACCAGTCAATGTTTAATTAACAGCTCAATGTCAGTACAAACGTAATAGCAATTATATAGGATGGACAGGAGTGTTTTTAAAGGGACAATCGTCACGAACAGAACAGACTTTCAACAGGGTATGGAATCGATGTCCTATATGGCTTAAGATGAACACAGTGCATGACTGAAAATTACTGGCTCATTTATGCAGCAGCAACGGTATTATAATGATCGTGTGGAATATTATTTTCAGTTAACACTGAGTTAATCTAAAACTAGCACTCTAATTCCATGTCTTGTTGATCGTGACGATACTGTCCCTTTAATTGTCGTCAAATTTGTTCTTTTTAATTGTCATAAAGACATAGACTATACCTACTCATAATATGCGTACATGAAAATCATTTGTATGGCCCATTGATTTTGTGCTGAGTATATATACATGATATAGTGAACAAACAAAGGCCTATGCAAATTGTTATTTTCCATTACATGCGGTGCAATATGGGTAGTCTAATGTTGATACAGGTTCCTCGCAGTACAACAACCATGCATGGTCCATCGCGTAGGGACTTATAATTATTTAATAATCTTCATGACTCGACAATGTAAATCAGTGATATGCACGTCCATTGGTTGTATTTGTGTTAAAGGTAGTTTTAAAACGATGGAAATTAACTAAAAACCAATAAAAATACAGAAGTTTATGAAATTAGTGGTGATATGAGCCCAGAACATGTTGAACTTCCACCTTAATAATACAGACATTCATAATGCGCAACATATCCAGATCCACCCAAGGGTGCTCAAGGCGCTCACAATATTATTTCCCCTGTCACTGGGCCAATATCATCCTGTAATCTTTCTCAGCTCCCTGGGGCGTATACAGCCCATTATGTGCAACCATTTTGGTGCCGCGGGGCTAATCAAACACAATAACCATCTCTACCCTCACAGGTACCCATTTATACTCCTGGGTGAAGAGAAGCTTATTACAGTTAAGTGTCTTACTCAAGGACACAAGTATCATGGTTGCGGCTGGGATTCGAACCCACATTCTAGTGACTCAGCCATCAGAACATAAGTCCGATGCACTAGACCGCTCTAGTGTATAAAGAGTGTATGTCCAGAGCAACATGGGCTCAAAGTGGTGATAAAATCAAATATGACTAAACGGAAGTGCTGTCATTTCAGAAAAAGAAGAAAAGCATGGCAACAATGTTAAACTGAAATAATCTTGTCCCAGCATGCAGAGAACTATTATGTTACAGAGGTACCAAAAGCCCGGTGAGGGAAAAACACTGCCCTCTATTGACCAAAAATTGAGTCCACCTCCCCCCATAAATCGTATGTCGTTGACAAGAATGCATGGTTAATTCTTTTTACAATTTATTCAACTTCCTGGCAAGAATACAACGCTATATATAGGCTTTTGATACAATGACGTCAACTACGTTTAACAATTGATTACTCTTCAGAACGGAATAGTTTATATAAAATACTCGCTATAGTATATATCTTGCCAAGCTGAACAAACAATGCATAATAATAATATGAATGTTTTGCCATGTGTCGCTCAAAAAACAGAATTATAATATTTTTATCATTAAGAAAGAACCAAAAAGGAAAACAAAGCCTGAACAAATAATATATAGCTGTAAATTGCAGTGGCGTCGATTTCTTGGAGCAGTGGAGTAGACCTCATTAGTATCATCAACTGCCCAACCACGGACAAATCGCCGTATATAGGGCATATAAGCTATTTTATGAAGTAATACTCCCTTGGTTTGTCTGTAAATACTAAATAGACTCTATAGGCCTACATCCATTCTTTGTAAGACAAGAATCATTAGAGATATGAGATGTGCACTAGTAATGTTTAGTCAAACACTTCCTCTTTCAAAGGCCGTGGATGTATACCTGTACGGGAAAAATGAGGCCTAAACTATATACACTAATGGCGGTAATAAAATATGAATGGAATAGTGTAATAATTGTTTGCTCTAATTGCATGCTTATTGCATTAGCGTCCCCTGATGATGTCATAAATAATTGGGGACATGTCTCCCACACCCCTTTGAACCGTCGCCGTTTTGATGCTACGCTATATCAACACTCTTAAAACTAAAGTGTTGAATCAACCTTTTAAGAGTTCGGTGAGTGACAACATACACATTCTAACGTTAAATTCAAGTCAAAGAAAGCGTTGAATTAACATGGAGTCAAGTTAAGTCTAACTTTATCAATGTTAATTCAACACTTTTAAAAAGAGTTGTCACTGACCGAACTCTATAAAATGTTGATTCAACACTTTAGTTTTAAGAGTGAAAGAAGTAGGCCCTATAGAAAAAATAGGCCTAAAATATATATGCTATAATGGGGGTGTTTACAATGGAACAATGTAATAATGTAAATACTATCTCAAACTACGTTTTTAAGGAGCACGCCTGTTGAATTAGCGTCCCCCCCCCCCGTCATAAATATTTGGTGACATGCCCTCCCCTCCTTTTGAACCGTCGCCTTTTTATGCTACGCTATATCGGGGAAGTATATGTGCCTTGGTCACGTATAAAGAATGTAAATCATGCAATCAGTAGGCCTAAACAATTATAAGCATAATGGGGTAGCTGTACTATTTGTGCTCTCTGAAAACGTTTTTAGAGGGGTGGGGGTGTTTGTAATAAAATAAAAAAAGGAATAATTTAATAATTTGTGCTCTCTGAGTATATACGCTTATTGCATTAGCGTCCCCTGTCGTTTGGGAACATGCCCTCTCAATCCCCCACTCTCCGTCGGGATCGCCACTCATGACAGGAATGAATAATGTTTTGCCAATGAGAAAGAACGAGTATAGGAAATTAGGAAACAAAACATACAGATCCCTAGCCTGAAGATCTGACGTCACGCTTTGAGCCAGATCCTGGCTGTGCAGCCGCCATATTTTCTCCGATGCTCAACTTTGATCTTGGTTGGTAGCTAACTCGCAAGCCTCGAAGCGTGACGTCAGATCTTCAGCACAACGTCTCCAATGAAATCCCTTGAATGCTACGCCTGCATGTCTATATCTTTGATATAGGATAAAGACAGGGGACCAGTCTAACAGACACCAGGCCCAATGGCGTATACGTTCCGTCGGCGTTTTCACGAAGTGGCGAATCCGTACAAAAAATTGTTTTGAGCATTTTCGTTTTTTGTTTTTTTCTTAATGTATTTGGTGTCCTTAACATTTTTGCAAAGTTTTAAGTCTTGAAAGCGTATAGTTTACTAATTACGCTAATTGCAAAAACGGCGAATCGTCTGCTTTACGGATTTGCGTTTTCACGAAGTGGCGAATAACCTTTTCCCCAGGGTTAAATTGTAATACTACCTCTTAACGGGCTTGATGCTCGTCGTCACCTCGTTCCATAATGGCGGTGGAAACTACGATGTCGTTGCATACATTCAGTCGTGTGTATAATTTGGCCTTAGTGTGGAATGCTACTCTCGGTAAGTTAAAGCATTTTTGTTCCACCGTGGTTAAAACTGGGCACTGTAAATGATTATCATCTCTTATTTCATATCAGATATTGAAGAATTTTACTCTAAAATAACCTATCCATTCGTTCTCTATTATTTTTATTAACGTTTTTAGAGAACATTTTTTCATGGTACGCAGCTGGAAAAATGTGAACAAAGACTCTGGAGAAAAAGGATGGGAATCTTATGGTAAACTAAGACAAAATAGGACATGTAAAAATATGCATTTTGTTTCCTGAAATATTTTTATTCCATCAAATTAATATTTTGTTTCGGCGAATCCCATGCAATATTTCGTTCGATCAAACTGTTATTTGAGGAAACGACTGTTTATTTGTTGCATTTTTTGCAACAAATAAATTTGTTGCATTCCATCAAATTAATCAAATTAATAATTCGTTCGAACGAAATAATATTGCGTGGGAACGAAATAAATATTTTGATGTAATGAAATGATTTTGAGGTAATGAAATGATTTTGAGGGAACGAAATGATGTTTTGCGGTAACAAAATGATTTTGAGACATTAATAATTTCAAAATATTAGTTACTTTGAGGGAACAAAAAACACTTATTATTTTTATTTTTTCGGGGCCAGAAAATCTTAATTTGGTTTTTGAATCTTAATTTGGTTTCAAACAGTTTTTTTTTAAATTTGTAACCGTCACATCGATAGAAGAGAGTTTATTTGTCAGCACTTGGCTTGAAAACTTTTGGATTAATGTTTTTCATGTGCACTATTTTTTATCCAACTGCAGGTAGTTAATGTAGAAATCCACTTTTGAGGTTTTTAAGAGTCCTTTAAACTGTTCGACAGATGAGTCATTCCGGATGGAGATGGGGAGAGAATTCCACGTTCGGGGATATTGCCATTAAATTTGGTAATGTTTTGCCCAAATCTACTTAATCTTAATACCAGATTCACATAATTATGCTATTGCTAGTCCAGGTATATTTCTCCTATTTTCTGAAAGCCATCATACTGATGCAGTTGTCGACTTAAATTGTGCTAATGCATTGTATTATCAGTTAATAGCTAGATTCTATACGAGTCTCCATGACTAGTTAAAAACATAGCACAGTTTTCCAGTCAATATTAAAGATTTAAGAATGCCCTCTGCTGTTGATGTTCGCAGTACATTTTAGTAAAAGGTAATGATTTTTAACAGAAAAACATCTTCAGTCCCACTGGTTGTACACAAGAGCATCAGACCTTTAAAGTTTCGTATGTACAGTGTTAAGAAGTCTACATCAACACAGCTTTTTTTAAATGATTATTCCGATTATTACGTTAAATCCACATGAAAATGCTTCTCAGTAAATTTTTGTTTACAAAATCAAACGAAATCACTCTAGGCATATTTTCATATTATGTACTTAAGTTTGCAGGTTTGAGATTTTTCAGGATTTTTCATGATTTCAGGAACTACAATCACATAAATGAAAGAACTGGCCCTTGTTATGACCAAACCTCCAGATTGTTATTTGAAATGATGTAGAGAGTTTGTAAACCTCTAAACTGTAACATACTGTACGTTGTATATCATGGGGGCTTCATCTCCACACCAAGAGGAAACTGTTATCCAATTTTCAGGATTTTTAATTTGCATGCAATCTCACCCCTGAGTTTGTCGATGTAATTTCCTTTTGCGGCATTGCTAAAACGAATCAACCAGCTCTTTATATCAATGTCAAGACTTAAAGTTTTATTTATAAGAAAAGGGAAGGTACTGATTGATCAAAGTCCAAAACATTTTAGTTTAAGTTTTAATTGATTGCAAATTATGTTGACATTAAGTGCAATTTGTTATACTGTATAAGTATATCACATTTTATTTATAATATTAAAACTTAATACTAACTGAAACAGTCACAACAAGGAAAAAGCTACTTTGGAGATGGTTTTTAATTCATATTTATGTCTAAATAAATTTGAGGTTGTGCAATAATGGGAATGAACTTTGTAACACCTACATCTATTTACAATGCATGTAACAGTTAAACAAGATTCGGGGAACTGTTTTAATGCCCATTTTAGCCTGTACAAATCTACTTTTGTAACATATGCACAAGTTTTAAATAATGTGATTATTGGCATTCACAGAAATTCCAATAAACTTGCAGGGTTTTTCATTTCACAAGATTTCCGAATGAATTTTTAACAATGAATTTTTAACTTAAAAAAGTGTTATTTTAAATTGGTTGTTATTAATTTATTGTATAAACTGATTTCCAAAGAAGTTAAACTTTTTAACAGTTAAATAAAATATAAAAAAATAATCAAGAAGTAGAATGACAAGTGACTTTATTTTTGCTTCTGTTTTGGTGTCGCTATTACACTTTATAATGAGCCTACAGTCATTGTAATGCTTCCTATTAGATCAACAATCTGAGTGCTGAATGAGTATTAGCGATCTAAAAGTTGGAGGCCATTTAACCCCTTGATAATAAACAATATTTTAAACAATTTCTGACACTGTGACTGCACTGGAACCCCTGGATTGTAAATTTAGCACAATCCCACCGCCCCTAAAAAGATGAAAACAATTAAAACTATAGCATCAAATGACGCCCGATACCCTCGTGAATAAACCTAGGCCTAAATCGCCATAAATCAAATTTAAAGTTCCAATTGGCAGCGATCCGTTAGGTGTTTGGTGAATTTGCTCTGATCTTAAATATTTTGTTTAACGTTATCACAAAATGGCGATTACGTCGCGCACTGTGTGTGGCGAATCCATTGTGCTCAGCATTGCGCGTTTTCACGAAGTGGCGAATCCGCGCACTGTGTGTGGCGAATCCGTTGTGCTCAGCATTTTGCGTTTTCACGAAGTGGCGAATCCGTTTCGAACTTAACAGCTGTGTAACAAAACATTCAAATAAAGAAATAAGTATCTATTCGTGTTATTTAACTTATACAACACCGTATCACTAGAAAATATTTTACACTTTCGGTTAAAAGACCGACGAAAATACATTTTCAAAATGTGACCAACTTCAAAAGCGCTTTTCTCAAAATGCTGTGTTTCTGCTGCGTGGGCGGATTCGCCAGTTCGTGAAAACGCCGACGGTTTATTCTCAGAGTAGGAGGGGAGGGGGTGCTGAGCTTTGAACAAAGATTTGGGTTAATAAAATACAATAAAACACCCCGCTTGAAAACAAAGTGCATCTTCCAGAAAATGATTATACAGAATAATAATTTATACCAAAGCTTCAGCGTACAACATCGTAGGAATAAACGTGTAGGCCCTATTTTGATAACTTGCATGGATGGATTACACTCTTAAAACTAGTGTTAAATCAACATTTTAAAGAGTTCGGTCAGTGACAACTCTTTATAAAGTTGGATTTAACTTTTACAAGTGTTGAATTAACATTAATAAAGTTAGACTTAACTTGACTTTGTGTTAATTCAACACATTCTTTGAGTTGAATGTGTTGTCACTCACCGAACTCTTAAAAGGTTGAGTGAACACTTTATAGCTTTAACAGTGTACATTTTGAATGACATAGCAACTCTTATCATTGTAGACAGCGTCTCGCCAGGCATATAAAGGCCCACGCTACTCCTTTGGCGCATAATGCATGCACACAAGAAATTGTCCCGCCACCAAATATTTCAAACGAGTTTTATCCATTTTCTTTAGTACAGTATGTAGGCCTATACGTTCGTGTGATAATTATGCACATCAAAACATTCATGTCTATATAGCGCTCATATGGTTTGTAGTATAAATCGAAGACTTATAACAAAAAAGAACAAATAGGTCCTTGGTTGGCGGTTATTGTTTGCAAAGGTCCTTGGTTGAAAAACGTGTACAAATCAAACGGGAGATGTCTAAACAAAGTCCAACAACAAAGGGAACAAAAGAGGAGAACAATGGGAGGTCCTCGGTTACACCACCATAAACAAACGTGATTGTATAGCGGGTTGCAAAGGGAATCCCCTTTCGAGACTTTTTGGTTTATGAGAGACTATTTCTGTACTGTAAAAAATGTGTAAATTCTACGGTAAATTCTACGGTATACCGCAATCATCCCTTTCTCATTGTTTTACGGCCGAAACCCGTATTACGGCCGCTCCCATTGAACTCTGGGATATAGGCCTATCCAATATGTAAATGATCTGACCCTTTGTGCTCGAATCATTTAGAAGGTTTTAATATGTGAAAATGGGTGATTTTAGGCCATTTTCAAATATTTACTGTTAATTTTATGATAAAAAGGTTTAAAAAAATTGATGTAAAAAAGTACATTCAAAATTTAAAATATTGAAATATAATTGCATGCCACCATGACTAAAAAGAGATTTGAAAAGACAGTATATATAAAGGATACATGTTCTATACATTAGTAACTGCAATATATGGAGAGGGGTGGTTGAAAAAGGAACCGCGTATAATTAGTCCGTTTAGTCGGTTAGTGAAAGACATTGTGTAAAATAAACAATTGCATTGATTAACCCCCAATACCTGCAGATCCATCCCATAGTAGATACAGCATTCCGTGGACGTAAATTCATTTCTAGTTATGAAAATACGGTACCCGTAAAAATATGGAAGTATTTACAGCCTTTTTACCGTAAAAACTACGGTTTAAACCGTAAAAATAACGGTAAAACGTTGGCAATCCGCTGCACGATGTTTTACCGTAAATTTTACGGGAATTTTTGTACAGTATGAATTTCACTATGGGGACTCTTGTTGCTGGTTCAAAGCAACCAGAACCATTGTTCGTTGTGTAACCGGGGGAATATACAACCCTGTCGGTTATTATTATGGACACAAAGTTAAAAGGAATTTCCTTATTGTAGTTGTACGTTTTGTATCTTGTTTGCTTAATATTAGTTATGTAGTGTTATTATTGCCTTCTCGTGTTACATTTTGGAATGTTCAGTTCGAGTATAAAACGCGGTAAAGCTAGGGGGTCTTGACACCTCGGGGGTCTTTGTCTAGCCCTGTGGCAATTTTGGGGGATTACAGCGGGTACGGCGATTTAGAGCCTGGCTGGCACTTGCCAACGCGCTGCTGGTGACGGCGGTTGCGAAGGCGAACGTCTGTCTAGTGAGCCTAATTGTAGTTTCATCTTTGTGTCAGGATGTTCTTCGACTATTACAGTACATGTCTGATACAGGTAAATGATACATTTTTACTTATTTTTTATTTTATTTTCACTGGAAATTATTTTTGTAATTTTTAGAGTTTAGTAGGGGAAAGATAAGTTTAAGTAAAGAAACATTTTCTTTTTGGTGTCGAGACAAATTCTATAAGTGTTCGGTGAGCTTTGGGAATCGACGTCAAGTCGACCACAGCACCGGCTAGTTCATTAATTTAGCAGTGGGAAAAGTTACGATAACTTGGTATACGTCTCGGTGACGTGGTTGCGAAGATTAATGGAGAAAATAACTTCCATTCAGAGTGAAGCATAACTCGAAATAATTTCGTAAGGGGCTAGCTTTGTTTGGGATTATTGGTTATCTGACAGGCGTATTGGAATGAATCCTTTACAGGAGGCCGTCAGTATTTGTCACTTTGTATAGTGATGGCAGACTTTTATAAGTTGTCGCCGTTGATGTCAATAAGTAAATTGTTGGGATGTTTGGGAGAAATTAAACAAATAATATTTTCGGAAGACGGGAGAGGCATATGGATTAATCGAGTATGTGTTTTTATGTATTTTTAAGATATTTTAAAGAAGTGCGATGAAGTTGGTTTGGGTTGGAGATATTTCTTTTCGGCTGTAATTCGAAGTCAATTCGTACAGTCTGATTTGAGTAATCTGGTCTTCCCATGGGGATTGTAGTTTACGAATGTGTTGTTTTTTATAGTTATGAACGATGGAAGTTCCACCGTTTTGTAGAGGCATTGCATGCGAGTCCGTCATGGACATCGGCATATTTCTTGTCATTACATGCACATAGATAGTGACCGCAGAACTTGAGCGTACTGTACAGTACATGATTGCATGGTTTTTGGTTGTGTTTTAGCATATTGTAATTCACTTCATTTTAGACCATCGTCCACCTGCTGATGACAGCTCAGTGAAGGTTGTTTTAGCCAGGGACCGGATTTTATCATGGTGCCGAAATTGTGGGTCCGTGATCTGTAGACCCATTGTCGCTGGTTGGGGTATGTTTATGCATAGAGGAAGTCTCTTTCTTCCTCCATGGTTTATGGTCCATTAGTTATTCCGTTGATTGGTTTATGGGTTCTTGCAAAGGGATCGGTGATCGTTCGGGGATCGCTCTTAACGTAAATGGCTGTTGGGTCTGGTAATGATGTTTTTGTCGGAAAGCGCTATTATTATGCCGGTGATGAGTGAGCGCCTTACAAGCAGCAACTCATAACAGCTCTCCAGTTTTTGTGCTAAGTAAATGTTTTGTAGCTACAAGTTTGTCTTCATTTTTATACTAGTGGATTTCTTATTACACCTGGAATCTACTGGACGTTTTATGTGAGTATTTGTACATTTGTTTTCTTATAATAAGTGAAAAACTGTGTTTTTTTTGTATGTCTGTGCAGTAAAAATTTACTGTTGAGTGTATACACATTTTGGATCTTCATTTTATTTGTGCAGTCAACTCTGATTTAGATTATAGCCTGTAGCTAGAAATTATAACCTGTAGCTTGACCACAAGCCTTTTGTTTGGATCAACAACTTTGTGATCAGACAATGGAGGTCTACATCCTGTTTATTCTACTCCTGCTATCCAGACCATGGTGTCTCAATGACTCATCAGTAGATGGCTACAAGATGCAATCTACAGATTGTTCAACTAAAATCCGCCATCTTAAATTCTTGAGACGTCCCTTTCTCTATGATCATACTATGATAATTCATCTGCCACCTTTCACCTGGAACTCTTAATTTCTGGTGACATAAACCCAAACCCTGGACCTGAAACACTGATCAACACACCCACAAACACCACTCAGCTCCATAAAATTTCCTACAGCCGTAATGAACTACTCAATCTTCGCAATGCTCCATGTACCGATGTAGCTTTATCTTATTTAGGATTGAGTCAATTGAACTGTCTTGGAATACTTGCTAATCAACCCCAAACATACCGCCGCACACATAGAGGTAAAAAAGCTGGTCGCCGTAGAATGGACAGACTTACACAACTAGCACTCCAGCCTTACCAACCCCCAGCAGTGAACTCAACCACATCAACAAGTGACATTGGCATAACTTCAACTCCAAATGTTCACGATGAGTCTAAACTTCAGCTCTGTGTCTTGAATACTCAATCCATATGTAACAAATCGGATGAATTTGTTGACTTTGTACTTCAAAACAATTTGGATCTTGTTGCCATAACCGAGACATGGTTTAAACCTAATGATGACTTGCCACCCCGTGAGTGTACTCCTGCTGGCTACTCTCTCCATCATATCCCCAGACCAATAAAGACCGGTGGAGGGTTGCACTACTCTTTAGGTCCAGTTTATCTGTCAGTATGAAAAGTGTTAACATTGACTACCTAACATTTGAATCTCTGCATGCTGAGGTAACGTGCAACTCTAGATCTGTTCGCCTTGTTAATATTTATCGACCAGAAAGGGATGTTGATGGTAAACATGTAAACTTCTCCAGTTTTCTGCAGGAATTTGAAAATTAATTGTCGATTATTTCTTACACCCATCTGACATTATTTTAACCGGCGATTTTAACATTCATATGGACATTATTTCAAACAATTATGCAAATCAGTTTAAAGATCTGCTCTCTGCTCATGGACTTATACAGCACATCACAGCACCCACTCATCGGTATGGTCACTGTCTTGACCTCATGATAACGCGTGAAAATACTTCACCTCTTATCTCGAATATAACTATTCATCCTGGCTTATCTGATCATTATGCAATCATGGTAAATTTGAACCTTAAAAACCTCCCATACCTACCATTTCTGTAACTACTCGCCACTGGAAAAAGTAAATATTAAAGATTTATGTCATGATATTGAATCTCAACTGGAAAATGTAAACCTTGAAGATGGTGAGCTGGATTCTTGTGTCAGTCTATTTGAATCTACTGTCCGTAACATCTTGGATGATCATGCTCGCAAAAACTCGAACTGTTAAACTACAATCTGAATCCCCTGGTTCAATGATGATATCCGTGCTGCAAGGAAAATCCGCCGTCAACTTGAGCGAAGATGGCGTGACAATGGGAAACTTGGAGTACATCGGCAAGAATACTGTAACCAACGTGATATTGTGAAGAACATGATTAACCAGGCAACTTAATAACTCACTTCTCATCTCTTGTGGAAGATAGCTCTGGTGATCAGAAAAAACTCTTTAACATTGTTGAAAAGCTGCTTCATAAACCCAAAGCTCCAGTGCTTCCATCTACACACTCCGATCGGGACCTCGCAAATGCTTTCAAACTTTTTGTCACAAAAATTGAGAATATCCGTCGTTCTTTTCCCTCAGTACCTGCCATTCTATCACAAACACCATCACGCAAGGATCCACAATGTAGACTGTCCATGTTTGAGCCTACTAGTGTTACGGAGATCAAGAAACTCATCATGAAATCGCCATCAAAATCATGTGAACTTGATCCAGTGCCAACTTCGCTAATAAAACAAAATATTGATGTGTTTGCTAAGTATATCACAATTATTGTAAACAGATCTCTTTCTTCCGGTTGTTTCCCTAATGGCCAGAAGGTTGCTCATGTTAAACCACTCCTAAAGAAACCCAATTTGGACAAGGAAGTTTTCAAAAATTACCGACCAGTAGCGAATTTAAAGTACCTTGGAAAAACAATCGAGCGAGTTGTTTCATCACGGATCTCTGACCATGTTCGTGCTAATAACCTGTCGGACACATTTCAGTCAGCCTACAAACCATTTCATGGAACGGAAACTGCTCTTCTTCGCGTCAACAATGACATTTTATCTGCCATGGATGAGGGGAAAATCACTGCATTAGTTTTGTTAGACTTAAGCGCCGCTTTTGACACTGTCGATCATAAAATCCTTCTCTCCCGCCTTCAATATCATCTTGGAATACATGGCACAGCCCTGGATTGGTGTAAGTCATACCTTTTAAATAGGCCTCAGCATGTTTGTATTGGTAACGCTATCTCCGAGCCTGTTACTCTTGACTATTCTGTACCCCAAGGCTCTGTGCTCGGCCCACAGTGGTTTACTGTTTATACCTTTCCAGTTCGTGATATCATTTTGAAGTATAATTTAAATTACCATGTTTACGCTGATGACACGCAGCTTTACATTACTTTTAAATCTTCTCAAGAACCTGCTGATTCCTGCATTAAAACACTGGAGAAATGTATTCAAGAGATTCGAAGTTGGATGAGACAAAACTTCCTGAAATTGAACGATGAAAAAACAGAATTTGTTCTATTTGGATCACGTCAGCAATTGTCTAAAGTTTCTCTTCCATTTATTACAATTGGTGACTCGCAGATAACCCCCTCATTACATGCACGTAATTTGGGTGTTATATTTAACTCGACAATGACTTTAAAACCACATATCTCCAACATTGTTCGCATATCATCATTTCATATCAGAAATATAAGCCGAATTAGGAAATACTTGAATAAAAGTGCTGCTGAACAAATTATACATGCATTTGTCACATCACGGCTCGATAACGGGAATGCTCTCCTTTACGGTCTTCCGCAGAATCAAATATCTCGTCTTCAGCACATACAAAACACAGCAGCTCGTGTTGTGACTTTGTCCAGAAAGTCATGCCATATCACGCCAATCTTGAAAGAACTGCACTGGCTTCCTGTTTCACAGAGAATTGTTTTTAAACTTATGCTAATTGTTCACAAATCTTTTAATAACATTGCTCCAATTTATATTTCTGAACTACTTAAAGTCTACACTCCATCACGCAATTTGCGCTCCAGCAACATGTCACTCCTCAAGGAACCAACTTCAAAACGGAACTGGGGTGATAGGTCGTTTTCTGTCGCAGCTCCGAGACTCTGGAATCATCTTCCAACTAAACTCAAATCTTGTCATAGTATAACCAGATTCAAGTCGATGCTTAAAACTCATCTTATGTCACAACTCTTCAAAGATGATGTATATTTGTAATTGCATTGTAGGTACATGTATCTCGGTACATAATTTGTTTTGCTTTCCCTATGCTATCATTGTATATTGTTTGTATTAATGTTTTTTCTTTGTTTCCGCGCCTTGAGCGCCCAGCAGGGTGGATATGTGCGCGCTAAAAATCTTTATTATTATTATTATTATTATTATTATTGTTTATCATAATTATTGTTAATTGCGTCTTAATTCTTCCATTTTATTTTGATTATGTATACACCACTTTGTATTAAAGAAACTTGTGGTTAACTGAATAATTCAATTAGATTGATATAGAACATGAGGTGAACCGTATTTTGTGCTGATTTAAAGTTGCTATTTTTCTGTTTGTTTTAACAGGGTTTATTTTTTTCGTGTGTTTGGTTTCGGGTTTACGTTTTCATTTTGGTTGTAGTTCTCTCGATTTGTGATTTCATTAAAGTTCATTGGCCCACGGTATCCTTACTTGCATTCTGTGTATTATTTCTGGGTGTGCAAAAACTCCGGTTACAGTTGTGGTCACTTTTGTTATGTTATTGATCTGAGTAGTGGTCACTAATTAGTACTGCCATTCAGTGTTGCCATGAATAATTAACAGTACGGGCCCTTATTGATCGTGTACAGGTATACTGTACACGTTGGCGTAGCCTACCCGACCAATATTTCGTTCCAAGGTCGTGTACATAATGAACCCGTATATGTAAAATCTTAACTTTGCATGAATGGCTTTACCAATATGCAGGGATGATAACAGATATATTGTGAGAAAATGGAAAGGTAGGAAATAGTTTGCCATTATCATTAGGCATATATTAGCCTAGAGCGGTTTACCTCTATAGCCATGTCATGCATGGAAACTGGTTTTTTGTATCTTGGTATTTACAATAAAATGATACACAAGGAAAGTTTCCATGGTCTGAAGTTAGTTGGAACCCGGTTTCATGTAGACTTTTCAAAATCAAAAGGTAGGATTTCCTACAAAATTAGGAAGAATATCATGCCTGAATATGATTAAAATGCAGTAGGTGGCTTATATTTTTATGTCGAGAAGTCATACAAAATTATATAGGCTACATGTAACATTTACAGTGGCGGCGCCAGAAACCTGGGGGAAGGGGTAGAAATTAAGGTACTCATATACCGCTGTCATGAAGAACATTAACAATACATTGGGCTTTACACCAGTGGAATTCTGGTATATTACCAGGTATTTGGGATCATTGGAAAACTTAACTAGACTTCTGAATCTGATGATAGATAACATTAGTGATACTTTTCAAATTACGGGGTTCGAGACAACTAACGTAACTTGTAAAAAACGTTTTGCGTGTGCACCTATATACGAATTACGATATTTATCATCCATTTTATGATCTCCCCAAGCCAAAACCGGTAACAAAATCCTGTTTTAAATAGGCCTATAGGACAAGGTCCTTCGTTGGAGGACTGTTCTAAAATGGGAATAGGTTACATGTAATCAATAACATAATATTTTATGTTATTAAACCAAACTAAGTTTTTTCCCCCAAAAACAGGCAAAATACATTCATGATAATTGATATTGACAGACAGTGCAATAAATTATTCTCTTTTTTGAAGTTGTGGTGGCTCTGAAAAGAGCCGGTTTGTTTTCGAGCTGAGAATTCAGCGCTTATTTGGCTGCCTTGGCGGTCTTTTTGGGCAGAAGAACAGCCTGGATGTTGGGCAGTACACCACCCTGGGCGATGGTGACTCCACTGAGAAGCTTGTTCAACTCTTCGTCGTTGCGGATGGCGAGCTGCAAGTGACGGGGGTTGATTCTTGTCTTCTTGTTGTCACGGGCGGCGTTACCGGCCAACTCGAGGATCTCAGCGGCCAAGTACTCCATGACGGCGGCCAAGTAGACCGGGGCACCAGCTCCCACACGCTGGGCATAGTTGCCCTTGCGAAGGAAACGGTGAACACGTCCTACGGGGAACTGCAAACCAGCTCTTGCAGATCGGCTCTTGGCCTTTGCGCGTGCCTTTCCTCCTTTACCACGTCCAGTCATGATAACTTCTAGTTAATTAGTTTAGAACAAAATTTCACAAAAATTAAATTTGACCGCGTTTTCCTAGGATTTATTCATTTCGACAGGATTTTCTGTTGACCAATTATATTAGTCCCTTCATTTTGGCTCCGCCCCACGTAAAATAGATGATTTCTAGGACGTCCGCATTCAATGCAGCTTCGCCGTGCCGTCTGCAATGAGCAACCAATCACTTCGTTTTACAATGCATAGAAAATAGGACCGTGTGCAACAGGTAACCAATCAATACGTGACATGAAGCGCGGGTAAAATTCGGCGGGTGTTGATGATCCTGTTTATCAACATCGAAAGGTATACTTCTGGAGTTAAGTTCCAAATACGCTATCCGATTTAGCAATTGACAACAAGAATTCATCATGCCTCCCAAGCCAAGTGGAAAAGGACAGAAGAAGGCTGGCAAAGCCAAGGGTGCACCCCGTACCGACAAGAAGAGGAGAAGAAAGAGAAAGGAGAGCTATGGGATCTACATCTACAAGGTGATGAAGCAGGTGCACCCTGACACCGGCATCTCAAGCCGTGCCATGAGCATCATGAACAGCTTCGTCAACGACATCTTCGAGCGTATTGCCGCCGAGGCTTCCCGCCTGGCTCACTACAACAAGAAGTCCACCATCACCAGCCGTGAGGTCCAGACTGCTGTCCGTCTCCTCCTGCCCGGTGAGCTGGCCAAGCACGCCGTGAGCGAGGGAACCAAGGCCGTCACCAAGTACACCACCTCTAAATAAGCGGTGTGACGTACATCCAAAAACAACCGGCTCTTTTCAGAGCCACCACATCTTCCAAAAAGAGAACATTTTCACTGTCTGCTGTCTTGTAACTTAATGACATTTTTGTAGTATTTTAATGCTGGCACTAGCGACTAGCGTTCGTTTTATACTTGTTGATAGCAAGAAAACATTTAACAAAATTCACTTAGGCCTAGTTATTATTTACTGGTTTTATTTACCAACGGGGAAATGAACGCAGTGGTACTGGTATTGGTAAGCTAACGGTTACATGGGAAAAATGACGAACGAGGGTACGGTTGACAAGTGACAAATCTAGAAAATGACAATTCATAATCATACCATGTCATGCATGTAGGCCTTTACCAACGAGATTTCCACACAATTACTAGGTACATTGAATAAATCGGGCATGCAACTTTACTTATCAGCTGATTTCCTCTTTTTGGTTACTCAGCTGTGCCATTGAAAACTGAAAAACAAAGTACAAAGTCTGGCTGTGGCTGGCACTTTCCTCTCATTTGCCCAAACTGCAGTTGCATGCCTGATAAATACAAACGGCATACTTAAGAAGTCTAACCTTAACGCAGCATTTTCAATAACCTCGATTTTTTTTTTAATTTGAGATGAGATTTAACGTTATACAGTGCGTATCAAAAAAAAGGTAATCCGAATTCAGGGCGTTAATATGCCAAGGTTATTTAGTTTGACAATTTACATGTAGTGTACCAAAGAAGAGGAACTCCTCAGCTTTCCATTGATACCTGGATCGATCCATTGCTGTCACACATGGCCGAGTACATTGTTATTGAAAATGGCAAATTCAAATCGCAGTTTTGCAAGTTTGGGTAATCAGTTCAAGGCAGTCTGAAATGGACGCATCACTTGACTGCCTAGATGATTATGTAAGATTTTTAAGCTGGTGCGGTAATCGTCTGTTACGACATCCTTTTCTTCAAGTTGGGTATTTAAGAAGGGCCTGGGTTTAGGGACAGGTAGTTGGAAAGATGGTACAACTAACGACTGAACAGCGAGTTTTCGTGATTACAACATTTCACCAAACTCACAGTTTGCAGCAAACTCGCGATGCTTTCAGGGAACGTTTCCCAGAACGGGAGCCCCCAGCAGCCAAAACCATCTGGGCGAATGTTAGAAAATATCAAGAGTATGGCACTAGCCTCAACCGCAACAAGGGGAATTCTGGCAGGAGGCGCACCGGGCGATCAGAAGGGAACATTGCAGCAGTAAGGCAGCAACTTTTGGAGCATCCTTCACGAGCTGACTCGCTTTTAATTCGTGCTCTGTTCATGTCAATTTTTATCCTGTTTTATTCGTTTTTTAACGAAACATCGTCCTCCTATCTGGAAATTTCTGGATAACTTAGCTTTACCAGACACTGCTGGACTGTTCATTTCTGTTTTGTGGAGACTTCTCGGGGAGAAATCTGCTGTCACATCGGTGGATTTATTCTTCCAATTTTCCATCATGGCGGCGTACATGTGTTATACATTAACACCGTGGGTTTTTCACTCACTCTGCAAGACGATGGCTTCATGAACATGTATGTACATTGTATTCATCTAACATTGATATTTATCCTGTACTTGTCAACTGCAAGCTGAGTTTTCACTCAATGAGCTGAAAAACAATTTTTAATATCAAAGTCCTGTGACCAGTGTACGTGTGAGTTTCCATATCTACTCGACAAGTAATCTTCGAAGAAGACACTTAATAACTGGAGCTGTGCATGCCTTGTGCATTAATAAGATGAAGTTTCAACAGCTTTCATCTATATACTTGTTGGCATGTTTGCTAATCTTCCCTCTATCAACTTCATTGTTGGAATACCATGCCAGAAATCAAGATGAAGATATGTGTCTCCCCAGTGACTCGGTCTCCAAGATGGCTACCCTGTGTTGCCGTGTCCATAATCTACACACAAGACTAAAGATCAGGTATTCTCATAGACCGTCAGAATTCTATAGCAACTGTGTGGCCTCCTTTAATGTCTCACACCGAGTAATACTGTCTGGTGATGTGGAGACTAAATCCAGGCCCTACACATGATTTATCCAGTACGACCTCCACGGCTTCGAGCTCAGGCCTTCAGAACAAGATAATTTCTGCTGCCAACTCATCAACATCAAAGTCCACTATTACTGCTGTTCTGTTCAATGCGCGTAGCATTGTGAACAAGACGCTTCTTCTGCAAACTGAACTTGAAAGTAACAAACATGATCTGATATTTGTAACAGAGTCCTGGCTGGACAACACCATCTTGGATGGAGAACTGATCCCGGACACTGATTATAGTATTTTTCGTAATGATCGTAACAGGCATGGTGGTGGTGTTTTTATCATTGCAGCTAATCATTTATCTCCTGTCCGAAAGATCATTTTTGAACACGATAACCTAGAATTACTCATGCTGGAAACTCGTACGAAACATGGTAAAAGCTTGTTTGGTTGTTTATATAGACCTCCTAGTGCTTCGGTTACATTTTTTGATGATTATCAAATGGTGCTTGAAAAATCTTGCCCTTTTCTCATCAATATCTGGCCATTACTATAGTGGGTGATTTTAACATTAACGCCCAGCAATCTAATGTCTCCTCAATGTCACCTTCAGCACAACGTTTAAGCTCTCTTTCAGACATTCTTAACATGGAGCAATTGGTGAATTTTTACACCCGTGAGAGCTCTACCAGTCCAGTGGGCTCAATAATTGACTTGTTGTTCACAAATAGACCTGATTTATTTTCTAATGTTGAAGTTTATCCAGGTTTGGGAACCAGTGATCACAACGGTGTATCTTTCAATATGCTCACCTCTTATGATTATAAAACTATGAACCGGTTTTTTTATCAGTACAATAAAGCCGACATTAATATTTTATGCAACACTCTCAGCATGGTTCCTTGGGATACTTGTTTCTTATCGGATGGTAACATCAATGAGGTCTGGGAAAATTTCAAGGATCTTTTGTTTGCTGCTATCAAAGATGTCGTTCCTATTGCCAAGCATAGCGGTAGAAAAACACCCATGGATCACTGCTGAGATTGTTGCTCGTTCAAAAAAGAAAAACAGGGCCTATAGAGCAGCTAGGCGTAATTCTAATAACCCTAGAATGTGGGCCAACTACAAAAGACTTCGGAATGATGTTAAATTTCTTACTCGTCAGTCCTATTGCAGTTACGTTCACGATCTGGCTTTGAATTGTTCCTCCAATCCTAAGCGTTTCTGGTCATTTGTTGGTAGCCAACGGCGTCAAAGTACCATTACCAGTTTCGAGACGGAAGACGGCATTACAGATGACCCGATTCGTATTGCTCATAATTTTAATAGTCTCTTTCAGAGCAACTTCACCAATAACTCGGATGAATCTGGACATATTTTGTGCGACCATGGAATTGACGGTAATTTCCGTTTTAATGGATTTTCGACTAACCCGCTTGAAGTTAAAAAGCTTCTTTTAGAACTTAACATGTATAAATCAGCAGGCCCAGATAATGTATCACCAATGCTTCTTAAATTAGCTGCTGATAGTCTAGCCCAGCCTCTTACCAGATTATTTAATTTATCTCTTGAAACTGGATCTGTCCCTACAGACTGGAAATCAGCTAATGTTGTCCCTTTGTTTAAGACTGGTGACCCTCATGTTATGTTGAACTACAGACCAATCTCTCTTTGTTCAGTCGTTGGTAAAATCCTGGAAAAAATAGTCTCTACTCAACTTGTTAATCACATGTATAGAGGGGGTATAATCTCACATTGTCAACATGGTTTTTTGCCGAAACGTTCGTGTGTCACACAACTGACTTCGCTTTTTGATAATTGGGCAGGTATTTTGGACACCCCAAAACCTCCGCGTATTGACGCAATCTTTTTAGACTGGTCTAAAGCCTTCGACCGTGTGAGTCACCATGTTCTTATGCAAAAACTGCATAAATATGGCGTTTGTGGTCCAATGCTGGAGTGGTTTCGGTCTTATCTCAGCAATAGGTCTCAACGGGTTCAATTTAGGGGTTCAGTTTCTGATTGGGCTGCAGTGCATTCTGGTGTGCCACAGGGGTCAGTCCTCGCACCTTTATTATTCAATATTTTTGTTTTTGATCTTCCTTTCTGTGTGCAATCAAATCTGAGACAGTATGCGGATGATACTGTGCTGTATAGGGTTATCAGAAACCGGGATGACGAGTTGGCACTCCAGAATGACCTGCAGCACATAGGCACTTGGTGTGAATTAAATCATATGATGCTGAACTCAAAGAAATGTAAACTTATGACTGTTACTCGCTCTAGAAATCCTCCTAAACCTATTTATAACATCGGTTCTCAAATATTACAAAATGTTGACAGCTATAAGTATCTTGGTCTCATCATATCGAGGGATTTAAGTTGGAAACAACACATAAACAGTATTGCCTCCAAAGCTACTCGGCTCAATGGTTTCTTGGGGAGGGTAATTAAATCTAGAAACACTAAAATTCTTACTACATTATACTGTTCTATAAGTAGGCCTTTACTAGAGTATGCAGCACCTGTATGGTGCCCTGCTTTATCTACCCAGCAGGACACATTGGAAAGGGTTCAGAGGCGATTTACTCGTTTTTGTCTAGGCTTACCTAGAAGGGCTTTGTTTAACTCTGACAGGGAAATGTGCTATACAGACCGCTGCTTTCAATTGGGCCTCCCATTGTTAAATAACAGGATTCATTTTCTTGCCATTTTGTTTGTTGTTAAATGCTTACACAACAAGTTTGATTTACCTATTGATAACATTGTTGTTGTTAACCCTAGACACTCTAATGTTGTTAAATTTCAACACCAAAGGGCGAGGACAAATGCAGCGCATCACTCTCTTTTTAACCGTTTTCCCAGGCTGTGGGATGCTTTGCCCTCGGAAGTCAAAGATGCCATTGTTTTTAGCCTTAGCTCATTTACTAAATTACTCAGAGATCATTTGCTGGTGCCAGGTTCAGGGGTAGCTATGACAAAAATTAAATAACTTTTTATCTTTTGAGTTTTTGAGTTTTTTTTTGTTTTTTTTTGATTTTTTTTAGTACTTTTATATATATATATCACATTTCTATCTCTTTTTTTTATAGTGCAATTTTAATTGTCTTCTTTTGTGGTTTTATGTATTGTCTAATGGCAGTCGGAAAACAACTCGATAGTAATTAAGTTTACTTTTTTGTAATCCTTCAGGTGTGCCATTTGTCCTGTCTTTAAAATGTTTATTGTCTAATCAATTTGTGTATATTTATTAATTCTTGCCTCTTGTTTAATATGTATTTGATTTATAATGTCTGTATTTTAATGTTTTTACCTGAGAAATTAATAAATGAAATGAAATGAAACACCAGCGCAAGGCGAAATGGGCTGAGATTGCCTTCGGCGACATTCAACAGAATCACGAGATTGGACCTCCACCAGCATCCATATCGGATTTACATCCGACATCAACTTACGCCAGGAGATTTTGCTAGAAGGCTGGCGTTTTCCAGATGGTTGATAGCCCGTACCGAGAGAGATGTCAATTTTCTGCGGAATCTCGTAATCGGCGACGAAGCTGCTTTCTCCATGAACGGCAAGGTCAATACGCATAATGTTCTTGAATATGCACCAGCAAGACACCCCCCAGAATTCAATTTTGAGGTTAACATGAGTCGACAAAAGTGGACTGTTTGGTTAGGACTTTGTGGAAGTGGTCAGCTGATCGGACCGTTTTTCTTTCAAAGGAATGTCAATGGTAACATGTATCTGCAGATGCTCAATGATAACGTTTTACCGCAGCTGCAGGAACACTTTGAGCGACAGGTTCGTGGGGTCTTCAGACAACTCTGGTGGGCCCAAGATGGCGCCCCAGCACATCGCCTTATCGCTGTCCGAGATCGTCTGAGGGAACTCTTTGGCGAACGAGTCATCGCCGTCAACCATGAGGTGGAATGGCCACCAAGATCACCTGACCTCACACCATGTGACTATTTCCTTTGGGGACATTTGAAGAACAAGGTGTTTGCAACTCCTCCCCGTGATCTTGATGAATTGCAGGGCCGTGGCCGTATTCGAAATGAAGTGGATGCTTTACGCAATAATCCGGCTATGGTGAGACGAGCAGTGCATGCAGGACATGCTCCGTCGCTGTCAGCTTTGTGTCGAAAGGGGAGGTGGACATGTTGAAGGTGTGGGTGCATAAAAGGGCAATGTTAGAAGAGATTCTTCTTGAATAATGTCCAGTCATTCCTAAAGAAAATCTGGTTTATCATACTGACTTTCACTAATTATCCTGCCTTGCACTGATTACCCAAACTTGCAAAAATGCGATTTGAATTTGTCATTTTCAATAACAATGTACTCGGTCATGTGTGACAGCAATGGGTCAATAAAGGTATCAATGGAAAGCTGAGGAGTTCCTCTTCTTTGGTACACTACATGTAAATTGTCAAACTAAATAACCTTGGCATATTAACCCCCTGAATTCGGATTACCTTTTTTTTGATACGCACTGTATAAGGCCTAATGGCATTTCAGAGTTTGCATTAACATTAAAAGGTTACACCTTTTGTTTAAACAGTTAAGTTTGTTACGTATTCATAACATTTATTTTAAACCAGCTTACAAAGTTACATACTTATATGTCGTATACAGCTAGCATAGACCTAGCCCCGGCCCTTACACGCACACATAATGACATGCATCGCAAATTTACTTAAAAGCTCTGTAAACATTCACACTGCAACGTGCAACGCAACGCGCTAGCGCTATGCACAAACTGATATATGGATATATATGCAGAGTTCAGGCAGGCAATTCGCAAACGAAGGTCACCGTACCGGTACCCGTACCCAACCCATTGGTTAATTAATCTTCACGTATGCGCGCTGTGCGTACGCACGCACAGTGCGCATACATGAACCAATGAGTGACCTTCTCTAGCCTCTGAATGAGGGCGATATTCAGTTTGTGACATCATTATGCATAAGGTCTCTGATCCACTAAACAACTTTCTCCTCATCTTGCTATCGTGCTAGCTCATTTAAAGTTTAATCATTGTAATATCCATAAGTATCAGACCAGATCTTCAGCTCTTTTACATCTAACCATAGAACCTCCGCATTCCAACATAGTATTATGTGGTCGGGGCCCTGCAACTGGAAAAACAGCCTACAACCTCCCTCGGGGAGGGGGGGGATGGTAATTGCAATTGTTCGTCGCATCGGTTGTGCATGATTCACTGCAGCCAATTGTCTCACAATGCCAACAAGGTCATAATCACAAAATAAATGCCTACTCTTTCAGCACTTTCCCTATCAGTCAACCACCACATGCCAAACGTTTCCGGCATCATATCAACAATCAGTTGTCAGGTCAACTATTATAGCAATTGACAAAAGAGCTGGATACACGCACTATGGCCCTCTAAAGGCAACTTGGGACCGAAAATGATTTTTTAAAGGCTTATACGGGCTAATTTTAATAACAATGTGACTGATAAGCCTGCCAATATTTGGTATAGTTGAGCTTAGAAACCATAACCCATTGAATATGGCAAGGAATTCCTGCCGTAACGTATACGCTTCCTGGATTATCAAAAAAATATTCAGCGTTTGCAATTGCGTTCCCTTTTTCAATGGATACGATGTCCTTTCTTATTCTTTCTTTATCAGGATTTGTTGGCTTGTGATCGTTTGTGTGCGAGAGCTCGGGATATCATGATTGCTTCACTGGGACAAACGAAGTAATGAAAGGAAGGAGAACGAGCAACTTTCCGACGAACACCGGGGACCGGGACTCCATGAAACTACGCACAAGAGGTATATACAGTCTTGTCACACACTGCGTCAAAGTCAGATGAACTCAGAAATGTTGAACGGGGGTTGGGACATTAAAACGATCACTACCAGTACGGATACATTAGTACTTGGTTTTTGATTTTTTTTCTCTTGGTGATAGCGACAGGGGTTCCGTGGCCCCCTTGAACCCCCTATATAGATATAGGCCTTCGCCTATATGGGTACAAAATAGGATACTCTCCTTGACCCCCGCCCAATTTTAAGCGGTGGGGGTCTCCAATGTCCCTTCACTAAATTCGAGCCCAATTTTCTCCAAACCAGCATTCCAAGACGGGTTACATTCACAGCAATTCTATTTCCACGATTAGATTGATCAGTTGTGTAGTACATAATTATAATTCCCAAATTTGTTTCCAAGTTGAAAAATACCATTAATTGTTAAATTCCTCCTTATTTTTCCCCGACAGATTCGTTTGTTTCCCTGAAGAGAGCTGAAGATGAGGTGGGTTAATTTACTTTGTTTCAGTCTTCAATGGTGGGTTCCGTCATAAAATAATGCTGGCACTGTTTAACTGAAAAACCAATTCTATTTTGTTAAATATCTCACTTCAAAGGAAATTGTTACAATGCCCAACTATGTTCTCAGTCGGGCATTTACAACCTCAGTTGGCAAATGATCAGCGTCAAAGATACTGTAGACTTTACAGGGTGTCCATCTATATTTGTCTGGTCATATTAGTGTTGTGTCGGTAAATTTACCAATGAAATACTTGCGTCCCCCAACTCTGATGTCAATCGGCAAATTTGCTTCCACACCCCCAAAGAAAATGCTTTCGCTACGTCCCTGAATAGGACACTCTTGGATTGATTTTGTTTTATTGGAAAATAAATTTGTCAAGAAATCACATTGTCACGATATGCTAATAATAAAATGTTTTATTATAATGCAGTTTGTAAAATTTAATTTGCAATCGGAAAGAAGCGCAATCTCAGTAAAACGAACTTTGGCCTATAGTGCAATCCCACCAACTTCCCCTAACGACAATACCTAACCATAAAAAATAGAGTTTTCATCCTAAATTGGCGAGAATCAAAGGTGACATCTCAAGATAAGCCGAAGCAGAGTCAACAGACAACTAATTTTGTTATTGAATTACAAAGTGCGCCCAAAACGATTACCAGCCTTGCTGAAATAAGCCTGCTGATGTTGTGTCTATATATAATAATGCAATCTAGCGTTGATGCATGGTTGCGTTTTTTTGGAATGAACTATAGACGTTTGTACATAATAATTGATTGAAAATAATTTGTATCTGTAAAATTGCAGTTGATTTTTGTTTACTGAGACTAGTTAATGAGAAAAGTCAACAAAATTAAGAACAAATTGGGATTTTGTTTTCTCGTTGATATTAGACTTCTGGACAAATACTTCACACAGCATTAATATCAATTTGCTTATTATTCCCCAAACCATTGATGAAGAACACATTCCTCCATGCTGAAACGTACATGTGGATTTCAGTCGCAAATATAACGCTGCATTGATTTTATTTACAATATCTTTGACCTAATTCAGAATGATGGCATTTTCTATGTTCACTTTTCATGTCAAATAACAGTTGGTATAGTCCTCCAAGGCCAGGTCTAATTTGCCATAGGACACGGATGAAAAAAGGTGTTCCCCTTGCGTGGGGCATAAGGCTGTGTGTTTTCGGTTATTTCGGGAACCGGATACCCAAAATTGGAAATCTTCGGATATCTGGGTACCCGTAAACAATTTTGTAAAAACACATAAATACTCCCGAATGTATAAAATAACCAATATGAACACAAGTTTCTCTTGTTTTATTAGAGTATAATAATAAATAATTTCCCGCTTCGATATTAAAAACGACAAGTAGAATCCCCATTCCCCACACACAAAAAATTAACAAAAAATTGGAGACTTCTATTTGTGTGGCTTAAATGTTTGATCAAAATTTTCAAAAATCGTTTACAGGTAATTGGAACTGAAAAATGGAACCAGGTAATGACAGTTTCGGTTGGGTATCCGGGTACCCGGCACAGCCTAAGAGGGGCAACCCTCTTTTTACGAGGGGCAGTTTTAAATTCTTAATAGTTTTCTATCTAGGCATATACTGTTTGATAATGAATTTGTTATAAAATTCTTGATCGCTGAGATATACAGTGGAAGGGGAAGGGGGTAAAGGGGATTATCAAGTCGGGGGGGGGGGCACTTATACCTTAGGCATAGGCTGCCTAAACAAAGAAAAAATGTTTTACCCATATAGTAAAAATAATGTTTGTTTGTAGGCCCTGACGCCAAGTCACGTCTTCACCCTGACAGAGAATGAGATTGAACGGCAGGTCTTCCAGCTACGCTACCACAGCTTGAACGATGCTTACTATAGGCTTGGTTCGGATACCCCCGCTATTCAAGGATGGGAGAAAGGAATCTATGCTGCTGTCAATATAGATAGACATGTCCAGGATGAATTGGTAGGTAGTATATACCTCCCCTTCCCCCTCCCCCCCCCCCCCCAAAAAGAAAAAGAATAAACCAAAAACAAAAAATGACAGCCAATATTCACCTTGGTAAAATGTCTAAATAATATCCATTCTGTATAAGAATCAAGATATATATCTATCTATATAGATATAGATATAGATACAGATAGATATAGATATATGACATAAAACACAATAAAGGGGGCCACTTTGCCTCCGTCACGTTAGCAGTTTTTCCAATGGTTGTTATTTATTTGTAAGTACCTAAAACCGACCAAAAAGTGTTTCAACATGTGAATGGGCACGCAGGCTTATACTAGAACTAATTTGAGTTGATTTATTTAATTTTTTAATTTTTTAATTTATTTTTTTACCCTCAAATTTCCATAAAAATTGGACGGAAAAAGTTACCTCACTTTTCCGTCCATTTGTTGATGGAAATTTTAGGGTAATTAAAAAAATAATAGTAATAATCAACTCAAATTTTTTTTAGGATAAGCATGCATGTCTATTCAAATGTTGAAATTCTTTTTGGGTGGTTTCAGATATTCAAAAAAAAAATACAACCATTAGAAAAACTGCTAACGTGACGGTAGGAAAGTGGCCCCCTTTATTGTGTTTTATGTCATATACATATATGTATACACATATATGTATATATATTATATATATATTATATATATAGATGTATGTATATATACACACACACACACACCCCCCCCCCCACACACACACATATTACTTAATAATACATATTACTCTCTTTGAATTAAGATGAGCAGTAAACAACCAAACCAAAATTGGAAACATTATTTTGTGACACTGGCCAACCGTAAAACAAGCAATTTACATAATATTCTTCCTAACAAATGAAGCACTTCTGAATTAATTAATTTAATTAATTTGGTGGGTATTGTCATAGCCTCGTTAACACTGAGTGCACTTTGAAGTAATGCATGTACATCTATAATTGGGTAAATTACAGTGTGAACTGTTGCCTAACATGGCATAATTATGGAGAAACACAAAGTCACTCATTTTCCCCATCAACACTTTTTTCTTTTAGCGACGTTTAATCTCAGTATGAGTGACTGAAATTTTGTTTCCATCTTTGAAACACTAAAAGCATGAATCATTTTAACTCAATTAAGTGACTGTAGTTTGTCTCACGATGATGCCATGGCCAACTCAGACGTCAGCAATGTATTGATAATTGTCAATGGGCTTGTTACAAAAGAGAATATTGTTTGAAGACTCCACAGACAAAAAAAAAAGTTCTTTTCTTAAATTAGCTGCATACATGAATGACGGGAGGTGATTTTATGTTAATTTTTATTCAACCAAGTGAATATGCAATTATCATTAACTTATACAGCGCAGTTCAACTGTGATGTTTATAAAAAAAAAAAAAAAAAAAAATAATAATAATAATAATAATAATAATAATAATAATAATAATAATAATAATAATAATAATAATAACAAATAAACAAAAAATAAATAAACAAAAAAAACCCCATAAAAATGCATGTAGCCTGCATTTTTTAATGTTTACATTGGTACATGGCTACATGCAAATTATTATTCTCACTCCTCTCCAAATACAGACAATTTAAAAGAGTGACGGTATACACAAATTAAAGGCCTCAAGTGCCGGAGAAAATCTAACTCAAATTGTAAAAATTTATTCCATTCGCAAATACAAACTTTGTTTTCATTCTTACTCAGAATTTGTAAACGGTGCTTGGAGTACTGTTTGAAATGCCTGATGTTAATCAATGGGGAATAATATTTGACCATTTAATAGAAATGTACATCAAACCTTCTTCTATATGCTTACATTGTCTGAATCAAGATTAAAATAAAAAAGGTTTATTACCTTGTATCATTATTGAGATGTAATGCAAATTTATGTATTCGATCTGCAAATCTTCATATTTTTTCTAAGTAAGAATTTGTAAGTAAAACTTGTAGCTTTGCATGGTGAAGAGGATAAGTAAAGACTAATTTGCAGTGACACTGTGTGAAATTTTCAATTGAGTAGTAATTAGTTCTAAAAAGAACTGGAGGTTACAACTCGATGTTTCTATCAGTATGCTCTGATCGTCTTGAGGAGAAACGTCGAGTTGTAACCTCCAGTTCTTTTCAGAACTAATTACTACTCAATTGAGAATTTCACATGGTGTCAGCGCAAATTATTCTTTACTTAAGAATTTGTATACAGAACTGATGTCAATTATTGAGGAATAATATTGGTCTATTCTTTAAAACAAATAATTTCAATGGATTTTTGATACCATCATCAATTTAACACCAAGTAAATGTTATGCATGTAATATTCCCAAACATATTATAAATGTTGTACTTTCGCTTAACAAGGGACAATACATATATGTTGTCACGATCAGAGCAGACATTCACAACAAGGCATGGAATCGGTTTCTTAGTTTAATATGAATACATTGACTGAAAAAACTGGCTCATTTATGCAGCAGCAACGGCAATATAACCTTATCCAATGGGGTATTATTTTCAGTCACTGAGCTACAGCGGCGTAGCCAGGACTTTTTCAGTGGGGGGGCACAGGGGGTATTGCTTTTCAGTGGGGGGCCCTGGGGGTATGTTTTTTTTCCCTTTTCTTTTTCTTTTCTGTTTTTTGAGGCACTAGCGGGATTTTTTGTGGGGGCACCTGGGGGGCACTGGAAATATGTGCGGGGCACTGGAAATTTGTGGGGGGCATGTGCCCACCCCCCCACCCAGCCCCCCCGTGGCTACGCCACTGCTGAGCTAATCTAAAAGTAGCACTCCAATTCCATGCACTGATCATAATGATATTGTCCCTTTAAAGATAAAGTATAGACACATCAATTTATAAATATTATTTTCTTTTTCAACAAGGTTTACCTGACAAGAAAGTCTGGTCACCGAGAGGCATCTATCAGCTGGAAGGTTGACCTCACAGACACCGGTCTGGTTGTGGACTCCATCCAGGCACTCACCCTTAGCAGGACACTAAATGGAGGAATAGTCACATACGATATCATCAGCCCTGATGCCCAACCAGATATTGAACAATTAGGTTTGATAACTCTAGTGTTTTATTTTGTTTATATCAGTTTCATTTGCACAATTTATAAGGATTTGTAATTAAGCTACATTAAAAAATTAATTTAAAAAAATTTAAAAAAAAATCATATAAAGTGAAAGGTTCAACAATATTGAGGAATGCAATGATCTGAAAAGTGAATTGTTAACTTTCTCACAAGAATCAAAGGATTTATCAAATGTTTGGGTTAAGGAATATGGCTAACGAGAGGTCACCAAGACAATCTTGAAATATTTATTCAACAGATTCAGTCATACCTGACTAATGTGGCTGAATATAGCATACTGACTTAGTAGCCTCAATGAAAGATACATGACCCAATCTTACAAAATGAGTCTTAAGGAGATATGTTTTCCGTTTTGGATTATTATTGTTCATCTCATCATGAAAACAAGCCCATTGTTATCTTAAATTTACTACCAAACATATGCCAATATCTTGTGAACTAAGACTTTTATGGGGTGAAATCAGTTGGTAATTTCTATATATTTGCATTGTGCACAGTCATGTTTGAGGGCCCGTAACACAAAAGAACCTGTGGATTCCTCAGACTGTTTAACCAGTATTTAAAAATTAACCTAGTCACCTGCCATCTGCGTCATAAATGCAGCGGGGGATCCTACATATCTAGTGAGACAATGCTATCATCTGGCATTGGTACAGTCATGAAGAATTTTCTCTGCTGCAAAAACAAATAAATATCAATATTAAAGATGAGTACATTACTTAAAGAGGGACTCTAAGGTCAAATTCATCATTTTTGTGCTGCACTCATTTTCCAATAACTAGAGTCCTTATGAAAGTGGACAAATATCAAAGTCTCTAACCCCACGCTAAAACGGTATAAAATGTCATTTTATTTGATACTCTTTCAGCGGCGAAATTTGAAACATGACGTAATTGGATGTCAACAATAAATGGGTCAGTACATTCCATATAGGAATTTTTCGTTTGTCAAAAAGTCAAATTCAACGCCGTTTTGATTGAATATCATGGAGATTCAGGAATGAACTAAAATTCCCCGTACAAAAATGTACAGACCCATACTCAAACTGTGTAGTATTAACTTTACATTTTTATTTTAGTATTGTTTTTATATCTCAAAGTGTGCCTATAGCCATGTTGTTTATCATTCTTTGTGTGATTCAATGTTTGTTTACTTCCTAAGTGGTAGCATCAGATCAATCGACAGTAATTTAGTTTACTTTTTTGTAATCCTACAGGGGTGCTACCTTGGTTTCTGTTTCTGTTAATTGTGACCTGTTACAACGAAATGAGCGTAAAGTCGCACTATACCATTTCTCAGTAAAGTGGGAAAAGTGAAAAATCAGAGGGGAGGTCTAATTTTTTGGTTATTATATTTGCAATTTGTAAATCTCCTTATATCGAATTCCAAATTTTCAGTTCGATCAGACAATTAAAAAACCTCAATTTCAGGCCAATTTCGTTGGTATCCTTTATCGCGTTCTGACAAACAACTTGAAACAAAGACGGAAACAAAGACGGAAACAAAGCAGCAAATCCCCCTCTGGTGGTCTGGGGGATCGCTGTAACCCGAAGTGTTATATATCATTAGAAAGCTCTTGTTCTACTGAATCCAGAAATACCAATAACTCAATTGTTTAAATTTCCGACTTTAAGCTCATTTTGTGGTGACAGGGTGTTTATTTGTTTTTCTACCTGTGAAATCAATAAATGAAATGACATGCAATATATTTGAAATGTGACATCATTGGATGTTTTTGGATGTTAACATATTTCGCACTGGAAGGGTATCAAATACTTTCATAAGGACTCTATCTATTGGAAAATGAGTGCATCACAAAACTGAATTTGACCTTAGAGTCCCTCTTTAACTTTCCTCAGAAGTAAAAATGGTTGTTAGTGTCCTTACATTACTACCCCAGCAGAGATTTTCTGAAACGCTAAGACTCTGCAAGGGTCTAAATGTATTAAAGGCAACTTAAAAAACTACAATTTTCGAAATTATATTGTTATAATATAATTTCAAAAATTGTAGTTTTTTAAATTTTTGAAATATATATTAACAGCTCCTTTTGGTTGGTAACAACAATTTGCAACAGCTAATTCTTTATTTATTTCCTCAGAGGTAAATTAATTTCAAATAGGTCATTTCAGAAAATAATTGACTGAAGAAAAAAAAATTATGATGCAAATTCATATATGCAGGTCAGTTATCGAGTGAAATAGCACAATAACAAAATAATAAACAGGAAAATAGTCACAAGTCTGAATGCGAATCAATCAAATACACACGTACATGTATCTTTTTCAGTTGGTCTTATTATGTCTCTCACTCCATCTCTCTCTGTGTGCCTCAGGGTATGTGACTAACGGCTGGCAGACCATCTACCTCATAGCCTATCTCAGTGGTGGTAACTGTCAGGAACAGACACAGCTGCTGTACCAAGATTGCCTTGATGATCAGAACACCTTCCCTTTAGATATCTTACTCACTCTTAAGGTACGTGTTTTCACAGTTCACACTGGCAGATCCGAGGGGGTGGGGGGTGGGGTGTCATAGAGGGGCAGGTGATCACCTCTCCCTTGAATTACCGTTCATGAAAATTTACCATGAGTCTCTACACCCATACACAATTTGGTTTAGTCTGATGATTTAAAGAAAGGTACAACATTGGTTGTGTTTGCAAAACTGCTCCTTATGGTAGGACCATCTTTGAACCAAGAAATGAAAAATAAGTCATGAAAAAGTGTAAAAAAGGCTTTCACAATTTCGACAGGAAATAGTTGGAGCATAAATTAACTCTGATATTAGACTTAAGAATGCTAGGTACCTGTACCAACTTCACATCAAATTAGCTAACTTTGTAATTTTGTAAAATGTGTTTTTGGTCTCCGCACACATCATCTTAGACCTGCGCATCAGCATTGTTATTTTTTTCTTTGGCTGTGAAACGATGTCCAATTGCAGCCAAAATTGCTGTATCGATTGGAATTCTGCCGTAATGTGTTTTAAGTGACTTTTTCACACAAGGGTATTAGCCACCATACTTTATGTATGGGAAATTTGGTCTGGTTCCAATAACCGCATATGTACATGTATCATGTTTTGATGGCGGCGGCGGGGGTAGGGGGGGGGGGGAGGGGGAGAGGGAGATTACCAAAAAAGAAAAGAAAAAAAAGCACGTCACCACACAGATTTTGAAGCCTATGACCAGAAACCAGAGACTTGTTTTTGTTGGCCTAATGTTGTACCTGGCCTTTAACCTTAGACAATAAATTAAATCAAAAAACTGCTAAGAATTTATTAACTTTCTGTATAGACAAATCTGTAATATATAACTATTTATTGACAATAGAATGAAATTATTTAATGCCATCAATGAAAAGGCAGGGGCCTATGTAAGTATGTGATTGTGAGAGGCACAGTTTGGTAAAACATTCAAAGTGCCGATACATAGAGGAATACACGTGATTGTTCAAAACTGACATTTCTGGAGCAACACATGATTGTTCAAAACTGACATTTCTGGAGCACAAATCCGGAATATAAATGGATGTAAATCATTCAAGCTTATGGTGGAATTCATGCTCTAATAAATTACAAAGCACCGATAAAAATGATTCAGCAGGTTTACAACTTAAAGGGACAGTATCGTCATGATCAACAGGGCATATTGGAGCTAGTTTTAGATTAACTCAGTGACTGCCATAATACCCCACATGATAAGGTCATATTACCGTTGCTGCTGCATAAATGAGTCAGTAATTTCCAGTGACTAAGACACTGATTCCATGCCCTGTTGGAAGTCTGCTCTGATCATGTAGGTACATTGGAATATTGAAATTGTAAAAACAAAATGTTTAATGCAAGTTACAATGTGTTTACTTAATTTTTCACTTTTTCCAGCCATTGCAAGAAATTCTATGCACATGTGAAAGGCATTCGGAGCAATTCTCTCATATGGGAATACAAGACTTTCCACAAGTTCACAGCGCCACGATTGAAAAGTGCCCTTGCTATTTTCCTTACGAGACTCCAAACATCTCGGAGAGTTCCAATAATGGACAGCGAACACCCTTTGATACCACAAGTTTTTATGAAATCAGGACTGAGGATAGTAACGCAGAGCCTCTTAGCGTTGTGGACAAACACAGAATCAGTCTTCCGGGAACGCCGGTGCACAGAAAAGAATACGGTAGGAAAATAAGTGCCGGAAGCCACCGGAGTCACAATCTGAACAAGAGGAATAGAGTAAAGTCCAAGGTAATAACACCGGCATGGGATCAAGTGAGTTACGACAATCCGGGGATGGAATTGCCAAAAGACACACACGTACACAAAGGACATCATGTGACCTCGGGAAGCGAATCAGAGTTGAGAGTGTTGGAGGCGGGTAATCTGGAGCTGATGAGGGAGAGTGCGAGGTCCAAGACGGCCTGGCCAGACAGGAGACAGAGGGACAACACATCGCTGGTAAGCATTGGAATCAGAAATGTATTGTGAATATGAATACTATTACATAGGGCCTAGTCATTTACTGTGTATAAATGCCTGTTGTTGCTATACAGATGTGCATGCCTTTTGGCTTCTTCAAAATCCTCAAATGCTTGTCAAAAAATATTGTTACATCAAATTTGCTTTGTGGAAAAAATTATGATAGTATCAAACATCCATATTGTGTTTTTTTTAAGAGTAGTCAAATGTTATTCACCAGTTATGTATGTCTGAATTTTGATTTAAAAAACTGTATCAAAATAATCAGGCCTGGAATTTCTTTTTTTCCTGGTCAAGGACACTTTTCCTGAGTAATTTAGGGCAATTTCCATTAAAATATCAGAATGTCTATGGGAACAATTTTATGAGGCACCAAGACCAGGGCAACGGATAGCAGGCCATTATGGTCTCCATGCCCTCTGTGTATTCCAGGCCTGTTATACAAAGTTGTAACCTCCAGTTCTTTTCAGAACTAATTCCTACTCAATTTGAGAATTTCACCATGCAAAGCTACAAATATTGCATAGTTTGTGATGATATGAAGTGTGATACACAGCATTTAGCATATTGGAAGTTTATTAACCCTCCTACTATAGCTGCACTTTAGTGGGAAGTTGCTATAGAGGTCAAAACCAGTCAACTGCCCGTTTTGACTGTTGACCCAAATGTGCACACAGGGGCATTTTTGACTGGTTTTGACTGTCATTTTGACCACCCTGAACAATACCAGACAATGCTTTTACCCGTCAAAAACAGTTGACTCATTTTGACCTGCAAATGTACTTACTACACGTAAGGTTTGACAGTGTTTGACTTTGAAGTGCACTAGATATACCTTGGCAAGTGTAGAAGGGTTAATGGAATACTTTCATTGATGTCACTTGTTTCGTATTGCATTTTTTTCAGACATAAGTTAAATGGATTTAACTTTTCAACATTAATTTTTGTTGTGGCTTATTCCACAGGTGGTCGAGGAGGACACACACACAAGACACTTTTGCAACGGATCTCTGTGCACCATCTCATAGAACCAAGATGGGGATTTCATCAGTCAACTAAGGGACAAGGGCCAAAGTCATGGTAATACAGCCAAGCCTTTGAGAAGCCCGGCCAGGCCCAGGCTTTTCCCCTGCCTACTGGCCTATATAATGAGCTCTGCTTGCCTGGGCTAGGCCCTCCAGAAGCCCAGGTTATGTTGATTGGCAGGTACTGTATTGTTACAGGATTAGGACTCACAAAAGACAATTAGGAGGCCAGGTAGCCTGGGCCTGGTCAGGCTTATCAAAGGCTTGGCTGTACCATGACTTTGGCCCTCCTCCCTAATCAAAAGCCAGTACAAACTTTTGGTAAAATGTCAGATTTGTTGAATTCACTGTAACTAATTTTTATTTCATTGAAAGCAACTGATCAGACAGATAATTGAAACCACCATCAAGTTTATATCAAAGGGAAGGTACATCATCGGTTATGTTGGCAAAACTGTTTCTATGCCCCTCTTTGAATCAAGATACACATATATTTACCAACCAGTCTTTGAACATTTCAGCTGAATGCAGAGTCTTAAGTCACGCAAAATGCGCATAGTTTTTTTTTTTTTTTCATATATTAGAGCAATTTTGACAGAATAATTTGTCAAGATACCTTTACCAACTTCACATCATGCTAGCTTTGAATAATTTCCGTAATTCTGTATTAAATCAGGTACACGTAATAAAAATAATGTGCACTTGTTATATAGCACAAGTATCGACCAAACTGGTGCTCAAGACGCATTACATTATTACCCCTGCTCATCAGGCTCATAAATCATTCCTGAAACCATCTCAGCTCCCTGGGGAGTATACAGCTCAATTGCTGCCATTTCGCCGCATAGGGCTAATCAAACACAACAACCAACTCTGCCCTCACAGGTACCCACTTACCCCTGGGTGGAGAGAAGCAATTAAGGTAAAGTGTCTTGCTTAAGGACACAAGTACCCCGGTCGCGGTTGGGATTCGAACCCACATTCTGATGACTCAGCCATTGGAATACAAATCCGATGCACTAAACCGCTCGACCATAGCAATCCACTAATAAACCAATGTTGTACATTCCCTTTAACCCTAATCACCCCAAATCCTCCAAGGGGCATTTTTTGGAAAAATTCAGCACTGTTAGAAACTGGTACTTTCACCTCTTCAAATGGGGCAAAATTACTACCTGGCAAGAAGTACAGGCCATAAGTGCTGAATATGAAAGATCAACGAAAATGCATGGTGCATTTTGAAGATAAGGGCATGTTTCCAACAGTGCTCTGATGGATTTTGAAGGATTCAGGAAGGTTCCTAGCCAGAAAACCTAGGGGGTTAGGGTTAAGGGAAAACTGTGACCAACTTCAGTTTTGTTGAGAATACCAATAGTGTATAGTGGCTTTTAATACCCTGTTATCATGAACTTCAAGAACTGCAGTTTGGATTGTATGCCATGCTTTTGAAATGTTGAGGGCTTTCATGAAAAGGTTCATCTGTGGGGGACCATGTACGTTATAATTGATGAACCACCATACACAAATATCCTTTCATGAAGTAGGCCCCATACCAGGATGAGTGCATCCATGCTTGGTCGCACTCAAGAGGCATTCAGTCAACCATGAGGGAGTTTTATAGAAAAACAGACTGCTCGTTTGTAATACATTGATGGATTGACACTAAAAATAATTTGCAATTAAAATTTCCCAACAAGAGGCTTTGCGATCTTTATTAGACAAATTTTACGACGGGATCCATCATGATTACAAAAATCAGAGGTAATTTCTTTGTTCATATATGCTCGGCAAAACAACATTTATGATTGGCCAGGCTTACTGAGAGGTTGGCACTGTATGCCATATAAACAATGACATGTATCAACTTTTCTTCCTATCGAATGCGAGTTCAATTTTTTTCAAAGTGACTCACTTCTCCTTACGACCGGTTCATATTTCACACGAATGCGAAGTGAAATAATAACTTCAAAAGTGGAGATTTGCACGAATAATACGCAAAAGTTGAACAATTTGTCCGACAATTTATGACATCAAATTTATGTTCTAGGAATTTTGTTTTCTTTCATACACCGTGTCAGTGACCCAGATATTATTAACTTATATTTAATAAAATTTTGTTTCTATAGAGGAATTTTATAAAATGTACACTTTACATAGACTGATTGATGCAATAGATAAAATAATACGCGTGTATAATGAAATTTATTTAAAAAAAAATTCCTACAACCTAATTGGATGATTTAATTCTTCCTTTGATAAACATAAGGACATATAATGGACCATCCAAAGTTATCTTTTTCGAGATACATGCAGTACAGAGAGTACTACTTTTCAAGAACCCTTCCCTCCCCCAAGTTTCAAAAACATTTCAAGCACCGTTTCTGCATTCTCAGCTAGGGTACAAATCAACATTTTCAGAGACGTACACCCCTTCCCCCCCCCCCCCCCCCAGTAGTAATCTCTGTACCTTGAAATTGTTGAGTATACCCATAAGAAACCCATATTAGAGCATGCATTAATCTATTACAAATTGACCAAAGAATTATTATGAAGGGGACATGATATTTAAGGCTAACCACAAGAAACCACAATTTAAAGGGAATGTGCAATATTGGTTATTATGGCAAAATTGCTTCCAACAGTATACTTACTTTATTTGAATATTCACAACCTGCGAAAGGTTCAGATTATGATGTGTTCAAGCCTCAACATTCCCGCTTACCCACTTACCGGAGGTAAGTGGATTTTTCAGGCGGTAAGTGATTTTAAAATGTGGGTAAGTTGCTGGGTAAGTGGATCTATCCATGTTTTTATGTCATGTCCCGTAACAACATGGCCAGACACTGAAATTGGGTAAGTGACTTTTGGAAATGTGACCAAAAAAATTTAATTTTGAGGCTTGGTTGTGTTGTTCACAAGAAAATGCATTCACAATGGTTGTATTCATTCTTATGTGAAATTTAGGAAAGATTACTATTTCCTTAATTCATACTGGCAATTATTTCACTTTTCTTAAAAAATAACAGCACCTCGGGGAAAAAAAAATTTTTTTTTTTAGGGAAGATTGATATCATCATTAGCATTACATTAAAGGGACGGTATTGTCATAAGCAGACTTTCAATAGGGCATGGAATTGGTGTGCTAGTGTAAGAAGAACACAGTGATTTTACATTTACTGGCTCATTTATGCAGCAGCAACAGTAATATGACCTTTTCTAAGGGGGGTTATTTTGAGTTAATCTGAAAACTAGCACTCTGATTCCATGCCATGTTGATCGTGACGATATTGTTCCTTTTAAGTTTTACCTATAAATATGACAATTTGGTTATTTTTGAGTTACCAATCCTGTACCTTACCACTAAGAACATACTTATATTCCAATTTTTCTTAATTGCTCATTTATGAGTGTGTGTAAAGCAGGGTAATAGAAGTAATATAAAGTAGGTTAACTCATCTGCAAACCTAACAAAACTTTGCAACATTTTAAAAGGAGTTTGGATTCCATTTCCTCATGGAAAATTTAGATTTTGTATACAATGAAGAAAATGGCATTTTTTGTGGCTGAAATATTCATATACTACTCAAAACAATTTAGGGACACCAGATTTTTAACATCAAATAGGTTTGAAATGTTCCATGAACCGGGATTTTCATTTGCAACCCCCTCTCTTTCAGTAGTCATGTCATGAAATGTGTAATCACTACATGCATCCTTTATCATCTGTTTCATTGTGCAGTTGTTTCTCATCAATTCTGTGAAACATTGTGTTTATCTGAAATAAATGATCTTGCTTTAACTGAGATTATTCCGGTGTTCCCTAAATTGTTTTGAGTAGTATATTTAGAGTTCCATGGAGATGTAAACAGATTTTGACAATTGAAGTAATAATTTAAATTTTCTCCTATAATAAAATCTCCTCAGCTCAGATAATCACGATATTTGATATAATCACCAACTACACCAAGTCTTTGGTGATATTTCAGTTACCTCTTTTGAACACTACATACTATGGTGTATAATTTGTTATCATTTTTAATGTTTGAAGCAGCACATTTTCAAACGATTTTGACAAGGTACATTTTTACTTATGATTATGAATTCATCTACACAAGACACTGAAATTTGTAGTTTTGCAGCTGGTCTGTATTTTCTCCATCCCTTTTTCCGTCCATCAAACCTGTAACTTAAGAGGTTATTCTCACAGAAATGATGTGCAATAATAAAAGAGTCGGTCGACAACGTAAAGTATGTTTGTAAGATTTGAAAAGATTTTCTTTTATAACAAATGAAACTTAAAACAATGTGGAGTAATCTGTAGAATTATCAGGGCTAATTTTTGGTCATTTAGCAGGTATTCATGGCTACTAGACAAACACGCATCCAATGTGTATTGACTTTATCTGACTAATGTTACTAAGCACAATTTCTGCTAAGTATACCTATGATTTCGGTCTCAAAGTTAAAAACCTTTGTGTAAACTTATCCAATTAATATTTAAAATATCTCAAATTTAGTATTCAATAGCACGGTTGGACAATGACGTCAGTGCACACAAAATTTGACCAAGGTCAATCTATTTTTTTTTTTTTTAGAAATAAGATGTGTCGGTGAATTAGGTTATTGTAGCAGTACAATCAAACCGGGTTACTGTTGCAACTTGCCAGTACAAAACATGCACCTGCTCATTGTGGACAGCCTCTGTCCTTGTAGACATTTGTCAGATATGGATACCATTAGAAATACGATGTATACCAAATAATACACATCGTTTGAATTTACAACTTTTTGAATTTTTTGTTGTGTAATATATTAAGTTTTACCGTTAAATTGTTACTATTTTCTTATGTCCAATGCAGCTCATTATTTATCAAATATTCTTAGCAATAACACAACATTTTGAATTTTGCTTTAATTATGGATGGTTTATTTAATTAAAGGTTAAAGGGAAGGTACATCATTAGTAATTACCCGATTACAAAATATAAGATTTTAAGGCTTTGCATGGTGGAGGTTTTCGGTTTGAGGTAACACCATGTGTTTATCTTAAATATCGCTAAGTGAGGCACAGGTTCTGAAAAGAACCTTATCACACAACTGATATCTCAATTGTTGCGAAGTGAGATTATGGTTCAGGGGAGAACCAATATCGGGCAACTTATTCTCCTGATGATGATGATCAGAGCATGCTAATCGAAACGTAGAGAAGACCCTGTGAAGTCCCCATGGTTCTCACTGAATCACATTCAGAGTATAAGACTTGGAAATGGGGCATCCAAATGTTACTCTTTGAAACACTGGGTGTTCGCATATTTAACTTACAATACTTTTGCTTGTGTAAAACAAATAACACGTGGTGTCCATTTAGCAAACATGGCGTCCAAAAGACACCCAAAGTTATTGCTAGCTATTACTATGACCACATTCTCGAGTTGCCCGATATTGGTTCTCCCCTGAACCATAATCTCACGAACAACATAAAAAATATTATCCAAAAGTTAACTTGATATTGGTAAAGAGACCAATGTGATGTGCTGTGATTTCAGATAAAACACAGAAAGTTTTTCTTTTAAACATTTTTTCATGGGTTACATTCTGCATTAAGCTGTGTATCTTGATTCACTCAAGTCAAGCAGTTTTGCCAGCATTAACAATGTTTTATCTTCCCTTTAAATGTTCTGATTTCATATGTACCATTTTAATGTTCTGTTTAAACATTAATTTGACTAATCTGAGATAAACTTCTATTGAAAAATAAATTCCATGAAAGTGACAGGCACTCCGATTGTCTGTTTTTATTATCTTTTTGAACTGTGTGAAAAAAAACCCTTTTCTGACATTCCTGATTTGCTAGGAAACAAAGATACAAATTAAGGGTATTTTTAAAAATAAAATATACAAAATAAAAATGAACAATTGTGACAAAAATGTATTTTTTTGTGCTTTTATTATTTTGTCAGATCAATGATTTCCTGTTTTTGTTGTTTTATTCTTCCGGCCAGCCAGGGTGTACAATTAAGGAAATAACCTATTTGCCCCAGGCAATGAGATTGCCCAAGAAAAATTAAATCATCTGCTAAAATTGGTTTATCAGTAAACAGAAGACTTGCAGTAGAGTAGTTTTTCATGAGCACATGTACTCGAGTACGAGTACTCGTGCTAAAACTCTATAGTTGTAGCATGAGTACTTTTCATGAGTAGTAGTACGGGTATACAAAAATGTACTCGAGTACGAGTACATTTAAAGTATAACATTTACTTTGCTACCTCAAACTGGTTACATTCATGGACAGAGTTGGTCTACCTTGATTAAGATTTTAGCAAATTAAAAAAAAACTTTTATATAATTTGACGCAGAAAAGAAATCAGGTTGCACAACTGGCATCAATTTACTAAGTTGTCCCTAGGTGCCCTAGGTAATTTAAGATTGCTCTTAGCAACTGGACAATCCTTAATTTTGCACCCTGCTGCTTCATACTTGAAATACAAAGGCAAATTCTTGAGTATGATTCGCATATTAAAAGTAATTTAAAAACATCTGCACATATGCTCTGTAGATCTGTTGCCAAAAAAATGAATTTTATTGCTTTATACTATATTCCCATGAAGTATGAACTTGGTGCTAAATTCTTGTTTCTCACGTTGTAACTTGATGTATGAGCATTACTTTTAATCTAGGTAGACACATTAACGTATATCATACAATTCCATATAATTCAGTGCAGTCAATATGTAATTTGGCATCACAAAATGAATGGAAAATGGAAACTGAAATTCCCGATATTACACGATTGAGCCGAAAATAATCTTGCATGTATAGTACATGACACTTGGTGGCGCTATTACAGTGCAACAGGCCATAAACACTCCAAATGCACATTTTTGGTTTTTAGGCTGTAATTCAAAATGGGTTATTCCGGTGAACTTGGAACTTTCACAGTATATGCACATAGGTTAGGCCCACCTTTCCCCAATATATTTAAGAAATATCTCATTTGCATCTAATTTGCATATCATTCAAAGTTTAAATCTGAAAATATGATGAAAAGCCTATGATTTCCTCATCTTAGCAGTTTTTACCCCATTTCTTTTCTAGAAATGGGGCTAAATATATGACGTGCATTTTGTACAGAATCAAATTCAGAATTTGTACTTGTTTGTACTGATTTTAAGGCAAAATATGCAAATTTGATGACTGATGTTGAAGGCCCATGATATCTTTATTTCAAATACAAAATAAACAGTCATTACACTGAATCAAAGTAGACAAGACAAGGCATAAAATCTACAAAACAGAAATTTAATATGTATTTTCTATTTCCTATTGGACAACTTTGAAAATCCTTGCTATGTAGCTTGCATGCATCAGGAGTTATGGGAATGGGTAGCATGGAGTGTTTATGGCCTGTTGCACTGTACCCATTGGTGTTTGAGAGCTTATATAATTTAGGCAAATTAACAAGTTTGCAGTATTCTGCCTGTGATAATTTTACCAGGTGATAATTCTACCAGATGTTATACTTGATGAAGCATGGTTTTGTTCTGTGTGGCTGCAGAACAGAGTATAAGACAGGATTTGGAAATGGGGTGTCCAAATTTTATATTCTTTGAAAAACATGGCATCCAAAAGTTTAACTTGTAATACTTTTGCATGTGTTTTACCAATAAAAAATGGGTGTCCATTTAGCAAACTGGACATCCAAAACACACCCAATGGTGTAGCTGGCTAAGCCCAAAGATCTGATGCTTCGAGGCTCGTGAAAGACGTCAGATTCCGGCCTCTCAGTTTCATGGAGAATCAACTTTGACCTTGGTTGGTAGCTAGTGCACGAGCCTCTAAATGTGACGTCAGATCGTCGGCAAAACCTATCCAATGAAATCCGTTGAATGGTATGCCGAGAGCCTGTCTCTATCCTTGATAGGATAGAGACAGGGGACCAGTCTAGCTAATACTATGATGCAGAATGTCATTCACATAACGCCAAGTTCCCATTGATACGTCCTTGCTTTGTGGCTGTTGGGAATACCAACTCCCGGATACCAGCAAGGATACCATTGCAGGCAAGCAACAACGATGGCACTGGCAGGCAAAGTTCCAATCCAAACATTGACCCCCATGCTGTCACAAAATATGTCAAAGGGTGTTGCGATCCTCTTATTTGGTTTCTGTGGTATGCTTGGTGCAGCATGGACAAGCTTTGCAAATAATGAAATAATCTATACACCAACCCAAAGAGGCACACAAACTGCCATTACTGGGATCTATTTATCAAGTTATAACTTTGTAACGTATTAGGTAACTCAATTACTTTTTGCGCATTAAATGCTGCACCTGCTAAATATCGATAAACAGACCCCAGATTTGTTTGCCTTGTTGGATTGCTATACAAGAGGTCTCAACAAGTGTGCAAAAACTGTACCAAGTTGGATGGTGTTCTACACTGTCGGCAATTGTATGCCTTAAAACCATGTGGTAAATATACCATTTGATGGCTTATGTACCGATGTCCAAATCGGATGTTTTGTCAGTGACTATAGCCATTCAGTACTGCTGTTAATACTTCGGTATTTCTGCCACAGTCAATGACGTTATGCATTGACATCACAAAGTGAAAGGCACCCTCGCTCTGAGGATAAACAAGGTCACTCATTGGTTCATGTATCCCAAGTATACATACACTCAAAACACGGCATGTTTACACACAGCGCCCATACATGTAGACTGGTCCCCTGTCTTGATACTATCAAGGATATAGACAGGCTCTGGCCGTACCATTCAAGGGATTTCATTGGATAGGTTGTGCTGAGGTTAATGTAACACTACTACGAATGTAACACTACTACACGCGCGTACTTCTGCCATCTAAATATCGCTGGAGATATTGCGAGTGGATGCCCATCATTGCGCGCAAGGTCAAAGTAGAATCTCAGGAACACGGCGGCGTAATTCACGAGCCTCAAAGTGTGACATCAGATCTTCAGGCTAGCCACGCCTTTGCGTGTACGCGTAGCGCGCATACATGAACCAATGAGTGACTTATTTTGCCTCTGAGCGAGGGCGCCCTTTAGTTTGTGACATGCATAATAAGGACTATTAACAAAAACACATGGCTCTATATTGTGCCAAACAAACAAAAAGCCATGAATCACAGTACAAGTACGGGCATGTCTTCTTGCCTTAGAACTTGGCGATGCCTTGAAGTTTCTGAAGGAAGTCAATGTACAGCTTGTGTTCAAGTGCGCTAGCGAGGTCGGAAAGCTTCTCAACAAACTCATCTGTGATTCCTCGCTCCACTAATAAATTCAACAGGAAGTTATAGAGATTCTGAAGAAAAATATAAATATAAAATATATGAGCACATAAATAAAAAAAATAAAAAATAAATAAATATATTTGACCAACTGGCCAGCTAAACAAAAATCATATTCATCTGCAAGATAGTTTTGTTTGCATGAATCAACACTATTTTATTTAAAGGGACACTATTGTCACGATCAACAGGGCATGGAATCCGAGTGCTAGTTTTAGATTAAGTCAGTGACTGAAAATAATAGCATACATGATAAGGTCATATTAACATTAATGATGCATAAATGATCCAGTAATTTTCGTAACTGTGTTCATCTTAAACTAGGACACCGATTCCATGCCCCCCCTTTTCTTAGTATGTGTACTGATGCTTGAGGTTTTATATTCCAAAATAAAATAGGCGTGACACTTTTAACAGTCACTGGCAGTTCCAATGAAGCTTTGAGTTTGTAAAAAAAAGTTTTCTTAAAAATTCCAGTCAATAGATTTCACAAAGAAAGAACGATTGATGAGAAAATGGTCATTCGTAACTTACACCATCCATGACCTCTGACCCCACAGTGAACGTGCTCTCATTAGTCTTCCCATCGTGTAGTTTGACCTCGTCGATGATGAAAAGGTCGTCGTTCTCTGGTTCCGCTCCTTCCTCCTCCAGCTCGTTCAGCTCAAAGCGGCAACTAACTGACAGTGAGCGCTGGCCATCCTTGGTGATCTCCACAGTGAATTCTGGGTACGACCGGAGCTGACAACCATTTTAAAACATTCAAAATCAATTTAAAAAGGAGGACTTTTAGTATTTAAACTTAACTTAAAATGACTCAATGGCCATAATAACTTAATGGATAATATCGTCACGATCAGAAAATACATGAAAAAGGGCATGAAATCGGTCTCCTAATTCACGATGAACACAGTGACTGAAAATTACTGGCTCATTTATGCAGCAGCAATGGTAATATGATCTTATCATGTAGGTAAAACTTGTAGCTTTGCATGGTGAGGATGATAAGTAAGACTAATTGCGGTGACACCATGTGGAATCTCAATTGAGTAGTATCTCAATTGAGATTCCACATGGTGTCACCGCAATTAGTCTTACTTATCATGTAGGGTATTATTTTCAGTCACCAAGTTAACCTTGGAGGATTTTGCAGGATTTGGGGTGGTTAGGGTTAAAACACATCTTAGCATTTTGTGAAATCGGGCCCTAGTCATTTTGTCAATATCATTCCGAAACATTGTCAGCTCCCTAGGGAGTGTATATGTGCATAGACACACCCTGGTTTCTCAAACAGTCGGTGGTTAATTATGCACAATAACCATTTCTACCCTCACAGGCAGTCATTGTTACTCCTTGGGAGGTGAAGAGCAATTCCAATAACAAGTATTGCTCAAGGAGGAAAAAAAAAGATTCATGACAGAATTGAACTTGGAAGTTCAAGAGAGATTGTGGTGACTGCCATATCCATCTGACAGGGTTGTAGCTGTCTAGAGATCGTCTTTGTCAGAACAAGGTCGTATCTAAAAAAAATGCAACAAGGTCGTATGTGCAACAGTGCATAAATATGCATACATTAAAACAATTGAGTGCAACAACCTCGTATCTTTTTCCATAGGTTTTGCATGTTCATCCCGGAACTCTGTAAAAAGATACGACCTTCTTGCACTGAGCAAAATCCATGTCTGCAACAAGGTCATAACTATGATACGACCTTGTTGCACTGATCCGACGAGATACTTGAGTGCCAACACGCATTTGACATAAAATAACATTGCGTACAATGGTTGAGTGGAGTGAGTGGAGTGAGGAGTGGAGTGAGGAGTGGAGTGAGTGAGTGAGGAGTGAGAGGGGAGTGAGAGGGGAGTGAGAGGGGAGTGAGTAGGTGATTGAGTAGGGGAGTAGGGAGTCAGAGATGCCACTGCGTTGGCTAAAAAAAACCTGAAATTTATTATTGTGACAAATAGCCGCGGAGCGAACGTCGTAAGCGTAACGTGTATCGACCGGGGTGCAGCTCATGAATTTTAGCCTTTCTAAGCCTTATGGAAGGCTCTCCTGTCAACTACTACACAGAATAAATGTTACATTTATGAAAAATGTCAGCAACAAATGGTTAAAATATAATCAATGAATCTTACCTCATAGTCCTATATACATGCAATAGTCTACTGTTGAGTTTTTGACTTTTTTGATGTTGATGATACTACATGGAACTGCTCGCTCACTGGAAGCTTCCTCTTCCTCGACATGATCATTGTTTTTATATGAGTTGCCTTGGCATGTGCAGTGAGTGCTTTTTTCTTTTGTGTTACTTGTCCTTTAGTTCCTTGTTGCTGCTGCTTGATACTTCTGGCATGTGCTGTTTGCAAATGATAGCAAATAGCTGCTGTATCTACTGGTGAGTGAAGAATGTCCTCTCTGTGGTAAAGTTGAAGACTTGTCTTCTTTGATTTGAGTTCATATTTGATAGACTGAACAGCACTGAATGTTTTTATTTCCAGACGATTGGTTTTAGCATTTATGAGATTATTCATGATGCTGAAGTTTTGCTCAACAACTGGAGCAGTGATGATACTCAGGCATGCCCTTATCAGCTGTCCCAATGTTGGGTACACTTCCATAACGCTTTGCCACCAATGATCCAGACGTACTGGTGTACAATAAGTGTCTAGTAGAGTTGGATCACAAGTGATTCTGTTGACCTCCTGGTGATATTTGTCTTTTTCATCGTCACTCTTTATTACATGTGGCAAGTGATCTACCAGTTTGTTAAGTGTATTCGCTGTGACAGAATGTCCGGCACATACTGCAACAGGATCCACAGCAGCTAGTCTGCGTAGAAGAGGGTTTGTGATAGGCAACTTCTTGATGAGGTATGTTGTTGATTGAATGTAAGCTTGCTGTCATTTTGGCAGGAACTTTTTTGCAAGTTGACTGGGTAGCGTTGTCTTCTTTGCAAGTAGTTTTTTTGCCTTTGCACCAACAAACATTACTTCAAGGTCCTGCAGATTTTCCTTGCTTGCCAAGTCCAACACTTTTAAGTTCTTAGGCCTGATGTTCTTCACTTTTTCCTGCTTGATGAAGCATGCACATAAGTGAGTTAATAAGGCCATTTGTTCCTCATGAAGTCGATGAATCAATGGCACTTTCTGCTCAAACATGAGTACGAAGGACTTGAACATTGGTAGCACAGACAAGTACATGTAGATGTGTACATATGTGTCATCTCTGGTGTAGAACAAGCGCTCAACAACTCGCAGCTTTCTCTTCTTGCCGTCTTCCGTCATCTTTTTTTTCTCACAGCTTTTAGTGATATCTGCAACCTTTACCAGGTCTCTCTTTGACAGTGGCTCAAGGATTTCATCTATGACATCTTGGTAGACAGCTTTGTATTTGAGAGGCACCCAATCCCAGTAGAGTATCGTTAATGCATCTAGCATTTTTTCGCTTGATTCCAGGACATCAAGAACTGACAGCCACCTATGTGGTACACGTCGTTTGGGCATGTGATAATCACATTGTAGAATGAGGCATAGTTCTTGGAGGTATTGCCTCAAGTCTGTTGAAAACTTGAAATCGGTATGCCAGTCGTCAACAAGACTTTCAACTTTATCGAAGTGATGGCAAAATTGCTTTGAAGTGTTGTGAATATGATGGCAAACATCCCCATCAATATCTAATAGGTTTGGTGACTCTTTGCGTAGTAATGTTTCAAATCCTCCTTTCTTTCCTCGCATATAATTGGCTGAATCACACAATACAGACACTAAGTTGCCGAGAGGGATGTCATCCTGTTCCAACATTGAGATCACTGTTGATTTCAAAATTTGAGCATTAACAACTGTGAGAGTTATTGACTTATAATGCTGTATAACAGTTTCACCCATTTCTGATGAGAAGTAGGCCACCATCACACATGGAAAAAAAAAAGTTCCTCATGTGGTGAATTAAGCGCTTTTGTGCAACAGCCCCGAGACCATGCACCATCTTGTAAGTTGCCGATGTCCTTCCCATCTGTAATCAGTCAAGAGCTTTTGGGTCCTGTGCCATTTCTTTAGCATACTCTACAAGTTCAGGAGCTGTGCTTAGGGGCAAATTATGCTCTGCCACAAAGGCTAACGTTCTTGCTTCGGCATGCAACTTCCTATCTGTTATATGCACATATGGTCTTGGGGTCTCTTTACTGATGGAAGATGGAGGGATCACAATACATTTGGTGAGCCAAATTCAAGTACTTATGGTATTATTCAATTCCATCTTTCCATATAAAACAAATGTTACAGAAAAGTAAACAAAATAATTAAATTGTAAGAGAAAAAGACCAACAGAGATTGTCTTATGATCTACGATTGAGCTCTATAAAACCAATCTCAATTTGTTGTAACTTTGTTAACAAAAAAAACAAAAACATGAGTGAGGCATTTTTTTTAAATCATTAAGAAAACAATGTTTTAATTGTTACAAATATAACAAAATGAAACTTTGAAATGTAATAGCTTGATAATGCTTAACCAGCAATAACATCAATAAAAATGTCCATCACTGATGGCAGAAGAGACCTTTCTTTATTTAACAAAATAGGATTAATTAACAAAATACAATTGACAAAAGCAAAACACATAATGCATGCAGCATTAGTAACAACAACTTAATAAACATATGTGTGAATTTGTTTCAGTAATGAATGAATCAGTTAATGTTTTTCATATTATGAGATGACAAAAAATTTGAATACTGAATGAAGGTAAGGAATAATCTATCGTCCAATTTTAAACTCACGTTGATGCAGATGCATTACATGTACTTTTCACATTCAGTGGCGCACCATATGGCAAATTAGACTTGCCTCCTGCTACATGAACACTTGAATCTAAACTAGATGAGCTTTTCATGAAAAGAAAAATGCAAAGGGACATTCATAAATCCAAGGTCCACTGTATGCCGTAAAAAGGTACATGATGTATACCAGTACCTACGTATGTCCTGACCTACCTAAGAAGCCCAAGTTAGACTACAGCAAAGCTTTTTTCGGAGAAGGTTAGAAGAAGTAATAAGGCCAAATTCCTTTTTTTTCTTTTCTTTTTTCTTCCAATTAACAAAATTAATAATTTAATAGATGTTATATTTATAAAATAAAAACAATAAAAAAAAAACCAACAAAATTAATAATCTCAATTTTTTTTTTTAAAAGCTTCGGTTGAGCTACTTATTCCCCAGGAAAATATATAGGGGGCCTAAGCTTGTTCCACAGGGCTACCCTATAATTATAAATATAAATCGATTCGGAAGTAGAGACTAGAGTAGATGCCTTACAAATGTTACCTAGTTGTAGTGGTACCAGCTGATGGTTCTGCAACTTCCAAACTTTTCACAGCAACCGCTTGAAAAATAGTCGGCAACTCCTGAGCATTTTTCCTCGCCTCCGTTTTTTTTATGAACCTCTTTACTTGCGTGTGCCTTTATAGATTTCTTCCCCGAAGATCCGTAGTTGATGTGTTTTGTACACCATGTACAACTCGCGAGTCCAGGTTGGTCAATTTTCCTAAGGTAGGCTGAGAGAAAATCGCCGTTGTCGTCACGCTCCTCCACCCACGACCAGTTCCATTTATTTTTAACCTTCGCCTCAATTGTCTTCAAACTGTCCGTTCTTTGCAGAACCTTGAATTTTTCCATCTTTGAATTGTCCCGAAGAGAATGGCCTCACTCTTCCTCCATGCTTTGACAGAATTTACGAAAACCAAGTTTCAATGCGTATCGCTTCAGCATACATGTACATGTGTTAGACAACTCGTCCTGCCTAGTCTCAGATGGCCATGTGACAAGGACTTGGTTGGTACCCGGCGAGTAATGTAGGAGTACTTGATATGAAGACTGCGATCGGAAACCACCGACTCATGAAATCATAGACTTGATTTCAAGGCTGTGTGTGATAACTTCGCTTACCACTACAGCATACATACGAAGACGAACCAGGTTCATCGTGCGCTCGTTACATACATACACGTAGTCGGCAGGCGTTCGTGGGATAAGCCTCGAAATCAAGGCTACTGAAATTACTGCTGCGCTGCTGTCGTACGTCGAGCTCTCGAGACGCGAAAAAATAAATAATAAAAAATTTCTGTTTCCTTTTTTTTCCTCCGGTCTTTTTATGAATGGACGGCCGGAAAAAAAACGGATTTTGGGGAGATAACCGGAATTCCGGTTTAAACCGGAAAAGTGGCATCTCTAGGAGTGAGTAGTGGAGTGAGTAGTGGAGTGAGTAGTGGAGTGAGTAGTGGAGTTAGTGGCATGAGTAGGGAGCGAGTAGGGAGTGAGTGTGGAGTGAGGAGTGGAGAGGAGTGGAGTGGAGTGAGGAGTGGAGTGAGGAGTGGAGTGAGGAGTGGAGTGAGTGAGGAGTGAGTGAGGAGTGAGTGAGGAGTGAGAGGGGAGTGAGAGGGGAGTGAGTAGGTGATTGAGTAGGGGAGTAGGGAGTGAGTAGTGGAGTGAGTAGTGGAGTTAGTGGCGTGAGTAGGGAGCGAGTAGGGAGCGAGTAGGGAGCGAGTAGGGAGCGAGTAGTGGAGCGAGTAGGGAGTGAGTAGTGGAGCGAGTAGTGGAGCGAGTAGTGAAGCGAGTAGGGAGCGAGTAGGGAGCGAGTGAGAGTGGATATCAGAGGAAATGATCATTACCCGTGATGCTGGACTATCTTTTTCTTCCCCTTCATTCTGTGGCTCCTCCTCCACCGAGTGGTTCAAATTAAATGTCACTTTCACCCTGTAAGGAAGAGCACAATGAATATTCTGAGAACGGCAGAGATAAAAAAAAAAGAGAGATAAAACTGCCAGACAAAAGTACATGATTGACAAACATTCAATGCAAGATATGTTATGCACTCATACAACACACATCAACCAGGACTGAAAAGGCTCTATGTCTCACTTACGTTTCTCCGTCTTTTATCTTGGTAAGGGTTGCTACAGCGCCCTTTTGTGACAGTTCAAATTCAGGTATGTTTGGTACGGCTGGAAACTGTCGGCTATCTTTCTCCAATTGTATCTCATGCTCTAGATATTTGGCCAATTCCTCATCGCCTGTTGGGAGAAGAGAATAATATTTATAAAGGATGTTACTACAAGAGTCAAATTGAGTAAAACATTTCCGGCACCAGCCATGCCATGCCTGTTAAGGAAGGTCAAAATAGTCAAATCACAGACAAGAAATATCATAACACAGGTCAAAACCAGTCAGCTAGACAAAAGATTACCCCCTGGGGAAAAAGAATTCTAGCAGTCAAAACCAGTCATTCGACTGGTTTTTTTTTTTTTTTTTTACCAGTGTAGCAATTTGGTAGACAATCCATACTTTTGTAAGAATGAGCAAATTGTAAATGGCATATTTTTGAGGACTATCAATTATCTTCTAAGAATAGATCAATGACTAACGTTAATTGGATTGATGTTTTTTATTACCAATATCAAATCATAAACGTTGTAAATCTATCCTATGCATCATTTATAATCATAATTAATTACCACTGCAAATATGTGTCACTGAGAAAACTGACTAGTTTTGACGTGATTTCAGGTAAATAAAACTTCGTATCGCACCGCGTGCGAATCACTTTTTTGCAGAGAAGTTCACAGAAAGGTGAAAAAAATATTTTTGGTCATCCGGTGAAAAGTAGCCGGCGGCAAAACCTGCCGCAGGCAGCGATTTGCCACCGGTGACCAGCTACTTTTGAGAGCCCTGAATTATGATGTCATAATACATAAAAACTTGACTTTGTACACAACCTCGTTTGCAAGTGTACTCATTTTTCCACACCGCGAGGTAGTCACAAAACTCCAGGCTTAACATTAGTCAATGATTTCTGCAATCCAATAATTTTTTCTACACAAGTTCTACCTAATTATTAACACCCACATTTTACCCTTCTTCAGTAAATTTGTGGGAAAGAATGTCGTATCCAACCGCCACTTTTTAAGGGTGATTTTTTTTTAAATTTTAAAACCACTAACCAGTTAAAAACTTATTGTATTGATTTTTGGGGGTACAGAAAGCGAAAACTATCTTTAAAATCCACTTTTATGATGGTTTTCGCACTTTATTTCCCTTCTAAAAAAAATCCTCCCCTTCAGAAAATAGAAGGATCCTATTCTAGTTGCCACTACGCATGTACAATGACCGTGTTGGTCACTAATGGGGTAGTTGACAATATTAGACTGACATGACTTAAGAAGTCATCATATACCAAAAATGGCTGATTTTTCATGAAATAACTATCCAGGAATAATTTGAAGTACATGTTCATCATCATCCATATGTTCTCCACTAGCGAAAACAGCAACACGCCCCTTTTTACACTTTGTATCTGTCACATGTGAAATTATCCATGTTCAATGATTAATACGTAGTAGAAATTTAACACTAAAATTGCTCTGAAATATCTCATTTTGTAGAGTAACAACAGATCTTTTCAAGCCATGTGTTTATTTTGCAACTTACGTGCATAAAAAATGAGAAAACATCCAATGAACCTTAACCTTGTCAGGCAAACCGATTCACCATGGGCGCAGTCATATTGATTTTTAACGTGCGATGTTTTTTTTCTTGTTTTGGTCGAATATCATACGACAGGTTGGTCACACTAGATTTGTGTTTTTTCACCATGTTCAGAAGAGAATAAGCTTTCGAATAGTGTATAATTTGATGGGTTTGTTGCTTTAATAAGGTAAGAAAATCGGTCTTAAATTAGAAATCCTGTCTCAAATTTTGATAAATAATTGATGAGTTTTCATTTATTTTCATTTATAAACTAAAATCAAATAGAAGGGATATTTTTGCAAACTAACTTGTAGCTTTGTTTTCTAGTAGGGTTTTCAGGTGAAAGATTATTCCTAAACCAATATGCTCAATATTTATATCAAATTAAAGGTCTTGATGAAAGAAATCTAATGGTTTTTAAATCAAGAAAATCGGACGAGTAATTTTTGAGGAATCCGGTTTTATTTAATCAAGTATACAGCATTCGATGAAGCCCGACTGTCCATATACACTGTGTACATCCCTAACCAAAACCGTTGAATCAGCCTAAACTAGGGCTGTGCGTTTTCGGATATTTTTGGAACCGGATACCCGAAATCAGAAAAGTTCGGATACCCGGATACCCGTTTTCATCCTTGTTGAAAACATGCCTCCTTTGGTGTACAAATACATGTAAATGTTAACAAAATCTACCTTTATAATACAGAGGATACCATATTTAATTCGATCTTTATTAAAGTTTAAGGGGTAAGGGGTGTCGTGGCCGAGCGGTCTAGCTTACCGGATTCAAGTTCTGGTGTTAGCAACATAATGTGGGTTCGAATCACGGCCATGACACTTGTGTCCTTGAGCAAGACACTTAATCATAATTGCTTCTCTCCACCCAGGGGTTAAATGGGTACCTGTGAAGGCAGAATTGGTTTGCTCTATATGCGCTAGAAATGGCAGCAATTGAGCTGTATACTCCCCAGGGAGTTGAGATGGTTTCAGGAATGATTTATGAGCCTTATGAGCAGGGATAATAATATAATGCGCCTTGAGCACCACTTAGTTGGTGGATACGCGCTATATAAATCCACATTATTATTATTATTATTATTATTATTATTATTATTATTATTATTATTATTATTATTATTATTATTATTATTATTATTATTATTATTATTATTATTATTATTATTATTATTATTATTATTATTATTATTATTATTATTATTATTATTATTATTATTATTATTATTATTATTATTATTATTATTATTATTATTATTATTATTATTATTATTATTATTATTATTATTATTATTATTATTATTATTATTATTATTATTATTATTATTATTATTATTATTATTATTATTATTATTATTATTATTATTATTATTATTATTATTATTATTATTATTATTATTATTATTATTATTATTATTATTATTATTATTATTATTATTATTATTATTATTATTATTATTATTATTATTATTATTATTATTATTATTATTATTATTAACAACATTTTGGTGACAAAATATTGTATTTAATGAAGTTATTTCTGAAATGAAAACGTAAAATTGCTACAAAAGTATCTGTAACTTACAATATACCATAAACAGTGAACAACAGAAAGCCCAATTGATCACAAGTGCGCACGGTACGCACGGCCGGTGCATCACACAGACAGCTACAGCGGCCTCACACGTGATAACGTCATGACTACCAATCAGAAGACAATAATCAACTGGTGTGTCCGTGATCAGAGCGCATCCGTATAGCAAGTTGACTTTGATATTCATGTCACAAAACACGTGTTGAATAATGTCATTGGTCAATCAAAGGCGATGTGGGCGGAACTAAGGCGATGTGGGCGTAACTAATCCATTGTGGGAAAACGATTCATGTGCTTGCGCCTTGCCGCGCCCCTGCCTTTTAAATAAGGATATCCCGTACGTCATGTTTGCTTTGGATTAAGGACATGATTTTGCGTACTAAAATAATATTTAATATTATGAAACTGCAAAATATTACGAATCTAAAATCAGAACTTGAATATTTCTATCACAATAAACTTTAGTTAAATGTTAATAAACCTGTCAATAAACCTCGTTTCCTAAAAGAATGAATTTATATGAGACCTAGCTAGGAATAATTAAAAACAACAACTACTACTACTAATAATAATAAAACTAAACAATGATTTTAAGAATTAAGATTATTTTCAGAACCCAATATTTCTCTTTCAAAATTGGTTGAGGTTTACTGATTGTTACTCATTGATAAGTTCACTTTGGTGGGGTGGCAGTTATGCGGGCATTCATTGCCAGGAATACCAGCATGTTCACGTTATCGGGCGTTAAGCAGCTCCAATTTGCCGTGACGATATTTCCCGCGGTGGAAAAGACCCGTTCGGAGGGCACTGACGTTGCTGGAATACCAAGATACTTCGTTGGCGATCCTTGCGAATGATGGAAACCGAACAGCATCTGATCGCCACCAATGACATGGATCATCACTGAGCACGGCTGGTTTGGTTTCAAAGACAATGACTGCCTAAACACCTCCCTTTTTATGTCATTCTTTTGAAACAAATTGTCACCTTGTCGGCAAATGTAATACACAAGAGAGCTCGGTATCGGTGGGTAAATAAATGTAAATGTTGGTGATACGCTGAGGGATGGTCGGTGGCACATCAAAATAATTACACAACAAGGACAACGAATAATGTGGACGTCCCCTATAATAAAATCCCCTCTATAAACACATGGAGTACGCTCCGGTGCAGACATGAAGCAGCAGAAATTGTCCTGCTAATCCAATTACTGTGAACAATAGGCAAACATTCCATACTGAGCAGCTAGTTTGATACTTGTTTGTAGCACGCCACAGCCAGGCTATTTGAGTCTTAATGATTGGATACAATGTATCCAAATGTATGGAAATTTCCGTAAAATACTACAAAGGCGTTATCAGAGTGTAATCTCTTAAATAAAATTGCTCCTAAAAGTGTAAACATTACATTGTTCAATAGTCAAAGATTTCTGTTCACACTGCTGAAATGGTAAGTCCAAATTTTAAAAAGTCGTTTACGGGTACTCGGAACCGAAAAATGGAACCGGGTAATGACAGTTTCGGTCGGGTATCCGGATACCCGGATACCCGGCACAGCCCTAGCCTACACACACCGTGATACACACGCACAGCGTTCGTGCTCGTTTCCCTCATAAGAGCTTTTGAAAGGGTGTAAAAAATACACTCTCCGCTCAAAACTAAACACATTTACGGCTCAAAACTTTCACATATGATAGAAAAGAGGTGTAAAATTCATTCAGACATCGCTCTTACCTTTCAACTTAAAAATTTCACCTCGAAAAACGGTGTTTAATTTTTTATCTCTTCATAACTTCGGTTGTAGAGTAGCTGTGGAGATCGAGCAAGCATGGGTATGTAAAGGAGCCCTATGACTCAATAGGGAAATCCGTTTTCATGTCAATCACAATGTACTCGGGCGAGGAGACAGCTCCGAAGTGGATGCCCTCAGCAGAGCGTGGCAAATTTTACGGGCCGAATGTGCCCGATCTCGGAACACTTCGCGAAAGGCTGGGCGGGACGAGAGTGGTTCATTCACAAAAACCTAGCCTTTCGCACGTACTTCCGATTGCTATTTTATGTACATTGTTGGATAGCTGAGAATATAAGCTTTCCAATGAGCTATTACATGTAAGATTTCGACAGGTAAAAGTAATTTAAAAAAATTATTTAAAATTTTGATGTTTTTTGTTGCGGGCGATGGGCTGTGCGTGTGGAGGGCTTCGGTCAAGCACGTACAAACTGAAAACCCTATTTCTAGTGAGAAATAAATTTTTGAAGTTAGAAATTATCGCTCGTAACGGAGTTTTTTCAGCACTTTTGATGTGAGGGCACTGTTGCTTTCGTCCTCCCTATTACAATGTTCGGAAAAAGTTCCAGACACCCCCCCAAATAAGAAAAATATTTAAATGGGCATAACTTTATTAAAAATCGAGCTATAACGTTCATTTAACTTCTATTGTATTGCTCATAGTCATAGGACAAATCTTTCCAATGATAATTTTATGTAGGTGGTATGAAAAAACGTAAAAAGTGTCATTCTCCTTATCTCCACCTTACTGGGTAGGTAAAATTAGGAGTACCTAACAATGTTTAGAATGCAGGGCCAAATTTTCAACACCTTTTTTCCCCTTTTTTTGAATTTGACCTAGGAACCGCAGTTGTGTATTTTTAAGTCAGATTACGTAAATTTATAAGAAGTAACCTTCGGTGTTGCCCCACCAGTGTGGCACGGACCTGTATCCTTAGCCACACGTTGGTCTCATTGCCGCTAACGGCGGGGTTTTCTAGGAATTTTCTAAATTCCAGGCGCTGAAATTGACGATATTTGCAACTATTTTGACAGGCTAGATACGTTCCTTAGATGTTGAACTATCTAGGCGCCCCCCCCAAAAATGGTTATTTTACTTACATTTCGTCTCATATAGGCCCGAAAAGATTACAAGACGATCGGCATTGTGTTTCAACGAGGACGGCCATTTTGAATGAAGAGTGTGTGAATGGGAAAACAACTTTACGACGGCTGTTTTATGTGTGCACAAACAAATTGCAAAGATGGTTCAAGCGGGGTTTGGGTCTATTTGGGGGCGTGAATTTCTTAATAAAATTCCTGGGCTACAGGGAATGGGCCCAATTATTAACATTTTGGCCATCCATCATTATCAATAATACTGATAATATTATTACTATTATTATTTTGTTAAACAACAATATGCTGTCTAGTATCAGCGATATCCTCAAACATGAAATACTTCATTGATTCGATCATTATTGCCTGTCAATGAACGGTGTTTTAAACATTTTTCTTTTGCTGAATTATATTGTGAACACAAACAAAATAAAATTAATAAGGTAAATATACAATTGATTTAATTTTGCCCAAACACCGTCATGTGTATAGCACTGTAATTATACTCAGTGCTTTCCGAGTCTCTGTGAAAAACTACACAGGCAGGACTCGGGCGGGATTCGAACCCGCAACATCCTGCTTACTAGTGCAGACGTCTTAACCTCTCGACCACCGAGCTTGCCCGATGGTGATTGGCTGGCTAGAATCCTATATAGCAGCAGGTTCTGCGATATATGGTAAATATATGCCCTACTTATTGTAGTAAAAGTAAATAATTGAATCCAGGAACTGGGCATGTTTTATTTATTTATTAATATTTAATTTTAATTATACACAGGCCTATATTATTAGTTATATCACATTTTATATCACATTTTAGCACATAAAAATGCTCAGACTACCGACAACACGTGCAACCCCGAAACGGAATACTTCGCACGCTAAAATATGAGCAAGTATGTGCACACATAAAACAGCCGTCGTAAAGTTGTTTTCCCATTCACACATCTTCATACATTCAAAATGGCCGTCCTCGTTGAAACACAATGCCGATCGTCTTGTAATTTTTTCGGGCCCTATATAAGACGAAATGTAAGTAAAATAACCATTTTTTGGGTGGCGCCTAGATAGTTCAACATGTAACTAACATATCTAGCCTGTCAAAATAGTTGTAAATATCGTCAATTTCAGCGCCTGGAATTTAGAAAATTCCTAGAAAACCCCGCCGTTAGCGGCAATGAGACCAACGTGTGGCTAAGGATACAGGTCCGTGCCACACTGGTGGGGCTACCTTCGGTGTGGCCCTGCATTCTGTACTAACGTTAGTTAATAGTTGTACCAATTTAGAATTTTAAATGATAGGGACTAATCATAATAATATCAGCAGTACCCTGTGTATGCATCCCAGCACAACCACAACTACACAGTTTGCCGGGCTCTCTCCGCCTAGACACCTTGGCCAACACGTGCTTCAGATCTTCTGAGTTGCTGTCTCGGCTGGAGTGATTGCAAAGATACCACATCGACCGGGTGAAAGGTCGGCTCATTTGACACTCTTTCTGCACGGAAAGTAAATATTTAGATGCTACTGAAGCTGGTGTGGAGTATCTACACTGAGCGATCATTCTGCCGGCAACATTTGAGAATATTCTTGCGACGGAAAAAGCCATTTTTGAGATAATTAATAATTGTCAGCTAAAATGTTAATGTTGTTGTAGATAGCCACACGCAATCCTGTACCCGTAGGTTATGTACATAACATGTGCGTTCAGATAAGAGGCTCTCTCCAAAATTGTTTTCCAAAATGTTACTCGTAAATGTTAATGTTTTGTTAAATTTTTTAGAATAAATCCTTTATGACATTTATTTGTTAAATCATTTTAGTTTGTTCTACAGTAAGTAATATTTTATTTATTAATATATATTTGTTTCTTTAAAAATATATATAGGAAACTTGAATCATCAAAGGTTGTGACCTTTCAACAGTCTAGTTTCCAGCATATCTGAACTATTATTGCACGTAAAGCTCCATTTAAAACTTTGTGAATAGGGTAGCAGACTAACTGCCGGCCGTGTCAGCAGTAAAAACATTTTTATCTGAGGTTTTTAATCTCTCGTCAAAATTGCAAGAAGAATGATGGATAATTCAATCATTTCATCTCTAGCAGAGGAGCTAGACGATCTAAATGGGGAGTTTGAGTCATTAAAGGTAACATAAAGAGCATTAATCATGTGGCTTCGGTTTCCTCTGGGGTGACATTTGAAATGACTGATTCGACGTTCGACCTGAACTCTGAAGTGATTTAAAGTTATTATGAATAGCGCCCTCAATGTGTTTTCATGAGCTTATGCAATATATCCCTATCCCCCAATTAAAAAATTAATTAATTAATTAAAACAAATTAATGGCAACCACAATTAACACTAGCTTATTTTATTACCAACATAACTAGATAAAAATATAATTCAATAAAACCTTTCAGAATACTGTTGAAGGGGCAATGTCACGATCAGTCAGACTTTCAGTTTCATTCAACCATGGAGGAATTTCCTTCTTCCATGATTCAACAGGACATGGAATCTGTGTCATGATGTTAGTTTAAGATGAACAAAGTGACTGAAAATTAGGAAAGAATGTCATATTCGACCGCCACTTTTTTTTTAAATATTTTTTTGCAACCAACCACTAACCAGTTGTTAAAAAACGATTCTATCAATTTTTAGGGGTACAGAAAGTGAAAACTATCTTTAAAATCCACTTTTATGATGGTTTTCAGACTTCATTTCCCTTCTAAAAAAATCCTCCACTTCAGAAAATGGAAGGATCCTATTACTTTATTAGTATTATAGTTGCCACTGCGCATGTACAATGACCGTGTTGGTCACTAACACTAATAACAGGGGAGTTGACAAGATCAGACTGACATGACTGAGGAAGATTTTGACCTCTATACCTACTAAAGTGTGGCTATAGTAGGAGGGTTAAGGTCGAGGCCTGAATTAGTATCCTGCCTTTTACAGGAGCAAAGCAGTGAATTCAAGAAGACACTAGATACATTACGTACGCTACAGAAGACTTGCATGTCCATGGTTGGTCACCAGAGGAAGAAATACAAGCAAATCAGCCAGTCACTCAAAGCGTAAGTAATTTACTCTCTAAATAATGCATACACTCCTATAAAGCCTTGTTTATATTATACGATTTACCTTCTGATTTGTTTGCCATGTGTACCAAATCCATCAAACTCCACCGGCTGCTTTTATTGGATTCAGGACTGTGTATAGCCAAGCCATGGATGCTTTGCATTTGCTGCTGTACTAATTCCAACAATTGGGGTACCTTTTTACTGCCTGTTGATGGATTTTTGGCAGATTTGGGATGGTTTCTAGCAAAAATGCCAAGGGAGTTAGGGATGAATGGAAAATGTATGTGACAGGCAGTCATGTCTTGACTTTTGACTGTGTGATGTAATCGTGATAAGCTTATTAAGACAAATACATGGGATTACACTGTACCTTGAGCTAAATGCTTTGTACTTTGATAAAATCACATGCAACAATTGCATGCGACAAAATCAGAAGGGAAATCAGATCGTGTAAATGAGGCTTTATGGTGTGGGTTAATATGAGTGAACCCAGGATTTTTCCCCAAGAGAGGAATGTTGTATGTCCGAAGATGATAGTATGAAACCTAAGAACAGTTTTAAAAATGTTACGTGGTGGCCCACAAGTTGTCTATAGGTGTAGCTGTAGGGTGCAGTCAAGTGAAATTTCTGATAATCATAGTCACTGTGCCAGGCTTTTCTGAAGTGAGTTTCATCATGAACAGGAATTCATGCCTTGAATTTTGTTATTTTAGGGGCAAGGCAATTTTCCCTTGGGTAACCCTCCTACTTTAGCTGAACTTCAGTGGCAAGTAGTTTGGTCAAAACCAGTCAACTACCTCTTTTGACTGTTGACCCAAATGTGCACACAGGTTTTTTTGACTGGTTTTTACTGTCATTTTGATATACCAGACAATGCTTTTACCAGTCAAAAACGGTCGACTCATTTTGACCTGTAAATGTACTTACTACACGTAAGGTTTGACAGTGTTTGAATTTTAAGTGCACAAGATATACCTTGGCAAGTATATCAACATTTTGACTGATTTTGATCCTTGCTGTCACAGAAGGGTTAAACAATGCTGTTCACTATCTTCACACATGATCGAAGGAACCCCAAAAGTGGAAATCACCAATGATGTCAAATTCATTTTCCCAACAAATTTTCTTATTTGCACCAGTAACTCTCTGTAACATTAGAACTAATGTGGACTCACTTAGATAAAGCGAGAAGGCCATGAAGCGATTATGGAATATATCGTACGACACGCCGGCCGGCCAGATAAGTAGAATACCGCATAGTACGACAGACAAATAGTGATGTAACACCCACCAGCCTTTTGGTGTATATACCTTGGCATGTTTATCAATATCTTGTCTGATTTTGACCCTTGCAGTTATAGAAGGGTTAAAAGGCACTGCGAATTTCAAAATCGAAAGGCAAAGACCAGTGCCCAATTTCATTGAGCTGCGCTAAGCAAATGATTATTTTAAGCAGTATGAAACGTAAAAAACGTACTACCAACCAAAAGTATGCATATTTTTGTGTGAAGGTTTTGGCTGGTAACCATCAAAACCCACTAAGCAAAAATGCTCAGCTTAGCAATTTCTCCAACTTAAGATTGCTATGTAATTTGCACCAGGGGCAACTGAGATATTTGCTACCATTGCGGGTACCTGTAAAATGCTGGAACCTTCTCAGTGAGGCAGTGTCAGATAGCATGACAAATTAAAAACCCTGGACATTGGGGGCACCTGTGCCTGGATTAATAGATGTAGTACCTTGGTTGATTGGTATGTTTGTATCCCATCAGACATGGCAAGGACCTTGGATTGGAGGACAGGCCGAGGTTGGAAGAGTTACAGCGACACGTTGCTGAGAAACAGAAAGTGTGTAATGACATTTATGAATCCCTGCCTAGACCATCCGAGTAAGTACGCAGTGCAGTTGGTGGTGGTGGGGGAAGGGGGGAGGGGGCCTTCAAAATGATGGTCAGGGATAGCAGATGGCATTATATGCTCAGCATTGGATTTCTAGTACATTTACCCTTCCATCTTGTAAGCGATATTTTAAGATTTGGCGATCAGGGGAAGTGGGGTAGCTTTTTTTCAGTTTATATTTAAATATAATTGTATCAACATTAGGGCTGTGCCAGGTATCCGGATACCCGACCGAAACGGTCATTACCCGGTTCCATTTTTCGGTTCCAATTACCCGTAAACGACTTTTTAAAATTCGGACTTAACATTTGAGTGGTGCGAACAGAAATCTGTTACTCTTGAACAATGTAATGTTTCCAGATAATTATCTTTAAATTCAAGAGATTGCACTCCAATAAAGAAAAGATCGATTTAAGTATGGTATCCTCTGTATTATAAAAGTCAATTTGTTACCATTTACAGTACATGTATTTGTACACCACTGGAGGCATGTTTTCAACAAAAATGAAAACGGGTATCCGTAGTTTCCTGATTTCAGGTATCCGGTTCCAAAAATATCCGAAAACACACAGCCCGAATCAACATTGGATCTCCTACTACTAAGTATATTTGACATTGAAAGGCGTAACCACAATCCGTGATGTTTGATTAGCAGGCCAAATTAGTCAATTTTGTCTTTAGTTGTTCTATCATTTGATGATTAGTTACGAATAAAATGTTACTTTCTGTGCAGAGGATTTCTCAAGTTGTCCCTCGGCCAAGTCAGTGTGTCTCTCCTGAGCAAATCAGAGAAGTAAGTAATTGTATCTTAAGAGGAAATCTAGTGATCGCCACACAGACATGGCTTAAGGCCACTTTATTTGTGGTGTAAATGACAAATTTGGGCAAAATCATTAAGTGAGCACTTTTCAAGTAGTACAAATTTGCTCTGCAAATGGTTTTCCGATAAAAATGAGGTTTAGTGTCATGAGTTTAGTGCCGATCTGGTGTAGCTACAAGTGGTGACACTGATTATTTAGGAATTTAATTCAAGAAATAAGTCCGACAAGAACGACAAAACTGGGCTTTAACCAGTTTGCGTCGGAGGCCGTGTATACATGCAATTTTTTTTTGCACCACGGATTGGAGAGCGTCTAAACACGCCACAGGAATCTCGGGAATATTTGTATGCATGCTCGGTTGACGTGATAACGAGCCACGTGCGTAAAGTGCCATGCTCAGAAGACGTGGCCACACGCTGTGGAAGCTTCCATTGTCCTTTCGGGTGACGTGAAAACACGCCATTTTGGCAGTGCTCGTGCTTCGATCGATGTGTTATTGTGCAACAATTGTTCGGCACGATACCGGGGGCCGTGTAAACACGCTCGCATTGGTGGTTGGGGGGGGGGGTTTGGGCACTCGTAAACCTGTTCCACACCTTTTTCTTTGTCTCCATTGAAATCTGTAAAGCTGTGGTATACTAAGATTTCTATAGACCAATTTCCGTGCACCATTGTCCCATTGTTACTCGGTACCATGCCACTCGGATGACGTGTAAATACGATGAAGAATTCTCCAGAGGGCTCGGTGGACTTGTAAAGACGCAACATGAAATATGCCCTCCTGGCTATAATTCCCAAGGGAAACTCGCCAATTTATATGCTAGTAAGCTAAATGTGGGTGTCCCGTCTTAGTTTAATTGACGTAACCAAAAAAAATTCACACAAACAAAAACGTGTTTGTGTGGGAAAAAGAAACCCGCACAGGGGCCCAGAAAAACTGTTTTATTCCCGACGCGAACTGGTTAGAGGCAAAAATCATGAGAGCATATTAACTAATGTTTTTCTGTAAAATGATTGATTGATTTACTTTTGTATTTTGAGGTTTCTTTGTCATAGTTTATATTAACCCGCTCCCATTTACATCTATAGGTTTGACTACAAAGAGGAATATGAGAGATTTAAACTGTACATGACTATCATTATGCTGGTGTTTTCATTTTGCACAACATTCTTTGTAGACTTAAGGTAAATAAAAATTCCATTTATTACATTTGTATCAAACAATATTAACAATTAGGTGTGAAAAAAGAAATTGTTTTTGAGATTGACTCACCAAAGATGCATGATTTTACAATTTAAATGAATTGCATATATAGCCCTTGGCCTATGTGACTTAGCGATGCCCCGAAGACGAATATGGAAGTTTATTCAGTTTCAGGGTTAATAGTAATTTGATGTATTACACTAAATTATATCCAATATAATACTTAGTGAAGTTAAACAAATTTAACATTTTTAACCCTCCTACTATAGCTGCAGTTTAGTGGCAAGTAGCTATAGAGGTCAAAATCAGTCAACTGGCCTGTTTTGACTTTTGACCCAAATGTGCACACAGGGGCATTTTTGGCTGGTTTTTACTGTCATTTTGACCACCCTGAACAATACCAGACAACGCTTTTACCAGTCAAAAACGGTCGACTCACTTTGACCTGTAAATGTACTTACTACACGTAAGGTTTGACAGTGTTCGACTTTTAAGCACACTAGATATACCTTGGCAAGTATAATCAACATTTTCAAGATTTTGACCCTTGCAGTCACAGAAGGGTTAAATGGTTCATTTATAAAAGTAACTTGCCCTGCTGGGCAGACCTTTTTTGTCTTTTGGGTGTTTGTTTTGATGAGAGATTTTTTTTTTAAATATAAATAAAAATAATGTTAATAATAATGGACACCTATATTGTGCCGGTATTCGCCAATGCTCATGGCGCATGAACATTATAACCCCTGTCATCGGGCCAGTTATATCATTCCTAGAACCATCTCAACTCCCTGGGGAGTATGCAGCCCATGCTGCCAAATGTGTAGCGCAATGAGCTTAATCAAACACAATTACCTTATTATATTTGTTTTTGATTGTAGGCTTTGCGATGCTATGTTTCATTTTCTGCTGGTGTGGTATTACTGTACGCTGGTCATACGTGAGAGTATCTTAAGACACAACGGCTCAAGGTACACGGTACAACATACAGGGGAATCATTTCATAGCCACTAAACAGAAATAAAATGTAGTGCAGGTTTTATTCACTACCCATCATAAAAAATGTGTTTGCTTGGCTATGCAACAAATGTAAAAACTTGTTGCATCTTGTTGTCCTCAGCAGAAAATAAAAGAACCATTGTTCTGGCTGGTTCTTGTTGCATTGAGCATGGTGTCTGTGTAATGCCTATAGGGGGGTTTGGGGTTAATTATTTCTTAGCAAAATTCTATGAATAACAGCTCTGTAAAATTGTCTCCAGGTTATATACACTTTCCTTTTGAGGGACAAGGAAATGTCACTTTCCAGAAGTTTAATGGAATAAACAATCTCATTATCCCACATTTTGTGGGAAAACAAAATAAGATTACTTCACCACAATCACATACACCTAAAAGGATTTTAAACTCGTACAAAATAATATTCAAGGATAGATGTAAAATGTTAGAGTTTTCCTAAGTTCATAATACAAAAAATAGGGGGAAAAATATTTAAAAAGTAAAAAATTCCCTCCCTCTGGGGCAAAGGAAATTAGTGCAAGGCCATTGTTTAAATTTTTACCAATATGCTAAGCATCTTGATGTTATCGTTATTGTGTGAGAAAGACCCCCTCTGATCAAATCGTTAATAATTTGTTTTGTTTCAGGATAAAAGGCTGGTGGGTGTTACATCACTATTTGTCTGTCGTACTATGCGGTATTCTACTTATCTGGCCGGCCGGCGTGTCGTACGATATGTTCCGTAATCGCTTCATGGCCTTCTCGCTTTATCTAAGTGAGTCCAGGGATCATTAGTTCTAATGTTACAGAGAGTTACTGGTGCAAATAAGAACATTTGTTGGGAAAATGAATTTGACATCATTGGTGATTTCCACTTTTGGGGTTCCTTCGATCATGTGTGAAGATAGTGAACAGCATTGTTTAACCCTTCTGTGACAGCAAGGATCAAAATCAGTCAATATAGCCCAGACAGGGATACTTTACATGGGGCCGGGTGTCCCCAATTCCAGCTAAGTCCAACAGTTGGGTGGTAGTGTTACTGCATGTTGTTGGTTTTTGGTGGATTGAGGAAGGTTCTTAGGCCAAAACCATTAGAGGGTTAGGGTTAATGACTCAACAAAATAAGCTGAAACAGGTTTGTTTGTTTGGTTTCTCTTGATTCTTACAAAGTATGCATGCATTTTACCAAAGTTGTGTACTGGCTTTTAAGGAGCGGATTCATTGACTGGTTGGGAATGTAATTACCATGGTGTGCTGAATTGTAACAATTTGGAACAATTATTCTCTACAATTCATCTGTTTATTTATAATCCTGTTGTAGATTGTGTACAAGTACTGCAGTATTATTACCAGAGTGGTTGCTTGTATCGACTCAGGGCTCTGGGAGAAAAAAGTGATATGTACATTACAGTTGGTAAGTATACAGGGTACCATGGTCGAGCAGTTTAGTGCATCGGACCTGTGTTCTGATTGCCGGGGTCGTTAGAATGTGAGTTCGAATCCTAGCCGCGACCGTGGTGCTTGTGTCCTTGAGCAAGACACTTGACTGTAATTGCTTCTCTTCACCCAGGAGTATAAATGGGTACCTGTGAGGGCAGAGATGGTAATTGTGTTTGATTAAGCTCGTTGCGCTGCACATTTGGCAGCATGGACTGCATACTCCCCAGGGAGTTGAGATGGTTCTAGGAATGATATAACTGGCCCAATGACAGGGGTAATAATGTTTATGCACCATGAGCGTCAAACTTGGCAGATACCAGCGCAATATAAGTGTCCATTATTAGTATTATTATTATTACAAACAAGTTTATGGTCAGACTGCTTACGGCCCAATATGCTTCACAGCAAGTTTCCTGCATTGGTGATTAGTTGTTAAAAAATAGTGCTATTTAAAAAATAAACCAAAGTTGTTGTACCTGGCAATTTGCTGTTCAAATACTATGATCAAAATCATAATCTAGAGTCTGCCATCAACATCTAGAAACATGAATGCTCTCAGTGTGTGCTACTACATCAAGAGAACAGTATATATCAATCTTGCAATGGATACCTCCCCCCAACAAAAAATTTTTTGACCCCAAACAAATGCTGGAATCAATGGATCCACTGAAATTCTCATGTCTGTTCCATTAGGAATGGGGGTTTTTCTGGAACACAGTGCATGTTCACTCAACAGCAGCTGTTCCAAAAGGGAATGACTGATGTTCCCAATGGATCATTGCTTTTGGGAACACAAAGCATTCCCAAGTGAAACACTACCCTGTTCCCAGTGAGAACAGCATGTGTTCCTGATGGGAACAGGCAGTGATCCCAATGGAACATTGCTTTTGGGAACACAAAGCATTCCCAAGTGAAACACTACCCTGTTCCCAGTGAGAACAGCGTGTGTTCCTGATGGGAACAGGCAGTGATCCCAATGGATCATTGCTTTTGGGAACACAAAGCATTCCCAAGTAAAGCACTGCCCTGTTCCCAGTGAGAACAGCGTGTGTTCCTGATGGGAACAGGCAGTGATCCCAATGGAACATTGCTTTTGGGAACACAAAGCATTCCCAAGTGAAACACTACCCTGTTCCCAGTGAGAACAGCGTGTGTTCCTGATGGGAACAGGCAGTGATCCCAATGAAACATTGCTTTTGGGAACACAAAGCATTCCCAAGTAAAGCACTACCCTGTTCCCAGTGAGAACAGCATGTGTTCCTGATGGGAACAGGCAGTGATCCCAATGGATCATTGCTTTTGGGAACACAAAGCATTCCCAAGTGAAACACTACCCTGTTCCCAGTGAGAACAGCATGTGTTCCTGATGGGAACAGGCAGTGATCCCAATGAAACATTGCTTTTGGGAACACAAAGCATTCCCAAGTAAAGCACTGCCCTGTTCCCAGTGAGAACAGCGTGTGTTCCTGATGGGAACAGGCAGTGATCCCAATGGATCATTGCTTTTGGGAACACAAAGTATTCCCAAGTGAAACACTACCCTGTTCCCAGTGAGAACAGCATGTGTTCCTGATGGGAACAGGCAGTGATCCCAATGAAACATTGCTTTTGGGAACACAAAGCATTCCCAAGTGAAACACTGCCCTGTTCCCAGTGTGAACAGCATGTGATCCCAATGGAACATTGCTTTTGGGAACACAAAGCATTCCCAAGTGAAACACTGCCCTGTTCCCAGTGAGAACAGCATGTGTTCCTGATGGGAACAAGCAGTGTTCACAATAGAACGTTCCAGAGTTCCCTAACTTTAGGTGAGGCTTCAACCATTCTACTGCTGGTTTTGAGAGTGGTCCACCTCACTGTTTTACTGGTAGCCAGTGTTACCAATGGTAAAACTGCTTGGTTTACCGCTTCAAACCCAGCAGTAAGAAGCTGAAGCATTCTCCTTAGTGTTTATCTTCACTGATCTAACATTCTGACTTGCAGAGGGATTCCAGGAATGGATGTGGCGAGGTCTTACGTTCCTCTTACCGTTTCTTTTTGTCGGATATGTAAGTATCTTCAAACGTCAAGACATTTGAGAAAATAAAACGTTTTTGGTAAATTTAAGATTCGATGACCTGGTTATAATTTATCTATAAAAATATACAAAACAGGGCAACATAATTTTATTTTGTTAGGGACTTCTTGTTGAGAATAAATACTGATTTGAGAATATACTATACAACATATTTAAATGAGTACAGAAAAAGCTTTTCTAATACAAGTTTGATTGTAAGTACAGCAGACTGATAATTTGCTTGTAGCAGAATTCTGTTACCTACACACAGTCGTGTAATGACCTAGTCCATGGCATAGGTCTCCATGAACAATTGATTTTGGCCGTTCATGACGTTGTATTTCACAGAGGCACAGACTGACGTGCCAAGTCTCAAAAGAATCCTGGATTCCTGGGTGACATGCTGGCCTGTCTGAGATCTGTACTTTACACATGTGATTTGTGCATACTGAGCTGTAAATGAGCCAATGAAATGCAACTCTTTGCTGCGGCACTGAGCGCTTCACCCATAATGCTCTCTCCCAGCCGAGAATCCTAACTCATTTACCATGCTCATTGTGCGTTTGCACATTTGGAGTGCAGTGTCATCATACACTGGGTTATATAGCAGGCTGGCCTACTTTATGAAGCTAACAGGCAAGATATTCTTCCTACTTACTTCACACCATGGAAACTTTCCTTGTGTATCATTTTATTGTAAATACCAAGATAAAAAACAGTTTCCTTGCTATACATGGCTATAGAGGTAAACCCCTATAGGCTAGTATATGCCTAATGATAATGGCAAACATTTTTCCTACCTTTTCATTTTCTCACAATATCACCCCTGAATAATGTATTACCAACATTTTTTCTTGTCAGCTGTTCCAGCTTTACAATGCCATCTTCCTGTTCCAACTTTCCTTCCACCCAGAAACTAATGAATGGATGGTAAGCTTGTAGATCAGGGAATGATTTTGTACATAGTAAAAAAAATTAGACTGCTCAGAAAATGACGCTTGAAAATTTAGAAATCTAGGTACTTGGAGGTGCATTTCAATGCCAACAATTTAGCTTTCCAATCTCACCAACAAAGAGGAAAAGGGGAGAAAAAAATGCTGGAAATTTAATAAAATTCAAATCTGGAAAACCTAGCACATATGGTTTACGGAATAATAACTGATTTCCATTTTTTGACAGGTGCCTACTTCCGCAATCATCTTCTTCATCCTCTTCCTGGGGAACTTTTCAACCACCTCAAAGGTCGTACTCACCAAGTTTCAGGACAAGCAGAAGACCAAGAAGCTATGAGGCAAAACTCAATGCTGAGGGCCTGGGTGCTGTCATTTAGGAAGTATGTTTTAATTGACAGGGGGGGGGGGGGGGAATAACAAGGGAATAAAAGTTTGTCGCGTGGTCTTTACCGCAGGTTAATGACTGAGCTGGAGGCAAGGTTCTTATTGCTCCGTGACCACACACAAAACAGGTCATTAACCTGCAGTAAAGACCAAGTGCCAACATTTTATTCCCATTCATAAGTTTTTGGTAAATTGCCTACCTTCTGCAACTAAGTACATTACCCCATACCCTGTCCGGCAAAATCTAAGAGTGGTACACATGTTGCAGTTTGGCTACTGTTTTGGCTTCATCTCTTTATACTTGAGAAGTAATTTTTCTTCAAAGCCATGAGGATTTTATGAGGAAGTTGAAAATGTGTTGCAGGAGATTAAAAATATAGGTTTTATAGGTTTTGCTGGGAGGCCTGCATTACCATCCGTTGATACACCCCCACATGATTACATTTTGTCCAATCTGTTCCATGAATACACAATAGACCAATGATAATGCAGTGCAACAAACACCATTAACAGAAGACATTTCATGTTTTTTTTTTATCAGAGCCACATTTTCTGTTTAGTCAAATGTCAAGGTTTTTCATGTCCTGAAGTGAGGTCCAAAATTCTGAAAAGCACACCAAAAATAAATTTGTCCAATGTAGATTGACAAAAGCAAGTAAATATCTTGATTCCTTAGAAATTTGGTGTAGACATATTGCTTATCAAGCCCGCAAGAGAAAAGAGATGTGCAGTATGCCACATCAACAAAACAAATTAAAAATGGCAGTCAAGTACCAAGTTCGGTACAGCTAAATTATAGTAATTTTTCGTGACAGTGGCTTTGTACTGAAAACAAATATAGGGCTACTCCCCAAACCAGCACCCAAAAATAGGAAGATGTTGGTGGACATTGATTTCAGCTCATTGGTGTAAGCATAGTTAGGTTTGTAATCTACATTGTCCCTGGCATTTCAATAAACAGTAGGTTACTGTTTGACATAAGCAGGCCATCCAGTGCCTAATCTAGCAAATATAGGGTTTTTAAAGCAAAATGTAGGCTTTTATAGGTTATTTCCTGTGATTATGCAGTGTCAAGTAACAAGTTTTTGGTAAATTTTGCAACAAAGTACATTACCTGTCCAGCAGAAAATCTAAGAGCGGTACACATGTTACAGTTTGGCTTCATCTCTTTATACTTAGGAAGTAGAAAATGTGTTGGAGATTAAAAATATAGGTTTATATGTTTCGCTGGGAGGCCTGCATAAGTGTATATCAAACTTTGATTCAACTCAAAATTGTTTAATTTGAACTTGCCTGACAGTGCTAATGCTGATTGCAAGTAATGTACACCGTTAAGTGTTATTTTTTTATTTATTTTAATGCAAATTTGCAAACAGATAATTTATACAAGTCACTGTACATGTGAACAGTTATATTTTAACCTAAAAAGTACATACCATGTAATGTGGCATTGTGTTAAATTAATTATCAGAAATCTGTTAACTAGAGTGAGACTTGAACCTGCGACCTCTGGATTACCGTGCTAATTTTGAGATTGCTAACATAGGGCTAGTAAAAGTAGCTAAGTTTGTGAACAAATGAGTGACGTAGCAATGCAAATCCACAGTGAGTACTGCTCTGAATTTGCTGGCTTACCTGTGAAATCAGGTTTTGTTGTATGCAGCACTAAATTGACTTCGGGGCCAAATTTCATAGAGCTTCTGAGAACCATCTAGAAGCAATTGCAATATACACTACATGACAATTTGTCTGGTAACCTAATATTGCTTCACGCAAATCTGTGAAATTGGTTTATTACCAATGTTATTAATCCAGTGTCCTTTCATCACATAGCAGTCATCTTGGGGTTTTTGTACACTTTTCTATGGGAATCAAAAAGAGGCTTGTGTCTTCTAATCAGGGAATGCACGTAAAAAAGAATGCGCAATGAGCACCACTTAGTTGGTGGATACGTGCGCTATATAAGTCCACACATTATTATTATTCTCTATACTGATGATTTATTTGGCAGACAAGGAATCAGACAAATGTGGCTTTTGAATTGATTTAATTACATTTGTTATGTATTGACTTCTTCACAAATACTGCAGCATGCATGTGTAAGTCAATTTATGTAATAGTTCATATCAGTATGCAACAATCACATTGAACATTTTTTGTTTTTCAGTGTAATAATGCAACATTGTAGATCATTCAATTACAAACTTCACAGTAACAGACATGAATGGCGATAGCTAGCTAGCTAGCTAGATATGCAAGGTGTGTGTTATATTTGCAAATAGTTCATACGGAGAGTACTAGTTTTATCATTATAACTTCAGTCATACTGCCGAGTTGCTGTCAGTTTAGTTAAATTATTTGTCACTTATTATTGATTGAATTTTAATACAGATTAAAAATCCATGTAAGAAATTACGAAGTTTGTGTTTGCAGATCAAACAATGTAAGCTGAAAGGTTTAAAAAGTTGGTCGTTTAATGTATTAGAAGCACTGATCTCAATACTAACTGGATAGCAGATCACGCCGATTGGCTGAAGCTCGTTTTCCGCCATGTTGTATGGAGTGCCATGGTCGAGCGGTTTAGTGCATTGGATTTGTGTTCTGATGGCTGAGTCATCAGAATATGGATTCAAATCCCAGCCACGATCAGGGTGCTTGTGTCCTTGAGCAAGACACTTTACCATAATTGCTTCTCTCCACCCAGGGGTAAATAGGTACCTGTGAGGGCAGAGTTGGTTGTTGTGTTTGATTAGCCCGTATGCGCTGAAATGGCAGCAATTGAGCTGTATACTCCCCAGGGAGCTGAGATGGTTTCAGGAATGATTTATGAGCCTGATGAACAGATGTAATGCGCCTTGAGCACCAGTTTGGTGGATACGTGCGCCATATAGGTCCACATTATTATTATTATTCCCCCAAGAAAGAAGGCGCATGCGTGATGGCCGGACAGGTTTACTGCTACCCGACCGATGCTGAACCAGATGTTGTTATTGTCTGTATGCTAATTTGACTCTTGAAATTTTGGGGAAACCAACATGGCGGCCGGTTACTTCAACTTTTTATAGTCCAATCAGCGCCCATCTCCAATCCAGTTAGTATAGAGATCAGTGATTAGAAGAGACCAAGCATATTTGTAGAATCAATTTTGCCAATATTACAAATGTACCTTGTCTTTAATCTGTTTTTTTTTTTTAAAGAAGCTTTTATCCCAAAATAATAAATACAAATCTTTGTTCATGTAAAAACGTGAGACTTTGGGAAGCCCACATACTAATTTAATTAAACATATTTGTAATTGTAAGATTGGTAACAATTGAGTTTTTAGCATAACAAACTATTTAATGAGATCTCTATTTTCCATTTAATAATTCGTGCTGAATAAAATAACTTGCTATTTTAGCAAACAGTAAAATTATTGTTTATGAAAAATACAGTATTTATTGATTAAATCTGTAAAGTAACTACTGAAAATGAGTGTGTACTGCTTTTTTTCTTGTAAAAATTGCACGTTTCAAAATAAAATTTACCTTATGCCACTATAAACTATTGGAAAAACATAAGTGATCATAGTTTTACTTGGTGTAAAGTTGATGATGGTATGAAATATTTCTGTCCGAGGTGTTAACATTTGTTAAATTAATTCCAATATGAATTTCAAGACGGAAATTCCACATTGGAATGAAAACGAACAAATGAATTTTACTTGGGTTGGTTTTTTTGTACATATCTTAAAGATATATCACCCGTGTTTGGACCAATTTGACGGTAATAAAAATAGATGTTGAATTTCTATTTTTCTGGGGTTAAGTAAGTTATAAGCTTTCATTTGAGACATTGAACGAAAAAAAAAAAACTCAAGGATTAGTACCAGTAAAATTAAAACTAAAATTAATAAAATGCTGGCCCACTGTTTTAACCCTCAGCTTGCATGTGACCACATAATTGATTGCATGTAACAGGTTGAGGGCATCGATTGACCAGCGAATTCCATAATTTAAATTTTTTCGTTTAACCCATATCCGCCGATCTACGCGATAACCCGTAGATATGTAAAACGCTACAAACGCCGACCAACGTGATTTTCCGTACAATGTTTTTGTCCAATTCCAATTTACTACGTTTTTCCGATGACTGTATTTCATGATTATTGATATGAAATTAGACAAGTCTGACATCATAATAAAGTGCATGTTCTCCTCTTTCCATCAGTATATAATGTGTTTGTGTCAGTGATTGTGTGCAAAAACAATGTATCTCTGTGCGGGGGCTTAGGCACATACAGTCTTTTGTGTGTTTACATGGTTAGGCGGATATGGGTTAACAACGATATAATCTTTCAAAATGCATTCGCTTTTATAAATTAAATTTTGTGGGTCGTCTTACCCAAACACAAGCGATATATCTTAAATTCTTATGCAGAATGGAAGCTTTTACCACATGTGTGTACTGGCTTTAAGGCATTCTGGTTTATGTTGGATATTACGTCACATTCACCAGTGATATATATCTTTTCATTCTTATGAAATATGGATACATTTACAGACATCGTTTTGGTTTGTGGTAATACCATGTGTTTATCTCAACTATCAGGTAACAGGTTCTGAAAAGAACCTTATCGCACAACTCGTATCTCAATTGTTGCTCAGTGAGATTATGGTTCAGGGGAGAACCAATATACTAACATAGTCCCAGCAAATACTAGTTAAGGAGCTGCATCTCCAAACCTCTGCATTCTCCTGACGATGATTAGAGCACGCTAATCAAGACGTAGAGAAGACCCTGTGAAGTCCCCATGGTTCTCCCTGAACCACGTTCTCACTTAGCGACAATCAAGATTTTCAGAACCTGTACCTCACTTAGCGATATTTGAGATAAACACATGGTGTTACCCGATACCAATACTCCACCAGGTAAAGCCTTAAATATTATATTTACAGACATATTTTAATGGTCTAACAATCGCCTCACAAAATATCTCCATAGTGTCATAAGCACCATTTATGGCAACACTGGATACCAGTGCTTTCTAAATTTTCAGCATTATTTATTAATGTATGATGATAAATATCACTTAAATTGCATGATGAATTATACATTTTAACCCTCCTACTATTTGCTGCACTTTAGTGGCAAGTTGCTGTAGAGGTCAAAACCAGTCAACTGCCTGTTTTGACTGTTGACCCAAATGTGCAACACAGGGGCATTTTTGACTGGTTTTTACTGTCATTTTGACCACCCTGAAAAATACCAGACAATGCTTTTACCAGTCAAAAACGGTCAACTCATTTTGACCTGTAAATGTACTTACTACACTTAAGGTTTGACAGTGTTTGACTTTTAAGTGCACTAGATATACCTTGGCAAGTATATCAACATTTTGACTGATTTTGACCCTTGCAGACACATAAGGGTTAATCTTAAATTTGTTTAAATCTTGTGTTGATATACACATACATGTATGGAAACAATGTAAATCTTAAAAACTTGAAAATCTTGTTGTTTTTGTATTTAATGGAAAGGAACAACATTGGTTTTTGGTAATGTGTGTTCATTTAAAGTCTCTTTTCAAGAAATAAATCACATAACCAAACTGTGAAAAATGACATCACAATGGGTACTCAAGCTTTTTAGAAAACAAAAGAAAACTAATGCATATATTTTATGTTAGAGCGCCAAATTGCCAAAGGATTTAAGGCACTTTTACATTATTATCCCTGGTCAATATCAATCCTTAAACTTTCTCAGCTCCCTGGGGAGTATACAGCCCGGAAGCTTTATCAACCTCTACCCTCACAGGTATCCATTTATACTCCTGGGTGAAGAGGAGCAAGTGTCTTGCTCAAGGACACAAGTATCATGGTCACGGCCAGGATTCAAACCCACATTCTGACATAAACAATTCCCGTTTTCTCTATGGAGATTAAATCGATTGATACGTGTACCAACTTTACAATCTGGTAAATACCAATGTTGTACCTTCCCTTTAATAAAACTGACATTTTATTAACAAAACTGGATTTCATAACAAGAATTATCTCAAACATATAAACACACACTTCATGACCTATGTTCAGCTGTATTCAAATCTATTGCCACGGCATTTTCACATTTAGGTTTTCTTTGGATTGTCTCCAAATAACATCCATAAACAAATGGCTCCCATTACTGCAACAGCACCCCTGAAAACAAAACCAAAGGAAAACCACTCGTTAGAAACATTCAAAAATCTTCAATATTCACTTGATCAACCTCATTTGCACTGCTCATTATTAGTTTTGTTTAAAACAATTCTGCAAATTATTGTTATTGGTTTATTAATATTAAACTGAACCTGGCAGCTGACGGCTAGATAACAGTCTGATTGCAAAGACACAAAATTGTTAATTAAAAATAAAAGTTAAGGAACAACACATCTACTAAAACTAATTTAATATATATGCTTATAATACATTACAATGAGATAACAAAGCCTTTACAGTAATATTTACTATATAGGGAAGGCACAACATTGGTAATGTTGCTTCTATGAGAATGTTTACCTTCTTTGAATCAAGGTATACATTAAATTACGGATCCGATTAAAAAGTAAAAACAAAAAACCAACATTTACAATAGTACAACATTAATAGGGAAGGCACAACATTGGTAATGTTGCTTCTATTACAATGGTTTACTTTCTTTGAATCAAGGTATACATTAAATTACGGATCCGATTAAAAAGTAAAAACAAAAACCAAACATTTACAATAGTACAACATTAATAGGGAAGGCACAACATTGGTAATGTTGCTTCTATTACAATGGTTTACTTTCTTTGAATCAAGGTATACATTAAACTACAAACAAATTAAAGGGACAGTATCGTCACGATCAGAGCAGACTTTCAACAGGGCATGGAATCGGTGTCCTAGTTTAAGATGAACACAGTGACTGAAAATTACTGGCTCATTTATGCAGCAGCAAAAGTAATATGACCCTGTCATGTAGGGTATTATTTTCAGTCACCGAGTTAATCTAAACTAGCATTCTGATTCCATGCCCTGTTGATATTGTCCCTTTAATAGGAATGGAACAACATCGGCAATGGTGACAACACTATTTCTGTGAGTATAATTTCCTTTTTTGAATCAAGGTTCTACATCAACAACCATCCTGTGAAAGAGTCAAGAGCAAAGAGTGAAAAAGCGTTCATGATTTTTAGATTTTTTAAAGACAGAATTATTTGTTTGGTCAGGATGACTGGTACCTTCACCAACTCACCATCAAGTAAGCTTCTGGATAATAATTCAGTAGTTTTTGCAAAATTCAGTCAATATTTTCAAATGGATAAAAACAATATCTAGCACTAAGTCTAGGCTTCAACAATTTGACTAAACAAATCTAGGCAGACTTACCACAGACTGTAGCGGACAGGTTTGGAATGCTGTAAGATATTGTAGTGTGCGACATGGATTAAGTTGTCATTCTTGTAAGCTCGCATGATGTCCTTGCTCCTATACAAACACACACACACACACACACACACAAAAATGAGAAAGTGAAATCATATTTAGGATTCAGCATACATAATAGATTTGGCCCAAACTGTTTGCAAACATACAAACATGTATTTAAAGTCTGTATAAGTGCTGTAAAAGTGATTTATTATTATTAAGTATTCCTGAGAAACCCCCCCCCCTTTCCAATGTTGAAGCTTTGAGTTTATCAGCATTATTATATTGCAAACAGCAAACAGATGTTTCATTTTAATAGTTAAGTACAGGTTTGGTAATTTTCTAGAAATAATTTTGTCTGATGTGCTGTCATTTTTAAGATAAGAAAAATAATTTCAACTTTGATTTTCAATTGTGTAATTTCATTCTCGTGTTGAATTTAGAAAAGAGTACTCTTTCCTAAATTTAACCTGGTTAACCGACCGAAACTGCTCTAACCATTTAGAAATTTGCTAACCGGCTAGCCGAAATCAATATTGAAAAAATACAATCAACAATTATGGAAAAATCTAACACCCATTTAATTGTTCTAGACTTTCTTTTTTTGCGGCAATGGTTTTATTAAACAATCATTGCGGGAAGTTTACTGATGCTTTTTGATTGAAAATTTTATACACATTGCTGACGATCTAGTTTGTGTGGCCGTCACATGCCAACTTTCAGTTAACCGACCGTGAATGATTCAGTTAAATGGTTAGACAACTAACTGGTTACTTTAATAAAAAATATTAAATCACTACAAAACATTTGTTTATTTACGCCAATACCAAATTATTATAAAAATAAACCTTTAAGTCAAGAAAATCTTCTCATATGAACTTTACCCTGCCCCCACCCCAAAATTATGTTTGCTTCTGACTGGTACAAAATGGATTCTTGAAATTAAAGATACTTCATCAATGTTCGCACCCTCCATAGGTTGACGTGGCAACCAAGGCATGCCTCCTGTCAATCATCTTAACGTCCACAGATGTGTACATGTCAAACTTGGATGCCAACTAAAGACACAAAAACATCAAATGGAAGACAAAAATAATTTGAAAATTCTACACTTCTGAAACAAGTCTTGTATTGAAAAATAAACGTTTGTGATTGGATTGACAATGGATGGGATAGCAATTCAAAGGAGAAGAACCAACACCATTACCAACTGGGAAAAAAAGAAAGAAATGAAACAAGTATTCAAAGCTTTGAAAGACAATCAGAGATACAGATCAAATCATCCAGTTTTCTCTTCACCGTTCCTTCTCTGAACTAACACTTATTATCACTCTTATTACGAGATTGTAACACAGACCTTACTCCTACAAAGCATGTACAAATGAAACATTGATAACATCGTGATATGTACATTTTTTTTCAATTGGAGATTATGATTGACAGATATTGGCCAAGTACAAATATTGCTGAATTTTCATATTTGGACGTCCATTATTGTTTAAATTAGTGGACACAATTGTAACTTCTTAGACAAGGTTTCTATTCTCACCTCCTTTGCATGAAGCGGAGAGCGCCCTCTTGCAGTGACGTAAAGAAGCTTCGGAAGTACTGACGCTGGGTCCTCCCCAGCTAAATTCTAGAAGATGATGACGATAAATAGAGAAAATGATTATCAGTAGTATTTCTAGTAATGGAGATAAAGAGCCTATGAAATGCAACTGAGAGAGATCAGAACTTACGACGTAAGGTATGTGAGCTCTGATCAGGTTAACTTTGTTCTCGTAAGCAGCCAGGGCTGGGAGATACCTGTAGAAGGATAACGGCTTAGACTCCATGGAACTAGATGGAAGAGATCAAATGAGGGATGTCAAGTTAGTCAGAGACTTGATCCCTTAAAAAAGTCAAAATGTTTAAGCAGAGCTTAGGCCAAAAAAAACCATATCTCTGGTTTCTGGTCATATTTCAGCTTCAAAATCGGCACCAGAAAAAAAAATGGTAACCGTTCTGTTGTCTTGAGGGCACATGGCCTTTATGCAAACTGTTGCCTCCAAGGCATAAACAAGAAAATAAGATGAAAAAGTCTGACCTGGTGTGCTGAGCTGTTATGTAGTGAGCCATCCTCAGAAAAACTAATGGAGAAATAGATAGAAATGATGACGTTATATGAAACCTGTTTAAGGAGTGTCAGATTTTTTCTTGTTGGGGGAGGGGGGGGGGGGTTGTGTTGTGTTACAAGTGACCACCCGTAAATATTAACATATTACCAAAACAATTATGGGATTGATAAACTACAGAAAACAAAATATAATTGACCAAAGCTTTATATAAAACAAACGTGATGTAAAGTTTTTGAAATAAAGTAATGGTGAAATCGATGTACAAATAGTAAAATGCTTACCCAACTGAATTTCCGACTTAAAGAGACAAAAATTCCATATTAACCCTAACCCCCTAGGTATCATGGCTAGGAACCTTCCTGAATCCTCCAAAATCCCCCAGTGCACTTTTGGAAACATGCCCTTATCTTCAAAATGCACCATGCATTTTCGTTGATCTTTCATATTCAGCACTTATGGCCTGTACTTCTTGCCAGGTGGTAATTTTGCCACATTTGAAGAGGTGAAAGTACCAGTTTCCAACAGTGCTGGATTTTGCAGGATATGGGGTGGTTAGGGTAAATGATAATGAGGAAGAAAATGAACAATCCAAATTGTCATTATTTTCTCATTAATGACATAATGAAATAAGCTGAACCTTTTGTACACAGGTTGGTTTCTGTACATATCTCTTGGATGAATTTAAAGTTGTTTGACCAAAGACGTATACTGGTTTTAAGTTCATTTGATTAAAACTTTTGTTGATACTCACCATAGCCAGCTAGGTAGGCATCAAACCCAGCTTCATGGAATAGTTCATCGTCACCTGTTAATGTATGATACATAAACAAAACCCTGTAATCAACACAATTGCATGCCAGTGGTGCAAGACTCCCTAAGTAGAAAATGTAAATTTTGCACTTAGAATGGCTGTTGCAGGGTTCGGGGTGGGGGAATTATTTGAAGAAAAAAACCCCTAATAAATTGGATTTGGTATTTGCATTTCACAACTCAAGTTATTCATACAGTTAAAATTTGCTGATAAGAAAATCTTAGGAGACATAGGAACTAAAAAGAAACTGAAATGCTTAAATGACGGTTAGTATACAAATAATGTATGGTTTGAGTGTAAGGGCGGAAGGCTAAAGTCGTGATATGGCTAAGCCTTTGAGAAGCTTGGCCAGACCCAGACTTTGCCCTTTGGGCTTCTCAAAGGATTGGCTGTACCACGACTTTGGCACTCCTCCCTAAGTATACATGTAGTACACATTACTGGTCACAAGGTGTTTAATTAGTGGCCGATTTTGACTACCTACCGACACGAAGCGGAGGGAGGTAGTCAAAGTCACCTCTGGACCAGTATTTTAAAGTAATAATAATAATAATAATAATGAACAGTTCTTATCTAGCGCTTAATACCTTCGAATAAAAGTCTCTATGCGCTTAAAAATCACAAAATTATCCCAACCGACTCTCAAATAATATTTATTTGACAATAACTGGCTACAATGAACACACATTTACTTATTGAACAAGTATGTTTTAACCTAGGATTTGAAGCATTGCCAGGTGGAAGTACAGCAGAAGTAAGGTTTGCGATACATTAAGTAGCACCATGTAACTTGAGTAGTAGTTCTGAAGAAAATAAATATTGGGGAACTTACGATATCTGGAGCAGTTCTTGGCAAGCACTATATCCGGAGAATACAGTACTACAAACTTTCCCTTATCACTATGCATTATCCTGTAGACTGCTTCTAGACTAGTGATGGTCATTGGTAAACCGAGTGCCTCTAAACTCTTCAAAGAAACACATCCAAAAGAAAATATAAAACTGTTTTCAATGTAAAAGTTTTCTGTGAGATTTTTCTACTTCAAGCCAAAAATAATTTGAAAAATGTTTGCAGAATTAATTTTTTTTTAATGAATACTCTCCAAATGAATGTATGGCTTACACTATTATGAATTCATTAAGACATATTATTACCATTTAAACAAGCTTTGTGAAATAACTTTTATTAATTATGTGCTTTTCCTGCATCAAAGAAAATCTCCTTTTTAGAAAAAGCACAAACAAATTGCCAGATTTTGCCAGTAAAATAGCAAGAAAACACTATGAACAAATTCACTCTGAAAATGCCATGAAAATCCGTTTTACAGTGAAATAACAGTTCACCATAATTTCACGGCAATTTCACAGTGTCTCTACCTCTCAGATATTGGCAATAATGTTCACGGTGATTTATCGGCAAATTCACAGTGCTCTTGAGAATTAATGAGCCGCCCCAAAACTGCCACGAGAAGTTCATGGCGTTTTCACAGCATTTTCACGGCGAAGGAATCCCAAGAGTCTTTCATGGTGTTTTCACGGTGTTGTGACATCATGAAATTGCTGTGAATTATTTATTTCATGGTAAAACAGATTTTCAAGGCATTTTCAGGGTAAAGTTAATCATAGTGAAAGGTGGGCAATATATCATTAATAATATGTTTTGGTTTTCATAAAATGACATCATCTCACCTTTCTTATCTTCATAATCAGATGTTTGGTATCATAGATGTGAGGGAACAGCTCATGTATATTCCTCTTAAAGTCTTGGAACTTCTCTGTCAAGAAAAACAAAAAATAGTCAACTAAATCATGTTATTTAATAATTATGGATTCTCATATAGTCAACTTCACCAACAGGTGGTCAAGGTGCTTATATTATTTATTATTATTGGGTCATTGGGCAGGGTAGACTAATTTGCAAGTTAGTCTACCCTGCACGTTAGTCTACCCTGCCCAATGACCCAATAATAATAAATAATATAAGACATAAAACACAATAAAGGGGGCCACTTTCCTACCGTCACGTTAGCAGTTTTTCTTATGGTTTAAATTTTTTTTTTAATATCTGAAACCATCTAAAAAGAATTTCAACATTTGAATAGACATGCATGCTTATCCTAAAGATAATTTGAGTTGATTATTACTATTATTTTTTTAATTACCCTAAATTTCCATCAACAAATGGACGGAAAAGTGAGGTAACTTTTTCCGTCCAATTTTTATGGAAATTTGAGGGTAAAAAAATAAATTAAAAAATTAAAAAATTAAATACATCAACTCAAATTAGTTCTAGTATAAGCCTGCATGTCCATTCATATGTTGAAACACTTTTTGGTCGGTTTCGGGTACTTAAAAATAAATAACAACCATTGGAAAAACTGCTAATGTGACGGATGCAAAGTGGCCCCCTTTATTGTGTTTTATGTCATATAGTAACCATGCTCATTGGGCGTGCATGCATTTAGAGTACAACACTGTGGACTGGGTTAATAGCAGGCTGGTACACTCTGTGTAGGTAAAAGACTTATGTTATTCCCACACCAAAGGCTAAATTTGCACAATGGTCATCTTACAATATAAACCCCCAATTACTCTTTAAAGGGACAATATCAGTACATGCTTGGAATCGAACCGGAGTGGTAGATTTAGATTAACAATGGGCCGGATAAATAAAACGTAGCAATTGCTTTTACTAGTCATTTTCTTAAATCTTCATTAATAAAAGTGAGCAATTACTTGCAAGTAATTGCTTCCAGTAGTTAGCAAAAGCAAGTGCTATGATTTTTAAGCAATTACTAGAGAGATTAGCACTTGCTTGGAAGCATATAAATAAACCAGACCTTTTACTAATGACATGTAGCACTTGCTAATATTTTTACAAGATACTAAATGAGGAGCTTACGCATTTGCTAACACTTGCATGTTGCATTACTCCTGCCATCATGGCCGAGTTTATGCATGTAAGGGAACATGAAAAGGTGTACAATGAAAGAATAAATCGTGCATGATGAAGTCAATCCTACCAGATACCGGAAATTATTTCGGTTCAATTTTGAAAATTTGGAGTGGCTAACAGCAGTCAAGTACTTGGTTTGAAACCAGCAGAAATGGCGCATGGCATCTTCGTAATAGTCGGGTTTTCATCCCTTTGAAGATGTTGTACAGATCTTGTTCCCATGGAACCAAAACAATCTTCCTATTTCCTGTTTGCATTCCATCTGTTTTCTTCTTCACTTGACTTTTCATGTTTGCTATCTTTTCAAAATTTGCTTCTCATCCATAGCTTTACCTGTGTTGGTAGCAATTGACATTTGTGCTTTTTTAAGTGCATTTGCCTTCATGTCTTTTACCCCCGGCAAATGACTTTTCTCGATTTGAACAGGGTACTCTTTGATTATACTAACGAACAGTTCGTTCAAAGATTGCTCACTATTTGTACCACTCCCCAATTCTTCGGCAGCATCCATGTTGCTAACACATGCCTCATATACAACCACTAGGCTAATCGGAACTGACCTCCCATCATTGTTAATGTTATACCCATAAGCAATTGCTAACCCACCCAAGCAACAGGTACTAGTCAAAGAAGAAGGTTATTTATACATTTTTAAGCAATTGCTTAACCTTGAGCTTTTACTTGTTAAGCAATTGCTATTGCTTGAGCTTTTACTAGATAAGCAATTGCTAACTTTTATTTATCCGGCCCAATGACTGAAAAAAAAAAAAGCCCACGTGTTAATGTCTGATTACCGTTGCTGCTGCATAGATGAGCCAGTAATTTACAGTCACTGTGTTCATCATCAGCCCTGTTGAAAAGCTGCTCTAATCGTGATGATATTGTCCTTTTAACCCATCAAACTACTGGATTTTGATGGACTTGGTACTGTATAGCCCAGTCAGTGATCATTTGCATGAGGCAAGGCATACGAATTCCATCAGTTTGGTGGTTATATGTTACTGCATGCTGTTGCAATTTGACGGATTCAGAAAGGCTCTTAATTAGCTAAAATGCCTGGGAGGTTAGGGTTAAAGAATATTTAGAAAGACACTCACCAGGCAGTGGTTTGTAGAATTTGGAATGCAGGAACAGTAGATCTGTCACAAGATTATGACCAATCACAGGCTGAATGCAGCAGGAATATGAGCATTATAAAATCAAGTTTTGTTTTGGTAAAGTTTATCTGTGTGTTGTGTAAGGCATTTTTTACAAATGTCTCCCTACTCTCCTTTTTTGTATCATGTTAATATTGATACTTTTGTTCCAATCCCACCTGAATCTCGTCTGTGGATTTTTTTCCACAGACATTCGAAAAGCGTCGAGTATATAGTGCTTCATACATTAAGTTGCTGTAAGGGCAAAAATCACATCAACTGCTTATAATAATAATACATTTATATTGTGCAAGTTCCATACAGAAATGTTCAGATGCGCATCACAATTTAAAGAAGGATTATGTCAAAATAAAAATTATAAAATTACAAATAACCTAGGTAAAATAAAAAAACAATTACAATTTCAACCGTTAAAAGCTACATTAAAAAGGTGTGTCTTTAACATACGTTTAAATTTAATTACAGTACTAGCATTTCTAACTAAAACATGCAAACTATTCCAAAAGAGCCAGAGCAGCATATTGTAAAGCACAATCACCCAGTCGTACTCGACTCCGTTCATGTGGATAACTAAGGAGAATGCCATTTTCTGAACCGATGCAAGAATTTCATCAATTTGTTTACATCCTTCCTGTATTATCAGATTGTATGTACCCCTGTGCCTGGCTGGGTTATTCCTGATAGTATTTGAGTAAGGAAATGAATGTGTATGGAATAATGAAATGAATCATTATTGCCAGAGCACTGGTAGTTGCATTGGCCACATAAGGCCACTTTTTTTTCTTTCTTTTTTTTTTTGCAAATCGCCCCACACAAGGCCAATGGCCACTCCAAGGTAGGGACATCTAAGTCATTGAGTTGTTACAACGACTCCACAATGAAGAAACCAGCCCCTCGCACCGAAACAAGACAAGTTAATAACCAGCCTCTTCACGGTGCAAATAGGACTGGGAGGGGTAACTAGTCCAGAACAAGGCAGTTGTTAAACTGCCTCTGCCCCTATAAGCAATTGTGGTTAAGTGTCTTCCTCATGACCGCCACTTCTGATACATGAAGATATCTACAAATAAAAATGATCATAACACACAATAAATGACCTCAATTTGTGACTGAGCCGTGCCCCTAAGACAACCCATATGAACGTTTGTGCAGTATTTTTTTTTTTTATGTTTCTGAACTAAATAAATTGAAATATTAATGAAAAATTTACAAATTATAAAAGTACAAATTGTTTGTTACCTTCTTACTTTCAGTTAGACACGTGAAGACTTTGGTAAAACCAAACATTTTATCCAATAATCTATGGGCAAACAAAGAAAATTGGTGGGATGTTAAAATGCTACTAAATTTAATCTGGGTTAAACTGGTGTTTATATTAATTGGTACTGTTACAATCACCCAAATAACTTGTTATAAATATAACATTAAATCCACCATGTGTGTTTTGTATTCATTACCATGTGTTTCCACTAATCCCTCATTGGGTAGTGGTATGCAACTATGCGTAAAGAATGTAACATAGTTGGTTATAAGGCTGAAGTGTGGCCGAATCGACAGAGCTCATTCCACTACGTGAGGTGTATGCTGTCACTGTCGCTCTCCAGCATGCCTGTGACGGGAATCGCTCGAGGGTTGCCCACTCCATAGGCCCCTCTGATTGGCCAATTGGCACCGTGGTTCGCCCGTGGTTAGGTACAAGTGGTACTCATTTCAATTGGTGCTTGGTTAAAATTTAGACATGCATAATTGGGAAATAACATTTGATGTTTCTTAAAAACAATAGCACCTCATCAGACAGAAAGATTTCAAGGAATATTTGATGAAACCATCACCAAACTTTACACCATGTAAGTTTCATGTAAAAATGTAAACATTTATACTTTTTGAGAATGCAAAAAACACAACCTGGAGTGTCGTGGCCGAGCGGTCTAGCTTACCGGACTCAAGTTCTGGTGTTAGCAGCAGAATGTGGGTTCGAATCCCGGCCGTGACACTTGTATCCTTGAGCAAGACACTTAACCATAATTGCTTCTCTCCACCCAGGGGTTAAATGGGTACCTGTGAGGGCAGTGTTGGTTGATTAGCCCTATATGAGCTGTAATGGCAGCAATTGAGCTGTATACTCCCCAGGGAGCTGAGATGGTTTCAGAAATGATTTATGAGCCTTATGAGCAGGGGTAATAATATGCGCCTTGAGCACCACTCAGTTGGTGGATACGTGCGCTATATAAGTCCACACATTATTATTATTATTATTATTATTATTATTATTATTATTATCCTTTAATTGATGAGATTAAGTCTTATTACTTCTAATCTAAAATGGTGCCGAGTTCATTTTGGTGCTGTCACTTTACTTTCATTTCGTAGCAATGCTAACTAACAGGTATTTTTTGAAATATTTCTATGGAAGTAAAAAAAAATTTTTTTTGGAGGTGAGCTGTTCAAATCCTCAATGTTACCTTTCTGTCCATGGTGACTCTGCCTCTAGTAGTTCTGCCCTCTTCTCTAACGTAACCTTCGTCACCAAGATCTGTATGAATGATATATAACAGTTATTAAGATAAGGTATAGAATAAGTAACTCAAAAATAACCAAACGGTCAAATGTTTAAGTGAGTACTTTTCTCAAGTTGCACGTTAGCAAGAATATGAAAAATCTGAATACATCGTTATTTTCTTGTTAACAAAAAAGTGAGCTAAGCTGGAACTTGCACAGGTTGGTTTTGTTAACCCTAACCACCCCAAATCCTGCAAAATCCTCCAAGGGCCACTTTTTGGGAAAAATTCAGCACTGTTGGAAACTGGTACTTTCACCTCTTCAAATGGGACAAAATTACTACCTGTAGGAAGTACAGGCTATAAGTGCTGAATATGAAAGATCAATGAAAATGCATGGTGCATTTTGAAGATAAGGGCATGTTTCCAAAAGTGCACTGATGGATTTTGGAGGATTCAGGAAGGTTCCTAGCCAGAATACCTAGGGGGTTAGGGTTAATGTATATATCTTGATTCAAAGAGAGCTAGCATACTCATAGAAGCAGTTTTGCCAACATTACCAATATTGTAACCTTCCCTTAAACACCTGTTCACATAATAAGAAACCCCGCTCTGCCATTTTGTTGTTCTTTTTTGCCGCATTGGTTATTAAACAATCATTGCGGGAAGTTTATTGATGCTTTTTGATTGAAAATGTATACGACATAAAACACAATAAAGGGGGCCACTTTCCTACCGTCACGTTAGCAGTTTTTCTAATGGTTGTAATTTTTTTTTAAATATCTGAAACCACCCAAAAAGAATTTCAACATTTGAATAGACATGCATGCTTATTCTAAAGATAATTTGAGTTGATTATTACTATTATTTTTTTAATTACCCTAAAATTTCCATCAACAAATGGACAGAAAAGTGAGGTAACTTTTTCCGTCCAATTTTTATGGAAATTTGAGGGTAAAAAAATTAATTAAAAAATGAAAAAATAAAATAAATCAACTCAAATTAGTTCTATTACAAGCCTGCATGTCCATTCACATGTTGAAACACTTTTTGTTCGGTTTCAGGTACTTAAAAATAAATAACAACCATTGAAAAAACTGCTAACGTGACGGATGCAAAGTGGCCCCCTTTATTGTGTTTTATGTCATACACATTTGATGACTATCTAGTTTGTTTCACCGTCAGGTACCAACTTTCGGTTAACCTGTTATCCGACCGTGAAAGTTTCTCTCAACACTAGTTTATAGACATTTATTTCTCCTCATGGCCAAATAAGTACAATACAAAGTTGTCACAATGTGATTTTGAGTATTTAAATTACTGTGAGAGTGGAGTGACCTGTTGCAGACATTCCTTATTATGTGTACATCATTGGATTGGATTTGAATATTCATCTTTGCAATTAACATAACTATGCATATTGAGTACGTTGGGTCGGACGACAGTCCACTCGCAGAGGAATTTTATGGGTTGTTGATCCTTGACTAAAGTTGGATTGGGTAACAAGGTTGTTCCTTTTGTATTTGTTAGATGAGTTTGTAATTTTGTGCGTGTTTTACTTGAGGTATTTAAACCTGGAGTAGGGCGTTGGTCAGGCACTTGGCTGCAAGACATAAGTCGAATTGATATCGGGCATTGAGGCCCGTGTACTTGTGCGCCCATCAGAAGTTACCTGACGGTAGGGCAATTTTCGTCTGGGGATGCGGAGTAATCCAGGTTGTAGTGCCGTTAATTAGGCTTTGAGAGCCAAGGCAGACACCGGAAGCAGAGTGCCGCATAGACGTTGGTGAAGTACTTGGGGTCTTACAGCCTCGTCACCTCATCAAAAACCAGGTTTAACCTGGTTTTTACCTGGGGCATAAGTCGGGATTCTGTGGTGGGGAAATCGTCTGACGGGCGTGACAACGATGACCAGTCGTGGCCGCGTTGAGGCAGAGCTCGACCTTAGCGGTCGCCCGGTCGCCAAATGCGAGCCAAAACATCGGCGGGCGACCCCAAAACTTCCCTGAGTAGTCCGGCGGGCGAGCCAAAAATTTTGTTGTGACATAAACTGTAGTTAAAAATGCGTTCCTAATAATTAGAACGTATATTTTAAACAATTACAGTGTTATATTCTTGCCGTCGGAGAAGTTTTTTTAACCCGTCTTTGAAGCCCTCTTGACATGCTTGACGGCCGTGTAAATCAAACAAATTGTCCTGACCGCAAGTTGGGTTGCCCAAGACGCGGCGCCCAGTGGCATTGTCTAGTCTTGTCTCATAGCAGTTAAACAGTTAAGCAGTTGTATTAATTTGTTGTGTAATAATTTGTTGTACTATAAGGCTTAACATTCGTAGTTGTTTCAAGTTGTTTGACCGAGAAAGACGTAAGTGAATTCGGAAAAATGTGGCGATTTCTCCCCAATGTTTGAACCCGACGCTAATAAGACATCGACTAAATCGACCAACAAACGAGATCGAGACCCAGGGTACGATAAAAATAAAAGACGGAGATCGTACAGAAAAGAATGGGAATTGCAGTATAAATGGCTCGCCACGAGAGGAAGAAGGGGTGATGTTCTGCAAGACATGCCGGGACAGTAATGTCACTGGCGAACGCGCGGCAGAGGACAAAATTCTCTGTATAAGGGCAGCAATACCAACCGCTGGCCAAGAACCACATGTTGTGAATTTGGGGGCAATGCATATTCATTTGAAGAGCCCTGATCCAATGATCACCGACTGCGTGCAGGCGCGCTCTCACTGACGGCAGCCAACCGGTGTATACATATGTATGAGACACGCTGCGGCCAATCACCGCTACGGCAGCCAACCAGCGGTTACATATGTATGAGATACGCCGCGCCAATCACCGCTACGGCAGCGTCGCAGCCAACCAGTGTATACATATGTAAGAACACGTCGCGACCAATCACCGCCACGGCAGCCATTCAGCGTTTACATATGTATGAGGCGCCGCGGCCGATCACTAAAGCCAACCAGTGTGTATGAGTCACGCCACGGCGGATCACTGATCACTATTAAAAGCCGTCTAAGGTTTTGATGCCGTTGAATGTAAATGTACAAAATAAGTGAAAAACTTAATAAGTTTCGCAGCCGCTAATCACCGCATTTTTATCACCAGCAGTCAGACACTGGGTCCCTTATTGTTTGTGGAAACGGTATAAGCGACTGATGTATTTTAATTGATTGAAAAATTAATGTTAAACATGTGGGCGAGTTAAAAATCTGGCGGACTACCCAAAAATCTGCCTGGGTAGTCCGCCTGGCGAGTTAAAAAAAAAGTAAAGGGAAAGCACTGTGAGGCGACCTGTGCAGCCTGGACATGAGGGCGGAACGCTAGCAGCCGGTCTTCTGGGACCCACACACTTTATATCTCGTGGCCTGGGTGATGTCTTTTGTGTTATGATTTTAGGATCCTGTTATGTTTGGGTTTTCGTCACATATATTTTTTTTGTTGCGACTCGAGATATTTTGTCTGGCTGTGCCACCGATAGATTTTAGGCCGGTGCACAGTGGAGAGTCACTAACTATATTGTTATTAAAGTGTTATTAGCGAGGTAATCGAATGTTCTTAATTATGTATGTAATTGTATTTAATAAATATATTCTTTATTTTCATACATAAGTTTGTTTGCTCTTCATCTGTCCATGTTGTTACAAGGCGGAGTGTTGCTATTAAGGGTGCAAATTGATCCGACGCCGTACTTATGACGGCATTGCGACAAAGTGATAAGAAAATTAAAGAAAGGCCTTTTACCAAAAATGCAATACTTGTAAGAGGTAAGCCTCTAAACCAAAAACTACCAATTAGGGCAGCGAAAACAGTAGACAAACACATGACAGACAGACAGATGGAAATTGGAATTACATAGGCTCACACTCTGCTATGCAGCTCGCCAAAATTGACAGTATAAAGCATACTCGTGGAAACAGTCTTGCCAACATTACCACAGCTGTGCCTTCCCATTTAACACCATTTCAAATAATACTCTTAAGAGGAAAAAAAGTTATGGGAGTAACCATGGAATTACATGAAACAAAATAATGACATCTTAACCATTTGTGATTCAACTTACCTCCCTTGTGTTGACCTGTGATGTCCAAATTGTAGGAAAACAGTTCCTTAACAACGCTTGTATCTGAATGGACAAAATATCTGGGGAAAAAACAAAGAAAAAAATGAATCACTGGCTGTACATTTTTGAGGTATTTTGTGCCATTCTGTATTACTTGTCATTTATAATTATCACAATACCAATTATGGATTTTTGTTTTGAACTACTGAATGTATGATGATGTTCGAACTGTGTCTGTGATTGGTCAAATGACTTCCCAGAGAAGTTGTTGAACAGCTCTTGGCTGTGATTGGTCAAATGACTTCCCAGGATAGTTGTTTCGGCTCTTGGCTGTGATTGGTCAAATGGCTTCCCACGGTAGTTGTTTCAGCTCTTGGCTGTGATTGGTCAAATGACTTCCCAGGGTAGTTTTCGGCTCTTGGCTGTGATTGGTCAATTGGCTTCCTGGGGTAGTTGTTTCAGCTTTTGGCTGTGATTGGCTGTAAATGGTCAGATGTCTTTATTGGTCATATAGCTGCCCAATGTAGTTATTTCAGCTCTGTCTGTGATAGGTCAAATGGCTTCTGTATATATGGTTTTTGTTCTTCAACTTGATCTGTGATTGGCCAAATTGGCTGATGGGGTTCACGGAAAATTGTTCTGCGTCTTTTGCCTTATGAGAAAAACAACAAAATAATGAGGAAAGCGTAATCTGGTTGATTCCCATAAACAGTTATTTTCCCCATCATTAGGGAGGGGTTATTCGTGTCTTCATACCGTCAGAAACTTTCGGCATGCTTATTTGGTCTCCATTGTTAGCCCCGGGCAACCATTCCGATAACTTCGCCGAGAAACTCTTGATTAGTCGATCATCCACGTCACTAGCATCAAAATCAATCACAATTCAAGATATATCATTAGCATCGGGATTCAGGACTATAACAGCAGATAGAATAGACGTCCAAATAATAAAATGTAACAAAATCATTAAATGGACAATATCGTCATGACCAATAGGGCATGGCATCGGAGTGCTAGTTTTAGATTAATTCATTGTTTGAAAATACTACCCCACATGATAAGGTCATATTACCATTGCTGCTGCATAAAATGAGTCAGTAATTTTTAGTCACTGTGTTCATCTTAAACTAGGACATCAATTCCATGCCCTGTTGAAAGTTTACTCTGATCATTAAGATATCATCCCTTTAACCCTAACCACCCCAAACCCATCAAAATCCAACAGCTGGTTGTGTTGCATTTTGATGGACTCGGTACTGTATAGCCCATGCATAGTGTTGGATTTTGGTGGATATAGGAAGGTTGCTCGCCAAAACCGTTAGGGGTTTAGGGTTAACCCTAACCACCCCAAATCCTGAAAAATACTCCAAGTGGCACTTTTTGGGGAAAATTCAGTATTATTAAAAACTGGTACTTTCACCTCTTCAAATGGGGCAAAATTACTACCTGGCAAAAAGTACAGGCCATAAATGCTGAATATGAATGATCAACGAAAATGCATGGTGCAATTTTAAAAATAAGGGTATGTTTCCAAAAGTGCACTGATTAATTTCGGAGTATTCAGGAAGGTTCCTAGCCAGAATACCTAGGGGTTAGGCTTAAGGGAAGGTAAACATTGGAGTTTGGTAATGTATGTTCATCTAAATGTATTAGCATTGAAGAAATATATCATAAAAATAACATGAGAAAGTGCCATCACAATAAGTACTCACATTAAAAAAAAAATTATTTTAAAAAAAGAACAAGGAAAACCTCTGTGAAGTGTTAATTTGACATACCGATTTCTGTGTCCCTGTTGTTTGATTTGATGATCTGGCTATAAATATAGTTGAACCTTCCCTTTAAAATGTTCCCATTTCAATGTTGTTCCCCATTGTCATAATTCAGTAACATATTGTGCTAAAGTAAAGAGAAGGTACAATATCGCTAATTGCCCCATTAGAAGATTACCAAATCATTATCTGATGTGAAGTTGGTCAAGGTACCGATCATCCAGGAGATACTTAAGATTTCAGATAAAGCACAAACAAACATTTTCAATAGATTGGTGAAATTCTTGCATCTGGTGATAAACAATTGATTTGTTATTGCCCTTACGCCGATATATGTATGAAGCCAATTTAATTTATTTTCTCGAAAAGTCAGCTTTTTGCTCAAAGTGCTTTCTGTAAAAATTGTGAATGCCTTTTCGCACTTTTCTCATGACTTAGGCTCTCTGCATTGAGCTGAAACTTTCACAGATTGGTTGTTCAATGTACATGTATATCTTAACTCAAAGAGAGTAAGCATACTCAAACAAGCAGTTTTGTCAACACTATAAGGCTGTGCGTTTTCGGTTATTTCAGGAACCGTATACCCGAAATTGGAAATCTTTGGATACCCGGGTACCCGTAAACAATTTGTAAAACACATAAATACTCCTGAATGTATAAAATAACCAATATGAACACAAGTTTCTCTTGTTTTATTAGAGTCATAATAAATGTGGATTTACTGTAATAATATTCTCGTCTCCATATTAAAAAAAACACGACAAGTAGAATCCCCATTCCCCACAAAAAATGTTAACAAAAAATGGCAGACTTCCATTTGTGTGGCTTAAATGTTCAGTCGTTGACGGGTAATTGGAACCGAAAAATGGAACCGGGTAATGACAGTTTCGGTCGGGTATCTGGATACCCGAATACACAACACAGCCTTACAACACAAACAAAGTTATACCTTCCCTTTAAGTATGGGGGCATTAATCAATATACGCCTTTGGTGTTTCTGAGGGGTCTTCACTTGTGTATATGTAATAACAAAGAAACTGAACCTTGTTAAGATGTTTGTCTGTTCCTCGGCTTGTTTCCGTAACTCCGTGGCTTCTTCTGTACTGACGTAAGTCACTCCTTCGTAAAACAACTGAAATAACATAAATAACCCTAGGGTTAGTTTAATCAATTGCCTAAAGGAATCCCAAGATTGGGGAGGGGAGCAAATTGTTGGGGTGAAGAAGGTACAGAAATATCATCTAAAGTATGTACAATCTTAAAAGATAAGGTATAGATTTAGTAATTCAAAAATAACCAAACAGTCAAATTTTAACCCTAACCCCCTAGGTATTCTGGTTAGGAACCTTCCTGAACCCTAACCCCCTAGGTATTCTGGCTCAGAACCTTCCTGAATCCTCCAAAGTCCATCAGTGCACTTTTGGAAACATGCCCTTATCTTCAAAATGCACCATGCATTTTCGTTGATCTTTCATATTCAGCACTTATGGCATGTACTTCTTGCCAGGTAGTATTTTGTCCCGTTTGAAGAGGTGAAAGTACCACTTTCCAACAGTGATAAAATTTTCCCAAAAAGTGCCCCTTGGAGGATTTTGGAGGATATGAGGTAGTTAGGTTTAATATAAAACTTACTTGGTGTAAAGCCCTTGATAGTATTTTTTATAGCAATAACTTTGTCTGAGGTGCTGTTATTTTTAGTAAAGTTTAATATTTTCCAGTTTGAATTTAGGAAATACAGCTGTAGTATTCTTCTTAAAATTCCACATGAGAATGAATATAACAAATCTGCATGTATTTTTTTTTAAATGTCAGAAAATTGTGTACAATGTTCCCTAGCATGGCGCAACTATTCCATAAAAAAGTTCCACCAGGAAATATCGTCAAAGATTTACAAAATGCGATTCTTCAAGATACATTCTTACATGCATTTGAACAACAATTTTTACTGAGTTCCATGAGCTTTATTTAAAAAGTTCAGAAAAAATTCCAAAATTAACTTTTTGCTTTTTCAGCTTTTAACCCTCCTACTATAGCTGCACTTTAGTGGGAAGTTGTTATACAGGTCAAAACAAGTCAACTGCCTGTTTTGACTGTTGACCCAAATGTGCACACAGGGGCATTTTTGACTGGTTTTTACTGCCATTTTGACCACCCTCAACAATACCAGACAATGCTTTTTGCCAGTCACAAACGGTCGACTCATTTTGACCTGTAAATGTACTTACTACATGTAAGGTTTGACAGCGTTCGACTTTCAAGTGCACTAGATATACCTTGGCAAATATATCAACATTTTGACAGATCTTGACCGTTGTAGTAGTAGGAGGGTTAATGAAATAGGGAGGGGCAAATCATGCTTTCATCATAGTTAAAAAGTAAAACAAAATGTGGCTAAGATTCTTTATCCTTACCTTGTTGAAATCAAAACCATACTGACATAGAAACTGGATACTTGATGCCTGCAGCAAATAGAGAAAAAAGTTACCAAAATTATGTGACATGTACAGAACAGAAAGAAAAAAAACCCATCATTCTCCTGAAGACGATCAGAGCATACTGATCGAAACATCGAGTTGTAACCTCCATTTCTTTTCAGAACTAATTACTACTCAATAGAGAATGTCACATGGTGTCACCGCAATTAGTCTTACTCATCCTGTTCACCATGCAAAGCTACAAGTTTTACCTATTATCCCCTCGGCAGGCTTCACCCTTTGATAACTGACGGATGTTGTTGCATTGACCAGGGGTCTCTGGGACTGTAATGGCCCGTTATTGAAGGTTATATATAATGACCCACTGCTGCATGTTGCCTTTCTGTGGGCACTTTTGGCTTGTAAAAATGCAATTAAATTGGTCATACTGGGGTGTCTGTCCTCACTCCCTGACCTATATCCCCAATGTGACTGTAAACTTGATGAGTTTACCTTGCAGCAGAACCTCCCCGTACCCTGACCTATCCACATTGTAAGCCCTGAAATTTAGTCTTATAGGGGCAAGGCCACTTTTCCTGAGTAAAGGGCACTTCCATTGCAATATCAGAATGTCAAATGGAGCATTTTTAATAAGGGGCACCAAGGCCAAGACCAGGGCAACAGATAGGAAGCCATCATGCCCTCTGTGCATTCCAGGCCTGTTATACAAAGTTGTAAGCTCCAGTTCTTTTCAGAACTAATTACTACTCAATTTGAGAATTTCACATGGTGTCACCGCAAACGGTCTTTACTTATCCTTTTCACCATGCAAAGCTACAAATATTGCATATAGTTTGTGATGATATGAAGTGTGATACACAGCATTTAGCATATTGGAAGTTTATTAACCCTCCTACTATAGCTGCACTTTAGTGGGAAGTTGCTATAGAGGTCAAAACCAGTCAACTGCCTGTTTTGTCTACTGACCCAAATGTGCACACAGGGACATTTTTGACTGGTTTTGACTGTCATGTTTTACCAGTCAAAAACGGTTGACTCATTTTGACCTGTAAATATACTTACTACACGTAAGGTTTGACAGTGTTTGACTTTTAAGTGCACTAGATATACCTTGGCAAGTATTGATATTTAGACTGATTTTGACCCTTGTAGTAGTAAGAGGGTTAATGGAATACTTTCCTTCAGGCATTTATGTTACTTATTGTATATTGTATTTTTTTCTGACATAACTTGAAGGGGCACTAAGCGAAGATGTAGGGCCAATATCACAGAGCTGCTAAGCCAAAACATTGCTTACCAGAAAGTTTTGCTTAGAAGATTTCTTTGGTTACCAGCCTAACTTTCATACAACATGTATGCATTTTGGCTGGTAGTCTGTTTTTTTATAATGCTTAGCAACATGTTATGCTAAGAAGCTCTATTGAATTGGCCCTATGGCCAGAGAGGCCATGTAATTCAAGGCCTGCCATTGTGACGTCAATGTTGCTGAGTTTACCTGGCAGGAGAACCTGGCATCAATGGTTGAACAACTCCTTGGAAAAAGGTAGAAGTTATAGGCGTGTGCCTGGTACCTGCATTTGAGAAACAGTTTGGTATCATTATTGGCCATTTGGTTCATTATAAAAAAAAAACTCTGAGGGAAGCTAACTGGAAAATAATGACTATTCATTAATATCAGTTTAAAAAAAAAAAAAAATTTCAAACAATTTGCTGCCTATGAAGACATAGATCAACTTACTTATTCTCACTTGGCACTTTGACAAATGCTGAAAGCCCTGGAAAAATCAATAAAGAAACAAGAACAAATATATTAGAATAAGGCTGTGCGTTACTTTGGGAACCGGATACCCAAAATTGTAAATCTTCGGATACCCGGGTACCCGTAATATATTTTTGTAAAAACACAAATACTCCCGAATGTATTTAACCCTTCTCCATATGGAGGCCACTCCGATCTACTAAATTCTGTTCTTTAGCAACCTTCAGTACATACATGTACAAGCCTGCTGTCCTTTCCAAGTAATCTTACAAAATCAACTGTGTGCCACCCAAGGCCACTGTAAATGGAGTGTCGTGGCCGAGCGGTCTAGCTTACCGGACTCAAGTTCTGGTGTTAGCAGTAGAATGTGGGTTCGAATCCCGGCCATGACACTTGTGTCCTTGAGCAAGACACTTAACCATAATTGCTTCTCTCCACCCAGGGGTTAAATGGGTACCTGTGAGGGCAGAGTTGGTTGATTAGCCCTATATGCGCTGTAATGGCAGCAATTGAGCTGTATACTCCCCAGGGAGCTGAGATGGTTTCAGGAATGATTTATGAGCCTTATGAGCCTTATGAGCAGGGGTAATAATATGCGCCTTGAGCACCACTCAGTTGGTGGATACGTGCGCTATATAAGTCCACACATTATTGTTATTATTATTAAATGTTTGAACATATTAGTATGGCCTGCAATGTATCGATGGGAGACCACCTTACCCTGCAATCTCAGTGGTGTGACAGTGCACAGAAGGGTAACCATAGGAGGCCACTGGCAACAGCTACATTGTAATGGCTTGGAGTGGCCTGAATGGGTTGTTTCAAAAATTGCACTGATTGTAGGAGGGTTAATAATCAATATGAACACAGGTTTCTCTTGTTTTGATAGAGTCATAATAATGTGGACTTACTGTAATAATTTCCCGCCTCTATATTAAAAACGACTCGTAGCATCGCCATTACCCACACATTTTGTTAACAAAAAACCAGAGACCATTTGTGTGGCTTAAATGTTCAGTGGAAATTTTAAAAAGTTGTTTATGGGTAATTGGAACCGAGGTAATGACAGTTTCGGTAGGGTATCTGGATGTCCAGATACCTAGAAGTTGAGGTCCTTATCGGTTGTGACCATGCAACAAACTGTTATTCCCTAAATACAGTTAAGAGACGAAAATAAACAGACAAACAGACGAGAAGACGGACACAAAGAATGATACATACATGAAGACACAAAAACCTACAGACAGTCAGACAATCTGAATCAGGTAAAGACAGCCAGACTAGCACCAGATATACATGTACAAGCCTGGAATTTCTTGTAGGGTCAAGGCCACTTTTCCCTCAGTAAAGGGCACTTCCATTAGAATATCTGAATGTCTATGGGAATGTTTATAAGGGACACCAAGGCCAAGACCAGGGCATTGCAAGCCGTGACATTCCAGACCTACAATATACATTGTACACAGACAAGATGGACAGACCAACAATCATATAGACAGACTTAAAAATAATGTAGATGGCTTACCAAAAAAAAAGAATTGGTTCATTATAAAGCTGGATCGCCTTTCACAGGTAATTGATTCTTTAATTCTTCTGGTATCCTGGTTCCGATTCTCACTTTGGAATCGCCAAATTGAACATGTCGCAACTCGCAAACATGGCAGTATACAAACTATGAGGTATGCAAAAAGGGTTACATACAGATAGACTGACTGACTGACAGACAGACAGACCAGAATGATCCACTTACCCAGTTGGCATACAGTAAACTGACTTGCTGTTTGTCGCAGTTTCTTGTATCTATCATGGGTTGTATCAAAGAGACTATTGTAGCTGTCACTTTCAAAATGTAATCCAGTAAACTCAGTATCAATAGCTGAAAAAGCAAACGGCGAGTAGGAAGTTTACCGAGTAGAGTAAGACGTTTACTCTAACTAAAGACTCCTACCCACCATACAGGGGTGTGATTTGACAAAAGTAAAAAAATCCTGAAGAGTGGGTAGCGGGCCTGGGTGTCCCTTTGGTGTAGAGGACAAAGCCTCTGAACCTCCTGGATGTTGAATTTTTCGAGGATTTACAGACTCTCCATATCCCAGGATTTGGAGATAGGGTGCCCAAATTGATTATTCTTTGAAAAACTAGGTGTCCAAATGTTTAACTTACAATACTTTTGCATGTGTTTTACAAATAAAACAGGGTGTCCATTTAGCAAACTGGGTGTCCAAAAGACACCCTACCCAAAGGCATTGCTGGCTAATACTATGCCCACAAACAAGAAACTAGAGGTTTGGACACAATACAGGCTCCCAGAAAAACAGCATAGATTTTACGCAGTGTACAAAAATGATATGAACTGAGCTAAAGCAGACAACAAAATGGCTGCCATCCAATAAGTTGTGCACAAATAAAATAAAAATGCAAACATTTTCTGAAAATACATGTACAGTCCAGGGTCGATGATGTTAAAATGAGCTTGTGCCACATCATTTATGTATCCTCTACCTTAATAAGTTGAAGTTTGTTTGTAAAAGGTTAAAACGTTTTTGTAGAAATAGTGCAGGTATGACTGTGTAAAATCTTTCCCAAATAAGAACAACAATTAGATTTAAATATTTGTTAAAATGCGAGAGAACCTTTTTTGTTTAACAATTATAAAACTGTGCCACGTTATAGGGGACACTGCGCCTAATTTCCAGACATACTTTTTGGACCAGTTTGTTAGATTTTTCTTTACTGCGATTTTGTTGGATATCAAAACCACAAGATTTACTAAATAAATAGTATCAACATTTATGTAAAAAAGTAAATTTTTACAACAGTCGTAAAGAAACGTTAGGCCTAGGGTCTCAATTATAATATATACAATCACCACAATGTAATACATCATTATTAATATTAGTAAACTAACAGCAATGTAAGCTAGACATCCTGTTGATTTGTAAACAATGGCCTAGCCCAATTATAACAAACAATTATGTTCAAGTAGCACCTACACAACAACCATTTAACCCTCCTACAAGGGTCAAAATCAGTCAAAATGTTTATATACGTGCCAAGGTATATCTAGTTCACTTAAAAGTCAAACACAACCTCTCATTCTGTCTCTTTATGTGTTCATCTATTCTACAAATCTATCTATAACGGCCAGCTCAAGTAAGGCCAATGAAAGTTGATTACTAGTTTCTCGTCAGCCATTTATCAAATTTTGGTGAGTTTTTTTTTCATTATTCATTATTCATTATTTTTCATCAAGGAAAAATGCAACCCATACACATACACAAACTGCCATTTTGAAACAGATTTAGGTTCTAAATTCACCCAGAAATGTGAGTTTGATGCCAATATCAGTTCTATTGAGTTGTGAAGAGAAGGACATGAAGGACTGGCTACGACCTTTTGCGACACATGTCTACCGTACAGTCATTTTCAAATTACTGTTCCATTTCACTTGCGCCTAGCCTAGTCCTGTCCTTCCCGACACATCAGCATGCAAACGACATGAACATACCTTGAAGGCATGACAACGATCGATCAATACCAACCTCGTACCACGGCGACAATACACGACCCGGATAGGCCGGGCACATAGTATGCGATCTGGAAACGAGGCGAGGTTGCAATTTGTGTGACCTGTGAACGTCATTCCGCGGCTCTCAGCGGCTGCACCAGCTAGCTGCATGTACACTATATACCCTGCATGCCATGGGTTTTCTTTCGCAAATCTGTGAAGCTAGGCAGATCAGCGCTTCCCATGGGCCCAGCTGTATGGAAGGTGGGCACGACCGGTATGTTGCATGATACAGCGAAGCTGCAAAAACATCGACCGCGCAATCGGAATGGTTCCTTTTAGCTTGGGAGTAGTTTGCGTCGGATTTTCCGGATTTTCCCAAAAATGTTTTGCAAAATAATGAAATTTTGGCATAATGAAATTTTTTGGTGCGGGGCCAAAATCACGTGCGGGCGCTGACGAGAAACTAGTAATCAGCTTTCATTGGCCTAATACGCAAACTTTTAGTATTACAGTGATATCACTACACTTTCATAACTTTTTTGTGAATCAAATTATGACAAATATCACTCAGTTTCCAGCATAATTAATATGATAGAAAACATAGTTGGAGGTTTGGTGAGATTTGGAGAGATTTTGAGCAAATCATTTGTGCACATCTAACGTAGTCCTGATATGTTGTCTAAAAGACCTGTGCTAGTAAAACGTACCACATCATCATGCATAACTCTTGATAAGATAATATGTGCATAATCAATTATTGCAGCTGTACCTTTTCCAAGATGATTGATCAAGGAAGGATGGAAAGAATGTCAAACACAACCAGCACTTGTGCAAAATTTTCTTTAGCAGACGACAAAATGGCAAACTTATCACTGACAGTGACACTGACACAAGTGACAGTAGTGACACTGTCACTGACAGTAGTGACACTGTTGTTGTGAATACATGTAGGCCTAGGTTTCTCAAAATCTCCCAAAATACCGTTTCTAATCCTCACTTGACTACACTTTCCTCCTCTATCATCTTTTAAAGGAAAATCTGTGCTATTTGTCATATTTAGATAGAAAAGTGGTGGTTGTATTCTACATTCTTTCCCTGGTCTTTCCGAAATATATTTTCACGAAACAGATGCAACGCCTAAAGTCAACTAACTTCTGAACAGTAGGCCTAACTAAAGTATCCTCTACTGTTTTGATCGTCCCACTTACCAATAAACTCACTCGCCTCAATATTGGAGATAATGTCGGGGAGTAATTCTTCATAGTTGCTCCTTGTCACATCAGTCATTGCGAAAATGTATAATTAATTGTTTTAGGATTCAAGAACAGCAATACACCATTTTCCTTCACTTCACTTCACATTCTGATTTTTCGAACAGGCCGCGGTAAACGTTCCGGTAATCCACCCAGCATGTATAATTATTGTATACATGTACATGTACATGTACATTACATTGTGTAGTGGGTGCGAGCGCGTTCAACCTCGTATCTAAAGAAAATACCCCCCCCCCCCCGCCCCCATATATTCCTTGCAGACAAAACCTTCCATTTTTCAACCTATAAGGTTAATTGTTTGTTTCATTGAATTATCAGTATCGCACAGCGTGATACTGATAATTTCACACAATAGAATGCATACAAAGCTGTGGGTCAACAGTCAAAACGGGCAGTTGACTGGTTTTGACCTCTAAGCAACTTCCCACTAAAGTGCAGCTATAGTAGGAGGGTTAATAAACTTCCAATATGCTAAATGCTGTGTATCACACACTTCATATCATCACAAAATATATGCAATATTTTTGGGTCAACAGTAAAAAAAAAAAAAAGAAAAAAAAAGTCAGTTGACTGATTTTGACAACCACGATAGCTACTTGCCACTAAAGTTCAACTAGAGTAGGAGGGATAAAGTATTAATGCATTTATAGGCATGTTACTAATAGTGTACACTCTCTAAAAGCAAGATACTTTATCTTCAAGGAAAATAATGAAGTGTACCAACTTATAACAAATTTTTTTTCGGTGAAACAGATAATTACATATACATTTTATACACAAGTGCGCATCTAAAACAAACTTTCGGGGTCAAATGCTGGAGGGGTGTACTTGTGAGTGTGAAGTCATTTACGGCAGAGGGACTCCTGAACAGTTGTTTTCTTTGCGCTCTGATACAATATTAGAGCTTTCCAGTAATAAGTTTGTGAAATTTGGCTCATGATGCAGTTGTGGGTAACCTGTTAATTTCCCCCAATCCAATCGACAACGATATTCAGGATGGAGAGGGGGATTGGATTTTGAAAAGGTTTGTTGCATGACCCTACCGCACCCCACCCCCTTGGATCCGCCTTTGTTTATACATCTCTAATCTGGAAATGAATTTACAAAAAGGTTACCAAAAAAAAAATGAATAAATAAATAGACAAACTCAGAACAAAATAACACCATCACTTGTGAAAATTGTTATCAACTTCTTTTGTATTTTTTTTAAATAAAGTCTTTGGAAAAACTTGAAACAACATAGTACTTAACAGGAATAAGTAAAGAACATCAACTGTAACATCAAATGTAACATCAATTGTGACACCCACTTCCACATCAGTTTTAAGGCATAGATCCATCAGGATGAGTGATGATTTTTTTATCCTGATTGGAGCTGCCAGTGATTTTGTAATGCAGAAATCATTTGTCATTTTGAAACGCCAAATTGTATTAACTAATAACTAATAATTGCTAACATAATGCGGTATACTGCAATATGCTTGGACGATAACACGATAATATCGAATATCGAGATATCTTTTTTTTATTCGATTACGATATCGAGAACCTTTTTAAGTTATCGAGATATCAGCAAATCTCGATAAAAAAATTGCCATTGTGAGTCATGTCAGAAATACCATGGAAACAAAATTAGGACAGTCTTTTCAGCTTTAGGAAGAAAGAAACAAAAGCGAACTACTTCAGAAGTACATACACACTATGCAAATGAATTTGCAATTTATTGTGATGCTTGTAGAACGGTACATACCTGTGGTTATCCGTGATTGAAAATCGCGATACAGTTTGCCAATATATCGTGGATGAAAAAAAAAATTTGATGTCGCCCAAGCTTATTAATTGCTGCTACTCTCATCAAAGACTACATGAAATTGGTGATTATAAAGTAATTTTATTTACATTTTTATGCTTCTGTTGTCAAATATCAGTTTCGTTATTGGTCTTAACACCAGATCTCGATAGATTTTATGGACGACAGCAATGTCATAACAATGCCTTGATATCACATGCACTCAATTATTGTAATTTTGTTCAATAAATGTTTGATTTAGCACCTTACACAGGGATCATGTAACAAAAAGTTGCCAAAAAGCCTCTCAATTAATGTTTACATAAACACAAAAACTGTACTTCTTTTAAAACATAATCCCACACAATATAATGTACACATGGTGTAGAACTTATTGAAAGTTACCACACCGCTTGAGTTTAAATGTCCTCTAAAAGTGATTTTTCTAAAATGTTTAAAACATAGTAATTTATATATATGTAACAAAATAAATACGTGATCCGGGAATTTTTTTTTTTGGTGTTTTATACATTAATGTGTCCAAATTACTGTGCTCTCCGTTTGAAAAACCAGCCAACATCATTTTGAGAAATCAAACTTTTCCAAATGGTTTTCGAACATCCTGCGAGTGAAACTCAAGTTATAGACCTCTACAGAATCACGAATAAAAGAGTTTCGATAACAGCAGTGTCCCCATAAATTTGATGTATTAAACACAAATATTACAAATTTCACCATGTGAAGTGTTTTCTACGGAAGCACACTACTGCCAAATTGAAGGGTAAAACTTTTGTTCTTTAAGTCGTTCGAACGAGATACCAAGTCATTCGAATGAGATACCAAGTCGTTCGAACAACTAATAATAAGTCCTATTATAAGCTGTGTGAACGAAATGTAAGCCAATATTAATTGCACTTGAGGGTTAATGTGTTTAATAATTGGCTCAGGAATTTGAATACCCATACCTTTTTACAGTCGCGAATGAGGGTTAATGCCTGAAAGAATAACGAATGGGATCCAGTATTTATCTCGTTCAAACGTGTCGTGGCCGAGCGGTCTAGCTTACCAGACTCAAGTTCTGGTGTTAGCAGCAGAATATGGGTTCGAATCCCGGCCGTGACACTTGTGTCCTTGAGCAAGACACTTAACCATAATTGCTTCTCTCCACCCAGGGGTTAAATGGGTACCTGTGAGGGCAGAGTTGGTTGATTAGCCCTATATGCGCTGTAAGTGTAATGGCAGCAATTGAGCTGTATACTCCCCAGGGAGCTGAGATGGTTTCAGGAATGATTTATGAGCCTTATGAGCAGGGGTAATGATATAATGCGCCTTGAGCACCACTTAGTTGGTGGATACGTGCGCTATATAAGTCCACACATTATTATTATTATTAAACGACTTAGTATGTGGTTCGAATGACTTATTATCTCGTTTGAATGACTGATTATCTTATTCGAACGACTTAAAAATTTTGTTTACCCTTCAATTTGGCAACAATGCGCTTCCGTAGTTTTCCCAGATCATTCATTGTATATGTACAAAGAGTTCATGAAGCTTTGAATGGATGGGTATCGTTATGGGTATCGTTATCGGTTCGGTTCTCGGTAACGCCAAAGTAAGATTGAGAGATTTTGGTTCTGATAAGAACCGCAATGAATACAAACCACCCGACTACAACTAATGCAGGCTAGTCGAAACCAAGTAAGAATTTGCCAAGTAAGAGAAGTTATTGATTTGAGGTTGAAAACTGCACATTTTCACAATTATCTCATCAAATTATGAACCGATTCAGCTGAAACTTTCCCCAGGGACCAATTCCATAGAGCTGCTAAGCACACTAATTTGCTGAGCAAACATAATGTTACCAGCCAAACTGTCACATAATGCATATTGCTTCAGGCAGGTTCTCGGCCAAACTGTCACATAATGCATATTGCTTCAGGCAGGTTCTCGGCCAAACTGTCACATAATGCATATTGCTTCAGGCAGGTTCTCAGCCAAACCGTCACATAATGCATATTGCTTCAAGCAGGTTCTCGGCCAAACTGTCACATAATGCATATTGCTTCAGGCAGGTTCTCGGCCAAACTGTCACATAATGCATATTGCTTCAGGCAGGTTCTCGGCCAAATTTTGCCGAGCAGAAAAATTAGGTAAGCACTATTTTCTGCTTAGTAGCTCTATGAAACTAGTCCCATGTCAGTTGGATATAAATGGCCTCTGAATGGCTTTCAGTAGTGCATGAATTCATGACACAGTGTGATAACATCAGTACTAGTCAAATAGTGACACCTTTACAATGATCTGGTCAATTATTGTGTGAAAAATCTCATTTAAAATTAACCTAGCTGCCTTTTGCAAGGTACTAATTAAAGGGGCAGTATCGTCATGACCAGAGCAGATTTTCAACAGGGCATGGAATCGGTGTCCTAGTTTAAAATGAACACAGCGACAACAGCAACGCTAATACGACTTTATCATGTATTATTTTCATTCACTGAGTTAATCTAAAATAAGCACTCTGATTCCATGCCCTGTTGATCATGGCAATATCTCCCCTTTAAAACACAACTGGTAAAACAACTGGTAAAAACACATGGAACACGCATCTTCATTTCTATCTAATGAGTGCACGTGAGGTAAAATGTTAGCAGAGAGAATGGCCTTATTAACTTTTTAGTTTGCAGAATCACTGCCACTGAGAACCAGAGTTTGATTAACCCTTGTATACATGCAGTCTCCAAAATAAAAACTGTTAAGTACACAATGCTTTTTGTATGCATGCCTTAAAATATTGCATACTGTACAGAAGAATGGTACATGGATACCCCAAAATGCCCCTGGGTCTGGGACAAAAACAGTGTTCTGACCTTCACACAGTATGTGTATACCCCCAAGTTACTACACTGGTTTATTTCAAGTTAGCCTTGCAATGAAACAAAGCAGGTGGCTGCTTCAGTTTACCTCATCTCTCTAAAGAGCCTTGGGGTATGCCATTAATCTTTAGATAAGAAAGTGTATACCTCAAAATGTCACGGTTGTGACATTTTTAAGTATGGGTCCACTTTGTAAAGAACAACACTGATAATAGGAGGGTTAAGGACTTAAAAGTAGGGTACAACATTGGTAATAATATTGGCAATACTGTCACTACACGTATCTTTACTTTTTGTAAGCATCTTTTGAAGGTTTCCTTCGAAAGAGTCAGTTCCAAATTATCCCAATACATAATGCATAACCTGTCTATTGTGGTCACCTGTCAATCGAGGTTGCCACTTCATACTTGTTTAACTGTGTTCCATATTCCTGTCCATGTAAGGGATTTGTGAAGATCTGAGAAAGTCCGCAAGTTCAACAAACAAACTAAAGTACCAGAAAGTAGAAATTCTCTTTTGAGTAGTAAATAGTTCTAAAAAGAATCGGTTGGTCACTTGACTGATCGAAACGTTGATAGTTTACTGAAATCGTAACTCCCAACATAATGTTCATGCTCTTTACATTGTGAGTAGGCTTGCCAGTATTACAAAACTAAAACATCTAACATTTTCAAATGTAATGTTACAGATGAACAGATCAAAAATGTGGAGCTTGTAAGAACAGTCTCTGGAAAAACCTCAGACAAGTATTCTTCATATGACATCTACACAATTATCAGCACCCAAATTATAATCGGAGAACAAAAAGCTCTAATTAGCGTAATACACAAGAAGGCACTCACTAAAGCCCGGTTCATACTTCACGCGAAAGCGAATGCGTAGCGAAATTCGTGACGTCGACAATGGTCCACAGCAAATATTCGTGGCGAAGGTTCGCAAAAGTTGAACACATTTCAACTTGCACGAATCATTCGCCGTGAATTTGATGACGTAAAATTCGCTTCGCTTTACTCACATGTTACCATCTGCATTAACAGCATACGTACATTATGCATAGTTAAGTTTTGACAACCACCGCGTGTTCATGCATGAAAAAAAGATTTTTCCATAATTGAAAATATATTTTGCAGAAAAAAAAATACAAATAAGGTTGAAGATTTCTAGTTCAACAAACCTTTAAATAAAGCAAGATAATTATGACACTACCAAAAGAATACAAGAATCTAACAAAGTCTACAACTACGTTTTTTGTTTTTTTGTTTTTGTTCCACAATTTCTTTAATACTGGAATAAAAGTAAAAAAGTAAAATTATAAAAGTAAACCCAAAACAATTGTTGTATAGTCAATCCAAATGCTTGTGTATTTTTCTTAGGCATATGAATAACTTTGTTTTGGAGGTGGGAGGCTTTTGTTGTTAACCTTGTAACATTGTCTCTCTTGTTACTAAAGTCAGTAAAAAAAAAAATCTTACCTTACTTTTTAAAACTGAAAGATGTGTGTAACATTAAAACAAGATCTCTTGCACAGAACAAAACACAAATTACTTGATAGGAACAGCTCTACTGTGAACATATTTACAGGTACAATAAGGCAAGTACACTTACACTAACAATAAACAAGTCTAAAACAAGACCAAAAAAACTGTGTCGTGCATTTCAGACAGATTTTTTTTTTTGATTGCCATGCAATTTTGTATTAAAAAAACAACGAGAAAAGATTAAGAACATAGGCTGATAGCAAAACAAAATAACAATAAAAAGATAAAAAGTGTAACTGGCAAATTGATACTGTTCCTAAGGGTCACTTTCTGTTTGACATCAAAAGTAATGAACATAATAACCGTGGGCATTCTTGGTTTTTCCACATTCTTTTTTTTTTCTAACAAATTTCTCCACTTCAAAACAATTATTGGGAGTTTAATTATTAATAAATCGGTCGGTTGATCGGTTGATTGATTGATTGATTGATTGATTGATTAACTGATTATGTCATCAATTTTGTTTTCTCATACAAAAACATCAAAACACAGAAACAACAACACCACCTCAAAGATTCACTTCACAAAACTGAACATTAACTCCCAATACTTTTCAATTAGAATTGAGGCACTTTTCAATATGTACTCATGAACAATTCTAAATCTTTTTCTCTTATTCAGAAGTATCCACTGGACTTCTTGTGTGAAAAACTATAATTTCGTTTAGGTTTATCTTAGAGTCAAGAGAAACACAGGAATGTTCACTTCAGGATTGATTTCCTTCTGAAAATAAGCAAAATGGATTTGAAAATTCAACACTGATATAAAAATAAGCTGTCACATAACAAATTGTTGAAAAAGATTAAATCGGAAGATATTTTCCTCCAAAGATATTTTCATTCAAAACTGTACTTTCACAAGCTGATGAATTTGGCGGGGTAACATCTGAAAACAGACTTCTATTCTCTTGTACCCCAAATAACTGTGGATAATAATAAATCTACTTTGATGTAGACTGTTTCATCTGTGGACTACTTCAGGTTTTTTTTTTAGTGTACTCCCCATAATAACACTAAGAATTGCATAGATTTTATGTAGTTTGCTCTCAGCTGCCATTTTGCCCATGGGAGTTGTTTATGATTTGTTTACCAGCTTCATCCTCACAGCTTGGATACAAAGTTCCTTCACATTTAAAACACAACATTGGTCCGATCACATGTGCACATGAGTTAACCTTTTTTTTCCTTCTTAATGCGCAGTTTACACATCCCGGTGTGCGTAATGTGTTTCCACATACCGTGGGAGGCCGCCATCAATGCACACCTCCCCATTCTATATCCGGCTCGTCACCCTCATAGCTTTTGCGTGTACTATCACACCCTCAGTACTGTCCCAGCGTGGCTTTTCGTGGCTCTTACCAGGTTCTACAGGAAGAAGAGCTTGTCAGCAAGGTCAAGATGGGGTGACTTGTGTAGACTCTGACCGACCAAGAAGGATAGCTTGTGGGCATACAGGCACGGTGCTGGTACACGGATGGTTCCCTGGTAAGATGGAGGAAAAGGTAAGTTAGTGTACTATGACCTACTAATGACCATGTGGAAAAATTAACCCTAACCACCCCATATTCTCCAAAATCCTCCAAGGGGCACTTTTTTGGAAAAATTCAGCACTGTTGGAAACTGGTACTTTCACCTCTTCAAATGGGGCAAAAAGTACAGGCCATAAGTGTTGAATATGAAAGATCAACGAAAATGCATGGTGCATTTTGAAGATAAGGGCATGTTTCCAAAAGTGCACTGGAGGATTTTGGAGGATTCAGGAAGGTTCTGAGCCAGAATACCTAGGGGGTTAGGGTTAACCCTAACCTTCCCAAATCCTCCAAAATCCTCTTTGCTAAGGGACCTTAGCCAATCTCGCCCACTAACACCACCCGGAACAATCTAAATTCTCACCCACAAAAATTCTTGCCCTCACTATTTTTTTACTCCAAGTTTGCTATATCAGACCGTTACAAAAACCTTAACAATAGAAGCTGCCCATGCTAGTTTGATGTAACCGCTTTGCCTGGCTGAGCATGGCTGGCCTAACGGAAAGGCTTAATTGGCAATTCAAAAGGTCTGCGCCTAGCGGGAACACTCTTTTGTCAAAGGATTAGGGAGTTAATGATGAAAGTTTTTTGAAGACTGCAGCTTCATCACTGCTTTCCAGGCGAGTCTCACAATAATACTGGGAGAATAACAGTGGTTTTTGCAGGCGAGATTGGCAACAGTCCCTAAAGTGAAGGATTTTTAAGGATTGAGGTTACATGCTACATGCTACATGCTATTTGCTAAAGTGAAGGATTTTGGAGGATTGAGGTTATTAGGCATACTTGCCTTTCCATGGTACATGTACATCCATGTTTGTTGTAGTGATTGCAAGGTCAGTGCTTGGGTCTGTGGACACTGTTTATTGCTACATGCATGCAGGGCGGGTCCCTGGCCATGGATTCAGGTTATGTGTAAGCAAATGGGCCTAGTGAGTTAGGGTTAATGTAGAACTTGATTCAGAGATTTGTACAAAAACAAATCTGTGTCAGGTGATATTATGGTGTCATTAAAAAAAAATTGAGAAAATGGGTAACAGTCGTGAAACATTTCAAACATCTCAGGATGTTTGGTACAATCAGCCCTATATGCGCTGTAATGGCAGCAATTGAGCTGTATACTCCCCAGGGAGCCGAGATGGTTTCAGGAATGATTTATGAGCCTTATGAGCCTTATGAGCAGGGGTAATAATATAATGCGCCTTGAGCACCACTCAGTTGGTGGATACGTGTGCTATATAAGTCCACACATTATTATATTATTATTAATCACCAACTTCACATCAAGTAAGTTTTAAGATTATAATTCAGTCATTTTTGTAATCGGGTAATTATTAAAGATGTTCATGCGCTCCCATTAAGATTTCTTTAAATTAACCCTCCTATAGGTTTAACAATCAAAATTTGTATGTCACTCCCAACCCATTGACTTTGTGCAGTGCACTCAAATAAATGCAAGGACATGTGGCTCTGGTAGGAGGTCAAACCAAAACCACTCAACTGTATATGAGTCTGCTGCTAACTTATGCAGTACATACACAGCTCTGTGTGACTCTGCATATAACTTATGTCGGACATACACAAGTGTGTTTGACTTTGCCACTAACTCCAGCACTCTCAGAGAAAAATACACATGTGTGAACAATTGGCAATGCAACCAAAAATACTCAAGTGACTGTCTGTGGGTGCGGTGCTTACTGGACCAAATTTCAGCCTGGGCACAGGAGGGTTAATATGTTAAAACAAAAGCAGTTTTATGCTGTAACAAAATTATGACATTTAAGAACACTTTTAACAGTAAAAACAAACAAACAAACAAAAACACCAATGCAGAGACTTTTTATTTATTTTTTATTTTAGGGGAGGCTTTTATGACAAAAGCACAGAACTTACCGGCCAGTTGAAGTACAGATGTGTGAGTTTGTAGGTCAGTCGCTGAATGTAATCTGGTTTCAGACCCCATGTGTCCCAGATTACATTGTAACTGGTAGGAGTGACTGTGCCTTGGCGGACAGACTGGCTCACAAGGAAAAAGTCATATCTACAGACAGAGCAGGAACAATTTCAAATTTATTGACAAGTGTAAAACAACACTGAGATAATGAGCAATATCAACAGCAGTAATTAGTATGCAGTGAGATATATTGTAATGCTAATGGCTATGTTTCTCCAGGGGTGTGATTTGATAAAAGTAAAAAAATCCTGAAAAATGGGTAGCGGGCCCAGGTCTCTCTTTGGTCTAGAGGACAAAGCCCCTTGATGCTTAATTTTGGAGGATTTACAGACACTCTACATCCCCACAAACAAGAAACTAGAGATTAAAATTAGAAACGTCTTACAAGAAAATATTGAGGCAAAGAGAGATTTGTAAAAAAATAATAATCCTGAAATCAGGAAAAAACATGAGAAATCACAGGCCTGATTTCGGTTTCTCATAATGTTTACCGTAAGCCAGTGCAATACCTTTGAGTGTTTTCTGGATGCCCTGTTTGGTAAATGGACAGCCTGTTATATTTGTAATACACATGAGAATCTATTGTAAGCTTAACATTTGGACACCCAGTTTTTCAAAGAATAACATATGGATGCCCTATTTTCAAATCCTGGCTTCGACTTGGGGGGGGGGGGGGGGTGACACAAATAATGACAAACTGTGCTGACTACAGGAAATTCACAGATCTGGCCAATCAAGTAAAAACAATAAATAAATGTCATTATTGATTCATGTTTATTTTGATTACAAATTGCACATCATGGCCTAAGAGCCAAATCACATGTTTACGCTCATGCTCCTGGGAAAATGGAAGTGGCAACTTACAGATCTGGCTTGGTGACCACCGTGTCGATAATGGATCCAGGGGGAGGGTTTGATAGTGGTCTCCCTGAAGGTGCTCTGCTCGGCATGAAGAATCGGTTGTTGATGCGCTTCTTGACAACGATCACCACACACTTGGGACTATCACAAGAACAAACGAGACGAGTTATTAGAGATCAGGGATGTGATTTGAAAAAAAAAAAAAAAAAAAAATCCTGAAAAATGGGTTTCCCTTTGGTCTAGAGGACAAAGCCCCCTGAACCACATGGATGTTTAATGTTGGAGGATTTACGGACTCTCCACATCCCCACAAACAAGAAACTAGAGGTTTGGACACAATACAGGCAATTTTTACTTTCCTTGATGGCTACTTCTCTTAAGAAAATTTGAGACAAAGGGAGATTTGTAAAAAATCCCGAAATCAGGACAAATCCTGAGAAATCACAGGCCTGTAGAGATGGAAAATGTTTAGCTTGTAAATGTTACAGTAATAAAACCCACCACAGGATCCTGGGGCCACTTTCATAGAAAATTGAATATTTTGCCGAGGAAATATTTTTGCTAAGCAATATAATACAGACTACCAGCCAAAATGCATATACATTTTGTATGAAATTTTGGCTGGTAACCAAATATATCCACTTAGCAAATTGTTCTGGTAAGCAATTGTTTCTGCATAGCAGCTCTTCTATGAAATTTGCCTGTGGATATAGCAGGTGTAAATCTGATTAACTTGATGTGAAGGTACCAATTGCCTGCCCAGTCATGCATGAATTCACACATTATTGCACAACAGTATGCATCCATTTACAGGCACTTTTTTATAAACTCGTTTTTCATCATGAAAGATATATGGAGAAAGATATATTCAATGAAATGATTGTTGCCCACGAAATTCCCTTTCATATGATACCAAAATCAATTTTACTTTCCCTCACCTTGTTTTATAAACACAGAGAACATTTTGTACATAAGTGTATGGCGGTCCACAAATGGCCATTGAAAGGATTGACTTGTATTATGTCTGATTTCTATAATAGCAACATGTAGGTTGGGCTATACCATTAGAAAGATAAGGAATCAGTCTTTCCAACCATATATAGCATGGGTATGGACTGCGAAGAAGGGAAAAAATTACAGCTGTTTTAAAAGCTGGTCATGATACTCCCAATTAAGTGCTGTGTGTGTGGTGACCTTGGTCAAGTCGCCAATGGTAAGCAACAGGGGATATGTGTGTTGTTGACTAAAGTTGCCAATGGTAATGAAAGGGTTAAATGGAAGGTACAACTTTGGAAATAACCAGATCATCAAATTAACAAATTATTATATAAAACATTACTCAGTGTAAAGTTGGTAATAAGTATCATATATCCTGAGAAATTACTCCGTGTCTTAGAGAAAAAAGGAATTGTTTTGTGGAATTTAAAAAAAAATTGTCGGCCCATTTGTTGTAAACATAAAAAAAGGAAACAGTTTTTATTTGTTTTATCAAAAACATGAGTGCTATTGTGATTAAACTTTCAAAGGCTAGTTTAATGATTTTCTTTTTGAATTGTATGTCCCCTTTGCTATAACTCGTTTTGTGTTGCCGATATGGGACAGGTACTGTAGGGGAACATGAACAACTTGCACGGGCATCAGAACGGGGTACTTGACAGTCAGTCATCAAACGCAGCAGTGGTGTGATTTGACAAATGTATATATTTTTTTTAAATTAAAAAAAAAAAATATGGAAAATGGGTAGCAGGCTTGGGGTCTCCCTTTGCAAAGGAAAAAGCTCCTTGAACCTCCTGGTTTAATTAGGAACTAGAGGTATGGACACAATAAAGGCTACTTTCTTTCTTTCCTTGGTGGCTACTTCTCTCAAGAACATTTTGAGACAAAGGGAGATTTGAAAAAAGAAAGAAAAAAAAAAGGAGAAATCACATGCCAGTTGAGAGTTAGACGGTTCCATTTTTCGGTTCCAATTACCCGTAAACGACTTTCAAAAATTTTGACTGAACATTTAAGCCACACAAATGGAAGTCTGCCATTTTTTGTTAACATTTTTTGTGGGGAATGGGGATTCTACTTGTCGTTTTTAATATGGATACGGGAAAATTATTACAGTAAGTCCACATTTATTATGACTCTAATAAAACAAGAGAATCTTGTGTTCATATTGGTTATTTCATACATTCAGGAATATTTATGTGTTTTACAAATTGTTTATGGGTACCCGGGTATCCAAAGATTTCCAATTTCAGGTATACGGTTCCTGAAATAACAGAAAAAGCCCATCCTTAGAGTGAGACTCACTTATAATCAGCCCCAAGACCCTTGAATGTGTCAATTATCTGTGGTAGTTCGTGTTCCACTACAGCCGGTAGCTGACCATCTCCAACCCCATCACGGAAGATGACCACCCGTTCAGGAAGTTCGTTGTTTATCTCGTTGTACTTTTCAAGGGCGGCTACAAGGAGAAAAGAGGGAAAAGGAATTCAACATATGATAAAGGAGAACAGCCTGTGATAGAACAAGTTCCACTCAACAAGGCGGCGATCTAACAAGTGTTTTCCCTTGGTAGAATTATCCCTCCGAGTTATAAACAAAACAAGATGACCAAATAATTTTTCATTCAAGCATACACAAATGTGATTTTTAAAATTTTATTTTATATAAAGCTTATTTTTTCAAATGGCCAAATTATATTTACTTCTGATGCAAATTTCCTTCTTATGGCTGACCAACCATTATTCAGACATATAACTGATCAATTTCAACAAGAGGGGAAATTGTTTAGATTTAGACTGTGAGCGCAAAGCCCTAATGGAATACAATGTTGGAGGGCCCAGGAAGTGTTCGCATTCCAGATGCCCTGTGGTGCATTCTGAGCATGTTATAAGGGAAACTTGAAAACAATTATAATATTAAATGATTTTGTTTTTTGGATGATTATAAAAAGGAGTTTCCTGACTGTATCATTGGGCAAGCTAGATGGTTGAAAGGTCTACGTTTGAACTAGTAAAAAACAAATGGTCATTGGTACAGTGGTGTCTGTAAGTTCTGCATAATGACTACCGCACCATTATCTTTAGCAGTAGCTCAAGATGTTATGTTTGCAATTTCCACTCAGCACGTCAAAACAAAAAGCAGAGCCACAGAAGACAAACATGCACTTGAATATACACTGAGACATACACATGTACAGACAGGTAGATCAAGTGAGACTTAAGACGGATAGATATTAACCCTCTGACAATCAGTGTAATTTTTGAAACAACCCATTCAGGCCACTCCAAGCCATTAGCTGTTGCCAGTGGCCTTCTATGGTTACCCTTCTGTGCACTGTCACACCACTGAGATTGCAGGGTAAAGTGGTCTCCAATTGATACATTGCAGGCCATACTATTATGTTCAAACATTTACAGTGGCCTTGGGTGGCACACAGTTGATTTTGTAAGATTACTTGGAAAGGACAGCAGGCTTGTATGTACTAAAGGTTGGTGAAGAACATATTGAAAATATAGTGAATCGGAGTGGCCTCCATGTTGTAGTAGGGTTAAGTATACTTACCTTTCATGCACACCTTCAGTCCGTCAATGAGCTCCTGACCGGTGTGCTGGAAAGTACAACGTGAGTAGTATCTGCACACAAATTAAAGGGGGAAAGCAAACATGAAGATGAACGTTTTTCAGAAACTTACTGTAGTTCAAGAACAAGCAGGATTAAAATCTGGAGGATCACAACACTGATTTGTAAAAATCCGAAAAACTGGGAAAATCCGGACAAATCACCCCCCTGTAAATAACTGCAGGCAAATTCCATTTTCACTAAAATTGTCATCTGAAAACGTATTTTTCTGGAAAACAGTCTTCAAACTACAAACAAATGACAATGTTTCAATGGATTTTCCGGTTAAAATTACCATTAGAAAGCAATAACAAAAAATATACTTTAAAAAAATACATATATACTACTCAAAACAATTTAGGGAACACCGGATTTTTAACATCAAATAGGTTTGAAGTGTTCCATGAACCGGGATTTTCATTTGCAACCCCCTCTCTCTTTCAGTAGTCATGTCATGAAATGTGTAATCACTACATGCATCGTTTATCATCTGTTTCATTGTGCAGTTGTTTCTCATCAATTCTGTGAAACATTGTGTTTATCTGAAATAAATTATCTTGCTTCAACTAAGATTATTCCGGTGTTCCCTAAATTGTTTTTAGTATATATATATATATGGGTGCATTTGGCCACATATTTACCTGGTCAGTGTGCTATTCATTGTAGCAACAAAACCACCAACTGAACGACCCCTGGCTGCTGAGTCATGGTATGAGTCAATTCCAACCACCATCATTTTTTTTACCTATGGGGAGGGGGGAACCAAACCAAAAAAATGTAATAAATCAGAATAAGACCATTTAAACAAGGTTGTCCTTCTTCATCTCGTTAGCTTCGATTGGATCCTTCCAGATATTTGTTTAATTCCGCTGTTATGTTTTCCAATTTTAAACAATTTTATTTTGTCTGAAGTGCTTTCATGTAAGAGAAAATGGGAAGTTATGTCGAATTTACCAAAAAGTTGGAAATTTTCATAAAAATAAAACCTAAAAAAAACCCAGTTTTTCACTGTTGTCTCAAAAAAAGTGAGCACCTATTTGGATGGAACTTCCACAGTTTAGTTTTTAAAAGGTTGAAATTAATGCATTTTACCAAACACCAATGTTGTACCTTCCCTATAATAGGTATTCATATCTCTACGTTCTGTGCATTCCATTCTTGACTACCACAATCACTGCTTTTGTCCGTCCGTGTTTGTCATCCACCTTTCTTTGTCTTTTGTGTCTTAAAGGGACAGTATCGTCACGATCAGAGCAGACTTTCAACAGGGCATTGAATCGGTGTCAGAGTTTAAGATGAACACAGTGACTGAAAATTACCGGCTCATTTATGCAGCAGCAACAACGGTGACCTTATGTGGGTATTATTTTCAGTCACTGAGTTAATCTAAAACTAGCACTCCGATTCCATGCCCTGTTGATCGTGACGATACTGTCCCTTTAAGTAACCATTATGTAGAATGCAGTTTGTGAGGGAAATCTTTTACAATCTAGGTAATTTGTCTTACTGTTGTTATATTCACCCCATGTCTGCATAGCGACCCATGACAACGAGTTTTACTTCTAATTGGCCCTACAGATTCACTCCCTATGTTACACATCATTACTAAATTACTCTTGTTTACTTGTGATTCTGTAAAAAAAAAATCTTATTGAAACTTGAACGAGTGAAAAGTGGCCTAATTATAAAGCGAGGTTAATTGATAAAAATGTAACACTGAAACAAGACTCACAGGGATATCAACGGCCCACAGATTTCCTCCCATCTTACAGTTAATCTGCATAGAAATCTTGGTGCAAACAGACATCAACATTTGCTTCTTGTTGAGTGTACGGGCTACGATGCATTGGCTGGGTACCGGTGACTCAATGCAGCAGAACTTCTTGATGGCATCATAACGATCCTTGCGATTGGTTGGCAGGATGCAGACCACCTGATCAAAGAAGGAACAAGTTAAAAAAACACAAGCGGGGTTTGAGTTCTCAGTGCAGTTACATCTGTAAATCCTGCCAAAGAAGTATGGCAGATATAAACCTCAAGTGATTTTATTGACTGCTAAAATGTATTTGCGTTGTCTTGTTAGTGTTCGTGATCAATCCATTTGTCTACGCAACTTTTATATTCAAAATTCTCATGTGTATACAGTGATTATTATGTACATTTGTCCTTGTTTCTATTTCTCATTGCACTCGTCAACATTGCTTCTTTATCATTATTGACTGCTTTTCAATTATTTCACCAATCACTGGCGTATCCGCTCATTGCACATAGTTGCTCTTTGCACATTCTTACCCGCTAGTTGTGCAAATATATATTTATATGGCGTTAAGCAGGGATGATATTGTGAGTAAATGAAATGGTAAAACGTTTGCCATTATCATAAGGCATATACTAGCCTATAGCGGTTTACCTCTATAGCCATGTATAGCAAGGAAACTGTTTTTTTGTCTTGGTATTTACAATAAAATGATACACAAGGAAAGTTTCCATGGTCTGAAGTTAGTCGGAACCCGGTTTCATGGTAGGATTTTCAAAATCAAAAGGTAGGATTTCCTACAAAAGTAGGAAGAATATCATGCCTGGTTAAGAGATCATGTAACTTTTGCACATTTGTAAAAGTATAATATGCGCGCGTACTTCTGCCAGTTAATGATCTCTGGAGAAATTGCACAGATACACACACCAACTGCAAAATATACTACACAGGACGCACTAGTGAGCTTTATCAATTGCTGCTCCCACCAAATGGAACTGCCTTCCCCTAAATGTTCACCAAGCAACATAAGTTATATACTATTCAAGACCCGCCTGAAAACTCATTTCTCTTCTAAGTAATATTGATTACACTTAATCTTGTTTGTATTTTGTTGTGGCAATTTATAGGCAGGATTGTCCTACTGCTATCTTTGTTTTTTCATCTGTTATTTAATTTAAATGTTATCATTTTTTCTTAACTTAATATATACATTGGTTATTTATTTATTATTTTTTGTAAAGGTTTTTTCAATTCCCTAGTAGCTGTATTTTAAATTCTCTGTTAAGTGCATTGAGACCCCCTTTAGATATAATGCGCTATATAAGTATTTGTATTATTACTGTTGACCCATCTATCAGTTTTGATCTAAAAGCATGCGTCCTTAACAGCTAATGGACAGAGCGGGTACTATTATAATGTTAATGATAAAGTGAAATAAACAGAACTGAATCCAGCAACTGAATTAACTTACCATCTGTGTTGAAGTTTTCAAATTCGTCTTGATAGTGTTCACATAGGATTCAGATCGATCATCTCTCAACGTGAATCTGTAAAGTGAAACAAAGATAGTCACTATGTTAAAATTTAAAAAGGAGCAGTGTTGGGACGATTAACCAGTTAACTGACCGAAACTGCATTAACCATTTAGAAATTTGCTAACCGGCTAATAGAAACCAATATTTATATTTTTATAAAAATATGCATTTACGACCATAGTCAAAGCCAAAAAAATAGGAACACAATGCGAGACTTTGTTTTACAGATACTGCAGGTATAGAAGTTCTGTGCAGAGAACTTACAGTTGAGGCTCGTTCACCCTCACCCCCATTGGGCCAGCTACTCTGGGGAGAGTCTGCTTAAAGTCCATAGCCTTGGGCTGGTCACGGCTAGTGCTGATCAGTATCCAGTCCATTAGATTGACGGTACCCAACAGTTTGCCGCCACGAATCTCTCTACTCCAGTCAGCTTCCGCCGGCTTGTAGTTCTTCTGTGTACCGATAAATCAGGGGGCAATTTCATACAGATGTTAAGCACACGAATATGCCGAGCACAGAATATTTCGTCTGCTCAGAGCAGTAAGGACTTATAAGATCTACACATGCAATGTGTGAGCAGAAAGGACTTATACGCACTTGATGACAATTTTATCTGTTTAATGACAAAAGGTCTTATAAGATTAATTAAGTGTAATTACCTAATTAAGTACAAGATAATGGGTCTTGAATGCTAAATATAAATTGTGAGTACTCCCATTGTTAAATAAAACCTAAATCCAAATAATTAAATTTTCTTAACATCATGGAATTGCACATAATTTATAGGCCTTATAAGTCCTTTCTGCTCTGACCCGACGATTTGTGCTTAGCAAAAAATAGGTTACCGGCCAAATTGTCATGTAATGGATATTGCATCTAGCTGGTTCTCGGCTCAATTTTTGCTAAGCAGATAAATTTGCTAAACAATCTTTTCTGCTTAGCAGCTCTATGAAATTGGCCCAAGGTGAAGAAAGGATGAATTACAGACCCAAAAAAATAAGCAGAAAGTACACATAGCACATTCATACTACAGTGTTAATTATTGGCAACAAAAACCAACCTTTGACCGTCACAAAATGTATTTGCTTTGTGCCCATAATCAGTGTATAAGCCAGGATTTGAAAACAGGGTGTCCAAATTTGTTATTCTTGGACAACAGGGTGTCCAAATTTGTTATTCTTGGACAACAGGGTGTCCAAATGTTTAACTTACAATACTTTTGCATGTGTTTTACAAATAAAACAGGGTGTCCATTTAGCAAACAGGGCGTCCAAAAGACACCCAAAGGTATTGCTGGCACACAATCGTCATTGACACGGGTGATACAGCCCCCCCCCCCCAACACCCTCCTCCCAAAACAAACTTTTCAGATCATCAGATGACAATTTCAAAATACTGCTTTGCATAGAATACTGCTTCGCACGTATTGAACAGACACCCAGCCAAAGTGTTAACATTATCTTTTAAAGCTTGCATGGTAACCAATAATGATGGACTTTTTAAAATTCCGACTGAACATTTGAAGCCACACAAAATTATGGAAGTCTCTGATTGTTTGCTAACAAAATGAAGAAAACTTACATGAAGGCTTTAGAAGAAACATTTGCCGACAGCCTTTCACAGACTTGCCGGCTTTTGTTTGAAACTTGTGTTCGTATTGATTGGTTATTTCATACATTCATGAGTATTTATGTGTTTTTACAAGTGTTTACGGGTACCCGGGTATCCAAAGATTCCAATTTCAGGTATCCGGTTCCTGAAATAACCAAAAACGCACAGCCCTAGTAACCAATCACCTCTGCCAAGTAATATGTTCTGCCGAGCAGCTCCCTGATTTAGACACTGTCCCTTGAATATGATAATTACTTGAATGAGTTCTTATTAAAAGACTTACCTTGGCTCCTTCGCCTTGGAATATTACCTCCGGGGGCAGTATACGAGCGGAGAGTCTGACGGGGCTCGGATCAATGGATATATGCCATTTAGCGCAGTAATCTGAGGCCTCTTTATTCCTGTTGGTTAGTGTATCATTCAGAGTTTAATTATAATGGCAATGACTTGATAAGTTGGCAGTTAATTTTTAGGTTAGTGCTGGGCAAGTGGTGGCAATGAACTTTGTTTTACTGGACTGTTCATCACGCCATATCCACATCGAAGTACTAATTATTAATGAGGACTTGCAATAAGGACATCAAAGTAAGATGTTGATTGACGATCCAAAATTAAAAAATATATATATATATTTCTTATACAGCGCATTTCACATTATGTCCCAATGCGTTTTCCATTATGTCGCCAGGTCACTGGGCCAATATCATTCCTGTAATCTTTCTCAGCTCCCTGGAGAGTATACAGCCCATTATGTGCAACCATTTTTTGGTGCTACAGGGGTCATCAAACACAATAACCATCTCTACCCTCACAGGGACCCGTATATAAAGAGAAGCAATTACAGTAAAGTGCCTTGCTCAAGGACACAAGTGCCAAGGTCACGGCCAGGATTCGAACCCACATTCTGATGACATTGGTAGCTTGGGCAGGATTCCAACCCACATTCTGATGACATTGGTAGTTACCCGATAACAGAATTATCAAATTATCATCCAAAAGATAAAGGGAGTATACAGCCCATTATGAGCAACCATTTTTGGCGCTACAGGGCTAATCAAACTCAATTACCATCTCTACCCTCACAGGTACCCATTTATACTCCTGGGTGAAGAGAAGCAATTACAGTTAAATGTCTTGCTCAAGGACACAAGTACACAGAGAGGATTCGAACCCACATTCTGATGACTCTACCATCACAACACAAATCTGATGCACTAAACTGCTCTACCACGGACACCCCATGAATGAACTACAAAGGAACAACAAACAGGCTATATAATTTACTAGTACATACTGTGACCAGCTATATTTTCAATCCCCCATGCTCCAAATACAATTTTGATGCATGATAAATAGACCCTTATAACACTGCGGCCATTTTTGTCTGGTTCCCTGTGCGTAAGTGCAGTCATAGCCCTGATTCTCAATACACCTAAGGGGACCAGGCGATTTTACTGCCAAAAACAAATACTTATACATTAAAGCCATTTCACTCAATTGTTAGGAAGGGTTAGATAAGATACAGAGCTCGGTGGATTTATTTATTTATTTATTTTTTAAACTTACTGGGGAAAGCCACCAATGAAAGTCGTCAGATTTTTCACACGGTCATCTGGTGAGATTCGAGTATGTGTGGCTATGTCCTTCATGACGTGGAAATCACTACGGACGGCCTCACTCAGGCCGGTCAACATACACAACTCGGGTATCAGGTGGATGGGACCAGTCATTCCACGGCGTTCATCCTGACATAGCAATGGAAAGAGAAATCAATCATGGCATTGCAGTTATTAGTTTTTAGTCACTTTAGGCAAGCCGAAAGGCTGAACTGCACGGTGATTTAAGTTTTACAATAATTCAATTTAATTCAATTCAAATCAGTTCAATTCATTTATTCGTCACATAAAATGTAAAATTCATTTTCCAGCTATGCATGTACCTGCGATGTGATTTGACCAAAGTAAAAAAAAATCCTGAAAAATGGGTAGTGGGCCTGGGTTTCCCTTTGGTCTAGAGGACAATGCACCCTGAACCTCCTGGATGTTTAATCTTGGAGGATTTACAGACTCTCCACATCCCCCACAAACAAGAAACTGGAGGTGTGGACACAATACAGACTTTTTCTTTCTTTCTTTCCTTGGTGGATACTTCTCTTCTTTCAAGGAAAGTTCTAGTCAAAGGGAGATTGTTGAAATCAGGAAAAATTACAGGCATGTACAACTCACAATGGCAATAGATAAGGGACATATATGGACAGCTAAAACAATGAACAATTGTATGTTTTAAAACATTCATGCAACACATCAATGTCTATTAACCCTAACTCCCTAGGCATTGTACTAAAACAATAAAAATCCTTCAAAATCCTCAAACTGGCTTTGTTGTCTAGGGAGTTAGGGTTAAATAAGCTTGGGTAAATGAACCAATAACTCACTCAATCAATAAATTACCTTCTTTTTAGGACGGCTAATCAGCAGCGGTTGTTGAGGATCTTCAATTTTGCGGCCGTACGCTTTAGCGTAGTAGTCAATGTAGCTCATCTGTGAACCATCAAACTTGGCAAAGGTGTGTGTTGGGTTCTTGTCCCAGTCGATGTCGTCAACACGGTAGGTTTTATTGTTGTAACTGTAACAGCATCCACAAACAAAAGCAAGTTATGAATTGTTACATCATTTATGTCAGCGTATGTAACCATTGCAGGGGTGTGTCTGATGGCCGAGTCATCAGAATGTGGGTTCGAATCCCAGCCGCAACCATGACACTTGTGTCCTTGAGTAAGACACTTAACTGTAATTGCTTCTCTACTCCCAGGAGTATAAATGGGTACCTGTGAGGGTAGAGGTGGTAATTGTTTTTGATTAGCCCTGTAGCGCCAAAAATGGTTGCAAATAATGGGCTGTATACTCCCCAGGGAGCTGAGAAAGATTACAGGAATGATATTGGCCCAGTGACCAGGGGAAATAATACATTGTAAAGCACTTTGAGATTTTTTTCAGTTATGTTCTGCACTATATAAGACTGATTTATTATTATTATTATTATGAACAACAAAATGACTAAATTATCATCTGAAAGCTTACTTAACCCTAACCCCCTAGCTACATGTATTTTGGCTAAGAACCTTCCTGAATCTCCTGAATCTCCAAAATCCATGTACACCATGCAGTAACACTACCACCACCACCCACCTGTTGGACTTAACTGGAATTGGGAACACCCCGCCCCATGTAAGGTATCCCTGTCTGGGCTATACAGTACCGAGTGCATCAAAATACAACAAAGTCAGCTGTTGGAGTTTGAATGGTTTGGGGTGGTTAGGGTTATTGTGAAGTTGGTACAAATCATCAGGAAAAATTTGTCTGTGCCTTCATTTCAGAGAGAGCACAAATAGTATTTTGATATCTTTGAATGTTGCAATTTTTTTTTTAAATCGTATGTACACATCTTTAAATTGTTCTAATGTTTGATGTAGCTAAGAAATGATAAATGAAATGAAAACAAAACATGTTCCAAGTGTATTCTCTTTAAAATTGTGCATGGCTTTTCAGGATGGTATATTTCCAGTTTTTGACAAGCAATCTAATCTTATCCATGTATTATGTGTGCCCACACTGGATTGGCCAACCAGTTTTCTAGTGTAATGGATTAAATATCGTCATGATCAACAGGGCATGGAATCAGAGTGCTAGTTTTAGATTAATTCAGTCAAAATAATACCCCACATGATACGGCCATATTACTGTTGCTTAAAAATGAGCATAAATGAGCCAGTAATTTAAAGTTACTATGTTCATTTTAAACTAGGACACTGATTCCATGCCCTGTTGAACGTCTACTTTAATCGTGACAATATAGTCCCATTAACCAATAGGATTTATCCTTTCCATGGCAACAGTTATGCACTGTGCTTTTATATAGGTTACGTGGCCAAGTATCAGCGTTAAAGGTGGGCGACAGCTAGATAGGCAATGAGTTGACTTTACCTCGTGAGGACTATTTCTCCCACCAGGAGGCGAGTGGCATCATCTTGGAAATTGCGACTCTTATTGTAGAGATCAGTTAACATGTCCAGGACGGTGTCCAATCGCAGGATTTTGTGCGAGACATCGGCCATGAGCAGGACCTCCTTTTCATACTGCAGGATAGAGGTGATGAAACCAGGCCACATCTGCAAGCTGCAGAGGGTTAACGAGAAGACATAAACAAATAACAAAATGGAAAATGAAGCACTGACCGAGTGACAAAGTTGCCTGTCAGCTTTTATCAGAATAAATAACAGAAACAATTTTTAAAAACACCACATTTTAAGCCGTTTTTTAGATCGTTTTTCATTAAATTTTAATTTAAAGCAAACTCCAATCATAACCAAATTGTTTTAGACAAAATAATGTGTCAATCGGGTAAAATTGTACACAAAAGTCCAAAATTTATCGGTTGGGGGAAGGGGAGGGGTCCAATTTATTACTGTAAGTAAAACCAGATCACAATTTCCTAGAGCTAATTACTTTAAGCAAAAGCGGAGCTTAGTTAACTTAGATGATTTCATGCCGGAGCAAAGATTTCCCTTGAAACAATACATGTCTACATAAGAGATGGTTAGTTCATATTTTTTTTAATTTGCATTTCTAAACATGAAAATCAGCCCACCACAAAAACTAAATGTAACATCACACTGCAGACTACAATAACATACACATATACAGTGTACACACAATCATCCCTTGATGCTAAAGAGGCTATCATCAAGACACTTGATGCAATTTCACCACCAGAGGGCTACGAAGTGAACAGAGCAGATATGGTAACACTATTCAAGTCTCTTAAAGGCGTTGGTGACTTACCCATGCTGTGTGATCAATGTTGGGGTATTAGGATTGTAGTAGTGACGTCCAATCTGCTCCATACCCACACAACCTAAGATCCTACGGACAGAAGGAGAAGATTGGTTAGTCAGAGTGTCCTTGAAGATGCATAATTATTTACTGGAAGAATACACCAGACGGAGTGCACACGGCCGAGCAGGTTCGAATCCTGGCTGCCACCATGGTGCTTGTGTCCTTGAGCAAGACACTTGACCATGGTTGCTTCTCTCCACCCAGGAGTAAATGGGTACCTGTGAGGGCAGAGCTGGTTGTAGTGTTTGATTAGCCCTGTATGCGTCGAAATGGCATTAATTGAACTGTATACTCCTCAGGGAGATGAGATTATGCGTCTGATGAGCAGGGGGTAACAATGTAATGTAATACGCTTTGAGAACCAGTTTGGTGGATATACAAGTGTGATATACAAGTCCAAATTAATATTATCATCATTGGTAATATTTAACTTGGAATTGCAGTGTTTTAAAGCCATTACACACATTTGGTAATGTGTCTGTAAATACATCCATACTATAAGAATAAATTAATTCATTATTCATCAATAGATCTGTTAATAGTACTTCCGTTTCAAGAAAAAAAAAAAAAAGTTATGAAAAAATTCCTTAAATACAGATAAGCACAAGCAGAAATTCCTTGCTAACAACCATGCTTACACTTATGTTAAGTTATGTCAAACAATTTCAAGAAAACTTAAATTTTTCATTTACGATAAGCATAGAAAAGAAATTGGGCCTTGTTCGTTTTTTTTTAAGACTCTAGAGGCAGTAAAACTTACTTGCGGAATATGATGTTGTACACTTGAATACAAGTTGGTGAGGTAGGTGCCAGCTCATTGGTAAGAGTCACAGTGATTGTCACGATGGCATCGGTGTCCCGTCGCTTTGTTTCAAACTTGGTCACCTACAAATATTCATAACAATTATACTACATGAACGGGTTTGGCTCTTACATTAACCCTAACCTTTCCAAATCCTCCAAAATCCTCTTTGCCAAAGTGAAGGATTTTGAAGGATTGAGGTTACATGCTCTTTGCTAAAGTGAAGGATTTTGGAGGATTGAGGTTATTAGGCATACTTGCCTTTCCATGGTACATGTACATCCATGTTTGTTGTAGTGATTGCAAGGTCAGTGCTTGGGTCAGTGGACACTGTTTATTGCTCCATGCATGCAGGGAGGGTCCCTGGCCATGTACATGTATCACAGATTAGAAACATGTGTGCATACATGTCATGTGCTTGCTTTATTACTGAAGGATTTTGGAGGATTCAGGTTATGTGTAAGCAAATGGGCCTAGGGAGTTAGGGTTAAGGACTGAACTTTCTCGGGTTTATTTTATAATTTATTATTTATTTCTGGTTATGAAAACAACGATGATTTATGCTTTCCTATTGCAGGCTGCAGCCTACAGGCATGAGGAACCATGGCAATTTTAACAATATTTAAATTCTGGAGGGAGGAAGGAAGAAAAAATCATGGCAAGTAAACCTGTTGTGGTAGGGACCTAGTCGTTTGTTTGTTCGTTTTTTTTTTTTTTTTTTTTTTTTTTTTTTGGGGGGGGACCAGTATCAATCCACCAAAATGAAAACTTGTTTGTGTGGTTTTTGTGGGGGGGGGGGGGGGGAGGTAACAGGGGAAGGTAGGTCACTTACTGGCTGTTCAAGCTTTACAAGTAGAAACAGAATCATTCCATCAAAGGCCATAGGGTTACCCAGCGCCTCGGTGTGGAAACGCAACAGACCCTGCCGTGCCCTGGGACTCTCAACCATTGGGCTGAAATCTACGTGGTACTGATAGAGTAGCCACCTGTCCTCTGCCTTCAGCTTGAAGCAGTTTGTCAACAATTCAATCCTGGTTCCCGATGTTCCTTCAGAAATAAACAAAATAATCATTACAACTGCACCCAGATGTATATATGGTCATTCCACCAGGTTGGGGCGAGCTTTGTGATAGGTGTCCCTTGTTACGTAGAAAAATGTGCTAGTTATTTCAACTACTAATTAGCATTATTGTAACTTCCTATTCAAGGCACAGGGATTAATTTTATTCTAATTTGAAGAACTGAGAATGTGCACTCATAATAAGGATAATGAATGGTACATCTACCTACGTAACAAGGACACCATGTCACAAAGCTTCCCCCAACCTGGTGGAATGACCCAAGAATGTGCTCTCATGATAAGGATAATGAATGGTACATCTACCTACGTAATAAAGACCATGTCACAAAGCTTGCCCCAACCTGGTGGAATGACCTAGATATATATATGTAAATATCTTGATCAAAAGTGTATCCTGGTTTAAGTTAGTGACTCTAACCATGTTTAATGCATTGGAATACAGCCGATGGATCTTGTTGCACTCAACATACCTCACACACCAACAAATGATGGATGTTGAGCATGGTGTTTAGCCAGTTACTGAATGGGGGGAGAGGGGGTCAGGGTAAAACCACTAGGATTGTACCTGTTTTGTCTTCGATGTGCTGCGGTCTTGTCTTTGGGTCGCTATAGCTCAGCTGTGATGACCTGCTGCGACCACTGATCCCTCCAATGCCCCCTTCCCCTGCTGCGCCCATGCTCAGTGCAGCCATCTGAGACGTAGGGGGTGCAGATGGTCCTCCCTCCATTGCAACAGGGGCTGTCGGGAGAAAGACAATATGAACAACAGTCAATTTCACTTCAGCTGCTAAGCAGGTTCAATTCTTTAGCATCGGCAGGTTTAGATGGTTACCAGCAAATTGTTCACACAAAATGTACAGACCTTGGCTGGTAGTCTGTTTTATATTGCTTTAGAAAAAATATTTGCTAAGCAAAACATTTTCTGCTCAGCAGCTCTGTGAAAATGGCCCCAGGCGATAAAACAATCATTCAGGAACCAATTTTCGTTCAAAACTTGTGCATTGCAAATCTTTTCGGCAGGAATGTTTGTGTATGTAATGCTAATTTCTGAATTAGCAATTCTTGATTATTGTGAAGCAAATTGTGAATTTTGTGTAGGCAAACAAATAGTGTATGTACATTGAATGTTATTAGTAATTTTGCATAGCAAATTGTGAATTTTGAGTAGCAAATTGTGAATTTTGTGTAGCAAATTGTGAATGTTGAGTAGCAAATTGTGAATTTTGTGTAGCATTTTCCTATGTGATACAAGCAAAATTCTTCATTGAGGTAAACTCGGCTGTTAGGGAAGACAGGGTATTAGGAGCATTTCTAACTAGTCAGAGGGTCATAAATATGTTATTCCCCCATGGCATCAAAATATGAATAGAAAAGTAGTCAATGGAAATTGAGCTTAAAAAAAGCTTTGCAATGATATATGGTTATGGTTGTTACATTCCATTGATCTTACAAACCTGGGATAATTGATGTTAAAAAAATGTTTCAATACAATTTCCAATAAAATTAGAAGCATCATCAATTTGATAAGATTTGCATGGTGGGGTATTGATATTGTTTCAGTTTGCGGTAACATTCAACACATAATCCTAGCAAATGTTACTTAACCCTAACCCTCCAGGGTATTTTGGCTAGAAACCCTGCCAGACGCATCGTTTGTCAAAGTGACTTGGCTGCCCAGTGCAGCAAGATTCATCTGGTCACAAATCTCAAGGCCGAACTGCCTCAGAGTCTGTGGTCACCAAACGCAGCAGGATACAACTCTGGCATTGTTCAATGGGACCAGCTCTCAATAGCCTCAGACTTGGCTGCTTATGCACTGGTGTTGACAGCTGAATGCATCAAAGTGCACCAGACTTTTCCACCTGATACACTGTGCTGCATCTGGCAGGGTTAGGGTTAAGGTGCTGCATCTCCAAACCTCTTCATTCTCCTGACGATAATTAGGGCACGCGAATCAAAACAAACAGAAACTCTGTGGACCCTGAAGTCCCCCATGGTTCTCCCCTGAACCACATTCTCAATTTGCGATAGTTGAGAAACGAGTTGCGCGATATTGGTTCTCCCCTGAACCATAATCTCACTTAAAAGACAATTGAGATACGAGTTGTGCGATTAGGCTCTTTTCGGAACCTGTGCCTCACTTAGCGACAGTTGAGATAAACACATGGTGTTACTGCAAACCGAAACGACATCAATACAAGATTTAAAGCTTTTCATGGTGGAGTACTGATGTCGTTTCGCGATAAGGTTCTTTTCAGAACCTGTTACCTCACTTAGTGATAATAGAGATAAACACATGGTGTTACTGCAAACCGAAACAATACCAATGTTCTGATAATGTTTAACAGTTTTAGGGTTGTTTCTGGTTTATTAACTTTAGTGGCAAGTACATGTAGCTCTAGTGGTCAAAATCAGTCAACTGCCTGTTTTGACTGTTGACCTAAATGTGCACACAGGGGCATTTTTAACTGTATTTTGGCCACCCTGAACAATACAAGATAATGCTTTTACCAGTCAAAAACGGTCGACTCATTTTGACCTGTAAATGTACTTACTACACATAAGGTTTGACAGTGTTTGAATTTTAATTGCATTAGATATACCTTGGCAAGTATATCAACATTTTGACCCTTGCAGTCATAGAAGGATTAAAAACCAAATTGATATCTAGAGAGCTAAGTAAGACTAATCTCAATTGAGTAGTAATTAGTTCTGAAAAGAACTGGGGGTACAACTCGACGTTTCGATCAGTATGCTCTGATCGTCCTCACCATGCAAAGCTACAAGTTTTATCTAGAGAGCTCTTGATGCATCCCTTCCATATATCATCATAGGATAAACACTTGTATTCATATATATACCTCCTGATCCTGGGACTTGGGATGATCCACCACGAGCTCTTCCCCTTCCTGGGGTTGGCAACGGGTCCGGCTCAGATGGGGGCATACGTGGGGCAGGTGCGGCCTCCCCAGGGCGACGGGCTGGGGCTTGTTGCTGTCCAGTTGAGGCACGGCCACGTCCGCGGGACCGTCCCCGGGCGCGACCACTTGGTTGCTGCTCTGCCATAGTAGGAAAGTTAAGCTTCTAGCTCTGCAGGAAGAAAAATATTTAAGAGGAGTCATGTTACTAACAATTATCTTGATGATCAAAGTATTTATTTTTTAACTAACTAATGCAGTCAAACCTGCTCCTGTGGCCATCTGAACACTGAACAACTTAAGTGAAATGCCTTCTCATATGTAGAGGGACTCAAGATGTTTGGTTTGACTCCAGAGGACAGAAGATCACTTGGTGACATTCCAAGGGTTATTGTTTTTATGATAGCACAGAAATCATAATTTTGTTAAAATGAAATTTACAATTTTGAACAAGTACATTTACGGCTAAATCCGGCATGGGAAAAACAAGTGACTGTAGATTTTCACAACCCACACTGACCACTGCCCATGTATTATCAATGTAGACAAAACTACATTGACACCCCTAAAATACTACGGTGATCAATGAAGTTTAATTCAACGAAAACAGTATTCTCCTGATGACGTCAATTGAAGCACAGGCTAGTCCAACATCGTTGAGATAATAACACCTGATAAGGCACAAAAAAAATAGCTGTGTTTCCTATTACACTGAAGATAAAAATTAGGGTGGGTAGGTGGGTAACATCTTTTTTTTTGCTCTAAATTTTTTTTAGCCCAAAATATTAGGGTGGGATGACGGTCAATTTTTTTTTTTTTTTTGCGCACTTAATTGTAACAGGTAATAAGTGACAATGTCAGATTTAATACTGTATATGTTAATACTACCTATCAGCACTGTATATTCACTGGTTGAGTGGTTTAAGAATATCTGAATTTAGAAAGCAGATGCTTGTGAGTACAAATACACAAGACCATGGCCACTTTTTTTCAAAGGCTTCCGTTAACACACATTTATTGTTTACCGACTTGTCAAGCAAATCAAACATGACAATTACACTCAGTATGACTACAAAAACCTGCAATATGTTACTGTTGTGTTTCATTACTTTGTCTTCTATAAATATGGAGAAATAAAGAAAATAACATGTATTTCATGTTTTATGTTGTCTACTTTCTTTTTAAAGGCTGTATTTGCATATTTTCAGTTGTGTCTAATACAGCCAGGAAAAAAACGAGATAAATTAAATTGCACTTCAGAAGATACTTTTTTCTTCCGTTTATGAAAAAAAAAAGTAACTATAAATATAAATAAATAAATGTTTGTAGATATCATGCATCCTACTTTTCTTTAATTAACCAGTTCACGTCGGGAATAAAAAAGTTTTTCTGGGCCCATGTGCGGGTTTCTTTTTCCCACACACACGTTAATGGAAGCTTCCACTGTGCGTGGCCACGTCTTCCGAGCATGTCACCGTACATGCGTGGCTCAACCAAGCATGCATACAGATATTCCAGAGTTTCCTATGGCGTGTTTAGATGCTCTCCGATCCGTAGTGCAAAAAAAAATTGCGTGTATACACGGCCTCCGACGCGAACTGGTTAAATGTTTTGGTCAAATGATGTACGTGTACCTGTAATTTAGATTTGTCCTTGCATGTAAAATACTGATTGTCACCAAACAATTTATCACCCAAGGAATTACATTCTCATCCACCGTGCTATTTGATCCAGTCACTGGAAGGCACTCAGACTATGTACTAGGTCACTGCAGTAAGCACGTTGCGCAATGCCCTATGCATAGCGCGTAACAAATTTTTCTATTGGTCGAACGAGAACAATACGTCATCATATAACCAATAGAAATATTCGTTACGCGCTGTGTGCAATGCCTATAGCTAGGCTTGGGCGATGACACGATAATATCGAATATCGCGATATTATTTTTTACTCGATTAAGATATCGAGAACTTTTTAAATCATCGAGATATCGATATCGCGATGAAAAAAATTATATCGCGATTAAAAAAAACCTCGATTGTCAGTTGGGTCAGAAATTCCATGGAAAAAACTTGTAGGGAAGTCTTTTCAGCTTTCGCGAGAAACAAAATCGAACTACTATTATAGTAAACTGGCTGTCAGATCACAAAGGCACCGCCCGACAGGGTATTAATAATCCACCGCCACTCAAAGAAATCTATTCAGACTGATTAAGCGTTGGGGATTGAATGGAGTATTTGATCCAACAATGTGTAGACAATGTTAACGTCTCACTGTCTATCCATGGTGGTCTGTGATTCTGGCTGGCGCACCACCACAGGCGAGTACATTATATTATACATATTTAAATATATGCAGAATATAGGCGTTACCTTAAAAATCTACAATAGTCATGAATTAAATCAAGCACGGATCGGCAGCGGCTCGATCAAAGTTGATGGATAAGAACACTATTCTATTATACCATACTGGGACTCTTGTCTAGTGTGAAAAAACATATTATACATGTACTCTTGAAAAACCATGTGACGTTTATTTAAAATAGTGTGACTACAATCCACATTTTCTGAAGTGCAAATGACGTTCACAATTATGGTTTTTATTCTCCACGGTACTATATGCAGGAATAAACCTACATGTAGTCATGTGTTTATACTATGACCCAGTCTCGTGGAACGCGATTCACGTGAACTCAGGCTGATGATTTGATTAGTATGCACGACACAGTAACCGCCCCACATTATTATGCAAACGATTGGCCAATGGCGATGGGTGCATTTTGCGACCGTAACCAGAAAACATTGTTGGGCTTTGGTCATTAGTTAAGCCTTTTTCGCAAGTTCAGTTGTGCTGAGATGACGTCATGGTTCTGACCAAACATAAACCGAACTTTGTGATTGGTTACGCTTAGTTTCAAGATGGCGGAGTGTAAAAAGTGTTAAAACATGGTTAAATTGTTCGTATACCAATATGTTTCAAGTTACTAGCACTCACGAGTAAGTTCTATTTTGAGAAACGTTGATGATTGAACAAGTCACAAACTGAAAACAATTGGTTACGTTCGCATTTTCGCGTAAATGTGCCGTTTTGTTTCTGGTTAGGGTAGCGAAAACCAGCCCCATATGTTGCACTCGTGAACGGCGCAATTGCATGTGTCTATCAGGTAAGCACTGGCAATTTATTGTGACGCTTGTAGATGGGTACATCCCTGTCATTACCGGCTCTAAAGCACTCATGCGTGAAAAACAAAAATAATTGCGATATTATCGAATATCGCGATATATGTTTGACGATATATCGTGGATGAAAAAAATTGATATCGCCCAAGCCTACCTATAGCGCGTAAAACGTTTTCTTATTGGTCGAACGAGAACACATACCTTTCCTTGTCATACAACCAATAGAAATATTTGTTACGCGATTTGGATCATGTCACTCACAAAATGTGAACATAGGCCTTGTGCGAAGTGCCGCTTGCCTGAAAATTATCATGACGCTTTGATCATTCTTAGACAGTTTTGAGGCAAGTCCAATAAAGACAAAATAAATTAACTCAGTCTTGCGGTTTCTTTCTTAATTGCACATTATTTAATTGGCTTTGTCGGAATATAAAAAAATATTAAAAAAATACAGGACGGTGTACACAAAACTAAGGCTCCATATGTTTTTAATTTTTATTACTTTTTCGAATAAAAAGATATAGGTTCTGCGTGATTTTCTAGGTTGGGTCGGGTAACTGGAAACAACTATTTTTTTGTTTGGCCTAAAGAACACAGTATTGCAGACCTCCCAACATTCAGTTTTCAAAAATAGTACTTTCTTGAAGCCGGTAGTCATTGTGTCGCGTGTCGCAATGCACACAGAGAAAGGTATGGTGCAACGCAGCATCAAGGTGCAACGCAGCATCAACGTGCAACGCAGCATCAATGTGGAATGCAGCATCAACGTGCAACGTAGAAACATCGTGTGTAACATACATGTATGTGTGTGTACAGTCTGCATACATATCGTGTGTACAGAAGCCACGCTTCCACAGAGTATCAGTTTGCACGCACGTCGTCTATTCATAAACTAGTTGACAGTCCCTCCTTTGCCCTTCAGAGATCGAACGTACTACAGTGAATGCGATTATGCGGACCGCACGACCGGGAACAACAGACCACACAGGAATAGACTGTGTTAAGTCTCGCCCATGAGACTTGCACGGCCTATGGCGTGCGAAATAAAGAAATAACAAATTTAAACAGATTTAAAAAAAAAACTTTAAAAATGGCATTGTCAAAAATCGTACAAATGAAGAATAAAATCGTAAAAGCGTAAAATGGGTGAAAAATTGTAAAAAGTATGCCAAAATCGTACATGTTGGGAAGTCTGGTATTGCTCAATTCAAGGCAATTAGTCATACGTTGTGGGGGAATACCCCAATACGTGAAATCTTCCGTACAGGAAACAATTTGCATAAATCCACATCCACCCTACAGTTCATTTCGAGTTTGACTATCTGGAACTAGCCTACTGGGCATGGTTGCTTTGCTGGTCTCATGTTTCGTCATCAACTTTAGCAAAGCACAGCAGGGAACCATTGACAAGTTGTCGATTTTTCAACCATGGATTTTTTTTGTTTTTTTAAAGTTTTTATTATTTTGTCATATGTGCCATTGCTTACATGTATGTACCGGGTGTGTGCAATGGTCAAAAAGTGATTGACCATTTGTCTACCACCAGTCAGCATTCAATCTTGCTCCTGGAAAGAGCTGGTCAGTCATTCCACACTTAGGCAAAAAAAAAAGATAAAAAGGAAAAAAAAAACATGCATTTTTAGTTTGTTTATTATATTTTTTTGCTATAAAACAATGTCCAATTATAGCCAAAATTGCCGGATTGATACATGTTATATTTTTGGCATGAACCCATATATTTTCTTAAACTGCAATACCCAATGCTTCCTTATGTGATATTTGTTAAGGTCAGATATGGTCATAGGCTGTGCCTAGCCTGACCCTGGGGAAAATTTATCATCAGGGCATCGGGGGAACTCTGTGAAACTGGATAGGATTGAAAAGTTGGTATTTTTCAGAAAATAACATGACAAGAGCGCAATGTACATGCAATGTACATGCAATGTACATGTACATGCAATGTACATGCAATGTACATGCAATGTACATGCAATGTACATGCAATGTACATGCAATGTACATGCAATGTACATGCAATGTACATGCAATGTACATGCAATGTACATGCAATGTACATGCAATGTACATGCAATGTACATGCAATGTACATGCAATGTACATGCAATGTACATGCAATGTACATGCAATGTACATGCAATGTACATGCAATGTACATGCAATGTACATGCAATGTACATGCAATGTACATGCAATGTACATGCAATGTACATGCAATGTACATGCAATGTACATGCAATGTACATGCAATGTACATGCAATGTACATGCAATGTACATGCAATGTACATGCAATGTACATGCAATGTACATGCAATGTACATTTAGTCACAGTCACATACATTTGTAACACATAGACAAGGGTAGTTAGGGTTAACCAGTTCCCGTCGGGAATAAAAAAAGTTTTTCTGGGGCCCCTGTGGCGGGTTTCTTTTTCCCACACACACGTTAATGGAAGCTTCCACAGCGGGTGGCCGGCACTCCCGAGCATGTCACCGTACACGCGTGGCTCAACCGAGCATGCATACAAATATTCCGGAGTTTCCTATGGCGTGTTTAGACTCTCTCCGATCCATAGTGCAAAAAAAAATTGCGTGTATACACGGTCTCCGACGCGAACTGGTTAAAAAGCACTGTGTCGTTTTCCATTTCCTTCAAGTATCACAAAATAGTCGTTTTGTACTTAGTTTACCAAATTTATGGGTCCAATCCTCACTTTCAAAAACCTTAACATTTTACACTGTAAATGCCACTAGTGTGCAGTGTACATACATGCACAGTACATACATGTACAAAACACATACATGTACAGTGTAAATGTGTGTATGCTACAAGTTTTACCTATGCAACAATAATTGTACAGTAAAGTACACATAGAAAACAGTACATACCTTGCACTTTTCCATCAAAGTTTGAACCTACATGTGCTACATTAATTAGTTAGCTAACCCTGGGGATAGAGGTCATCCAGGTAACAAGTAATACTCTAAGAAAAGACAGTGATGAGTGGAAATTTCCATGTATGTACATGTACATGTATGCATACAGTACTGTATACAGTAGTAGTAATGTGTGAAATACATGGGGTTAAGACATCTCGACCCTTGTGACAACGGACACCGACAACTCAGCCATGTGACAACTCGACCCTTGTGACAAATCGAAGTAGCAGGGATCCTCCATAAAACTCATATCGGTTGATTTTGAAGGATTGAGGTAGCAGGGATCCTCCATAAAACTAATATCGGTTGATTTTGAAGGATTGAGGTCCTAGCACGGATCCTCCATAAACTCATATCGGTTGATTTTGAAGGATTGAGGTAGCAGGGATCCTCCATAAAACTAATATCAGTTGATTTTGAAGGATCGAGGCAGCAGGGATCCTCCATAAAACTCATATCAGTTGATTTTAAAAGATCGAGGCAGCAGGGATCCTCCATAAAACTCATATTGGTTGATTTTGAAGGATTGAGGTAGCAGGGATCCTCCATAAAACCCATATCGGTTGATTTTGAAGGATCGAGGTAGCAGGGATCCTCCATAAACTCATATCGGTTGATTTTGAAGGATCGAGGCAGCAGGGATCCTCCATAAAACTCATATCAGTTGATTTTGAAGGATCGAGGCAGCATGGATCCTCCATAAAACTCATACATGTATGGGTTGATTTTGAAGGATTGAGGTAGCAGGGATCCTCCATAAACTCATATCGGTTGATTTTGAAGGATTGAGGCTATTACCAGCAATGAGTATCAAGGAGGTTAGGGTTAATGACTCCAGTAATCTAGGCAAATATTATAAGGTCATCGGACACTTGGTAATGTATTGGTCATTGAAGACTCATGGTATGATTTATGAGAGTCAGGCGGCCCAAAGGTCAGGTCACAAGCATGAAATTTACCTGGTCTTAGCTGTGTAGATAACGGTACCATGTACAGTTTAGATGCATTCACCACACAATACAGGGATACTTTACATGCGCATTGTGTAGGGGCAATGATTTTCCGTTTCAGAAAAGTGCAAATTCCGTTTTCAAAAATCTTAAATTCCGTTTCAGGCTGAAAAATTCCGTTTCACATTTTTTCAATACATAAAAGTGCATTTAAACATACACCCTGTATACAGACAGTACATAAAATTGTAAATGTTAAAGGATAATGCATTGTTTAATAATTAACTAGCACTAGGGTCACAGTTGTTTTATGCTAGAAATGTGTCTTATTGCCAGTTGTTTATCAACGGCCGATCTATTTACAGACGTAGTATTTAACTTCCTCAGTCATTCATACTGCACCGCCACCGCCACCACACACACATAAGAAACATGCAACAGCCGTATACGCCACGACGTCACACACACATCACATGATTGCTGTAGCCGAAGCAAAATTTATGTCCATTTTTTTCACGTAAACTAGTGTCAAAATAGGATAGTTTACAGTAGGTTTTTGGACCTGTATAAGTGAATAAGCACAACATACATTTTACTAGAGCCAAAGTTAGATATAAAAGAATGGTTGATGATTGAACGGAGAAAAATAAACCTGCCGATGTTGCAAAAGACACCTGCGAGAGCGTACCGTAAGTGTGATGATTTTCACCCGTGCGCTGACCGAAAGCTACAGCGTACATGTACATGTCGGGTCTCCCCCATGTCTGTCACGCTCGCTAACGGTGATTCGTAACATGATTTGTTACTCTAATCTTGACAACGCGCATTTGTTATGTGGCTCATCTGTTGAATCTGGTTGAATTAATCATCAACAATTCGTTTTGGACCAATAAATTTTACAAAATTATGTTTTTTATCAATAAAATTGCAGAAGTTATTTCTTTCAAATTCAAATCCCGTTTTCCATTTCGAGGACCAATTTCTGCGAATTCCGTCCGTTTTCCGACTCGCGGAAAATCATTGGCCCTAATTGTGCGAAGTCTGACATTACTTTCTCCCCATTTTGCTTTCATTTCCTTCCCATTTCCCGACAATTTTATTCTCGTTTTATTATGGATATCGAATCAAGTATACTTGCAACAATTCAGATGGATTCACAGAGCCAGATTTCTAACGTAAGGCCATCCAACGAGAAAAATAAACGTGTCCGGGCCAAGAAAGTCTCTTGGAGTTACGATGAAACCATTTCATTCACTGATCAACGTGGACGTACAAGTTGTTTACCAACACACATCCGGGATTATTGCAAGCTGATCTAGTGACGCGTTCTGCGCATGCGAAATGATACCGCCAAAGCAAGGGTCCCCTGTTTGGGCGCACGAAGCGTTTCACACGACCTATCGTGGCGATTTTAACATCAATGCGATTTTTTGGAGGTCTCGATCTGTTATAAATAACGAGGGTCTGTGGTAATTATTTAACAAGGATAGCTTTCACACGACTGGGATTTGCTATTTTTTAACATAGATGCGATTTTTAGTCAAGGTCCCTTGTTAAAACGGTCTCGTGTGAAAGGGCCTTTAGTACAATGCCTAGGGATTTAGGGTTAAGAGACGTGCTACAATAAATCAAACCAATACATGACTTTCATTAACCCTAACCCTGCTACATGTAAATGCAACAGAATGCACCAATGGTAAAAACCTGTTGCAAGTTGTTGCATTTAGCAGGCAAGTCATGTCTCCTGGTCTGATGCAATCTGTTGCATTTAGCAGGCTTGGTGTTTGGTATACAACCTAGATTCTGTTGCATTTAGCAGGGTTCGAGAAAAATTGTTCAGTTGTATTTTGTTAGATTTGGAATTGCAACATTGGATTCGTAATATAGAATATTGTCATCTACCCACCAGTAAATTATTGGAAAAACAAAGGAAAAAGAAAAAAAGAAAAATAAGAGAAAAGAAACAGAAAAGTAAATCAAAGGATACAAAAGAAGAGAAGAGAAAAGAAATTAAAAAGTGATTCTGGAAAAACACTGGCAGTCAAAGAAAAATTAAAAAAATAAAATAAAAGTAAATCAAAGGAAACAAGGCTGGTACGAATGGGTTCACTGCACAGTGCAACAGAATCCACCCCTGCAATCTGTTGCATTTAGCAGGGTAGGCCACTTGGTACCAAGGCTAGTGCATATGAGTTCCCTGCACAATGCAACAGAATGCACTGTTGCATGTTGTTGCATTTAGCAGGGTTCTCATTTCAGCTGTGTGCATTCTGTTGCATTTGGCAGGGTGCTTAGAGAATACCTCGTGGGGGTTAGGGTTAACTTGACAACACTCCAAAATTAACTGAACTTCTGTAACACTTCTGTAACACGTATATTTATTCATGTAACAACAGCATTGATGCGTTTAGACCAATTTCATGGGCTAGTTCACTGGTTGCCATGGACTAGTTCATCGGTTGCCATGGGCTAGTCTTTCCTCGTTTGTTTGGGATTACAGTAAAAATAGCCAACATCATGTGATACGTTCTCAACCAATCACAAGACAGAATATGTGTATGAGGTGTTACAATACACAATATTCATGGGAATTACTGGGATTTCTTTTCAGAATCTGTTGAAGAATATAACACTGTCAGATTATACATGCACTGACAATACTAGATAATCATCATATCAATCACCGTTTATTTGTTCTCAGAGGTACTAGGAACATGTCGTGTACAAATAATAATAACAATAATAATACAGAAGATTTATAATGCGCACATATCCACCAAGAAGTGCTCAAGGAGCTTTACAGTAAACAAGAAATCATACAATAGCATAACAATACAATAGCAAATGCAATATAATACTAAACAAAAGATAAAAAATGCATAAATGAATGTTAGTAGTCCTTATAGGCAATAAACATAAGATGAGTTTTAAGTTTTTCTTGAAGGAGTTAACAGATTGAGATTCACGAATGTACAGAGGTAAATCATTCCAAAGGCGTGGAGCCACAACTTCAAAAGATCTGTCACCCCAAGAATGTTTTGACTTTTGTTCAGCCAGCAACAATTTTGCACTGGAACGTAACTTGCGAGAGGGGGCATAACATTTCAGTATATAATGGTGCACAATCATTCAAAGATTTTAGAACGATAAGCAATATTTTATAAATAATACGATATATTGGCAGTCACTGCAGATCTTTCAGGATGGGGGTGATATGACATAATATTTTAGAGAGAGTCACAATACGTGCAGCAGTGTTTTGAATCCTTTGAAGTCGTCATAGTTGATCCTGTGGAAGTCCATAAAGCAGTGAATTTGCCATATCAATTTTGAATACAATCGAGATTGCTTCAAAAAGTCCAATAACAATGGGAACACCCAGTAAGATGGAGAACATATGGATGATGATGGACAACAAACAGTCATGTCAGTCTGATCTTGTCAACTCCCCCGTTAGTGACCAACACGGTCATTGTACATGCACAATGGCAACTATAATACGATCCACCTTCCTGGGTAGGTAAGATTACATTATTGGTTAGGCCTATACTGAATGAGAAAAAGTGGCAGTCTGATACGACATTCTACCCCATGGTATAAAGTCTTTTATAAATTAAACAAAAATAAATATTTATATATCACATTTCAGTACATGCAGATATTTAGCAATATTTCACATGTTTTCAGCTATTCCTACTCGTTGTCGTCGTAGTAAAGCCCTTGGCACCTGCAAATACAGTATCGGGTCAACTTGTACCCCAAAAAGCTTACCAAAATCAACTCATACATACCCCGAGTCAACTTGTACACAAGTTTTGCTAAATGTTGTTTGTTGTTTTGATGACATGTTTTCCAAGAAAGATGTAGAATGTCGTATCTGACCGCCACTTTTTCTCATTCAATAGAACCAATGTAATCTTACCTACCCAGTAAAGGTGGAGAACATATGGATGATGATGGACATATACATCAAATGGATAGAATGTCGTATCTGGCCGCCACTATTTTTCATTAAATATAACCAATAATGTAATCTTACCTACCTGGTAAGGTGGAGAACATATGGATGATGATGGACATATACTTCAAATTATTCCAGGATATTTATTTCATAAAAAATCAGGCATTTTTGGTATACGATGACTTCCTCAGTCATGTCAGTCTGATTTTGTCAACTCCCCCGTTAGTGACCAACGTGGTCATTGTACATGCGCAGTGGCAACTATAAGGCCATGAGAATGAAAGTCATAGATTTGCGTCCACCGCCCACATGTCCCGAAAGCTACCGCCTAAATTTTTCATTATTTGCAAAAAAATTCATTATTTGCACAAAAAAGGTATTTCCACCAAACAAATTTAGTTCCAAATCATCCACATCAGTAAAACGAAGTTTTTACCAAATTTCCACCAGTATGTGCGCTATATAATCATTAGCACATGTTCTCTTACAGTCTTAGTCCCGCGTACGTCGTTCACAAAAAAGGTCGCATCGCGCTAAAACTGTATGGTAAACTCCGTCCGATCCGCACCTGCAACTGTACCGCCTTCACATGCACAACACGTTCGCTGTTGAGCCTTTGTATCTTATGCCTGTGTGTGCGGCGCGCACGTATAATGGATGCACGTACGTAGTACTACGTAGTACACAGGCGACCATACATACGGCGACGCGTCAAATTAGAAGAAACATCTTGTGATTGCGCTGTTATTAATGATGAATGGAAATAATGAATAATGAATAATGAAAAAAAGCCTCATGTGTTTTCGAAATTTCCCGGACGCAAACCTATGACTTTCATTCTCTTGGCCTAATACTAGTAATACTAATAGGATCCTTCTATTTTCTGAAGGGGAGGATTTTTTTAGAAGGAAAATTAAGTCTGAAAACCATCATAAAAGTGGATTTTAAAGATAGTTTTCGCTTTCTGTACCCCCAAAAATCATTAGAATCATTTTTTAACTGGTTAGTCAACTTAGTGAATACAGAATAGTGGTTGCAAAAAAAAATTCAAAAAAACCCTTAAAAAGTGGCAGTCGGATACAACATTCTTTCCGAAAGACCAGCTAGAACTAGAAGACAAACATGAAATTACATGGGTACGAGTTGACTTGGGTACGAGTTGACCCGAATCGACCCTTGACTTAGTGACGCTTTTTTTTTTTTACTGCTGCTCGCTAGCTGCTACACAGGACACTGCATGTGTAGGGAGTGTAGCTCAGACCACGTTCGAGTCTGACATGTCGGAAATGGGGGAAAACTAGACACACTAAGCGCCCATTTTTCATAATGTTATGCACACCAAATATATGTAGTTTACATACTCCAATCTAAATTTGTCATATTTGCAATTAGTTCAATTTATCTCACCTTTTTGTTTAATCAATCTTGGTGGACGTTCACGCTATTATTATATTATATCAGCTCATATACATGGCATGGTCGGATCGAGTCACTAGTATGGTACTCTGTATTGTTGAGCGCTATAGCGCGCATACCGCGCCATGCGTCCGTTGGAACCACTGATCCAGTATATATGAAGGGCGCCCTCTCTCATTGCAAAAGAAAGTCACACGGTGGTCGCCACCAAAAATCGTGCGGCGCTATACGATCTTTGGTCGCCACTGCTCTCTTTATTAGTATGGACATCAGTAGTGGTCGCAGAAAGTTACTCTATTATGGTTCATGCGATGACTGTATGCGTGTCACCAGAGTATAGGTCTATCACCTACATGGTAGGTAATAGACTTAAGAAACATGAAAAATCACAACATTCTTCAAGAGTTAGCTACCTTGAATACCTCCAGACGTAAACATTTAATTGTATCGATGATATGATTTTACCCAGTATAAAAAAAATAAATGCCAAAATATGCGTGAACTGGATTGAACCATGCAACCACTACACTGCAAAAACTGTGGTGTTAAAATAACACTAGTGGCATGGGCGGATCCAGAACATTTTTTAGGGGGGGGGGGGCTGAGAATCAAAAACAATTATTTTTCAGTACTACAAAAATTACAATGAAATAATCAAAGGGAGAGAAAAACAAAGCACAGTGAGGTGGAAATGAGAGTGCGTTCTCCTCTCCTCTCCCCCTTTCTCTCTCTCTTTTTCTCTTTTTTTTTAATTTAATTTTAATTTTTTTTAAAACGATTTTAGGGGGGGGCTACATCCCCCTTAGCCCCCCCTCCCGGATCCGCCAATGAGTGGTGTAAACTTTATTCTTCCATGGTGTTTATAATATAAACACCAATGGTGTAGTTTTTAACACCACAGTGTATAACATCAACAGCACTGACTAGGCTTATGGCATATGGTTTTACTGTGCATTTAAATTTTTTGTAGTCTATAATAAAATTGTGGTTGATATGCCTTTGGGCTGGGTAAAGTTAAAAATATTGTGTATTAGTTTTATTCGATATGCGGGTATATGGCCTATATTATTTGCTGTAAAATGTCATTCTTTGTCTACAATAATATATACTGAACAGCAAAAGAAACGCAAGTCCGAGGACAGCAATATCAACAGTCACGTTCAGCTCACAAATTGAAAGCATTTTTCATTAAATGAGTGATTAGAATCAAAATGGTTTGTCTTCTGTTTGAAAACTTGACAAGACCTCGGACTTGCGTTTCTTTTGCTGTCCTCGGACTTGCGTTTCTTTTGCTGTTCAGTAAACTGTTATCATGGTGATGATATTTAGTAGTTTCCTAACATTCTTCTGCTGTTATTGTCAACATGTTTGTCCTTTGGTATTTTTTTTTTTTTAAACGTTCCTTTTCAATCATCCCGTTCTAAAAGTGTTATCACTCCTTTGTAATCTGAGAGTTTTGTTATGTTTTTTAATAACCCTGTGTGTTGTACTGGACTTTGTGATCCCAATTCCCCCCGAGAAGTAATTCAATAGTGCAAAACTGGCCGGGGAATTAACTTAATTCATTCATGGCGGGTGCTCGTATTTTTTGGCGATGCCCCGGCCACTAAGCGTTTTACAGTTTTTGCAGTGAATGCACTGTAAAAATAATGTTTATAATTTTTAACACATTTCTAAACACTTAAATGTAGCCACTTTTTGTTCACATGTTTAGCCTAAACATGCCTTTTCTATGATGTGCGTTTGAATGCTAAAACAGGTGTCAAAAAGCTAAGCTTTGTGACATGTACAGAGGATGGCCGTTTATCATTTAAACGCATTCCTAAACGCGTTTATATTTAAAAAGTGAGTACAATTAAGTGTTTAGAAATGTGTTTAAATTCTAAACACCGTTTTTATAGTGTGCTATATAATGCCTCAGTAGATAAATGTCCATAAAAATCAATTAGATATATCCTTTGCTGGTTTTAATTTGATTCAAGTTTCCAAGGTGCTCTAACTGTAGGCATCATTATATATATATTCAAATTTGTACATTTTGTTTTCAATTTGTCTGACCGGGTTGGGGGGGAGGGGGCATTTTAGACCCCCATATGAACGAATGTGACGTCACACGTATTCACCGGAAGACGATCATTGAGTATATTGATCGAAACCACATTCTTACCAAGAGTTTATTTACACTCATGAGGTTACTTCATTTTTACTGATCTTATACCATGCTTTAAATCCTGCACAATCCGTGAGATTTGCGGTGACACCATGTATTGAAATAATCTCTTTTGACTTCAGCGAGGGTTCCGTGAGAAGAAACGTCCAGTTTACCAAAGGTTTTTTTTTCAGAACCCTATAAACTACTCAAAAGATTATGCGCATATGCATACGTTTAGCTACATTTTCATTTATTCATTGGTGTCGTCTCCATTAACAGAGGTTGACTGTAATGGACCACCAACAAACCCCACTTCTGTGCCAATCGGATGCACTGATCCATATTGTTGAATGACTTGGCGGCACGATATCCCAGCCAAATTCACTCAAAGCGCTCAACATTGGACGGCTGGAAAGCGGGCTTTCTTGGCAAGAGAATTCTACTAGACGATCCTCATTTTGTCAAGTTTTGTTAATTTTCTGTAATTTCTGACCATTTCTCGTTTAATCTTGTTCGTAGTTTTTTACGCTCTGGCTGTCAAGGGCCAGTCAAGCGTAAGCAAAGCTGACCCGAACAAACGCATTGTTCCTGGTGACAAGCCCTTTAAGAACGTCACCAGGAACAATGGGGTTTCATTCAGGGCTGCTGACAATGTATCCGTTCAAGCATACATTGACGCTTTTACAACTTCCCTGCCCAAAACGTTTTTTCAGCTTGACGAATTTCCAATGGCCGAATTGCCGTCTATCTCAGCTCAAGAGAGTCAGTCGTCGATATAGTAGAAAGCGGCCTCGAATACGGCGGCTCCTTTCTCGAGCTAATCCCTCTTGTCCGTCCTACCACCCGTCTTACAATTTCCAACGTCTATCTTGTGGAAGAGAGCTCTGGCGATCAGAAAAAAACTCTTTAACATTGTTGAAAAGCTGTTTCATAAACCCAAAACTCCAGTGCTTCCATCTACACACTCCGATCAGGACCTCGCAAATGCATTTTCAAACTTTTTTGTCACAATAATTGAGAATATCCGTCGTTCTTTTCCCCCAGTACCTGCCATTCTATCACAGACACCGTCACGCAAGGATCCACAATGTAGATTGTCTATGTTTGAGACTACTAGTGTTACGGAGATCAAGAAACTCATCGTGAAATCGCCATCAAAATCATGTGAACTTGATCCAGTACCAACTTCGCTAATAAAACAAAATATTGATGCATGTGTTTGCTAAGTATATCACAATTATTGTAAACAGATCTCTTTCTTCCGGTTGTTTCCCTGATAGCCAGAAGGTTGCTCATGTTAAACCACTCCTGAAGAAACCCAATTTGGACAAGGAAGTTTTCAAAAATTACCGACCGGTAGCGAATTTAAAGTACCTTGGAAAAACAATCGAGCGAGTTGTTTCATCACGGATCTCTGACCACGTTCGTGCTAATAACCTGTCGGACACAATTTTCAGTCAGCCTTTAAACCATTTCATGGAACGGAAACTGCTCTTCTCCACGTCAACAATGACATTTTTATCTGCCATGGATGATGGAAAAATCACTGCATTAGTTTTGTTAGACTTAAGCGCCGCTTTTGACACGATCGATCACAAAATCCTTCTCTCCCGCCTTCAATATCATCTTGGAATACATGACACAGCCCTGGATTGGTGGAGGTCCTACCTTTTAAATAGGCCCCAGCATGTTTGTATTGGTAACGCTATCTGCGAGCCTGTTATTCTTTACTATTCTGTACCCCAAGGCTTTGGCTCGGCCCACAGTGGTTTACTGTTTATACCTTTCCAGTTCGTGATATCATTTTGAAGTATAATTTAAATTACCAAAACGGTCTACGCTGATGACACGCAGCTTTACATTACTTTTACATCTTCTCAAGAACCTGCCGATTCCTGCATTACAACACTGGAGAAATGTATTCAAGAGATTCGAAGTTGGATGAGACAAAACTTCCTGAAATTGAACGACGAAAAAACAGAATTTGTTCTATGGATCACGTCAGCAATTGGTGACTCGCAGATAACCCCCTCATCACAAGCACGTAATTTGGGTGTTATATTATTTTGACTCGACAATGACTTTAAAACCTCATATCTCCAACATTGTTCGCCTATCATCATTTCATATCAGAAATATTAGCCGAATAAGGAAATACTTGAATAAAAGTGCTGCTGAACAAATTATACATGCGTTTGTCACATCACGGCTCGATAACGGGAATGCTCTCCTCTACGGTCTCCCGCAGAATCAAATATCTCATCTTCAGCACATACAAAACACAGCAGCTCGTGTTGTGACTTTGTCCAGAAAGTCATGCCATATCACGCCAATCTTGAAAGAACTGCACTGGCTTCCTGTTTCACAGAGAATTGTTTTTAAACTTATGCTAATTGTTCACAAATCTTTTAATAACATTGCTCCAATTTATATTTCTGAACTGCTTAAAGTCTACACTCCATCACGCAATTTGCGCTCCAGCAACATGTCACTCCTTAAGGAACCAACTTCAAAACGGAACTGGGGTGATAGGTCTTTTTCTGTCGCGGCTCCGAGACTCTGGAATCATCTTCCAACTAAACTCAAATCTTGTCATAGTATAACTAGATTTAAGTCGATGCTTAAAACTCATCTTATGTCACAATTCTTCAAAGATGATGTATATTTGTAATTGCATTGTAGGTACATGTATCTCAATACAAAATTTTTCCCTATGCTATCATTGTATATTGTTTGTATTCATGTTTTTTCTTTGTTTCCGCGCCTTGAGCGCCCAGCAGGGTGGATATGTGCGCGCTACAAATCTTTATTATTATTATTATTATTATCCCGAAATCCCCAACGCAGTACTTGTCAGCAATCTATCTTTCTTCAAGCAAAGCGGGTGCCCAGCCCCAAGATTACTGAATCCCCCTCCTTGTCCCAAGCCCTAGACTCCCAGACTTCTCTTCCCTCCACCCCGGCTTCGACCCCAACACTGACACCGACTCCGTCCAGTGGGAAGATGCTCGGACGACGGATGACGACCTTCCGACCGAGCATTTTCCTACTACCAAAGGCCCCCTGCCCGAGGCAGAACTTATTAAATTCCTGTCTTCGGTAAAGACCCGTAAGAAACCAGTCCAGATTGCCAGAAAATTCGTCTGACATCCCTGGGCTGGTTAAACAACTCAAACCCTCCGCAATCACCCGCAAATCAAACGAAGCCTGCAGCAGAGGATACTGAAACTCGTCAAAACCTTAGATAAATAAGTTTCTTCTTTTTTATTTACTTTCGTCAAGGATGCCCTTACTCTTGTATTTTTTACGCTAGGGATGACACTGTCACTGCTTACCCTAAACACCGGAGGCTGTTCAAATTCTACTCTGAACGCCTCCCTCCAAGTATATATTGAAAATATCACTCATAACCCTGACGTTGTTCTTTTACAAGAAACGTATCAGGGATCAGGGATGTCCGCTTTGGTGCCTACTTTATTTTATCGCCATAGAACCTCTTCTAAACAATCTAAGAAAAAAATTAATCAATCATGAATTTCACATCCCCGGCACGGATTTTTCGTGCGCGGTCTCGGCGTACGCAGACGACGTGTCCGTGTTTGTCACCTCCGTACAGCCTCTTCGGCCGAGCCTCTGCTGCACGTTTAAATACTCAAAAATCCCAGGGGCTTTGAGCTGGCACGTGGACCGGACGGAACGACAAGCCGCTCGATTTCACCTGGAATAGCGAGGGTCTCCCTTTCCTTGGAGTTCACTTAGGAAACACCAATAATTACGTTAAACAAAACTGGACTGTATGCAAAGAAAAACTTAACAAAACTCTTTCCTCTTGGACCCGAATCTCAACCTCTCTCTCATTTTTAAAGGCAAAATTATTAATTAATAGCGAATCAGCTGGCTGCTTCAAAAAAAATTCCACTGCCTCGCTGTTTTCTCCCCTCCGGAAAATATCCTAAGTGAACTCCAGAACATGCTTGTCAACTTCGTCTGGTCAAACAAACGGCACTACCTTAAAAAACAAACTTTGCATGAACACTCTGACAAAGGAGGACTAGGCCAGGCCCAGTGTGCCTCCAAGCACGCATCCTCACTTATAGATTTACTGTCATCCAACGTTTTCTCAATCTTTTTTCTCATCTGCAGCAGGCCTATTTTCTAGTCGGTCACTATCTCCGATAGTATGGTAGACTCGTTCTTGATTTTCAACTATTTCAACTCAAGACCAATCCCAAATTTTACACCAGTCTTCCCTTTTTCTATAGTGAAATCATGCGTGCTTGGACGGTGTCCGGAGCGAAAATTGATACACAACCGAATTCTATTAACCATGTAATTAACCTGTCCATTAACCCTAACTCCCTGGACAACAAAGGCAGTTGGAGGATTTTGAAGGATTTTTATTGTTCAGTAACAATGCTTAGGGAGTTAGGGTTAATAGCCTTATGTTTAGCACTCCTGCTGATGACCAGGTGCCCCCTCCCGTGCGGCTCACGGCGTGCGTAGTCAAACTCGTCCGTCACCTACATGTACTCGACTTCAACAGCGGCCATTGGATTGATCCCCGCACGCTTCAAACTTCTTTTCGAGGACTTCGCCCTCCCTCCCTTCGTCTTCTCCAGCAAGATCTTCAACGCTTTCAACTTCGCCTACATGAACTTTTTCCTGACTTCTTCAAACTAGAGGGATGTCGTCTTCCCGTTTCTCAACTTCAAGCTGTCTTTCTTTTCCCGAAGTCTCCCGTCGTCTTTAACTTGCCATCCATTAAAGACGGACTCTCCGCACCATCTAAAGCTCTCTACGCCATCTTCAACAACGTAACTATAACTCTCTTTTCGAAACCGTAACGACACACTGGCACAGCAATGGATTTCTCGACACTTCTTTTCACATTTAATGGAAACAGATCTATGTACTACCCATCTCCAAAAAGGAAGGTGACATGCAGTTTAAACTTCTTCACAACTTTCTGCCCTCACTTCCAGTTCTTCATCATCTCAATTCGGACATCTCTTCTTTCTGCGGATGGTGCGGAGGGAGAGGATCGATCCAACATCTCTTCATCATGTGCCCTGCAGTACAGCCCGCCCTAAATCGTCTCCACACGCCGCTCAATCGTCTTCTGCCGTCTCTTCATCTGAACTTTGACCTCTACTGGGCGCATGCCAAAAGCCGTAGCAGGGAGGTAGTGCGCATTGCCAACTACCTGATCGTCAGTCTAAAAAATTTCATTTATAATCTCTACCGCACTTCTTGTATTTCTGACCCCCTTACCATTTGGAACCATCATCTTAAAAACAAAATTCTCCTTAAATTCACGTATTTTAAACAATGTGAACAAATTTCTCGCCAAATGGTCCCACAATAATTCCCTCTTTAGTTATGATAACATTTTGACATGGTTGATATAACCCTTTGACCCCCTCTCGGTCTCTTTCCCCAGGCCCCCCTGAGAGCAGCGGCTATGTGTCACTGCTCCCTAGTGGGCCCCCTTGTTTTTTTCTTATTTTCTCTCCTTCACCTTTGCCCCCCTTTCTCTTTCTCCTGTCCCTTTGTGAGCCACTGGGGTGGACCAAAAAGGCCCACATCCAGTTACCCAGTGGGTCCCCATCCCAGGGTTCCGTATAAGAACCTTTTCCTTCCTTCCCCTCTCTTTTCAACTACCTCCTTGTTCTTTCCACTTTATTTAAAGATACTCTGTTTGGAATATAATTCTTTTTCTGTTTTTAATATTATTAATATTATTAATATTATTAATATATTACAATATTATCGACAAACTATTGTGTAAATGTTTACTGATTACCACCCTTTTATTGTACCTCTGTATATAATAAAGTTAATAAAGTTTTCCTTGGAAAAGTCAAAAAAGTCTCTCTCTCTCTCTCTCTCTCAATCAATCAAATAATCAAGATAATCAATCAAGATAATCAATCAAGATAATCATTCAAGATAATCAAGATAATCAAGATCCAACCTGTGTCACTAACGATCGACATAGGCCCACACACATTTCTTTCGTTTTTGATACCATGGTTGATTCTCTGTATTAAATCACATGCACATAATAATTCGGTCTCTGATGTTTACATATTTGATGGGACGTACCCATTTTTGTTGTCAAACGGTTTTTGTTAAATTCCTCAAGACGCTCAATACAAGTCAAAACTGGGTTGTTCTTAAACCCCCTCGACCCCCCGACCCTATATACGACGTACGCTCATATAAACGAAGCACACGTACTCGCGGAATTCACTACCACCAGTGCATGCAGTACGAATGTATGTGTATGTATTTCGCAATGCCCATGCGCAAGCATGTCGAATGGCTGGCCGGCCGGCGCCAGAATAAAATTGTATCCCAAATGGGAACCTGTTTACGGCCCGAGTTCGAAAATGGCTAGCTCGCTAGCCTGTTGCGCCGTTTGCTGCATGACGACCTGTCATCGCGAAATCAACGAATTTATAATGCTGCCACAAGCCAAATTATACTATTCCCGAGTATATAATTTCATATTCTATCAAAAAAATTGCATACTTTTTGTCGGATTTTTGCTAGTTGGGTGAGGGCGCAGTTTTTGGCAACGTTCTTCCTACAACTTATTACGGTCGTAGAAGGATATCGCTTCCAAGACGGCCGCATGGCTTTCCGGCATCCTGATTGGTCAATAAGCATACATCACAAATTGGCATGCGCGCACAGCCCCGAATGTACATTTTACTTGATGGACGTAGAAAAAAATCCCAACTATTTTGTCTGTCAACATTTTATCAAAACATAATTATTGAAGAATAATTATGTCACAGAATATGTGACTCTTGCTGTCCATTCGATCCTCCGGAGCTCCGTTTGTTCACGTTCAGTAGTACGGGAGTGCAGCGGGCATTCTAATTGGGGCCGTATTCGAACACAGATTCCGATTTGGGATACGATATGATTCTGAGCGCGCGTACGTCGTGGGGTCGAGGGGTCGTGGGTCGTGGGGGTCGAGGGGGTTTAAGAACAAACCCGTCAAAACTACATTAAAATCAATAGGCCCTAACATTGATCTAAAATAATTGTGTATTCTCGTTACACCACGTAGCATTAAGGGGAAGGTACAACATTGATTTCTGTTCATAATTGTATTCATTTCATCAACCTCTAATATTCACGAAGGTATACCATACAACTAGCCTGGGAAAGTTTAAGAATTAATTGCTCACCGTTGAGAAAACGACCGAAAAAATACACTGCAAAAATGGTGTTCACATTTCTAAACACTTAATTGTACCCGGCCCACTTTTTCACATGTGCCTAAAACATGTTTAGATTTTTTTTTTTTTTTTGTGATGTGTGTTTGAATGCTAAAAACCATGAACTAAGCACGTTTACCATTCATGTGACATGTACAGAGGATGGCCGTTTAGCATTTAAACGCATTCCTAAACGCGTTTCTTTTGTGTGTGTTTAAATTCTAAACACCTGGCATTTTTACAGTGTATTACATGCTATTTTTTGTCTTTCAACTTTGTGTAAAATCGACAAACTACAATTACCATTTTTCCGGATGATTGGTATACACGTACCAAATTTCCACAAAGTCAACTTGTTCATCATTCATCAATAAGATAACATATGTTGTACCTTCCCTCTTAAAAGACATTGTATTATTACAATATATTTTAAGTGAAAAAAAACCCACTGAGATTGTTGACATGGTACTTCCACCATGCAAGCTTTCAAATCCTATACTTAAAATATTGATGTTGTACGGTATACCTTCCCTTAAAAACATATTAAATGATATTTATTTACTAAAATACCTGGGCTAGTAATCATTCCAACTCCATATAGGCCTACTATTAGTATAGAAACCCTAGGCAGTTATCGTTATAACAAAATTAAATCCCTGTTATTATTCATTATATACATCGACATATCGTATTTTGTACCAAAAGCAAGTATTTGGTTACAATGATTATGTACACATTGGATACATTTTATTGACGATCTACAAAAAAAAAAACGACAATTAGAAAAATCGGGTGGGTGGGTGGTGGTCGCCCACCATGCCAGATGATACTGATAGGCCTATACAGATCTGCTGTGTACTGTATTATATAAACAACCTTCATTCATTCAGTTTTTGTCATTGGTCATTTTCAAATTTTAAGCCATTTTTTCAGGGGATGTGAAAGGAAAAATATTCAAAGTATACGTTAAACTGTTTTAAAAGGGATAGGCCTAACACTGGTATACTGTTGGCAACATTTCCTGATTGAATATATTTGTCTTTTCCAATCTGAGCATTGGAAGATTGCTTATTATGTAACGTGTCGTCCATAAGAAAACAGAGAAAATATTAAGATTTTTTGTAGTCGCTAATCACCTTAAGGGACAATATCATCACGATCAACGGGGCAAGGAATCGGAGAGCTAGTTTTAGATTAAAGGGACAGTTTCGTCACGATCAACAGGGCATGGAATCGGAATTCTAGTTTTAGATAAACTGAGTGACTGCCATAATACCCCCACGTGATAAGGTCATGTTAGCGTTGCTGCTGCATAAATGAGCCAATAATTTTCAGTCACTGACTGTGTTATTCTTAAACCAGGACATCGATTCCATGCCCTGCCGAAAGTCTGTTCTGATGGTGACGATACTGCCCCTTTAACCCAGTGACCGAAAATAATACACCACTTTATAAGCTCATCACGGCAGACATTCTGTCTGCTGAGGGGAGGTTTGAGGACGTAGGGGTGGTCTGCTGAGGGGAGGTTTGAGGACGTAGGGGTGGTCTGCTGAGGGGAGGTTTGAGGACGTAGGGGTGGTCTGCTGAGGGGAGGTTTGAGGACGTAGGGGTGGTCTGCTGAGGGGAGGTTTGAGGACGCAGGGGTGGTCTGCTAAATGTTCATATGGTCTTGATATATAAAGACAGGATTTCTCACAGGATTTCTCCCTGTCGAGTTTCACATTACCATTCGACCATTTGGTCATTTTTTTTAAATTACATTTTCTAAACCTTACCTTTAAGCTTTTAAAATTCAAATAATGTGGGATTTTGCTGTTCATGTTCGAAAATAAACTAAACAATCATTTTATGTATAGGCCAATATTAAAAAACTCTGAATAGTGTGTCAAAAATCCAAGGTGGTTCCCGACAAGCGATTAAGGATGGCAGGGTGAAAGACTACCTGTGAATCAAATATAAATTAATATATTACAGTTGTTCTCTCGACTAATATCATACAAAATAATACATTTGTTATTGTTTAATTATATAATTATTTTAACTATTTGATGGTTTTTCAACTCATTATATAATCTTTAGGGCAATAGGCCCCTATACACTTTTTGGTAACATGACTCTCTAAATACATCCATACGTTATAAGAACTGATCAAAAGGTAATATGTATACTGGAACCCATTAATTTTTTATAAGTTTAGCTTATTCGTTGTGTGGTAACTCAACAATGATAAAATAGTGAAAACGCATTCAGATTGTTTGTATTTAATTGGAAACGGATCATTAACCAATGATCCATTTCAGATTTGAATTGTTGAATTTTCTCGAATATTTCAACATATCAGACGGAATAAGTCCTCATGATAACTATAACCATTACTATCTCAAAAACAAGTAATATAATATTTAAGGCTTTGCACGGTGAGCTAGCTACTATTCGGATTCTGAAAAGAACCATATCGCACAATTGCGCGCGAAGTGAATGATGGAATTTTCCATTCACATCTGTACGCATGCGTAAAAATAATGACAAGAGCTAACTAGTCTACTTGAACTTGTCATTATCACATTACAAATTCTGTCTTGTCACACTGACCAGTCATAAGTAATTACCTAAAATGAGCGCATGCGCAAAGTACATGACGTCGCTTTCTTGTCAAAGGAAAATTCTTTTCTGTTGTTACATACTTGGAATCTTGTCAGTATGACTTAGTTGTCTTGTTAACAATGCATAACGAGATGTCATTTGGTCAACTTGACAAGAAATTCGCTCGCCGTGTTTTCAGTGAACGGCATATCTCACTTAGCGATAGTTGAGATAAACACATGGTGTTACCGCAAACCGAAACGATATGAAAACCACGTAAGTTAATTATAAGATGAGAGCTGGCTTAGTTTTTGAAATAATTTTGCTGGTGGTAATAGCGAATAGTGTACACCCCTTGAACATATTGTTTCTACAAGAGAATCATGTTATCGTAGTCTACAGTTACTTTGATGAACATGGTATCATCCCGGATGTAGTCTAACGTCTTGAGCGTGTTCAGCGGGATGAACTTCTGCGTCCCAAAACTAGCGTTCCGTTCGGCGCCGATGGGCCGCCCCAGGAACGGCTTATTCTCCTTGCAGGGGTTGGGCCTAATCGTGTAGGAGATGTTTCGCCTGGCCGTCGGGTCCTGGCACTGATCTATCAAAGTGAAGGTGATGCGATGGGAGAATGGGAACGGGAGAAGGGCGTCGTATTCCCCCTTGCAAATGCAGGCGAACACGGACATAAAATGACCTTTGGCTGTAAGAAGAAAAACAAATTGTTCAAGGCATAGGCCTACAAACCAGAGACATCACATGTTTACAAAAGAGCCTCAAAGGTCAAACTGCGCTGGTCAATGACAAGAAACCATCAAATCTGATATTTTGAGATATTGGCATATTTTTTAAAGGCACTAATTACATCGCAAATCTTATTCATCTGAATTTTTTTTTTAAATCTTAATTTTATGTGGAGAAGCACAAACTACAAACACACCCACGTTTGCCCCAGCGGGAAATCACCCTGGTACTCTAAAGGTAACGCAAAGTGTAAACAAGTCACATGGTCTAGCCTACAATATGCCGCTGTTAATTTTACTAAACCCAAAACAGAAGTTTATTTAAAAAAAACTTAGGCCTCATATGGTGTGGCATTATACAGAGATGCTCAGAGGAAGGATTCAGGGTCCTGAAGGGGGAGGGGCATATGGCAATGGGGGTCACACTGCCAAAAAGTATGGTTAATTTATATGCAAGCCGATAAAAAAGGGAACACATGCCCGCTTTTGCCACCCCTGGATTCTCCCTAATGGTGGTGATGATATGATAAATGATGTTGTTGGAAGTATTGCACTTTCTTTTTGCCACTGCATGGCCGAGCGAGTCATTTCTCTATGGTGAGACGGTCAACCGCTCTCTCCGTTGATTTTATATGTGTGAGTTGTAATTGCTTTTGACCCGTCGTCCTCGTGTGCATGCCCTTTGACCACACAGTAATGGAGATTTATTGTGGGGTTATAAATCAATCTAGTCATTATTTGGGTCATGTACTGTGGCTTGTAGTGCAACGAGAGGAATGACAACACTCAGACCACGTTTACATCAATTAAATTGTTGATTTAAAATGCAGTTAAATGTTATACTGTCAGGAATAAATGTTAATTCAACACTTTTTCAAGGTTAAATCCATCTTTATAAAGAGTTGTCACTGACCGAACTCTTTTTATTTTTATTTTTGTTATAGTTATTTTGTTAAAGGATGGTTATAGTTTGGCCTTCGAAACCAAATCAATTTGCTCGAGCAAGAACGGCTGTGACTCATAAAGTGGATGACTGGGAATTGCTCAGATGGTTTTCGCTAATGTGATATAGGCCTAGATGACTTGGTACAAACCATTTGAGTTAATATTTTAGGGGTCATAATATTTTAACATATATTTTATAGGATGAATCTGCCGGTATTTTAAGCAGTTGCTTGTGGTAATAATGAATGGATCAGGCAACTGAACATGCAGTATCTGTAGCGAATTCCTGTGGCTTTAATTTGTATAAGTCCGGGGAATAATTTTGTTATTATTTGGTGACTTTTGAAGAATATTCCTTCACAAAACGAGAAATATTACTGCCCTCTCGTGATCTAAGTGAGGTGCCGCCCTCTATCGTCACAATCAACAGTGCTTGGAATCTTATGCTAGTTATAGATTAAAAGAAGGAGTGCCCGCATGTACACCGTTTTGATAATTAACTCATTGACTGAAAATAATACCCAACATGATAAGGTAATATTACCGTTGCTGCTGCATAAAATGAGTCGGTAATTTTCAGTCACTGTGTTCTGCTCTGATCGTGACGATTTTGTCCATTTGAGAAGGGAAGGGGAAGGGAGTCGGTCAGCCATTCTGAAACAGTTTTAACCTCTGGGAAATGTTTATCTGCCATGACAATCCTGTGTCACATATAACCTGTCTCCATATAAGGAGGCAGTTTGTAGATCTATTTTTGAGAAATTGGAATGTACTTTTCCACTTCTTCTCTCAAAAATAAGTGGGCTTAAACTTTGACAGGCCTACTTTCTTATCAGATAAAAACCAAATGAACAGCCGACCTGTGAATGCGTTCAAGCTTTTTGTTTACCCTATACCGGTCAACAGAGAGGGCAGTATTCCAGAATAGTGAATGACATATTAATCCCCCATCAGTGGCCTTGCCCGCGTGTACAAAGTACAGGCACTATAAAAGGACAGTTTTAAATGATAACAATGTTTATACAAAACAAAGAACCCACAGAACGAATAATTTCTCATGATTGTTGTTTTTACAAATCTTCTTCGCTACAACAACATTATCTCATCCTATATAGCTTCTATTATGTAACAGTGCCACTCATCCACAGAACCTTTAAAATAATTAACTTTGCATCTAAAAGAACTGAGAAGTAGCGGCCCTCCTAATGAACACATGGAGTTATGTTGCTTGTCGAGAACGAGCTGACTGGCTGGCTGCCACTGCCTAGCTGCAGCCAATACAAACTCATACAGTATGATTGCAACCCTGCAGTGCTGAATAAGGCTGTGCGTTTTCGGTTATTTCAGGAACCGGATACCCGAAATTGGAAATCTTCGGATACCCGGGTACCCGTAAACAATTTGTAAAAACACATAAATACTCCCGAATGTATAAAATAACCAATATGAACACAAGTTTCTCTTGTTTTATTAAATGTGATAATAAATGTGGACTTACTGTAATAATTTTCCCGTCTTCATATTAGAAAAACGACAAGTAGAATCCCCATTCCCCACAACTTCCATTTGTGTGGCTTAAATGTCCAGTCAAAATTTTTGAAAGTCGTTTACGGGTAATTGGAACCGAAAAATGGAATACCCAGATACCCAAACACCCGGCACAGTCTTAGGGGTGAATGGATGATTAAGCTTCAAACATATACAGAAAACAATATGATCAATCAATGACTTTCACTAAATTATCCATACGCTCATAGTTACCTTTCCCGTCACCGTTGAGACAGGCGGACACCGCCATTTTGTAACCATGGCGACTGGTAAGAAATGGCGGGCTGAAGATGGTAACTTTCTTGTTGGTCTTTGCCTCCTGCATCCTCTCCGCGTATTTATCGATCTTCCAGACAAGCTGGGAGCCGTATAACATCTCCAGATCACGGACCTTCTGCACGCACGTACTGAGAGAATCCTGAAGAATGAAACACAAAACAGTAACACAATAAGGCCACGACAAAAGAGGAGAAATAAGGAAATATAAACCAATCAAATCCCTCTGTTTTACGGGACCCAGTTATTACTTATTTTGTGTTTCGAGAAATAATTGTGAGTTTTGTTTTGCGATGATATTTCAAAGTTTCTGCCAATTGCATTTTATGGTCCAGGTAATCGATTGTGTATGGCCTTTTACAGAAATAGAAAAAGTTGGAAACTACAGAGGAAATATTGCAGAAATGTCTTTTCTTGCTCATGAACAAGATCAAACGGACGTTCCAACCCAAAGGACTTCTGAGGTACCACTATTGTCCTCCTATTGTCCCTTTTCTCTAGAATTTTCACTTGCAGGGTAACAAAAAACATATAAAAACATGTGGGGTACCATTTCGCAATGGGTGATGAGTGCCCCACAAGTGGCTCCTCACAAGTACACCTTAAACCATGAAGGTGTTTTGCGAACAAAAATCGCTTTTGAGTCGTGGGGGTTTTGAACATCAACAAAAGCGTTTTGTCCAACACAGGGCCCCAGACCTGAGTGGCGGGCCTGCCCTCAAGACAACGCCTAGTATAAGAGGCAAGACTTGCATTAATTACCTTGTGATCAATCAGTATTTCTGTGTGCTTCTCCAGAAGTGCAGCATGTTTTATCATGGACGACCCTACAAACGTCAAATGCTCAACCGGCTCGTCTTGTACGTGTTTCTGCATCTTCTGTCGATCACACTATACGAAACAGATAAATCACAGAAATTTAGATTCGTGTGACCATCCATGCTCAAGACCCAGGCGTGGATCCTGGGTCTCGAAAAATGGAAGGGGTTGGGGCTCATTATCAAAAAGGGGTGGGGGTTCACACAGAAAACGTATGGTAAATTTAAATACATGGCATTCAAATAGGGTGAGACTTGCACCTCTGGCTCCCCCAGGATTCACAATTAAAAAGAATAACCATACATTTTCAAAACACGGCCCCGGGCCCGCAGTCAACATGAGAAAGACTTTGTTACCGGTCGAAGGGTTCCCTTCCTTCATTGTTTTCATTTTATTGTTTTGTAAAGTCCCAGTCAACTTTCGTAAATTTCCAACAACAAGAATTTGTGAACGAAATATATGGCAAATTGTTTCATTACGAAACTGTAGGCCTATCACTAGTATCAGGTGCTCTTAAACAGGTATTGTTTTTGATCGTATGTTTTTCCCGCCAAAAGGGCTACGTTGTTATATACAAAGTCCCAGACATAATATTTTGTCTCAATAAAGCCACGTTACAATTGGTGTCGAATTAATTTCCTTTTAAAAATAGAATCATATTTAGCTCTCCATGAATAATTTCTGACCTATAGTCAGAAAAGAAACCATTGTGCAATTGACAGAAGACACTCCCCGCACAGGACAAGGTCACGTAGACTTCAACCCAGGCCACATTAGAGTTGCCATGACTCTGTTAGTCTCTTCATCTGTAGCCTTCTCATCGTGTAAATTAATCACTCCATCATGGTCACCCGTTGCAGTCATGTGAATTTTTTGCGTACGGTGAAACGTTTTGATTTTTGGAGGATTTGTTTTGAGATATTAAATTTTGTGGTTATACCTTGAAGTCGCACCCCATGTCTTTAAATGGACACGGTATCTTTGCTTTGAGGCAGTCATTTTCCACGTGTTCTTTAAGCTGAAAGATGAAACACAGTTTGTAATAAAATAAACCAAATGTTTCTTGTTAAGGTTTGTCAGTTTGTTCCATTCGCTGTAAAAGTAAGAATTGGTGCTTGACGTTTCGATAATGACAAAAAACATTGAAATTAGTTACAGGTCATTGAAGTTGGCAGTACTTTTCTCCAAGGCATGCTTGGAAACAAAGTTGAGAGAATGATGACAGCATTTTCATTTACAATAAAATACAGGTCAGTCGAGTAGGTAAATCAAGCAATTTACAGCATTTAAACTATAGATAAAAACAAATTTATCTGCAACGTTGTGATCGTTTTGTAATTACATGAAGGTTTGGATTAAGTTTTTAGATTTGACTAAGGATTGGTTTTAGTTAGGCCTACAGGGAAATGATTAGTAAGGTTTTTCTATTTTAGCTTTGGATTGTTTTTTTTTGCTTTAGGTTTTGGGTCTGGACTGTCTCTCCTCCTACCTGTGCTCGCGGAATGTCAGTCTGTTTGCAACCATTAGGGCATGGCATGGGGAACTTCTTACAGGAATTCATGTGCGCTATCTCGTCCTTGTAGAATATCTTCGTGTCGCAGAATTCACAGGTAACCATCCTCTTTGTACAGTCATCATCCACGTGGGCTTCCAGAAATCTCTTCTCGAAGTGGGCCCCGCACGAGTTGGGGCAATCCACCTCGTTGTACATGCATTGCTGGGAGTGGGTCTAACCGGGGAGCGTAGAAGAAAATAGTTCTTGTTATTAATTACAAGAAAACAATGACAGAAATAATACTAAGCCACTGCCATCAATATCTGGGAACGGTGAAATAATCTGTTCTATATTTTCTATACCTGAGTTGTATTGCTTGGTTTGGTATGATTTGGGTTGCATTGGTTTCACCGTTTGATTTGGTTTGGTTCAGTTTACTTTGGTTGGTTTTTGTTAATTTACGTGTTGAGTTTGTTTTGTTTTGATCAATTAAGCTTAACTTTAATTAAGTTATCTGGAATATCTATGATCTGATGAGTCAATACCTTGTTATCATTGAGGACTCCATTCCAAACACAACCTCTCGTGTGACTGGGACATTTTACACCCAGCTCCCCAATTTCCCGCCCAAAAGCCGTGTCCACGTACACCTGTCATAGATATAGCGAATAAGGAAAACAATGAATCAGCCACTATATAATACACAATTGGTTATCTCATAAGAAAAACCATAAATGATTACTTTTTTACATAAACCATAGTGGTGTAAAGTTGATGATGGTATCAAACATCTCTTGAAATTCTGTATCAGACAGGAATTCCACGTTGGAATATTAATACGAACAATCTGAATGAATTTGCTATATTTTCTCGTTAAAGATATATCTCCAGTTTTTGATTCAAGAGACCCAAAAAGATAGAATTTAAAAAGCAAACGCATTTAAAAAAAATAATATCATTATTATAAACGAACCAAAAATCATTGAAATTCTGATGTCGGAAACTGTAAATAAAAGTGATATTTCAAACGCGCAGTGATTCTGATTGACAGCCGCGCTGGCCAATCAGAAGCCTGCACACATCCTCGGCCGTGACGTACAATAAATAATTGTGTGGTCACGTGCAAACATCCGAATTACATAATTTAATTTTTTTCGTGTAACAACGATATTATCTTTCAAAATTCATTCACTTTATAAATTCTATTTTGTGGGTCGTCTGAGACAAGACATAATAATAAATAATAATAATAATGTGTGGACTTATATAGCGCACGTATCCACCAACTAAGTGGTGCTCAAGGCGCATTCTTTTTTACGTGCATTACACAACACACGGGACCTACGGCTTTACGTCCCATCCGAAGGACGAAGCAATTATGGTTAAGTACCTTGCTCAAGGATACAAGTGTCAAAAGGAAAATAATATTTGAAAAACAAAACAAACAAACAAAACAAACAAACAAAACAAACAAACACCCCACGACGCCAATGAGGGTTTGCATTTCTGACACAATTATCAAAAATTTGTTTCAGTCGAAAAAAGCACCACGGGTTTGTATGAATTGTCCTGGCAACTAAGGACATAATATTTAGTTTCTAGGAAACTATTGAATTTCAAGTATGCATAATGTTCTAGTATAATTCTAGCTAGCTCTGTCAAACATTCCGGTGGTAGTACATTATTTGGAGCTCAATTCTGGTTTCAAATTAATTATTAAACTGATCCTGATAAGTGAAAGCGAATATCTGAAACTGTTACTCAAAAGAGATGTTTCCACATGTTGTTGTTACAAACTAATTGAGATAAGTACAAAATACCGGTCTATTACCGAGTAATAGAAAATGTCAGATTTAATGAATAGGCCAATTAAAGTAAATGTTGTACTTACACTGTCTCTGGAAACCGGCGATTGATCTAGCGGACATCTTGGGGCCACTCTGCCGGAAAGAATCAAAATATAATACCGGTAATGAACAATATGGTTTTCTTTTTGTCTATATATCAAATAATAAATATACATCGCCCGTATTACTGGCAACTTTGTTTTAATTTAATGGTATATTCCTTAATTAAAGAAAAATATTTCACAAAATGTGGAAAATCGCAAAATATAATGGAATGTGCTAGCAAATATACGGGAAAATATCAGTAATACATAATTGAACCGAGTATCGGGTTCAAAGTTGCTTCGACAGAAGGAAATACATCAGTTTAAATAAGCCTATATATGTATCGCCCGTGTTTTTTCCCAGCAATTTCCGGAAATTGTTGTTTTTATTGGAACATTTTAGAAAGGAAAACAAATATTTTGAAATGAGGTAATTCACAAAATAGATGTCAGAAACTTGGTTTACCATGCAGTACACAAGTGCTAACATTTATAACTGACGGAAGCCACCGTCAATTAATTTTGGTACATATTAATTGTAAAACCATGCTTCTCACGATGATTTTGAGAAAATGTGTAATTTGAAAGTATTTTGTTTTCCGATGAAAATCAAATTTCCGGAAATTGCCGTTAAAATAGCGACCGATACATATTCATGTAAATCAACGACAGTTCGGCATTTTTCTGTATGTCAGTGTATTTAAAGGGACAGTATCGTCACGATCAGAGCAGACTTTCAACAGGGCATGGAATCGGTGATCTAGTTCAAGATGAACTCAGTGACTGAATATAATACCCCACGAGCGCGCGCTGGCCAAGATAACAAGAAGCAATTAGATCATATTAATTCCGCGTCTGATGCGTAAAATAATATCATTATGCATGCACCCACTGTCTCATTATTTATGCATCTTTATTACGCCCTGTAATCCAGGCTCTTGTGGGGTGATTTCCAGTAAATGAGTTTATCTAAAACAATAAGATACCGATTCCATCCCCTGTCGAAAGTCTACTATGATCGTCACAATATTGACTTTGTCTTTTTTAACCTGTCTGTTGTTTAAAGTACTTTTATTATATCGATCTGTTTGTGGTTGTACTTTTGGAAGGATTTGTAAGATTTTGCTATACCGGTCTGTCTGTCTGTTTTAAGCAGGGTTTGTCTGTTTGTATGTCTCTTTATAAATGCATACATAAATATATATATATCAGGCCTAGCTATGTATTTGGGCTTTAATTTGCATTTCATCATACACATAATTATGTTCGAAGACAAAAATAAAGAGTGGATATCGTTAATCGCACTTCCATCCATTTAATGGTATTATTTATTTTCTCTCAAAAGGGAAGGTACGTATTTTATTTGGGTATATTATCGTACATCATTCCAATCCTCTTCTTTTCATATCATAAAACTAACCTGTGAAAGTTTCATCACAATCGGTGCTCAAGTTTTTGAGAAAATTACGAAAAACTGTTATTTTTATGTTTTGTAAATTTCATGTATTCTATGTTAAAAAAGTTGAGACAAAATAATTTCTCAGGATGATTGACACGAATATCATAGTTTTAATATAACAATTTATTGATGTGATAATGTGATAAATATATACCTATGTTGTTCCTTCCCTTTAAACGTATGCATTGTGGCTTTAAACGTATGCATGGAGTGTCGTGGCCGAGCGGTCTAGCGCACCGAATTCAAGTTCTGGTGTTGCCAGCAGCAGGGTGTGGGTTCGAGCCCCGGTCGTGACACTTGTATCCTTGAGCAAGGTACTTAACCATAATTGCTTCGTCCTTCGGATGGGACGTAAAGCCGTAGGTCCCGTGTGTTGTATAATGCACGTAAAGTGGATTGTCGTGGCCGAGCGGTCTAGCGCACTGAACTCAAGTTCTGGTGTTGCCAGCAGCAGAGTGTGGGTTCGAGCCCCAGCCGTGACACCTGTGTCCTTGAGCAAGACACTTAACCATAATTGCTTCTCTCCACCCAGGGGTTAAATGGGTACCTGTGAAGGCAGAGATGGTTTGCTCTCTATGCGCTAGAAATGGCAGCAATTGAGCTGTATACTCCCCAGGGAGCTGAGATGGTTTCAGGAATGATTTATGAGCCTTATGAGCCTTATGAGCAGGGATAATAATATAATGCGCCTTGAGCGCCACTTAGTTGGTGGATACGTGCGCTATATAAATCTATACATAATTATTATTATTATTATTATTATTATTATTATTATTATTATTATTATTATTATTATTATTATTATTATTATTATTATTATTATTATTATTATTATTATTATTATTATTATTGTTTTTAATTTATACCTATAACCAGTATATTTTGTAGACAAATGTTTTTAATATGCACCGAGGTCAGAATTGACTCATTATAGTTGTAATCCTTTGTGTCGAATATCAAACACGTGTCCATTAAGCTGAAGCTGTTTCCATGGTAACCGTTACGCTACGCGCACCAAGGCAGTATTTGCCAACAACTAATTTCTGGAAATTGTATTTGATGGGGTTAAGCGTAATTTTATTGTCCTGCTGAACTATGCACGATCATCAACGGTCAATTGATCCGATAGTGTTGTGTTTACAACAATAATCCTGACAAATTTGCTGATTTTTAATTTAACATGAAAAAAAATTAAAAATATAATTTTGGGACATAATTTACTGTAAAATCATGCTTCTCGTGATTATTTAGGTAACATACACTGTAAAAAATTGCCTGTAAAAATTACAGTATTACTGGCAACTCAGCTGCCAGTAACTTACTGTAAAATTTTACATTAATAACTGTAAATAAATTACTGTAAAAATTACAGTAAGTTACTGGCAGCTGGTTGCCAGTAACTTACTGTAAATTTTACAGTAAAACAAACAATATACCGTATCGCGATACGGTATATTGTTTGTTACTGTACAATACAACTATACATCAGGTCTAATTGAGAAAACGACAAAAATTAAAACCACTGCCATGCGGCAACATTTTGAAAATCGACATAAAAATTCACATTTGTACTCTAAGATGTATTCACTCCAACGTGGATTTAACGTCTCCGGAAGACGACAATTCACTTGCAAAGTAATTTGTTAAATTTCCTACTTGCAATTTACGAGACATAAATATTTCATTTGATGTTTTTAGACTATCATCTACACGTCACAGTAGTGTAGTTTGTCAGAAATAAGAACCACAACAACAAGATATATCTAAACTCTAGGTCTAAACTCAGTATGCGTAGCCTATGAAAATCTCTCTGTTCAAAAGTATTTTGACTTAATCATAAGTCCACTTTTCCTAATTTTTATGAAATAAATTTTGGTAAATAAACTCGAATTTAGAAAAATTACAATAAAATGATAATTTCTTTCATAAAAATTATGAAATTTATAATTTTTTCATTAAAATGAAATGTTATTTCATAAATATTAGGAAAAGTGGACTTATGATTAAGTCAAAATACTGTTGAACATGTTGTATGCGTTTTAGGTGGGAGTAGAACCAACTATCCTTGTTTGCCCGTACACCAAAAAAAATATAAAAAAATACAACATTGTAGTTACAACAGTAATTATGAATCGAGCCAAATAGAAATTGTAATGTAATAATAGGTGCCGGTATAAATTCCCCAATAAAAAACATACAAATTGTAATATTAAATAATAATAAAAAAAATAACAGAAACAGAAGTAACAACAACAACAACAACAACAACAAACCTATAGGAAGGTTTGCGGTAGCAATATGTATATTATTTATTGTTTGTAAAATAGTTTTGGTTCTGAAAAGAACCATTGTTTTTATAATCAAAGCATACCCTCGGTACAACAACAACAACAACAACAACAACAACAACAATTCTTTTTTTAATTTGTTTTTTTAGATGACCCCACCTCTAAAAAATCGTGGTACGACACTGCTAACAGAAGATATTCAGGGGCAAATAAATAAACTCTTACCGAAGAAGGCTCGGGAGACAAGAAGTACAGCATCTATGCCCACACTCCTCGAACTGTACCGGGTACCGCAGCACCTGGTTGCAGAAGACACACTCGTACTTTGCGTCCAGTTGATCCACAAACATCACCTCCGTGTCGCCCATTTTTAGGTTCTTCTCAGACCCCTCGCTGCTGTTGCTGGACTTCTGAGATACCCCAGATCCCCTCCGTGGGGGGATCACCTCCCCAAGGGAGCCCATATCTGTCATGGGTTCCGGCATGGTGGAAACTTTCAAGATTGATGCCGAGAAATCCTGGCGAGGAGGACCGATATATAGGGCTAAGGACGCGGTTACTCACACAAATCGCTCTTGAATTATTTTTAAGCGCCTGCCAGGGCCAGGACGGAATGCTACAGTCGCTTCCAGCCTTTGTGTCCGCTAACAATTAATATTGGTGTATATATATCTATATTTAAGAGCTCGAATCGATATCAAGCACTGCTCTTTGGGCCCTACGATCAATTCTCCAATACGGTTTGTATAGCAACTGCGCTTGTTATTAAATTTAATATAGATATGTAATGCTCGCAACAGGCAGGGGTTATACAGACTGATTGGACTTGCGCACAATAATACTAGAAAGACATCTGATAATAGGCCCTGCTAAATGTGCGTGTAATGTCTATCATTACTTTATTAAAGGGAAGGCACTGAACTTTGCCAACATTACATCTATGGGTATGCTTACTCTCTGTGTCGTTAACGAGGACATAGTGAAAATAGCATTCTGATTTCCGTACGGGTAATTAGTCTAATGTAGAATTTAGGAAACAGGACTGGGATTTATTTTATTTTCATTTGCAATAATTTTTACTTTTTCAAAACAAAATGACAGAATTATTTCAAGGGAAGATTTACACCATCAATAACGTTACATTTAAGTATATCTAACATGAACATTTTGACCATTTGTTTATTTTTTAATTAACAATTATGTACAACATCTTTAATAATACACCTGATGTATTTTCCTGATCGACCAGGGAGCGAGAAATAGCCTTGTCTATTGACACACCATGCACTCACTCATAAAGTCTTCATGAAAATTTAATTGCGCCTTAATAGCATATAGCCTACGTGGAAATTTTATTCTTGAATAATTTAGATGTTAACTTCAGACATGCCTTTGACGCAAATATAGCTCGGTGGAGATATGATGGATGGTTGGCCATCATGCGATCGATCGATCAACATTATTTCGATGACTTTTTATATCAATATTTCCTTACATGTGAGTATTGTGACATAAATGAAAATTCGGCAGGCTAATTACCACATCAATTCTTTATTGTTAAAATATCACAAAGATGGAACATATAACCCAGGTCCTCTGGCACTAAAAATAAAACAACATTATTAAAAACAACAGTAGGCAGGGTTGGACACAACAGACAGAAGTACTACAAATAATTTGCAGTAAAAATGGGGAGGGGGGGAAATAATGTTGGCTACTACGTACAGGTTTACACCCCCATCCTCTCCCATTACCCAACACCTTTACCTTTTTCCAATTACACATATTCTGAGGTTGTTTACGATACAAATACAAAATTATAATTAAAAAATATCACCGTAAAGCTGGTAGTTGGTAAAGGCATAAATTAACCTGATGAACAAATATTTTACCTGAAGTGCTCTCATTTCAGAAAAAAAAACACGAAAACATATATATATGAACAATCCAAAAGTTGGCTGCGGCACCATTCTGCTGTAAAAAATATGTTTTCTGTAAAAATGATGAATGCTTTTTCACACTTTTTCTCATGACTTAGACGTCGCTTTGAACTGAATTTTTCACCATGAGAAAGGTTGTTTATTTTATTTCTTGATTCACAGATAGTAAGCAGGACCTAGTAATACAGGCAGTTATGCCAACATTACAGGTGTTGTGACGGGTTTTTTTCCCAAACAATAATTGAGTCATTGTACAATGTGTCCACAGTTGACTTAGACATTGAAACCCAACCTCCCTCCGTTGGCTTCAAGTGGGGCTTAAACTGCCTGCTTATTTGAATCATAGGCCCAAGAACAAGTTTGAGAGGCGACAAGTGGTTGACAATGGTCTGTCCCTGATTAACAATGCCACTGGAATGACCACCGTCTAAAACCCACTGATCTCAGTACTAACTGGATAGGAGATGGGCGCTGATTGGCCTATAAAAAGTTGAAGTAACCGGCTGCCATGTTGGTTCCCACAAAAGGTCAAGAGTCAAATGTCACGTTAGCATACAGACAATAACAACAACTGGTTCAGCAGCACTCGGCATTGTCGTCGGTCGGGTTCACTGATCTCTATACTAACTGGATAGGAGATGGGCGCTGATTGGCCTATAAAAAGTTGAAGTAACTGGATGCCATGTTGGTTCCCACAAAAGGTCAAGAGTCAAATGTCACGTTAGCATACAGACAATAACAACAACTGGTTCAGCAACACTCGGCATTGTCGTCGGTCGGGTTCACTGATCTCTATACTAACTGGATAGGAGATGGGCGCTGATTGGCCTATAAAAAGTTGAAGTAACTGGATGCCATGTTGGTTCCCACAAAAGGTCAAGAGTCAAATGTCACGTTAGCATACATACAATAACAACATCTGGTTCAGCAGCACTCGACATTGTTGGCGGTCAGGTAACAGTAAACCTTTCCGGCCGCCACGCATGCGCCTTCTTTCTTGGGGGAACAACGAGCTTCAGCCAATCGGCGCGATCTCCTATCCAGTTAGTATAGAGATCAGTGCTAAAACCTAACAACTTGTCAATGGTTCCCTGCTATGCTTTGCTAAAGTTCGGGACACAACATGATACCAGCCTAAGGCTGGTTCCAAATAGAATATGAGTCAAACCTTCCTCCATGGTCAAACCATGATCGACTAGACAAGGTTTTAGTCAATTATTTAGTTCAACTATACTGAGTTAACCATATAGTTCTCACATGAAATTATCGATGATTATACATATAGTGGCGAGGTATAATTTAGATAAATCAATCCAAAGAAAGGGGATACTACCAATTAAATAATTATGCCAAAGGGTAAATATACCTAGTTGTTGGCAAAACTGCTTCTATAGTACGGGTATGCCTGCTTTACTCTTTTGAAATCCACATTATTTACATTAAACAGCCAACTTGTGGTAAATTCAGCCAATATACGTTGTTTCGTTCCCGACAAAACAGTGAAAATGCATTCAGATTATAAGTATTCCGCATTCTAACAAAGGAAATTGTACTCTTTCCTTTTATTCAAACTGGAATTTGTTTCAGCACCTCGGAAGATTAATACCATCATCAGCTTTATACTAAGTGATTATTATATTAAAATTCTATCAATTGTTATTTTTAATACTACCAATCATTATACATTATCGTCAAGCCCCATGCATATATGAAGCTCAAAAAGCTAGTTTTTATCACGCACAATTTGAGGACGTTACTGAAACATGCGCTAATCGACCCGCGACTAATGAAATAATCTATACCTGTAAAACCAGCATAGTAATTGTCCTTCCCGAAGGACACCTGAGCTCGTCAATTTTGTACAATTGTTTAATCATTCAGGTCGTCGCTATAATTATTTCATGTTGTTCATCATTTGTTGCGGTGGAACATAAGGGGAGCGAGCGTGTACGCCAAGCCCTCCCAAGGCCAAACCACATGGTTATTACAATCTCTCCCCGTTCGCAGAATATTGTTTAAAGAAAGGATCTTTAATGAATAATGAAGTAAAAGTTCCATTTTTTGTTCCATCCATCCATCCATCCATCCATCCATCCATCCATCCATCCATCCATCCATCCATCCGGTCCAAGTAGAAACTCTGGCTGTATCAAATTTAAACTGGGGTTCTAAGCAAATATAAATAACTCACTTTCCCAGTTTTATGATCTCAACCCAAGGTAAAATATTTACCACTTTTATCTCGAATTTAGAAAAGCCTTATTTAATTGGTTCACTGGGGAAAAACAAATAAGGTCCTTAAAGGGGTAGTATCGTCACGGTCAACAGGGCATGGAATCGGAATGCTAGTTTCAGATTAACTCAGTGACTACCATAATACCCCACTTGATAAGGTCATATTACCGTTGCTGCAGCATAAATGAGCCAGTAATTTTCAGTCACTGTGTTCATCTTAAATTAGGACATCGATTCCATGCCCTGTCGATAGTCTGCTCTGAACTTGACGATACTGCCCCTTTAAAGGTAAAAACTCATTAATAATAATAATAATGTGTGGATTTATATAGCGCACGTATCCACCAACTAAGTGGTGCTCAAGGCGCATTATATTATTATCCCTGCTCATAAGGCTCATAAGGCTCATAAATCATTCCTGAAACCATCTCAGCTCCCTGGGGAGTATACAGCTCAATTGCTGCCATTTCTAGCGCATATAGAGCAAACCAACTCTGCCTTCACAGGTACCCATTTAACCCCTGGGTGGAGAGAAGCAATTATGATTAAGTGTTGCCACAAAGTGGCCACAAACACCGAAAAATATCGATGCTGTTGTACGTGTAAACCTTATGGAGGTGCCATTTGTTTTCTCCCAGTGGACCTAAATGTGTTCTGAATTCAAGATAAAAGAGGTTCAAGTTCGGACAAAACTATACTTTTTACAATATTTTTCCTTGGGTTGAGATCATACAACTTATGATGATTAGTTTCCTTATGACATAACCTCTGTAAAAATGGGGGAAAGGTGAGTTTGATTTGAGCCCTACTTTAAACTAGTTTTAGTTTTGCATCTCAATTTTCGCAATAACAAAATTGAAAATGTCACAAACATGAGCTTCGTGACCGACCTCTAATCACGTAAGCCTCGATGCGTGTCAATGGACATATCGGTCGACGACTTGAGAAGAGACACTCGCACCCCTATGATGACCTTGGTGTGACCCCTGGGAGCCAGGCTAGGTCAGCACTAGCACTCGGTAGCAATAAAGTGATAAACAAATATTGTACAAGGATAATAATACCAGTATGTTTCACACTATTACAGGTCTTCACAATAGGGCAATCATTATGCGTAAGTACAAAACTTGCGAAGAAATCTCTTCCTTCCTAAATCGATACCGTCGGGAAGAATTTCCGGACACTGAGGTCTCAACACCATGATATAATTGTAAATAACAGGAAATGTTGCTATGGTAATGGGTTAGATTTAATGGACAGGTGTCGACGTTCCATTCCGCGAGGTGAGCGTACACAACCAGGGGCACGGGCTTTCGGGTGAGCCAGAACGGCAACATAAACTGAGTCAACTTGCCGTTGGCCAGAGTCTCTATTCTCTATAACTGTGGTTTATTGGATTGTGGTATTTTCAGCGGCAACACCTTGGATTGCGACTTTGTCGTGGGTCAAATTTGTTGGTATGTTACTCTGATTGCGTAAACCAAATGCCGAAATGACACTCGGGCAGTACAGTTTATGATGTGCATATCTTGGCGGTATCTGTAAAGCCGTTGTGTGATTATATTATATTTATTGAATCATATCAGACAATAAACAAATGTTTGTATGCGCGATCGATTGGTTATCAGCTTTTTGGGCCATTGATGTGACGTGCCCGCTCTTGATCTGAGCATGGAGGACCGGTGGTTGAGGTTATTTGTGAGCAACTCTCATTGTGATCATAGGAATATCCTTTTCTTCGGAGGATCCAGGATGACAGTCAGTAAGACGTTGGAGCACAGTCATGATTGACCTGTCTGCACATATAACCAAGCATTCAAACTCCCTCCTTAGATTGTCCATCAATTCAATGCCCTGCATCTGCGATGATGCAAAGTCTTCCCACCAAGACGAGCATCTCACCGGATGGGGGCGCATACTGGACGGCCACAAGACAGATGGGAAAGGAGTAGCCACACGAGCTCCTAGTCCGAGGAAACAGTTCCCGTCAAGACTTTACCAGGTGACGTCTTCAGACAGCAGACCGATCGAATACGTCTTCAGACATTATGAGGACACCGCCAGCTACATGGAGCAATATCGACGCCAGCACACAGTAATGAACACGGGGAGATCCATGCAGCAAGCCCCAGAGGTCTTGGTGATGTTGCACACGATCACAGGATCCCTTCCTCTCCGACTGCCATTTGTCCGGTAGGTGGTGGTCTAAGCATAATGCCCTGGGGAACCCTTTAAGATAAACGGCCTTGTGGGAAGCGGGTACTTTGTTTTGTTTAATGACCATCATTTATTGCAAACGGCGGGAAACCAAAATATTTTACTCAGTGTTTTGTGTCTTCCTCGTCTGCAATGTTTGTAGTGTCTTCTGAATGTATAAAAGCTTGACGCGTATGTGATAATTCTATATATAGATAATGTGACCAATGACATGTTTACAAAAGAGCCCCAAAGGTCAAACTACGCCAGGCACAAAATGTACACTGATCTATGACAGGAAAGCATCAAATCTGATAAGAAATTTTGTTTAATTTGATTTATTTTTAATACGGCACTAACATTACATTTCAAATCTTATTCATGTGAAAATTAAACCAAATTCTTGATGGAGTATACAAGTACAAAATGTACAAACTCTGCTCACAAAACACACACACACTTTTGTCTGGTGGGAAATCACCCTGGTACTCTAAAGGTCAGGCAAAGTGTAAACAAATGATCTATACAAAAGAAATCTGAAAGAAACACCGTTACTTGTTTGTATCTGTTATGTTAGTTTCATATTTAGATTTTGAGCAATTAATAAAAGTGATAATTATATAGGCATCATGTTCGTACTCTTAATGCAGAGCTAACCATGTAATTATTAATAAACATCATTTTTCTGGCTGTTTTCCCTGAAGCAATGACAACATTGATAATTACCCAATTATCAAATTAACAAATTGTTTAAAGTTTTGGACCGTAGCAATCGTCCTGATAAATTATTTCGTCTTAAGTGTTTCCATCTGAGAGAAGAAAGGAATCGTTATGTCGAGTTTTACAAAACGTTTTTGTATAAAAGATTTTTTTAAAACGTGAGCAATTATTGTGATGGAACTTTCCCAGGTTAGTTTTATGATATTTTCTGAAAACTAGAGGGCTGAAATTATAGTAATTATATCGTACCAGTGGCAGTGTTATATCTTATCTTTAAATGGCCTTAATGTTCCCACCTACGACATGATAGTTATCAAAGGCAAAATATACCGGTAATTTATCATCACATTAATTTTGGCATATGCCACTGCCCATTGTAATATCAAGTGATTAATATATTTCTTGAAATATTAATTTGGAGAATACGACATTTAGATCAATTAGTATTGGCCTATATACAGAAGGATGTTTCAAGTGCTTTTTATTGTCATTAATCATTCTGTTATTATTATGAAATGTAATTTTATGTAGATAAATATTTTAGCGAATATCCATTCTCTAGACACAATATGGGAAGTATGTTGTGTACGTTAAGTGATTGAGTATCTCTTTAATGTTATCCTTGAGGGAGCTGTTTTGTGATAACGCAACAGAAACTAATTGACTGCATGGCAGACGGAATCATTTCTCATGATAATTCATTTGGTACCATCACCAACTTCACAACAATTTTAGATTATAATTCAGTGATGTTGTAATCGGGTAATAATTATCAAAGGGGAACACTCCATTTAATTTAAATATGAGTAGATGATCAGATACGAGACGACTATACCTCAGGCATAAGCTACATCGCCGCATTTCACATGCACGAGTCTCATTATTATGTTGTGCATCATGGCGGTGCGACATCGACAATAAATACACAAACAGTATAATTATAATAATAATGTTGATCTACTTAGCCACTTTTAATCAGATCAAGTGATAACACGTCTCTAATGAGTTACCCGGGTACCAGACAAGCATCCAGCATTGAGTACTTATAGAGCTGTGTAAATATCACCGTACTGTGATCACAGGCTACTTAACCATGGAGGAAGGAAATTTTCCTTCCTCCATGACATTAATCAATGAATTACGAACTTTATCTAGACAGTCACTGTGAGAAGATAGGCATATACCTTCAATGTAAAATTCGAATGAACGTTTTGATGGATTGGGTATCAGTTTTTATTTGTTTTGTATTGTTGTATTAACGCATCAACCTTTTTCCAAGTCGTGAGTGAACTCAGAGTTAGCGCTGAACTTCTTTGTTCGCGTCTCGTACTTCTGACGCAGTAGTCTTGGTTCAAGACTGTGTTTGTATGTTTTTGATACACGATTCATCGCCGCACGAGGGCGCTATCTCTACACGAACCGCTGTCACAAATAAACCTATCAAACACTGTCTTGGGAAACCTGTTAATCTCCCCCGACGTATGCGTAGTAGTTTCCCCCGGTTTTCGGGGAGGGGGGGGGGGGTTCGCTGATCTGTGGGGAGATTTCACAAGTTTTCCAAGACTGTACTTGATAGCGGTTCGTGTAGAGATAGCGCCCTCCTGCATGCGGCGTGCGGCCTTGGATCGTGTATAACACAATACAAAGTCTTGAACCAAGACTAATAACGCAGCAGAACGCAAGGTGATGTTGCATAATTATTCCAAACCATGATGAACTACGCATGGCATCATCGTGTGGTCAACACTTCAAAATGTATTTACCCAACTCTTTTTTTTTTCATTTCAGAGGCGACAGTTGTGTTATTTTACCTAAAACCACTTCTGCCAAAAGTGACCAATTGCAAGGTGGCGACAGCCGATACCACCAAAGCCATGATGATATCCCAATATCAAGATCACGCGAGCAGTTCAGAAGACAACTGGCTTCTGCGCAAAATCAAACCCCATCGCAAAGCAGCCAACATACCCCAGCGGCCATGCGCAGAAAAAGTGAGCGCAAACTGGGTCACGTGGACGGCTTGGCCGCTCAATACAAGATGGCGGATTCCCACACAGCCGGAGGGTCGTTTCTAAATATAGTGGGTGAAGTGCACCCTGAAGCCGTGATGTGCAGTAAACTTGGCCGAGCTGAAAGAACTAGTGCTGGGACGAGATCTGTCCTATCACAAGTTGATAGCAACAATAGTTGGCATTCATCGTATGGCAGTAACTTCAGACAAAACTCGTTTGGCAATGTAGCGCCCTCGGGCGATGGACGGTTAAACAGTTTGATGCAACCAATAACATATCTTGGTCACGATGACGTCATTCGACCCAGTACCTATAACACATGTGACAGTCTTTGGCGGGAAAACTTCCACGATTTCATGAGACCCAATTCGGAGACGGTTAACAACGAAGACGTCATCAACGTCGGAAGCCGACACAACACATCGCATGTTGCAAAGTGCGCGAAAACCGCACCGAAAATTATTTACAAGAACAAACAAATGGAAGACAACAGATCAACAAACAAGAGACACTCTCTCACCAGCTCAAAAAAAAGGCAACAACAAAATGATGTCAGCTCAGACCAAGCTTCACAATCCGGAAAAGTTACTCCATCAAACTATTTGGGTACCCGCTCTCTATTTCAGACAAGCCCTGTAATCCATATCCGTCACGTGACTGGCAAAACCCGTCCTCCAACCAGCGTTGTGCTTCAACGTAGAGCCCCGCCCCTTTCTCGCGACACCTTTGTGATGGGATCTCCTTTCAGAACAGAAGAACAACACAGTTCCTACAAGTGAATTATTAAACATGCCGTATATTTTACACCAAACAAGAGTGGAGACTGTTCCTAAAATTAGTTTTCTTTTTAACAATTAAACGTTTGTAAAATGACAATTTTATAGCAATTAAATATCGCGATCGGGCCGCAATATTATTCTCTGCAGTACATTTCGTCCATAGTCTTAACTCACCCATATATGCTTAAATTTTTATTTCGGACAATAACCGGCTTGAAATAGTAACATTCTGATAGGTTTCGCTTATTTTTCGCTTATTGTGTCGTAAATATTTACGGGTAGCGAGCAAAGAAAAATTGGCTGATGCCGGACTCGAACCCGCGACCTCTCGAATACTGTATGAGCGCTCTACCAACTGAGCTAACCAGCCCCTTTGTTGGTGGGCGGTCCACTTATGCCAATTATCTATTGCTCTATGGGGCCAGGTCAGAGGCCAAACCATATCTGCCGAGTAGCCAGGGATCAAGCCCTGGTCAGATGCAAACAACCTGGGTAACGGCAGTAGCGGGGATCACACAACTTGGGACGCGATTATTCGGGGAATCTATCTGGTAAGAGAGTGGGAAACTTATCTCCAAATATAACCCTGATCTTCTCACGAGCTGGACTGGAACTAAAATGAACCGAAGAAACCGTACCACGGTCGATTGCCCAGCAAGCACAATGCACACAATGAATCACGTTAACAGTGAAGTATAGTGGCGTAAATCCGTGTCGAAAAGAGTGATATTGAAGGTTATAATAATTCGCAACGAAGCTATGCAGCGCCCAACCAATCAGAAATCCCACGGCTACAATACAGATGTCACCCAAACGGACAAAGAAACAAAACAACAATAAATATTTAAACAAAACAAATTTCCCCCTATTTTGCTTATTTTTCATGAGTTATTCTCTTTATTATTAAAAATGAAAAATTGTGGGAATACATCAACCCCATCCCCCGGGATTTACGCCCGTGACAGTAAGGGAAATATCCAAGTAAAATTTAAATGTTTCATGTCACTCTTCAAAAGACAAAAACATAACACAAATTAGTAGTCCCAGTAGCCCTATTAAATGTTCTAAATTCATGTTGCTGTAAGTATTAAAAAGCTCAATATAATTATGTTAAGAAAAAACAAAAAATATAGTAAAAACAGCTTGAAATTTAAAGCAAATTGTTTTGGAAATTTAATAAAATTTGGGGATTTTTGGGGGGTAAATTTTGGAAACTTTTGAGCACTTAAAATCAGTAGTCCCACATTTATTTTGATAACGTAATTTACAACACTACTATGCGTCTGTGTGTATGGGGTAGTATCCTGAAGACGATCAGAGCATACTGATCGAAACGTCGAGTTGTAACCTCCAGTTCTTTTCAGAACTAATTACTACTCAATTGAGAATTTCACATGGTATCACCGCAATTAGTCTTACTTAGTATCCTATTAACCATCCCCCACCCGGAAAAAAATAATAAAAATAGGGTATATACATACTACCATCCCTCCTCCCTAAGGCTGTGCTGGGTATTCGGATAACCGACAGAAACTGTCATTACCCGGTTCCATTTTTCGGTTCCAATTACCCGTAAACGACTTTCAAAAATTTTGACTGAACATTTAAGCCACAATGGAAGTTGTGGGGAATGGGGATCTACTTGTAGTTTTTTTTTAAATATGAAGACGGGAAAATTATTATAGTAAGTCCACATTTATTATGACATTTAATAAAACAAGAGAAACTTGTGTTCATATTGGTTATTTTATACATTCGGGAGTATTTATGTGTTTTTACAAATTGTTTACGGGTACCCGGGTATCCGAAGATTTCCAATTTCGGGTATCCGGTTCCGGAAATAACCGAAAACGCACAGCCTTACTCCTCCCTCTCCCTCCCGGATTTACGCCCATGGAGACAACATGTTTTTGTTGTTGTTTTTTGGTGCAGTTATGGAGGAAAGAACACATGTGGTTAATCTGTGCGCCATATAGCAATGAAGAACTTGTTATTATTTTTCTGGAAAATAATATTTCGTGATTCAAGGTTTGTTGAAATATAATCAACATCTTGAATTATGGCTCGTGCTAGCATATCAAATTGACGCATGCGTAGTGGTTTTTTTTGGGGGGGTACCGGATTCATCATGCTTTCCAAGACTGTGTTTGATAGTGGTTCGTGTAGATATAGCGCCCTCCTGCGGCGTGCGGCGATGGATCGTGTATCAAAAACATTCAGCTACAGTTTTGAACCAAGACTAGATGTTACCATGGAGGTAGAATTATTCTACCTCCATGATGTTACCGAGTGATATAATCAAAATAAAAATGCTCACACACTGGCCGAAATAAAGGCACCCAATATTTGTTTTTTATCACTCACACATAATATATCCTTGTCATTTGATTTTTTTCCCAATAAATTTAAGATTTTAGTTCATATGTTTCCGAGTATTATTCTTTCCATGAACTTAACTGTTTTTTTGCATGCACGGTAAATAGCGGGTACGCACGCGAATGCGCGGCCGATCTAGTTATTTTATTCGATATCTAGTCATCTATGCTTCATATAAGGAGACGCGTCATGCGCGCGTATTGGCGCGTTGTCCAATAGTGCACTATTGGACAGTCTTTTGGATCGAAGGGGTAATGGGCAAAACTATTGGATAGCACGTGGATGTGTGTTCCACCAATCAAATGACGAGGATCCGTGTGTTTGATCGTGACAGTGGTGTAACCAGGATTTTTGGGATGGGATGGGGGGATGGGGGGATGGGATGGGGAGAAAAGCATTTTGGTGGTAAAATTTACCAACACAAATTTGAAATGAACCGACAAATTATGTCAAAATACAGCTTGAATTCTCGACGCTCAAAAGTTATACCAACAAGTCGTGAACTTGTGAACCCACAGACACAGACAAAATGTTGTTTGAGAGAACAACAATTTAGACAAACATTTTGCTCTTGATTTGTTCATTTGTTCAAATTCTTCCAAGCCTAATTTGTAGCAGGCCATAGCCTTTTTCGGGGGAAAAAGTTCCATGAAAGTGATAGCACTGTGTGTGTTGTTTATATTGTGTTTCTACAACACTAGGCAATTCGCAACATTACTGGCACGTATTTACGATACGTATCGTATCGGGGGAAATGGTATCGGTACACCTCTTTGGGGGTGGCTACCACCTATTGGCTACAGCACTGGTGTTGTCCCTACGTTGTATCTAAAGGTCATTAGTTTTTTTGTTTTTTTAAAAGTTTTTTAATTTTTTTTATAGTAGACTGAACATTAGAAGAGGGCGCCATCTATGGTCCCGTTGTCCCATCTACACGTTAGAACAACCTTGTCCAAAACAATACTAGTACCCTGTATCCATTGCACAATTAATAAACGAATAAAGATTAAATGTTAGTGGTACCAGTCTACTGCATTAATTATCGAGAATCCGTGTAGCCGGCCTAGGCCTAGCCGGAGATATGAAACCACTCGCTGTCAGTCGTGGCTGATCTATTGCTATTGGGATTTTATGTGATTATTGGGTTTCCAAGATTTCTTGAATGCTGTTAAAATCTTCAAGAATTAACTGTAAGTTTTTAAGAGTTGTGTGAGCGTGACCTCTTTAAAACCGTGAGAATCTTTGGTGAATATTTTTTGTCATGATTGACATTGCATTGGTTCGTTTGTTTACACAAATTATTTACATCGGTCGGTACAGATGTATCCTGTGGCTGTTGTCAGGACACCAGCCGTTTATAACGCGGCCCGAGGTAGTCCAGATTTCTCAAAACAAAAATTGGAAGGATTTTTGGAAAGATGTAGAATACAACTGCCACTTTTCTATCCCAAATATGATAAATATCACAGATTTTCGTTTAAAAGATGATAGAGGACACACTTAAATAATTAAGGCCATGAGAATGAAAGTCATACTCATAGTCATACTAGTCATAGATTTGCATCCACCGCCCGCATGTCCCGAAAGCTACCGCCTAAATTTTTCATTATTTGCCCAAAAAATCATTATTTGCACAAAAAAGGTATTTCCACCAAACAAATTTAGTTCCAAATCATCCACATCAGTAAAACGAAGTTTTTACCAAATTTCCACCAGTAGCAGTACATTTATGTAGGCTATGTGTGCTATAATCATTAGCACGTGTTCTCTTATTTAGTCCCGTGTACGTCGTTCACAAAAAAGGTCGCATCGCGCTAAAACTGTATGGTAAACTCCGTCCGATCCGCACCTGCAACTGTACCGCCTTCACATGCACAACACGTTCGCTGTTGAGCCTTTGTATCTTATGCCTGTGTGTGCGGCCTGCACGTATAATGATGCACGTATGTACACAGGCGACCATACGTACGGCGACACGCATGTGCACAGGAATAGCCATAGGCCTAATCATATCAATATCATAAATTTATTTAGCTGTTTACCTCTGTACCTTTTACCCTTCACCCTTCCCTCTCTCGCAGGTAGAAAGCATGTACATAAAGTGATTAAGAATACGTCAAATTAGAAGAAACATCTTGTGATTGCACTGTTATTAATGATCAATGGAAATAATGAATAATGAAAAAAAGCCTCATGTGTTTTCGAAATTTCCCGGACGCAAATGTATGACTTTCATTCTCTTGGCCTGAGAGGAAAGTGTAGTCATGTGGAGTGTCGTGGCCGAGCGGTCTAGCTTACCGGACTCAAGTTCTGGTGTTAGCAGAATGTGGGTTCGAATCCCGGCCGTGACACTTGTGTCCTTGAGCAAGACACTTAACCATAATTGCTTCTCTCCACCCAGGGGTTAAATGGGTACCTGTGAGGGCAGAGTTGGTTGATTAGCCCTATAATGGCAGCAATTGAGCTGTATACTCCCCAGGGAGCTGAGATGGTTTCAGGAATGATTTATGAGCCTTATGAGCCTTATGAGCAGGGGTAATAATATGCGCCTTGAGCACCACTCAGTTGGTGGATATGTGCGCTATATAAGTCCACACATTATTATTATTATTATTATTATTATTATTGTTATTATTATGTAAGGATTGGAAATGATATTGGGAGATGTTGAGCAATGAATGTACATGTATGCACATCCAGTGAGATGTTGGCCATTTGGCGTCTGCTCTTAGACATTGTGCACACGTGGTGGTTGGGTTCGGCATTATTCTGGAAAGTGTAGTCAAGTGAGGATTGGAAATGATATTTTGTGATATTTTGAGCAATGAGTGTATTCATATCCAGTAAGATGTTGGCCATTTTGCCATCTGCTAAAAACATGCTCGGACATTGTGCGCAAGTGGCGAAACTCATTCCATAATTTCACTATCATATCTGCAGGGTATAATGTCATATCCGACTGCCACTTTTCCTCATTCAGTATAACCAATGTAATCTTACCTACGTCTACGCAGATGACACTCAGATTTATCTAGCTTTCAAACCATCACAACAACAGAGTGCCTCTGTAATTAATCGCCTTGAAAACTGTATTCATGATATTCGCATTTGGATGAAGGAAAATTTCTTAAAACTCAATGATAAAACTGAATTTGTGCTATTTGGTTCTCATCAACAACTATCTAAGATTTCTATTCCAAATATTGTTAACTCATGTGCAATCTTCTCGAGCAAGGAACCTTGGCGTTATTTTTGATGCAAACATGACACTTAAACCTCATATTTCAAATGTTACTCGCACAGCAGCATTTCACCTTATGAACATTGGAAAGTTACGCAAATATCTTAATTATGATGCAACAGAACAAATTGTTCATTCCTTCATAACATCTCGTCTTGATATGGCAAATTCATTGTTTATGGACTTCCACAGGATCAACTATGACAACTTCAAAGGATTCAAAACACTGCTGCACGTATTGTGACTCTAAAAAATCATGTCATATCACTCCCATCCTGAAAGATCTGCATTGGCTGCCAATATCATATCGTATTATTTATAAAATATTGCTTATTGTTTTCAAATCATTTAACGATTGTGCACCATTATCCGACTTGTTGAAATGTTATGCCCCCTCTCGCAAGTTACGTTCCAGTGCAAAATTGTTGCTGGCTGAACAAAAGTCAAAACATTCTTGGGGTGACAGATCTTTTGAAGTTGTGGCTCCATGCCTTTGGAATGATTTACCTCTGTACATTCGTGAATCTCAAACTGTTTACTCCTTCAAGAAAAACTTAAAAACTCATCTTTTGTGTATTGTCTATAAGGACTACTAACATTCATTTATGCATTTAAAAAAATCTTTTGTTTAGTATTATATTGCATTTGCTATTGTATTGTTATGCTATTGTATGATTTCTTGTTTACTGTAAAGCGCCTTGAGCACTTCTTGGTGGATATGTGTGCATTATAAATCTTTTGTATTATTAGTATTACCCAGTAAGGTGGAGAACATATGGATGATGATGGACATATACATGTACTTCAAATTATTTCAGGATATTTATTTCATGAAAAATCAGGTATTTTTGGTATACGATGACTTCCTCAGTCATGTCAGTCTGATCTTGTCAACTCCCCTGTTTGTGACCAACACGGTCATTGTACATGCGCAATGGCAACTATAATAGGATCCTTCTATTTTCTGAAGGGGAGGATTTTTTTATAGAACGGATGCGGAGGCTAACAAAAGTTTGGAGGTCACGCGTTGCACCACGGGAGGTCACTGGCAGCCATGTCTTCAGCTAAATCACAACAAGTATTGACCGCACGGAGTAAATTCAATCAGCTTTTTTGACTAAATAAATATACATTTCTTAAATGCTTCATATCAGCTTCCTGGTGGGTTCGTCAATGTGGTGGGGTTGATAACTCCCGGACTCCGACAGAGTCATGCAACACGTAGTATAGGAGTCCCTGGGCTAGGTCCACACAGGACATTACATTCACAATATTACCTCCATCTACACAGGATTATAGGTGTCTAGCACCTCTCAGGCATCTCGACTGCAGACTACACAATGCAAATCCATTCAGGACCGGCTGTCCCAACCGGGAAACCCTTTTGAACAAAGAAAAACACATCTTTATAACACCATTTCCAAATGATTAGAGATTTAGTTTTGCCCCCAAACCCTATCATTAAAATCTTAACTCCCTTGGCCCATTTGCTTACACATAACCTGAATCCTCCAAAATCCTTCAGTTAGTAAAGCAAGCACATGACATACGCACACATTGTTGTTTCTAATCTGTGATACATGTACATGGCCAGGGACCCTCCCTGCATGCATGGAACAATAAACAGTGTCCACTGACCCAAGCACTGACCTTGCAATCACTACAACAAACATGGATATACATGTATCATGGAAAGGCAAGTATGCCTGATCACCTCAATCCTCCAAAATCCTTCACTTTAGCAAAGAGCATACGTAGCATGTAACCTCAATCCTTCAAAATCCTTCATTTTAGCAAAGAGCAGTAGCATATAACCTCAATCCTTCAAAATCCTTCACTTTAGCAAAGAGGATTTTGGAGGATTTGGGAAGGTAAGGGTTAATGCAGGTAATGGTCTTAACTTAAATCATTCACTTAAGGATTTAAGCAATTTATAATTCTCACACAAAAATGTCACTAATTAGGCCTTTTCACACTATCTCCGCTTCGAACCGTGTTGAAACCAACCCGGATCCAACCCTGTTCAGCCTGGGTTGTTTTCGACACGGATCGCAAAGACGCAACGTTCACACTATTCATTACGCGAACCGGCCGCTCCGTGAACCGTGTAACGTTCAATCCGGCTAGGGCCAAGTGTATTCACACTACGAAATTCTCAACACGGACCGCATTCGGCACGGCGCGCTGTGATGGTTTTCTCGATCCCACAATGCATTGCGACGCGCCAAGCGGCCGGATGTATACACATTTCCAAAATGGCTGCGCCCACTTCGCTCGACGACTCGTTCTTTGTAGTAGTAATGTACATGTTTTTGTACATTCTGCGGAGAAAAAGGGTTGATGTTATACAAGCCCACGCTCGGCATAGGATGTGCGTGCATACAATGTACATGTACATTGTACATGCATGACATGTACATGTACGTAGTGCGCCAGCGCGGCCTCACAGCTGATTCTTTATTGACCTTTGTTACCCGTATCAGATTTTCGGAGAATTTCGCGCCACACAACTCAACACGGATCGGCGGTAAGCTCAACTCGGGGCGGTTCACACTATCATTTTCGACACGGTTCACGCTGAAAAATGCAATTTCAATCCGGATTGAGATTTTCAACCCTGGTCCCTGCCAGGGTTGATTTCGATCCGGCTAGAGCATGCTACCCGGATCGGAACAGGGTTGAAAAAAATCTCGGGGTTGGAACCGGTTCCGACCCCGAGATTATGGACAGTATGAAAAGGCCTATTAACTCTTTGCAAATACTACAAAATTATCAATTAACCCTCCTACTTCTGGTACCTTTTTCATACAAGTTGATCCACCATTTGAAACCATTCGCTTTTGTGGTTTTGAATGGTGAAATAACTGTGTACAGTATTGATTCGCCCAAATGGTTTTGAATGGTAGGTCAGCTAATACAAAACCTTATTTGGATGTTTCCAAATGGTAGTACAGCTAATACAAAACCTTGTTTGGATACTTCTAAGTGGTGAATCAATGGACCCTCTATGCATTTGAATGGATTTGAATGGTAGTAAAGCTTGCTACCAACACTGTTCAAATGGTATCACCATGTGTGTACAAAACCAATGGGCATTTTGGTAAGTGGAAATTTTGAATGGTTTCAAATGGTCAAACAGAAGGAGGATTAAATATAATAAATTAAAACTTACAGTTTTGTAAACTGGCTTCAAATGGTTCTAGCATGATTTAGGTTGGCTACACCCAAGGCATGTAACAGAGACCCTATACCTGCAGTAATACTGTTACATGCTTCATCACACAGGGCTGGAATATGACTGCCTTCTGAGTACATGCACATGCCATCTTCAAGAACAAAACTTACATGTACATGTACTCAAGCACAGAATTCCTTTATTCCAATGGATGCATGGGAGTAAATGTAATTAGCATAATGAAAGGGGTGTGTTAAAATAAATTCAAATTTGGAACCTTCCATTCTTAACATGGGGGAAGTAACTCAGTTAAATTACAACAAAAATAACTGCATTTACTGAAAGAGTCACTTTATGACAATGACAGAAGAAAATTTAAAAGAAAACCATCAAAACAATAACCAATGATTAAGCCATCATTCATAAAAATTACAAGAAGTTTAGCAAAAGCATGCCCCCCCCCCCCAAGTGAAACAGGTCACTCACTAAAAAGAAGTAACGAAGATACAACATGCCATGCCAAATACCTGTTAAAACAGCAGCGGACTAGTCAAAACCCCTCTCCTAGTAAGTAGTCTGGCGGGCTAGTCAAAATTACAAAGAATGCACTGAATCCTAGTTCTTTTTATTTTGTATTTAAACATTTTATTTCTCTGGGCCATAATTTCATCATTTTCGTGAAATTCATAAAACGTCTCTGACTCTCTTTGTTGTACCTCAAAAATACTGACAACTGTGGACCATGATGCGGAACCTTATGTAAAATTACTAAAAAAATATGTGGATCAGTGAAAATGCATGTGGAATAGCTAAAAGTCAAACTTACTGTTACAGCTGGCTAGTGAACACAAAAATAAATTCACTAAACATTTTCAAATTCACAAAAATGTGTAAACGAATCCTACATTCCAAAAATGGAACCTACCATTTCCACAATATTTGTATCACGATTCCTTTAATTTAATACAACCAGGCTAGGTGTATCATCTTTTATTATAACAATATCAATTTCATATTCAAATAACCTATCAATTTTGCGTTATGTGTAAAGACCGGAAGTAAAGGTCAGATCAGTTGATTTGAAGGTCATTATATGTCACAATCAAACTTCCTCATGATTATCAAAAAATAACGTTAGTAGCTGCTTTGGTTCAATATATGAGATTGGAAATTATTCTCTTATTAAAAATGGCACTGGGGGCACTCTGAACTTTGATGACGTCATCAAACACATTTTTTTTTAAAGATAAGATGTCACTAATCACTTTATTCACAGAAATCATATTCAAATTTCCTAGGGTGCTGTGACGTGATGACATCAATCACATCATCAGTTCAATTTTAGAAAAGGTCACATGTCAATAGTAATTTCGTCCACGGAAGACACACCCAAATACCATATGTTGGCTGCAGACCCTATTAAAAGTGCTTCAGAATATTTTTTCACTTAAACTTCTGGTTTCGACCGGAAGGAGAGGTCAGATTGGGTCATGTCTGTGTACGAAATGTCACATACATGTAATTCAGGATCTGTAAGATGATGCAAAGATTATGTAAATATCTTTTGTGGTTCATGAGATATGATTTTTTGAAATATTAAAATTGGATTTTAGTGTATTTCGATATCTGAAACTATGTCATAACTTTATTGATAACTACATGTTATGGTCTAAGTATGTGTTAAGTTTGAAGGCTCTGTGAACTTTGGAACTATGGTTTTTTGTTCGATTTAAGTGTCATCGAGAAGGAGAAGAAAAAAACCCTAACAATTTCAAGAGGTGTTTGCGCTGTCACACGAACACCTAATTACTATTAAATCTAATATGTACATGTTCATGTACATGTACATGAAAAAAAAAGTATTTCGGCCTAAAAAAATGCTTTAAAGATTTGTCAAAAACAATTTTGAATGAAATTATTCCCTCCAATAACCACTAGACTGGCTACCTTTAAGCCTGTATATTTATAAGCTGCTTAGTTCTTATAAAAGCTGATAGCATTAAAGACTTGAGATTTTCAAGATTACAGCAGAAGCCAGAGCTACTGAGAATTAATTTTGTGACGCCATCTACATGTTCTGACCCACACGTTTTTGTTAATACAATGAGAATGTACAAGTCGGCCAGATATACCGTCTTGAGCAACGTGGGATATTGATCAGTCGCATGATTTGAGACACTCACATGAATGGAATTATTTCCTCTGCTCTGAGGGTGAATAACGGCTAGAAACATAGTCATCTTATAAGGACTGCACGGTGTTATCCGCTTCAGTTGAGAGACCTTGCTGCTTGTGTGACGTGTGGTTATGAGTTGTAAGTACTGTCTTCATAGTAGTACATGTACACGATGTTGTGTACACATGTACAAATGTACCTTTGGTAATTATCACGGCAGTTCTCTGCCAGCTGTATAAAAATGCATTGCGAATAATAATTAAGGACTACAGCTTAAAGGGACAGTATCGTCACAATCAACAGGGCATGGAATCGGAATGCTGGTTTTAGATTAACACAGTGACTGCCATAATACCCTGCATGATAAGGTCATATTACCGTTGCTGCCACATAAATGAGTCAGTAATTTTCAGTCACTGTGTTCATCTTAAACTATGACACCGATTCTGCCCCTTTAAAGCTAGATACACTTAAAATGTAAAATGTCTGTATACATGTACATGCATCCATACTTTATAATATTAAAAAATACCATTTGATGCTACAGTATATCGTGGTTTTAAAGCAATCATGTCTCGTTATGTTTGTAACGTTTTCACTTATGTACATAAGTAAGCATATGTACATGTATTACTTAAATAACAAGGGTAGAAAAACGTTACTTAATTACGTATTACTGTAACCTTGTTTGTTTTGCTGGTAGAAATTTGTTTCACAATTGTATGCACTTGTTCAATACAGTATTCCCTAGTATTATAACAGTAGTCAATCAAAGAATATTGGCATAATTAATCGTTTAAAATATTACCTCCCAAATAGGATTTTATTAACATTGTATAATTCACTCGTTTTACCATATTTAAATTACTCAATCTTGATTTGGGGCAGTTTTACATCTAAATGTAACAAATTACTTATTTTACAAAAACGGGCAATTCGTGTAATTTCGAATGCCAGTTACCGTGATCATTCTGCTCCCTTATTTGCTAATTTAAATCTATTACACTGTAGTGACTTGTACCACCTTAATCTGGGAAAATTCATGTATAAATGTATCCATAACTTACTCCCTCCTTGTTTGAATTCCTGTTTTACTTTAACATCGAACATTCATGCATATAATACTCGAAGTAGCACTAGGAAATTTTTTCGTCCAATTGAACAGAACGTCAATGTCTAAAAATAGTGTTGTTAATCGAGGCATTTCATACTGGAATAGTTTAGATGATTCTCTTAAATCATTACCATCTCTATCTGTCTTTGTGAAAAACTTAAGAGCTCAGTTCCTAGACTCGTATTCATAAATTAAGGTGTAATTTGTAAACTATTTATCTGGCCTTGTCTCACACTTGTCTTGTCTTGTCTGATTTGTTTGTCCTCTGTCCATGTTACGGTACCTTGGTTGTTGTTTGTCTGTCCATAGGTTTGGGCACAAAAGCGTTTCGCTTAACCTTATTCCTAAGTGTTGTCATTAATTTGTTGCTTACTATTAAATCACTGTGTACATAATATCTATCAATTAATTTATTAATGTATTACTTATGTAATTTTCTACATGATTGTGCATATTGTAATGAATGACAGCATTGAAATAAATGTTACAATGAATGAATGAATACTATACGTTGTCTAGTATTTGAAATCATACATGTACTTGTCAATCCTGTGGACTTATTGGGTGTAGGCCGTAGGCTACCACTTGTTAATATTGCTCTACCGCCCAGAGAGTGAAATGCCACTGCTTTCCTAAATCAACAGAACTTCATTTATTTTATTTGATGGGAATCATTTCTAGTAAATGCAGCATCAACCACAGAGCAAGAATTCAACTGGTCATCAATTGCGAGTACGCTGCTTTATTTTATGGTGGTGTTATTCTCCTGTGCCATGGGCTGAAATGCCCAGAGCCGGCTGTGCTTTGACCTGGCTTTGACCTGCCTTTGACCTGTTAATGCCTGGAGCTGAATTGGAGGCGTGCCATCAATGATCGTAATAAACTTCCTGAAATAAGGCCGTGCGTTTTCGGTTATTTCAGGAACCGGATACCCGAAATTGGAAATCTTCAAATACCTGGGTACCCGTGAACAATTTTGTAAAATCACGTACAGTCTGTAAATATTCCGAATGTATAAAATAACCAATATGAACACAAGTTTCTCTTGTTTTATTAGAGTCATAATAAATGTGGACTTACATGTACTGTAATAATTTCCCGCAGCTATATTAAAAACGACTCATAGCATCCCCAAAAATTGGCATTTGTGTGGCTTAATTGTTCAGTCGGAATTATAAAGAGTCGTTTGCGGGTAATTGGAGCCGAAAAATGGAATTGGGTAATGACAGTTTCGGTCGGGTATCCGGGTACCCGGCACAGCCTTAAATCCTGAAATGATTTTTATCTGAGGTGATGGTCATTTATAAGAAAAGTCAAATTATATTCAAGAGAATGAATCTTGCGGTTTCTCAAGTTTCACAATTACATGTAATTCAATGCTGTGCTGGCAACAGTTTAGAATGGCTGAGTAATGTACGATTTTGACATCAATTATTTTGGGGGAAATATTTGACTTAAAATACATTCTTAACAATGGTAAAGCACCCAAGACAGGAAATATTTCAAGGGATGTTTGATACCATCATCAACTTTACACCAAGTAAGGTGTAAAACTGTTATCATTTAAATGGATAATATCGTCACGATCAACAGGCCATGAAATCAGAATGCTAGTTTTAGATTAACACAGTGACTACCATAATATCCCACATGAGGTCATATTTGAGCCAGTAATTTTCAGTCACTGTGTTAATCTTAAACTAGGACATCGATTCCATGCCCTGTCAAAAGTCTGCTCTGATTGTGATGATACTGCACTTTTAAAAACAAAAACACACTTTTTTTCATGATTATGGAAATAATATTTTTATAATAGAAATATATTTCTCCCTTGTATCAAATTTTGGAAGGCCAATGATGGTTATGGGAAGTGTATCCTTGGCCATTCATACAAAATATTAATAATTGAACTGTAATTCCACATTGGAATGATTATATGATCTTGCCATGTAGGATATTATTTTCAGTCACTGAGTTAATCTAAAACTACATGTACAGTGTGTAGCATTCCGATTCCATGCCCAGTTCATCATGACGACATTGTCCTTTTAACTGGATTATTTTTGGAATGGCAAGTCTGCATCAAACAGATGCAGCATGTTATGTACATGTAGTTTGTACACGTGTACACAGTGAACATCTTTCAGTAGAACCGTTTCATCCCACACATTTACTGATACGTGTAGGATGTCAATCCTACTGACATGCATGTATGGAAACAAGTGAGACATGTGTTTTCACTATCATGTTTTGCTTGAATAACCGTTCAAATAGTTTGTTCAATTGTTTTTAAAACATTTTCAAAACTTTACTCGTTTTTTGTTCAGATTGAGTCGTGACCAACTCGGTCCTGACAGAAGCCACAAGAGATACTGAGACCCACAATCAACCCTGTCTGTTTCTTCGTATAGTTCATGTTTCCTGCCAGCAACCGGGGATCTACAAACATGGGCGATTTCGTCGGAGGAAACACCGTAGATCGATGGACATGCCCCAATGACAGACAGCTTGCCCTCAGGGCAAAGTGAGTAGCTACGTTTATACAAATTTCAAATTGATTGGAATGATTTCTGGATGTTCAATGGAATGGCAGAGTGCCAAGTTTTGCAGACAGATGGAAAGATCTAGAATAATACATTTCAAAGCGATGGATGGATTGGTGTGAATACATGCATGTGACATGTTCTACTGAAATCAGACAGAATTGGGCAGAGCTCGGAACTGAGAAATAGCCAAACAATTAATCTGTATAAAACCCTTAACCCTCCTATAGGTTTAACACTCAAAGACACTCAAAATTGTTATGTCTCTCTTAACCCATTGACTTTGTGCAGTGCACTCAAATACACTCAAAATTTGTATGTAACTCCCAACCCATTGACTTTGTGCAGTGCACTCAAATAAATGCAAGGACATGTGGCTAGGATACAGTACCAGCCACAAGTAATTCCATTTACCCCCGTGGAGTATCCGTGACGTGGCGGGTAAATTGCGTGCCGGGTACGGGGCGCCACGCAGCCATGCAGGTAATTGCCGTGGGCCTTCGAGCGAAGCTCGTGGCGTGTCGGGTAGTTTTGTGTGGGCTTTGCGTTGGCAACTGCAACGATACACAGCGCAGTACACGGCACCGCACAGAAGCCCACGACACCGCACGGAAGCCCACGACACGAACTGAACGTCATTCAAGAGCATAATGTAGATTGGGGGCCGAACGTCCATTTAAATATGGGTAATTTTAAATGAATGAAATGGTTGCAACGTTGAGCTTCATAGCGGGGTACATGCAAAGGAAGATTTGTTTCATTTAAAATCCCTGTTAAAACATGCTTGCTTATCTGCGAGTTTTATTAGCATGAGTCAATAATTGTAGTAAATGGCGTTTTGCGGCTAATGCCTCATTAATCACAGGCTTAGAGTTTTAGGATACGATCTGCTTAACAATACATGTATTTATTAGAAAACTACTGTCGGTTAACAGGCCTCGATCTTTACCGCGGCCACCGCGGCCAATGGCCGCATGCCCTTCCAACTTGGCCGCAATGCCCCCTCAAAAAGTACACATGTCGTGGCCAACTTGGCCAGCATGCCCTTTTGTATTTACCTCTACATCCCATCATGACAATCATACATCACGGACATTGTGTAGATGATCCGTGCATACAAACACCATTCAACAAACGGCGGTGAAAATAATACACGTCTTTTTATCGTTATTGTCGTTTGTTCGTACATCACGCGTCGTAGCTTGCATGCTAGCTAGCTCCCATGTCGATGTCAGATCAGACTCACACCGTGCCCGGCTAGGCGGCCCTTCTCGATCTCACAGCCGGCGGCCCCACACACGCGCGGCGTTGCTGTGATTGTACAAGCGGCTCTAATCTCGTCCCCATCGCTGAACAGCCGGCTGTATGTGTACAAGGTACATGTACCAGTGTCGTGATTGTAAAATCACCACAAGCGGGTCGGATACCAGCGCACGTTTTAGATACAGCCAGCCGCACGTGGTGTAGTCTTGCATACATGAATGCACGGTAAACAGCGCAGTGATCGTATTCAGCACAAATGAGTCGGATACCAGCGCTTATTTTTATGAATGAAAAAGTTCTGACCATTCACATGCAACGTTTTTACATGCCATCTCAAAAAACTTCGCTCAAAAGTAAGATGCCTTCACACGATCGTGTAAAAAAGCGCAAAAACAATGCTTTTTTCAAGGAAGGCTCAAAATGCCAAAAGCTTGAAAACTGGTTTTCAAAGAAAAGGTAGGAATCAAATATTTATAAATTAACCAAAGTCAGACTTTTACATGTAGGATTGATTGTAGGTGGCCTAACAAATAATTAAAAGTAAACATTTTAAAGGGACTTTACATTTTATTTAAATCAAATGATTCACACATTATTATTATATTTTAAAAAGGATTACATTTATTGTAAATTTTTATAAATCCAGAATTTTAAAGAGATACAAATATTTATTTTAAGCGAACGTTAGATCTGTTGCACAGTAATGCGTAAACACATGGTGGGCCTTGACGTGTATACACTGGCTGTAAATAAATGTAAATTAAAGGTTTGAAATGATTGGCCTTAGTGCCCCCTTGAGTTGGCCTTGGTGCCCTGTGGAATTTTGATGAGGGCAAGGCCAAAGTGGCCTGCCCCTTTTTTGCCCAAGATCGAGGCCTGGGTTAATTTTCTGATGCCGCATGGTACTGTAAGTTGGGTTCTATGACAAATTGCATTTTAAACATTTTCTTTGTATTATTAAATAATTAAGGCCTGGTTGATTTACTGATAATTTCTCCGTTTTCACAGTTGGAATGTAGATTGGTTTTGTCCCGTTCCACCGTTGATTACCTCTACATGACAAGTAAAATGTATGTGCAATAAAACGTTACAGTTGGGTCTGTCACGGTATCATTATGGGAGTTCAATAACATTCCACGAAGGTTTACCTGTAGCATGTTCCTCCATTTCTGTTAGACCGGTTTATTATTTTTGTCAAATTAAATAACATTGATATGTTTGTTTGATGGCACGGTTGGTCTTTTTTGCTTAATAAATATCGTCGATTTAACGTTTTAAACGTTTTAGGAATGTTTGCATGACGTTATTATCATAGTTGATCCATCAGTCGAAAACGTTCATGTAGTGCTGCAATGCAAACTTCATTTCTGAGCCAAGATTTATATTTGTGGATAATGTAATCTTCTAGTTTCTGGCGAAAGCTGTGGGATTGAGGAATACAGATACTGCACGTTTGCCGTGGGTGGGGATGAGATTATATAGTCGGAAGATCACAGTACATTTCGAGGCTTGCAAAAGACGCCGTCACTCGGGCACCGGCACGCAGCGGAGATCAGAACTTATTTAAGTGATAAAGAGTGGCGTTAGTTGGTAGGGATGCCAGTCAACTCGCCCCTGGCAAACTCGCCCTTACAAGGTCGCCTCACAGGTCGCCTCAGCAAACTCGCCGCAAACTTGCCCCTCTACAAACTCGCCCCCAGTAAATTTTTAACGCAGTTCACGCTGTTGATTGAGACTGGTTTAACGTTCATATAAGAGAGTAATTAAACATTATTATAATAAAGGCAGTTCTTTTCAGAACTAATTACTATCTCAATTGAGAATTAAATCACATGGTGTCACCACAGTCTTACTTATATCCTCTTCACCATGCAAAGCTACAAGTTTTACCTAACATCATTTCAGTTGACGTTTTTAACGAAAATAAATATTACAAGAAATAATTCATTTACAGTTACAATTAAATAGATTAAATAGGAAACTAGCTAAACAAAATACTGAGTAAAATAAATAAGTATAATAAAAATAAATAATTAATTACATACAAAATACAAAATACAGATAATTAAAATGTAATTAAATCAAACAAATAACTTTGTAAATTTTTCATAGTATATACATAATACATAATATAGTATACATCGTATAAATCATAACTGTTTTGTTTAGCTAGTTTTATAATTATATGTATTCTAATTTAGTTGTAACTGTTGAATTATTTTTGTTAGGCCCTATGTTTGATTTTCTCTCTTACTAAATCAGTCTCAATAGTGCCTAATTATTCATTAAAATATTTATGTCCCCGTACATCCTGCCTTTATAATTAATAATATTAAACCAGTCTCAATAACGTGCGTGAGATGCGTCAAAAAATTACAGGGGGCGAGTTTGTTGGGGGGCGAGTTTGTCGGGGGGCGAGTTTGTCAGGGGGCGAGCTTTCCGAGGGGCGGCTTTGTGAGGGGCGAGTTTGTACAAGCAGAGGGCGAGTTTGTCAGGGGGCGAGTTTGTAAGGGGCGAGATTGTAAGGGGCGAGTTTGCCAGGGGGCGAGTTGACTGGCATGCGTTGGTAGATACGCCAGCACTACTCCACACTGGTTCCGTCTGTATCACATACCGCATCATAACTTATCAATTGAAATCCATTTAACGCATGGGCCACAGGGCCAGGCCTGAGGGGATCAGTCTAGTCACATTTTTGTTCAGAAATTGGAGTCCCCACGGTCTACCTCGTGCTTCCTCCTAGACCCTCGTGGAAAAAGCTAATGTGTTACTTTGTACTTCAGGTACGAAAACTTAGTACCTCTCTATACTATAATGCCTATATCATGGATATGGAGTTACATGTAGTAATTTTACCGATGAATAAATTCGGATGGCCTATACTCCCGGCTTCCCTACTGAATGCAGCACACGCTTTTCTTACGAACGGTATTTAACTATCGAAATTCCTGGGGACGAGGTTAGGTTGTTCCCCCCCCCCCCATGCATGCAATATCGTGTGCAATACACTGATCACTATAATAATACTCAGTATAATAGATTCAGTGGAACAAGATCGAGGTTACTCAGTACATACAGGTTTTAGTCTTGCGCAAAGACGTTTGTTGCAGATTTTTTGAAACCGCAAAAGACTACTACGGGGACTATATACTTAAGTACATTCACTTAATAGTCACGCGCAGAGATCACATTCTCACGCCTTGGCACAAGACTCACTAAGCAGGTCAACAATCGGCTGTGCGTGTACGGACATGTACATGTATATTGGACATGTTGTAATGGTTGTACGCGTCAAGTCGAGAAAAATAAAACGTCGATTGTTGTCAAGTGTGACTGATTGACCACAGAGTTCATGCAGTATAATCCGTCCTTCACGTCACAAAGATGTTTCACAATGTTTGCGCAAACATGTTTGTCTTCCTGGCATTACATGCGGTAAGAACTGAAGTTTACAGCAGTTTTTGTATTGATAATTAAACAGATGTCGTCCGCCCAAATAAAGAGTGTAGTCATACCCCCCGTTAATAACAAATCGTTGTACGAATCAGTGATCCTCCGCTGGGCAATGGTTGTGAAAACTAACGTTGCTTAGCTGCCTTGGTTTCTCGTGGCCACGCAGATCCCCCGACACGGCCCGCAAGTTTTCCGTGGCTCCCCGTGCCCCCGCGGGTTTTTCGCGTGGCTACCCGCCACGCACTCGATGGCGCACGCGTGTTACCCGCGAGTGTTTGGAATTACTTGTGGCTGGTACTGTAGGTCAAACCAAAACTACTGGACAGTACATACACAGCTCTGTGTGACTCTGTGGTTTGACCATTGACCTACCAATTGGCAATGCAACCAAAAATACTCAAGTGACTGTCTGTGAGTGCCGTGCTGACTGGGCCAAATTTCAGCCTGGGCATAGGAGGGTTAATACTCAAGTGACTGTCTGTGAGTGCCGTGCTGACTGGGCCAAATTTCAGCCTGGGCATAGGAGGGTTAATAAAGCAATATAAGGCAATATTATTCTTCTGTAATGCCCGTTGCTAGGGAAAATGAAGTACCTTTGTAAGAAGTGAATTACTTAAAATCTACCAAATGAAACTTGTAACTTTAAAGGGCAATAACTCTGTTTTGAGTTTTTGTAAAGACACATTTATGTAATTCTGCTTTTGCACGTCCAATTAAAATAAGAAAGATCATTACAAAGCTGAAGATCTCTACTTTCATTATCAATAACCAGCTCAATTTTGATTTCTTGCCCAAATGTGTAGCTGATTTCGATACATATTGTATAGTATAATACTATTGTACATGTACAGTATAACGTAATATTTACATAGCCGACAAAGAAAGACTTAACATGATTCAGAAAGACATGGACATTAGTGGAATAACTGGGATTTCAGTTAAGAGAGAGGGGATAGTGGGGGTAGGGGGCAGGGGGAATTTTGGCAGCACTACTGTGGAGGCCCTAATATGTATTTTGTTGGGGACATGGATTTTCATTGGGGTGGGCAAAACAGCCTTGACATGCCCCCACCCCTTCCAGTATTCATCCACGTAGATTCACCACTGACAGATGGGCTGACAGCTCAGCTCACACAGATGGGAAAACTTACAACAATAAAGCAGGCAGAAAAATTGCAGTGAAAACCAAACGTTCACAATATGATATCGTTTCGGTTTGCAGTAACACCATGTGTTTATCTCAACTATCGCGAAGCTGAGGTACAGCTTCTGAAAAGAACCTTATCGCACAACTCGTATCTCAACCTTCGTTAACCCTAACTCCCTAGGCATTGTACTAAAACAATAAAAATCCTTCAAAATCCTCCAACTGGCTTTGTTGTCTGGGGAGTTAGGGTTAAGTGAGAAAGGTTCAAGGGAGAACCAATGTCGGGCAACTCGTTTTTCTCTACTGTCGCTAAGTGAGAAATATGGTTCAGGGAGAACCATGGGGACTTCACGGGTTATTCTCAATGTTTCGATTAGCCTGCTCTAATCTTCGTCAGAAGAATGTTCACAAATATGACTATATTATCAATAGATCTGTACAATAGTATATACTATTGTACATGTACAGTATAATACAGTATAATGGAGGTACAGTGACCATGACATGTTCCTGAAGTCCAAATGAAATGATGGGATGAGTCCAAATGAAATGATGAGACCCACCATCAATTCATTTCAGATACTGTAAAAGCATGCTTCTCATGACAATTTTAGGAAAATTTGTCAGTTTAAAGTACTTGTTTTCCTTTCGTCAAGTGAAATAGCAATGTTCCAATGGAATTGTTGGTTTAAAGGGACAGTATAATCACAATCAACAGGGCGTGCAATCGGAGTGCTAGTTTAAGATTAACTTTCAGTGACTGTGTTCATCATAAACTAGGATACCGATTCCATGCCCCGTTGAAAGTCTGCTCTAATCATGATGATAGTGTTCCTTTAATATACATGTATGATTAGAATAGCATGGCGATACATCTTGAGCAAAACTTGGCTTGTTAGCAGTTTCGAAGGTAAAATTGGCAGAATTATTCAGACACATTTTCCAATTGCGTGTATTTCACAATGAACGCTTGGCGAAATTTGCTTTGCATTTGTGTGACGTATCAACCTCGTTTCTCCTCGTCAACAGGTTGGGCTCCGGCTGGTCCTTCCACACATCAGCTTCCACCAAATACAAGAAGAATGAAGCACTAAGCAGAGAGGAACAAGACACAATCCTGGGAGTCATTGAGAGAGCTGATAAACTGGAAGTGGCTGAGCAGGAGAGAATAGGGTAAGATGTCTATCCAATGAGGTGTGTTGTGTGTTGTCAACAGTCAGGATTGATCATTTTTTGTTACGATTTTTAAGGGTGTGGCTAAGTCAAAAATGGCGATAGTTTAATACAATGTATGTCTCAGGGGTGTGGCAAAGTCAAAAATAGCGGCAGGTTAATATGTCTCAGGGGTGTGGCAAAGTCAAAAATGGCGACAGGATAATATGTCTAAGGGGTGTGGCTAAGTCAAAAACGGCAATAGGTTAATATATAGATTGGTGAAATTCTTGCGTCGGGAGATAAACAATTGATTTAATTTTGCCCCACACCGACGTGTGTATAGCACTGTATACTCAGTGCTTTCCGAGTGTCTGTGAAAAAACTACACAGGCGACTCGGGCGGGATTCGAACCCACAACCTCCTGCTTACTAGTGCAGACATCTTACCTCTCGACCACTGAGCTTGCCCGATGACGATTGGCCGGCTAGAATCCTATATAGCAGCGGGTTCCGCGATATATATAGATTGGTGAAATTCTTGCGTCGGGAGATAAACAATTGATTTAATTTTGCCCTACACCGACGTGTGTATAGCACTGTATGCTCAGTGCTTTCCGAGTGTCTGTGTCTGTGTTTCACAGACACTCGGAAAGCACTGAGCATACAGTGCTATACACACGTCGGTGTAGGGCAAAATTAAATCAATTAATAGGTTATGTCCAAGGGGTGTGGCTAAGTCAAAAACGGCAATAGGTTAATATGTCTCAGGGGTGTGGCTAAGTCAAAACTGGCGATAGGTTAATAAGTGCTTTAATGAACAATAAATTGAAGGACCCACAGTTTACATGTATACGTCTGATTTCTATTGATACAAGGATGTACCCTGTTCAGTCTTGTCGTTCCTTTCCTGTCCGCTACGACCGTACATGGTGATGTAAAAGCGAATAAGAGGATTATAAGTGAGCAATCACTCCTCCAACGAGTTTGCTGTTTTTGGCTCGGAAGGTATTTACATAGCAGTCTCATATCAGGGGGGATGTGACAATCTATCCATGGCTTATCACCACTGAAGCAGAGCAATTAGCTTAATGTGAAAACAGACTACATGTAGGTTTAGATTATACACACTTCCTATCTAGCGCATTGCAACCCTCGGAAAAATGTGCTTTATAAATGTGTGTATTATTATTATTATTATTATTATCTAGACAGTATCATCTGTATTAATGAGATAATGGATTGATTGTCATTATAGTAGGTTGTTTGCACTTTTCAAATACAAAAGTGTAATCATATGACCAGGACCCAATTTCATAGCGCTGCTTACCGGTAAGCAAATTTTATGCTAACTATAGCAGACAAATTTTGCTTAAGCATAAGTGTATTTCACAGGTCAGCAAGAAAATTGAGAGTGGTGCGTGCGCGTTCACCATGGATTTGTATTCTTAGTTACACGAAGTACGTATTCATGAAAACAAGCAGAATGTCCTTGCTAAATATGCTTAACGCGTAACTTAGGCACATAAATTTTCTGCTTTTCAGAAAATGAAGATTATTAGCTTGTAACAGTAAACAGAGCAAATGACATTTGAGTCTTAAATACAAGACCATTTGAATGGGTTGAACTTCCAATGTGCGAGCAGATGTTTTGTTTTAATTTAAAGTTGATATACATAAAAATATATTTTTTATAAGCAGATAAGCAGAGATCCATCAAAAAGTCCCTTTTAAAGCAGGATCAAATTACCCACAAATTGGCAATTATAAACAAATCAAAGAGGCTGTGTCAGAGTTATGCATTAAAGGGTCAATATCGTCATGATCAGAGCAGACTTTCAACAGGGCATGGAGTCAGTGTCCTCGTCTAAGATGAACACAGTGACTGAAAATTACTGGCTTATTTATGCAGCAGCAACGGTAATATGACCTTTTCATCATGTGGGGTATTACATTTTGTATTTTGCAGTCACTGAGTAAATCTAAAACTAGCACTCCGATTCCATGCTCTGTTGTTTATGACGATATTGCCCATTTAATTCCATTTTCAAGTGTAAAAAGCGCAGCGGGCTCTGTGCTTCGCAGGGGCGCCGCAGCGCGACGTGTTGAGCCGATTAATTTTTGGGTGGCTTCCCTGAGTAATAAATGTACACTTAGACATGTACACAGTACCCCGCTAACATATTCAATGAACGTAATGTACACGTACTGTGTACTACACATACAAATCTGAAATAAAATTTATGACTTTTTATGTAACAAAAGCTTTATATTACATTTTGGCCACACCTGATTTTATTATTAAATTATTATTATCTTGTTTGTTTTCAATTATTTTGAATTACATACATGTATTTTACAAATATTCACTTGGCTGTATTTAAAAATCAAACCATGGTGATGATGAATCAGTGTTTGCCTTCAGTGTTTGCCTTCAGTGATGGTAAGCGCGAGGTGGTACCGTACATGTACATGTATTTAATTTTTGGTTCGTGGCCGTGAGAAAGAAAGAAAGAAAAAAACAGTAACCAGTAGGCTGGGCATATTCCGTATAATTTGCAAAACGTTTACGACACAGACTGTGTAAATGTGTAAACGAATATTGGCGAAAAAAGTATGAGCTTGCCAGTATAATCAGTAAGATTGGGCACGGGAATATACTGTGATGGAAAGTGTTTCTTTCTCCGTAATCAAATACAGGCCTGTGATATCTCAGGATTTTTCCTGATTGCAGGATTTTTTACAAATCTCCCTTTGCCTCAGAATTTTCTGAAGTAGCCACCAAGGAAAGAAAGAAGTAGCCTGTATTGTGTCCAAACCTCTAGATCGTCCTGAGGACGATCAGAGCACACTGATCGAAATGTCGAGTTATACCTCCAGTTCTTTTCAGAACTAATTACGACTCAATTGAGAATTTCACATGGTGTCACCGCAATTAGTCTTACTTATCCTCCTCACCATGCAAAGCTACAAGTTTTAACCTCTAGTTTCTTGTTTGTGGGGATGTAGAGAGTCTGTAAATCCTCCAAAATGAAACCTTCCAGGAGGTTCAGAGGGCTTTTGTCCTCTAGACCTAAGGGAGACCCAGGCCTGTTACAGTACATGTACCTATTTTTTCAGGAACTTTGATCAAACCATACCCCTGAAAATATCACAATGGGAGGAACATACACATGCAGATGAAGATGTTTATGTACATACATGTATTGTACAATTCAAAAACTTGATTGTCTGCAAACATGCAAATCTACATGAGGCAAATGCTCAATGCACTTAAAGGGGCAGTATCGTCATGATCAGAGCAGACTTTCAACAGGGCATGGAATCGATGTCCTAGTTTTAAGATGAACACAATGACTGAAAATTACTGACACATTTATGCAGCAGCAACGGTAATATGACCTTATCATTCGGGGAAATATTTTCAGTCAATGAGTTAATCTAAAATATTTTTTTTGAAAAGCACTCCGATTTCATGTCCTGCTGATCGTAACGATACTGCTCTTTTAAAATGACACATTAATTCACACTACTACAAACTCTAGCCTGTCTAATGCATGGTATATTAATAAAGGGTTGCCTAGCGACATATTGGCATCATTCGCTGGAATAAAGTGCCAGGACATATTGTTATTTGTTTTTCTTTTGTGAAAAAAAACAAAACAAACATGAACGACCACATCTAGTTTTGATTAAACGCTAAATGCAAGCAGTTTGGAATATTTATGCCGTTTCAATTGATTTCAGCATTGATCATACAGTACTGTAATGTAGATAGAGCATTTTAAACAACATATGGAACGTACTATTCTTATATCTATACAACTATACAGTGATACAATATCTTTTTTAAAGGGTCAGTATTGTCACGATCAACAGGACATGGAATCGGAGTGCTTGTTTTAGATTAACTGAAAATAATTTCCCACAAGATAAGGTCATATTACCGTTGCTGCTGTATAAATGAGCCAGTAATTTTCAGTCACTGTGTTCATCTTAAACTAGGACATCGATTCCATGCCCTGTTGAAAGTCTGCTCTGATTGTGATGATATTGCCCATTTAAGATACATGGATGTGGTGTAGAAAAACTCCCCATACTTATAAGTGCAGTAGAGAGTTCCATAACTATGTAGGAAAAGGCATTTCCTGTTATATAATGCCTTAGAAGTTATTTAACCAGTTCGCTTCGGAGGCCGTGTATATACGCAATTTTTTTTTGTACAGCGGATCGGAGAGCGTCTAAACACACATTCCGATTTTTGTGTGTGTCACCGGGAGACTTGTCAACACGCCACACGTGGCGTGCTGTCGTGGCGGCTGACGTGTATACACGCAATTGTTTCTCGGAGTCCATGGGGTCACGGTTCGGTGGCCCCAGACAAAATGTACTGCAAATACTGAACGAGTTCACTCTTTTTGTTGATTTTTGCCTAATCCCTTTATCCAAGACCTGTTCCTTTGACGTACCAGCCAAGCATTTGTAAAGACGGATTTATATCCATTGTTTACGAGGCATTCGATCTCTCTCCAGGTATGCCGTCTTTTCGACCGGGCGCTGTAATTAAAAAACTAGCCATTTAATTCTCGAAATGTCAATGAGTAAAGGTGTTTATTTGGTTGTCCGAACTTAGTTTCATTGACAAAAAAAATTATTAATGGCTAGAAATTTTTTCAGACTTTTCACAGAAAATAAACCCGCACGGGGGACCGGAAAAAAATTAATATTCCCAACGTCAACTGGTTAATCATTCAAGCAACATAACTACAGTATGGCACCATCACTGCATATAAATGATGTACATGTATTAACCCTAACCTTCACAAATCCTCCAAAATCCTCTTTGCTAAAGTGAAGGATTTTATTTTATTTTATTTATTTCATTTTCCGGGATATGTCACAGCACTGCACACAGATAATAATGATCATAATAAATAATAAAGGGAAAAAAGGAAACTTAAAATTGCAAATTAACAAAAACAAAAACAACATCCAATTGGCTCCCGTAGGATTGCCCAAAAGAAACTAGTTTCTGTCAGGGGGCTCTCCAAACTGATTGGATGACAAAACAATAAAATAAGGATTTTGAAGGATTGAGGTTACATGCTACCTGCTCTTTGCTAAAGTGAAAGATTTTGGAGGATTGAGGTTATTAGGCAAACTTGCCTTTCCATGGTACATGTACATCCGTGTTTGTTGTAGTGATTGCAAGGTCAGTGCTTGGGTCAGTGGACACTGTTTATTGCTCCATGCATACAGGGAGGGTCCCTGGCCATGTACATGTATCACAGATTAGAAACACATGTGTGCATACATGTCATGTGCTTGCTTTACTACTGAAGGATTTTGTAGGATTCAGGTTACGTGTAAGCAAATGGGCCTAGGGAGTTAGGGTTAACGGACAGTAAAATGGCGCTGCCAAATGCCTCATACTTGGAGCTGAAGTGCATTTCACCTCTAGAGGGCTACAAAGCGTATTAGGATTATACATGGGAGTATACAACATGTACAAGAAATGTACAGAGGGCCACGTTGTCCCAGTCGTTATAAGAACAGTCATTGGCTGGCCACATTGAGAAGGTGGTCTCTTTATACAGGTGGTCTCTTTATACAGGTGGTCTCTCCACATCAGGTTTTTACCATTGCACTGTCCTACTCTGCAGCTTTGTAAAACCGTTTTTTTTTAAAATCACTTCTGATACAGTGTGTTAGTGGGTTGATTTTCAACTGGTATATTGGCAGATGCAGAACTGGCCATAACATGTAATTCAATTAGCAATTTATAAGCAATCAGAGTACACAATGTACATGGGACATATACGTGCTAAAACGTGTATACACCTTATTTATAATTACTTTCTATGTACAGTGTATACTAAAAGACTTCTGTCTTCCGTGATCCATGGATTTAGATTTTTTAAAGTGCTGTTTGTTTTTCAAAGAACAGAACAATATATATTTGCACTCAGTATACATTATAACTACATGTACATGTGTATAACGATCTACACAATGCGTATTTGTAGGTAAAGGATACATTAATTGTAGGCCTATTTTATGTAAAGTACATTAAAACCCTCCTACAATCAATTTTTGAAACAACCCATTCAGGCCACTCCAAGCCATTAGCTGTTGCCAGTGGCCGCCTATGGTTACCCTTCTGTGCACTGTCACACCACTGAGATTGCAGGGTAAAGTGGTCTCCCATTGATACATTGCAGGCCATACTATTATGTTCAAACATTTACAGTGGCCTTGGGTGACACACAGTTGATTTTGTAAGATTACTTGGAAAGGACAGCAGGCTTGTACATGTATGTACTAAAGGTTGGTGAAAAACATACTGAAAATTTGGTGGATCGGAGTGGCCTCCATGTGTAGGAGGGTTAACCAAAAATCTTTCCAGTCTTCTACATGTAATTGTAAATGAAACAATACAAACTTGTGCACATATGTACATGTACATGGCCCTCCCTTTACACTAATGCATACAAACATTGTGACATGGGAGAGGAGCATGGATTTGTAATTGATAAGGTACATGTAAAATGATTTGTCTTTCTCTTGTTTGTTCCATGTACATTCTTCTCTTGAAGATTGTGCTAAACGTAAGACTTACACGTAGTATTTAAGAAATTACAGGAATATCATCTTCAAGAAGTAACGTTTGTCACAGGGACAGATATTTTGTTATAAATTGACAGGAAGTAATAATGTTATTGAGTTCTTTTGGGTACACCATGTAAATGATCTCTTTTTGGAAGAAGTGATGGCTCTGAGAAGAGCCGGTTGGTTTGTTCTCAACGTTTGGACTAGTCTGCTCTAGTCATCGTCAGTTGATACTGAAGAAAGTAGAGAGTGCAGTAGCTTTTATCTTGTGTCGGATGATGACTAAAGCAGACTAGTTGAAACATTGAGAACAAACCAACCAGCTCTTCTCAGAGCCATCGCTTCTTCCAAAAAGAGATCATTACATGGTGTCACCCGAAAGAACTCAATAACATCTGTCTCCACCATGCGAAGCTTCAAATCCTACATGTACATGAAGTAATAATATTAATAAAATGAACTAATTCACCCAAAGGTTGTCCCTTAACATTACTATCCTATTAGGGATTGTTACCAGCCAAAATCAAGTCAACCCTCGAAGGCATCAGGGAGATAATCTTCAAGATGTAATGTTTGTCACATGGACATACATGTAAATTTGTCCCAAAATGTCTGTCCATGTTACATGTACGTACGTGATTCACATTCTAATTTCTTAAATACCCAGAAGATATTATGTGTGTGTTCATTTTGTCTAGTAACTGTCCTTAAGACATTAGGGATGTAAATGGAACAACCTTTGGGTCAGTTAATTACGTGTACATGTAATTCTATTATCTCTTTCCTGTCAATCTCAAATAAAAATGTCTGTCCATGTGACAAATATTACATGTACGTCTTGAAGATGACCCTATAATTATTTTAAATACTCCCAAAATGTATCTTACTGTTTGGTAAGCACAACCATAAATTGCTTACATGTAGGAATGTACATGTACAAATGGAACAAAATGCTTCATTTACATGTATAAATACCTGTGTGTATGGATAGCCTTCCATGTCTCACTCCAATAGTTATCTTGTGTACATGCGCGACTGTACGCGTTAGTGTGGACGGACGCGGACACGCACGCATTAGTGTGGACGCAGTACGCTAGTGTGGACGCACGCTGCGTTAGTGTGGACTCGTGTGTACGCATTAGTGTGGACGTGTACGCGTTAGTGTGGACGTGTACGCGTTAGTGTGGACACGTGTGTACGCATTAGTGTGGACGTGTACGCGTTAGTGCGGACAGACCCACATGTAGTAGATGTGTGTTTATTGGTGTGCACAACTGTATGCAGAAGATACATTACTGTACTATCGCTTTGCTGTGCTGCACATTTATGTACATGTACACATGTACATGTACATGTCCACACATAAGTATGCACTAATTATACACTACGTTAGGCTCCCCCCCCAAAAAAGTCTCCAGTTTCTGGATTCCACGTACATCACCTGATGTGCCACGCACATCAGACCTGTACGTCGTCATTTTTAGTTTTTTTTTCTTTTTTTTCTTCTTTTTTGTTGTTGCTATGAAACGATGTCCAATTGCAACCAAAATTGCTGTGCTGTGTTTTAAAAGACTGTTTTACATCTAGGGGTATGAACGTTTACCCGATTTGTGAGGCTTCTCTTACTCACCATACTTTGTGTACATATAGGATATTTGGTCTGGTTCCATTAACTGCATACAATATGTACATGTATCATGTTTTTCAGTGCTTGGCTAAAAAAATAAAAAGATTAAAAAAAATAAAAATTTAAAAAATAAAAATTTGAAGCCGATTTTGAAGCCGACCTAAAACCGGAGACTTTTTTGTGTGGCCTTATCTGTAGTTGGTTCATGTACATAATTCATAGATTTTCTTTTTGGTAATGATGGCAAAACTGCTTAAAAAAGTATTCTTACTCAATTTGAGTAAATCAAGATATACATGTATACACGTACAGTACTTCAAGCAACCAAACTTAAATGTTTAAGCTTAATTATTACATTGCGACGTCATCAAGAAAATAATGCTTTCACATTTTTCAGATACTTTCAAATGGTGAATTTTCAAATGGCAGTATGGTTCGCCAATGATGTGTGTGTGTCACACCGTAGAGATGACACACACACACTGCTCTGCCATTACAATGTACTCCGAATTGGTCCGAGGTTAATCAATTTTAGGAAATTAAGAAGTGTCGGCGAGCAACGCAATTAACAAATTTGTGCACACAGAATGATACAGAGAATGGAAAGGTGACTGACAAATTATGCAGTGAAAAGTAATTGAAAAAATAAGATTTTTTCAAGAGACAAATTATGTACTGTAACATTGTAAATGTGAACTACATATTTTCATTGAATTCACCTGCTTGTAAAATGTATATTAAGATATATTTTTAATGTAATCAAAACATTTATATGAATTATAAATTTGTCAAGAATACAGAATACTTGGAGAGAATACTCAAGAAAATGCATTCAAAATCAAATTGATTGAATTCAAATACTGGCCCATGTACATGTACATAGTACACAGCATTGTACACGCACAAAATGCAGAAAAACTGCCTTGAAAACACTCGCTACATGAAAATAACATCTATAAGTAAACAATTTAAGAAAATAAATAAATAAAAATAAATAAATAAATAAAACCTTACAGGGTCTTAAAATGGTAGATTTCAAACAAAGAAAGTGTATGTATTATGTGTAAAACTTGAAGCTTTGCGTGGTGAAGAGGATAAGTAAGACTACATGTAATTGCGGTGACACCATGTGAAATTCTCTATTGAGTAGTAATTAGTTCTGAAAAGAACTGGAGGTTACAACTCGACGTTTTGATCAGTATGCTCTGATCGTCCTCATGTATTATGTATGTACATGTAGACTGTGTAAATGAAAATTCTAAAAAGTATATGTAGCCTAGATACATGTATTTAAAGGGACAAAATCATCATGAACAGAGCAGACTTTCAACAGGGCATGGAATCGGAACACAGTGACTGAAAATTACTGGCTCATTTATGCAGCAGCAACGGTAATATGACCTCATCATGTGGGGTATTATTTCCAGTCACTGAATCTAAAACTAGCACTCTACTTCCATGCCCTGTTAAACTCATACAGAAAAACTAGATCAGTAGATGATATTATGATTGTTAAAAATACAAGTAAAATACTCTAAAACTGTTTAAAATACATTAAATATTTACATTCAAAAATAGGCAACAGGTAAAACACACTCGAAGATATACATGTATACTGTTTCACCCACAGCTTTGATATTCACTAAATAAACATTTGCCCAAAAGAATTGATTTCTGTTATAAATTAGGCAAAGGTGTTATTACTTGTATACCCTGGGGGCTGTAGGATTGCCTTGTGGCAAGCATCCAAGGCTCTCAAATTACTCGGATGAATACAATGTAAGGTTATTCAATGGATATGTATTCTTTTTTCTTATAGATTTTGATTACATCTTGGCATGTACATGTATATTAATTTTCATTGGAGATGAGTTGCATGAACGTGCGTGTACTCATTTTTTGAAACCCTTCTAATCTTGGTACAATTTTCCAGCCAGTTGACTGCATGTCCATTTAAAAACTAAGACAGCTGTCTGTTTATGAATGGTGGATTAGCTTTTAGCTGTGTAGATATTAAACAGTACCATGTACAGTTGAGATGCATTCACCACACAGTATCATTCATGGCAGGATATAGTACCTTGCTCAATCAACAGGAGGGTTTTAAATTGAAATATCTGTTTCAAGTTACTTATTCTCAGGTGTACACATCATGCACCACTGGCTCTTCATGTACATGTATACAATGTACATTAGACTATTTTGCAAATTGTGGGCATTACATCTTGGTCTAGCTAGTTACTACATACAGTTCACATTTCACGCTACATGTATATGTGACTGGCTCTGGCAAAACCCTAAACTTGGACCCAATTTTCAAAAGTGACCTCCCAAATTTATCGTGAAAATTAACAATGTTTCCAACAGCATTTCAGGTTTTTTCTTTTTCCATCAAAATCTAGAGAAAATGCTCTATATGGTGACATGAAAACTGGTCCCTCAAACTGGTCCCTGGGGTCAGTTTTTGACCTTTTCATGACTGTAAATGCAATTATGGTAAATGCCAAGAAGTTTGGGGTTTTGCCAGAGCGGTCACATATTATTGTGTAGTTTTAATCAAACAATCTACCTTAAATTGAAAACAAAAAATATAAGAAAAAAACATGTTTTATTGTTGTTGTTCATTGTGGTTGTATAAATTATAACAATCAGGTGTGTTAAGGTCAGTTTTGCAGTATTTTGGTGTTAGCAGCAGAATGTGGGTTCGAATCCCGGCCGTGACACTTGTGTCCTTGAGCAAGACACTTAACCATAATTGCTTATAGGGGCAGAGGCAGTTTAACAACTGCCTTGTTCTGGACTAGTTACCCCTCCCAGTCCTATTCGCACCGTGAAGAGGCTGGTTATTAACTTGTCTTGTTTCGGTGCGAGGGGCTGGTTTCTTAACAACTTAATGACTGAGTAGCCCCCACCTTGGAGTGGCCATTGGCCTTGTGTGGGGCGAATTGCATAAAAAAATAAAAATAAAAAATAAAAAAATAAGATGCATGCAGCATGCATTACAAAAAATGGCTTATGCCTGAATTCTGTGATATTTGTAATGAAGTCAATATAATTGTAATTAACTTACATGTACATGTGTACTGTGTTTATCCTGGGATCTCCATACAGTATGCAGGTTTAGGTGCTTTGAATTTAAACATCTTCCAAAATGATCGTCTTTATTGTTATTTTCCTTCTAAATTTGCATGAAGTGATGTCATTATCATTATTATGTTCATTGCATCCAGAAATGTTGAACAGCAAACATGAACTTCATCCATTCTAAATGTGGAATTTGAACTTCTAATATGAATTATTGGGGAGTAATATTATTTAACTATTCTAAAAAATGATGACACCTCATTTCAAGGGATATACTGTACCATCATCATGTTAACACCAAGTGAGTCATGTTCATGTAGTAAAACTCAGGCCTGTGATTTCTTAGGAGTTTTCCTGAGTTCAGGATTTTTTACAAATCTCCCTTTGCCTCAAAATGTTCTTGAAAGAAGAGAAGTAGCCACCAAGGAAAGAAAGAAGTAGCCTGTATTGTGTCCAAACCTTTAGTTTCTTGTGTGTGGGGATGCAGAGATCCTGTAAATCCTCAAAAATTAAACATTCAGGAGGTTCAGGGGGTTTTGTCCTCTAGACTTTTAAAGGGTTTTAAACTGTGATCATTAATTTTTAATTTTGTTGGCGAATATTTATGTGGCATATTCAAGTGCATACCTGTATGGTACATCTAAGTACATTGTACGTCTCGTGCTAACAATTTCTGTCTTTAATTTCTTTCTCTCTTTCCAGCCGGCTTGTAGATAAACTAGACAACATGAAAAAGAATGCGCTGGGTAACGGCTGCGGCAAGTGCGTCTTGTGCGGTGATGAGTTTGGTCTCCTAGGTGCCTCTCCACTTTCCTGTCATGATTGTTATAAGGTACGTACATGTACTTGTCTTGGTTTCTATGGCAATATTGATGTCATGAAACAATGATGGATCTGTAGCTTGAAGGGAGAGGCATTCTCCAGAGATAAAATCAGTGCGTACTACCATCTCAAGAATGTCTAGAGCATGTCTGGAGCAATCAATAATCCATGTATCATGTACATTTAGTTCTCAGCTCTTTGTAATAGGGATGATGACCAAACAAGAATATAGATAAGAATGAAATAAGGTTTGCGGGTAACACTATGAGGTTCAAGGGAGGAGGGGTGGGGCAGCCTGTGGGCTAGTCTTGGTTCAAGACTGTTTGTATGTTTTTGATATACGATCTGAGGGCGCTACGCGAACCGCTTTCACACACAAACTGCTATCACACACGAACCGATCAAACAAATAGCGGTTCGTGTGATAGCGCCCGCGTGCGGCATGCAGCAACGGATCAGGTATCAAAAACATACAGACACAGTCTTGAACCAAGACTAGACCTATGGGCCTGACATGGGTGATTAGAAGCCTGTTATTATATTATGCAATTTATTTTTGACGTGGATAACTGTTCTGATTCTTAAAGTCTTTAACACTATTCTGCTAGTCCGAGGCTAGTGGTTTTAATAATAATAATAATAATAATAATGTAGACTTATATAGCGCACGTATCCACCAAACTGGTGCTCAAGGCGCATTATATTATTACCCCTGCTCATCAGGCTCATAAATCATTCCTGAAACCATCTCAGCTTCCTGGGGAGTATACAGCTCAATTGCTGCCATTACAGCGCATATAGGGCTAATCAAACACAACAACCAACTCTGCCCTCACAGGTACCCATTTACCCCTCGGTGGAGAGAAGCAATTATGGTAAAGTGTCTTGCTCAAGGACACAAGCACCATGGTCGCAGTTGGGATTCGAACCCACATTCTGACGACTCGGCCATCAGAACACAAATCCAATGCACTAAACCGCTCGACCATGGCACTTCACATTTGGTTTTAGCAGCAGGATTACTAGCTGCTGGGGTTTGGGTAGTCCTATGGACTAGTGACAAAAAGTACAAAATACAGACTCCACATTTCACCTTTTTTTCAGGACTACTAAAGAACGTTAAGGACTAGTAAAATTTTGACATACATGTAACCAGTCCTGTGGGCTACCATAAAATTCAAGTTGATTTCGACCCCTGGTCATTAACAAAGAAATAGTGAAAATACTTTCAGGTTGTTTGTAATTATTCCAACATAAAATTCTGTCTTTGGATTTGACAGAAATTCCTTTTGGAAATTATATCATTAATTTTACTAAGAACAATAGCACGTGAGACAGATATTTTTCAAGGGATGTTTGATACCATCATCAGCTTTATACTAAGCAAGTTTCATTTTGAAACTGTAATCATGTATTTTTGAGATTACCAATAGTGTATAGACTAATCCGTCGACCAGTTCACTGGGTGCCGCCATAACGATAGTGGTATACCTACATTCTGCGTCAAGCGTTCATTTTGTATGCAGTCCAGTGGTTCTTTGACCAATCTGAGCACTCTCTTTGATGAAACAGTAACATACCGCGTAGTTAAGAATGCATGTGCAGAGGTGCCAACTCTTCCGGATTCTGCGGAAGACTTCCGTATTTGACGGTAATTTACTTACTTAAAATATATGCAAGGAGGCCTCTCCTTTTGGTGCCAAAAAGCCTAAAACCCCTGGACCCCACCCGCAAGGGCTCGCTCGCTCGGCTCGCTCGCTTCGTTCACTTCGATTGAGTCTTTCTGATTAGAAAATTAAATCTTCCTCATTTTCAAAATCATATGTTGGCAGCTCTGCATGTGTTGCACTCGTGCAGTGTGGTACCACTGCAGTAATGGCAGAAAACAGTGGATTAGTCTATAGTGGCTTTTAAACTGGACATTTTTCCAGATGGTTATGGATGTGTACATTGTATGTGTACACGTGTCAGACAACGTGTCGGGTTTGTCGGACAAAGTCTTCAATCTTCACATGCAGGCTGCCTTCATGCATTCTAGTTTTGATTAAAAAAATCAATCATGCATTAGTAGAAATATTACTGAATTATTATTAGTAGTAGTAGTAATGTATAGTACCATAAAGTCTATTACATACACGAAGTGTGCCAGTCGTGTAATGTACATAGTCCAAGAATACATGTAGTACTCCAAGAATAATGGATTTTGGTCGATGATGCGCAGGTCTCGAAATGAATCCTTTACTAAACACATGCCTATTAAAGGGACAATATCGTCCCGATCAACCGGGCATGGAATCAGAGTGCTACACACTGTACATGTAGTTTTAGATGAACTCGATGACTGAAAACAATACCCCACGGTCATATTATCATTGCTGCTACATAAATATGAGCCCGTAATTTTCAGTCACTGATTCTTAAACTCGGACACCGATTCCATGCCCGGTTGAAAATCTGCTCTGATCGTGATGATACTGTCCCTTTAAGTGCATGTGTACATGTGTGCGATTCTTTGCTGTAGCCAAGGCATGTCAAGTTCGCGTCCTGTATTATTCTGGCATCGAGAGCTAAATCCCTTGATACTCCCAGCAAAGTAGCCAAACTCATTACGATTGTGACGCATTTGGATTATAAGTATCAGGCTAGCATACTTTGTGTATAGTTAATAGACTTCTTATAGTATATATTATGACATCTCATACATAGATTCTGTCTTGTGATTGGTTGAGAGCGTGTCACATGATGTTCGCTATTTTTTACTGTAATGCCAAGCAAACAAGGAAAGACAAGCCCATGGCAACCAATGAACTAGCCCATAAAATTGGTTTAAACACGTCAGTGTTGTTACAATATGAATAAATACGTGTTACAGAAGTGTTACAGAAGTTCAGTTAATTTTGGAGTGTTGTCAAGTTAATGAAAGTCATGTATTGGTTTGATTTATTGTAGCACGTCTCTTAATAAATTGTGCAGAATCTATGTATGAGGTGTTATAAAACAAATATTGACTGTTTTCACTCGTGATACAGTAAAACTAGTCTCACTCGGTGATCCCTGGATCACCTCAGGAAAATAGAATGCTCCAGGGGTCACCTTATCAGGAGGCTAGTTTTACTGTACCACTCATAGCTGTCACTATTTGTGTACATTGTACATCACTACCCAAAAGACGCCAACAAAAAGTTTTTATACAAAAATAGTTGATAAATTATTATCAAATATGAATGTATATCTGAACATAAATTGAATATACAGTACATACTAACAGAGTTAGTTGAAAATGGTACAATGTACAGCTGTACATTGCTATAATTTTATAAACTGCTTTTGTGAACCCAAAACCACATGGTCAGTAAAGGGAGACTGTTCAAATGTCTCATTTTAAATTACCAATGATTGTTATAAATATTATTCTGGGCAATTTTCATGGTTACACACGTTACATTTTTAAGGTTTTGGACCCACTCTTAATGCCAAAATATATATTTCACTCATCAGTTTTTCACAGTACTTGCATTATTTATACCCAGACCTTACTCAGTACAAAATAATAATTTCAGAAATTTGTTATATGTACGCTATATTTATATAAGAGAAAACGCGATATTTTATGCATGTTTGATCAATGTAACGTGAGTAACCAGCGTTTTTCTCTTATATAGCATGTATACATACTGAGTAAGGTCTGGGTATAATGCAACTTCTGTGAAAAAATATGATGAGTGAAATACAATGTAAGTAAGGAAATTATGGCATTAAGAGAGGGCCCAATACCTCAAAAAATGTAACGTGAGTAACCATGGAGTTGCCCTTCTAGAATACAAAAGAACCCTTGTGTAATTTGATGGAGATTTATCTAATATTCATAAATGCCCAAGAAAGTTTAGACAATCTGATTGGACGAAACGAAATCACGTGGGAGTGTAATAACGGATGGTATCGACTGGCTTTTCAAAATCAGAACAGCACGTGTGCTGTTCACCAGCTGTTTTGCGCGAGGTGCGGCACGGATTTCGACCAACCAGAGTGACGAAGATTGGCATCATGCGTCTGACTCATGTACTTTGGAAGTGTTTCGTGTGTCCCCAAAACGTGAATTTGCCCATTTCTATTTGGCTTTATTCAACAAAAATTTCGTTTTTTTTTTACATTTTGAAAACAAAATCGATACGGGCTTGGTCATTATCGCACGTGACCATGCCCCCAAAACCTGTTATTCATGTATCTGGTATTCTTATTATCAACAGGCTGTGTGCACAAAATGTGGGGTGGATACAACAAACAGTTTTAAGCAGCCAATTCTGTTATGCAAGATATGCAGTGAAACGAGAGAGGTAAGGAAAAACCAGGAATCTGTTTGCATACGTACATCTTCAGTTAGGTGTGTGTTGTCTCATGTAACAGTATCTATGGTCTGTATATGACATAAAACACAATAAAGGGGGCCACTTTGCATCCGTCACGTTAGCAGTTTTTCCAATGGTTGTTATTTATTTTTTAAGTACCTGAAACCGACCAAAAAGTGTTTCAACATGTGAATGGACATGCAGGCTTATACTAGAACTAATTTGAGTTGATTTATTTTATTTTTTAATTTTTTAATTTTTTAATTTATTATTTTACCCTCAAATTTCCATAAAAATTGGACGGAAAAAGTTACCTCACTTTTCCGTCTATTTGTTGATGGAAATTTTATGTTAATTAAAAAAATAATAGTAATAATCAACTCAAATTATCTTTAGGATACGCATGCATGTCTATTCAAATGTTGAAATTCTTTTTGGGTGGTTTCAGATATTTAAAAAAAAAAATTACAACCATAAGAAAAACTGCTAACGTGATGGTAGGAAAGTGGCCCCCTTTATTGTGTTTTATGTCATATGTCTGTTATTAGGTTTTAGAGCACATACACTTCTGCTTCACCCAAGCCTACATGCAAATGTTATCCTGTATAATTAGGTGTTCGGCTTTTCAGCCGAACAACTATTGTTATTGTTCCGTTTTTTTTTTTACTTCTTCTTCTTCTCCTTAACTCTTCTCTACATCGAAAGTGCAAGTTAACAATTTCACACAACCTTGAAACTTCACACATATAAAGACCTTATCATGTAGATGAATCTAGTTACGTCATGATCACGTCATCAGGTATCAAATTACAAGCCATTTAAGTTTTAAAAATGACCATTTGCTATCGACTGTATATCAAAATATACTAAAGCTATGATGTTCATAATCTGGGATCTGATAGATCAAGGCTTAGGCAACATTTGAAAAGTTAACGTCAAAATCGTCTGACATTTGCTTCCGGTCGCTGCGGAAGGTCAAAGTTTTGATTTGTTTTTCTTCAAAATTCCTTTTCTGGGCCAAAATCCCATTGACTTAACACACACCAGACACTCGTGGTTCTGGGGCCCATTGTTTACAAACCGCAGAGACTGAGATCGTTATCTACTGGAAAACAGCTGGCGGTCTTCACGGGACGTTATGCGGTTTCACAGGCTAAAGCTCTTGCAGGATAAAATATATTTTATAGATGTGTGGTTGGGCGTTTAAGCCAATAACGGATGCGCTACAATATTTCTAAAACCATAGATTGTATTAACTTAATACTGCAGTGTCATTTTTGTACGAATGGAAAGGGCTGTTGAAAAAGCCAATACCGAAAAGCTATTTCTTTGAAATGAGTAAGGCAACTTACTTTTGAAAACAGACGAGACAAATGAAAAGAAATAAACAAATAAATAAATCCATTACTGTACATTTATATGATGTTTCGTTTTATTTATTTATTTATTAAATAACAAATGAAACTAGAATTTGTAGACCTTGTGTTTTTTTTAAAGGAATATAATGAATGCATAAAATTACAGAATTAATGAATGCATAAAATTACAGAATTTACATATAAATTATACAGGTGAGCACAATATAAAATTTGTTCACAATTAATGTGTAATTTCAAACATTTGTTTGAAGTAAATTGTTAGTGTTCACTAAGATAGGAGAGCAGCCGTATAAAATGCAGAGAGGTATTACATGCCTTATTTACAAAACTAAGTAGTTTCTTTGTAAAAGTTGCTGTGAATCACAACATCATCTGAAAACATACATTTGGAAGGTCAATTATTAAAATAATTTCACATTATTCTGAATGTGGACGGCCGCCTGGACGATGAAGGGACGGATATTGGTAATGGTATTTATTACAGCTATTGTGCAGCAGCTTGCCTAGTCTTGGTTCCAAGACCTTCGTGTTTCAAGTTCAAGTTTTGGATCCTGCCTAGACGAATCAAACTTAAACTTGAAACAGCGCCTCTATGTTTGATTCATGACATAAGTGTATGATGGTTTTATGGACGTGAAAACACCAAGGTCTTGGAACCAAGATTACAGCTTGCCCAAATGAAAGATATAAGTGAATTCCGACATCACAATGTAGAACTATGTTTAATTGCTGTTCAAATGTTGTAAGCATTTCAACTTGCGTGAATTAGTTGTAGAAAATTTGCTTATAAATACTGCAGAACTAACACAGATGGTTCAATATTGGCAACATGAACATAAGATATTCCTAAATTATATGAAACATGCATCATTTCTGCCTGAACGAGTTGAAAACTGTACAGCAGCAATGCAACTAGTTTATCTTTGCCCAGATGACTACGACTACACAGAGGATGTCATTCCCTAAAGTTAACAAAAAATCACTGACAATCATTCCATTCAAACATGACCATACAAACTTGGATAAACTGTCTACAATTTTAGTATGAAGACAAGGCGAATCCTACAAAGTACCAGGCACCTTACAAATAGAGGAAGGTGGTATCAATTAACACAATTTCAATGATACAAGTCATGACAAGTTGCAATTAACTATCTCTGCTGGAACTCATCACACGTTACAGCGCCTTCTAGCGATATGTTTTAAGTGTTACTTATTGCGTGCAAGTACTCATTTGACGAATCTTAAGTCACATTTTAACAATGATCCCAATTGATGAGGACACCAATTACCGTCACTTCCGAACACCTTGAGTTTGTTCACAAACTCTGAATTTCTAGTTATAATTATGTCTTTGAGCCATAGTGTTAGCCAGAGGTGTGTCTGGGTGTTTTTTGGACACCCTGTTTCAATTGTGAACACCCTATTTTATCTGTCATTTACATGTAAAAGTATTGTTAATTGAACAATTTGGACACCCTATTTCTAAATCCTGGCATTCAGTGTTAATACATGTATGTAATTCTTGATCTAACTTGTTTAAATTGTAATTTACTGCAATTTTGTATTAATCATATTATGCAAAGTAAATGAAATTGAAATTGTGTTCTGGCTGTGTACCATTATTGTGGTTTTGCATGGTTTTGCTTAATAATAATAATAATAATAATGTAGACTTATATAGCGCACGTATCCACCAAACTGGTGCTCAAGGTGCATTACATTATTACCCCTGCTCATCAGGCTCATAAATCATTCCTGAAACCATCTCAGCTCCCTGGGGAGTATACAGCTCAATTGCTGCCATTTTGGCGCATATAGGGCTAATCAAACACAACCAACTCTGCCCTCACAGGTACCCATTTACCCCTGGGTGGAGAGAAGCAATTATGGTAAAGTGTCTTGCTCAAGGACATAAGCACCATGGTCACGGTTGGGATTCGAACTCACATTCTGACGACTCGGCCATCAGAACACAAGTCTGATGCACTAAACCACTCGACCATTGCTTATCACGCAAACCAAATTTATGAAACATTATGAATAACCTTGATGGACTGAATTATTAAACACACAAAAACAAATTACTATAGAAATTACATGAGTCATCATGAGCATACAACATAATATGTACGTAATTACATGACATGACAGAGATAATGACTTGGATTAATACAGGTACTTAAACCCTGAACCCTTTTCTTAAAGGGAAGGTACAACATTGGACATTACAAATATCAAAAATCCTGAGAATTGTTTATCTTCTACAGTATTTTTCTCTGATAAAATCAGGAGTGTTTATGTCAAACTTAAATAATATTTCTGTTCAGCAACATTGTGTAAAACATCAAAACAGTTTTTTCTAAAAAAAAGGAAACTTTCACAGAACCTCAAAGTTTGTAGATATATGTTTTAATAAATGAAAGGTTGAAATGAACTTACCTTATTAAAGACCATTTATCCGTATTAATGGATGTACAGACTGGCTTATCAAAATCAGAAAAGTGCGTATGTGCCAGCTGTTCACCAGCTGTTTTGTGTGACCACACCTGTGACCGTGCCCAAAACCGGTCGTTAACCTGCGGAAAAGACTGAACGACAATCTGTTATTCTCTTAAGTTTGTACAGTACCTTCCCTTTACAAAAATCGATTCTTTCTCATAAAGGTTGAGTTCAACTGAATTGCGACATCCTTTTTCTGACCATTTTTCTTGGGAATCCTTAAATTGGCTTTTATCATTCAAATGTAATAGACAACAACTAGTTTGAAGGAATTTCTTTTTGAAGTAAAATCAAGAATACCTACATGTACAAGTACAAGTACATGTATGAGAACTGTGTTGATACTGGATGGTCCATTAAAATAGTGGCCCAATGCTTGATAACATGCTACCAGCGATATACAGTATACAGATATTACATGGTTTGAGGGTGGACAGTCGATATTAGCTCCCCGAGGTATTGGAAGTTGAGAAACTAGTTCCCGAGGCGAAGCCGAGGGAACTAGTTTCTCAACTTCCAATACCGAGGGGAGCTAATATCGACTGTCCACCCGAAATAAACCATGTTATATCTGTTTTACTATACCTCATACATATTCACAATATTCTCTAGTTCGGCATCACTGAGCTTGGTAAATTCAAACGCGACATTTACGTGTGCCGCCATCTTTTCATGTGTATGTACGTAGCTAGCTAAGGCGATGTTCGCGCGTGCGTACTACTGTTCTCCGCTGGCATGTTCCCGGATGCAGGGAACAGATCGTTGGGACTATTTCCCCGCCGGGACTATTTCCCCGCCGGGACTGTTCCCCGATGCGACAGTCTACTACGCACTACTGCGCATGCGTATTTACCCTGTGCGTGAATACTGGCGGACGCGAGGTAAACAGCAAAAATAGCATCTGGCACGTGACGGTGAATGGACCAGTGAGAATTCGGCTCTCGATCATGAATATGTATGAGGTATAGTAATATTGGTTACAATCTCTTCTTGGAAGAGGTGGTGGTGTTCTGAAAAGAACCAAGGGAAGTTTCCCTTATTACATGTTCTTTTTAGAACCACACCACATCTTCCAAGAAGAGATTATTACACTTGATATTAATACCCATAAACCTAATCTTTCTTGTCCAATCCACCACGCAAAGCTTCAAATCACATTATACATTTATCTGTCATGGAGAGTGTTTGCATTATCTGGGATTGTTCTTTCATTTTTTTACTTCTTGATTGTAGTTGTGGAAGAGGTCAGGGGCGTGGTTTTTCAAGAGCCTTCCGAAGTATGTCGTTCCAGAGAAGAAGATGGACCAGTCAAGGTTCCTGGGGAGGAGAATTGAGACGAGGAAGTCTGGACGGAAATCTACCACCGGCAGAGTCACCAACACGTGGAATAAGGGTAAAGGTAAGAGTTCTAACACACTGAGGTTGAAGATGTGATTTTCAAAATATCAAGTAGTTCACTTTTTGAAATTATTTCACCAATTTTACTAAAATTTAACAGAAATATTTCAAGGAATGTTTGATATCCTCATCATCAACTTTACACCAAACTGGTCATTTATGTTTTTCAATATTACCAATAGTGTAACAGTAAGATAAAATATGACTCTGTGCAGAGAGAAAAAAAAAAAAACTTGGTTTTTGCATGAGATCCGGAAAAGTGATTTTTAAGTAAAAGAATATGAACCACCCCAGACGTCGTTGGGCAACGAGCACAAAATGATTACATCTATAACTGCCTTTTCCGCACCCGTGCCTTGTTGAAGATACCGACCAGTTTTCAAGTTTTGATTTTTTTCATCTTGATAATGTTATCCCATCACACACTGCTGGGACTAGTTTGTGTGGGCTGCCCATATGCACACGAGAGCTACTGATTAATTTCGGAGAATGCATTAACTGAATATCACCGTTGTTGAGTCGGGCGGAGACGGCTATGGAAAGCTCTTCCGCTGTTGATGCAAGGAAAAATTAATTTTGATTTGAGTGAGGTGTTGTTTCACAAGCACTTTATTTCTGATCAGGATGTCAACATGTTTTTATGTGAAATTGAAAATCAGGATGTGTTTTGCGGTACATGTACAAAGTTTTCTCCACCCCCCCCCCCAAAAAAAAGAGAAAATAAATTATGTATATATATATATATATATATATATGTTTATATAAATTATATATAAATTATATATGTATATATGTTTTATATAAATTATATATAAATTATATATGTATATATGTTTTGTGAAATCTTTGACAAGGCAATTCATAACATTGGTGATATTGTATCATTCTAGGTATTAAGGGAATAAGAACGCTCATCACAGTGTTGCTAATTCACACCTTATACATTTAATCATAATATTGCCTTTGTTTTGAACACCAGTGAATATATAGCAAAAGAATTGGGCATCATCTTTCTGGCAAAGTAATTTTTTGTTAATTAATCTTATTTATAATGTAAAAACCAAAGTAGGAACATTTTTGGGGCACAACCTGTATCTCAGTTATTATTATTATTATACATTTCTGTTAATGAAAACACAAGCACACTTAAGCTATGTGAACCAGAAACACCAGGGTAAACCCCTACCCTTCTACGATTTATAAGTGTTCTGGGTTCTTTTACGTGCGTTACTTTAAAACCTTCCTACAATCAGTGCAATTTTTTAAACAACCCATTCAGGCTACTCCAAGCCATAAGCTGTTGCCAGTGGTCTCCCATCGATACATTGCAGGCCATACTAATATGTTCAAACATTTACAGTGGCCTTGGGTGGCACACAGTTGATTTTGTAAGATTACTTGGAAAGGACAGCAGGCTTGTACATGTATGTACTGAAGGTTGCTCAAGTGCAGAATTTTGTGGATCGGAGTGGCCTCCATGTGTAGGAGGGTTAATAATCTAGTACACAGGACCTACAGTACGTGTAAGACTTAACATCCCATCCGAAGGACAAAGCAATTACGGTTACACATGTAAGTGTCTTGCTCAAGGACACAAGCGTGTGACCAGCCAGGCCCCACATTCTGACAACACCAGAACTTGAGTCCAATGCACTATAGACCACTCAGCCAAGAAACAAGACATACATGTAGTCACAAAGATGAAACTGATGATCTGTCCAATATTATCAGTTCGGTTTACAACAGCACCATGTGGGTTAAATCTCAACTATTGCAAAAGTGAAATTATGGTCCTGATCAGAACCGTATAGGTCTTCTTGATATTTTCTACTAGCCCGCTCTATCGTCATCAAGAGAATATTAACTGTGTTTTGTGATACCTAGACCTAAAGATGTATCGCCTGTGTTATTTACATGTAGCGCATTCAGCAAAAGCAAACATAAGTTTGATAATCTTCAATTCTCTGGTTACCATGTGTGCTTGTACAGCGCTGCTGGATATTTGTTTTTCATTTGTTTTTCATATTATTACTTGCCTCCCTCTTGCCTCCCTCTTGCCTCCCTCTTGCCTCGAGTATAAGCCAGGACTTGGAAGTAGGGCATCCAAATATGTTATTCTTTGTAAAACACCCAAGGTTATTGCTGGCTAAAACCTACGTATGTACATTGTACATACATGCTCGTACCTTCTTTAAGAGTACTGTTTATTTCCAATCCAGCCCTTCTGGCCCTTATCTGAAAAGTAAAAAAATGTAGTTTTTAATGTTTTGTGATTTGATCTGGTTGTCAGCTTTTAATGACGTTGTTATTGTCCTTAATCCCAATCTTAAATTTTTTTATTTTTTTTATTAACCCTAACTCCCTAAGCATTTTTACTAGAAACCTTCCTCAACCTATCAAATCCCAACACCATGGTTGACTGTTGCTGGTTTACAGTACTCAACCCATCAAACTCCAACAGGCCCTTAGCTGTTGGATTTTGATTGAGTGGGGACACATGGCCCAAAGTAAAGTTTGAACACTGGAGTCACACAGTACTCAACCCATCATAATCCAACAATTGTTTTCATGCTAAAAAAACTTAACTGTACAAAAACTAATACACCCTATGGAATAAATGGTAGGTTCTAGTTGTATGATGTTAGACACAATGCCAAGCATACCTAAGTACAATATTTGCCTTTATCAGTTGTTTATTACAGCAGGTTGCATACACACACTCTCTACAATGTTGCATGCTAGTAGAACCACTGTCCTCACTCAATCAAAATCCAACACTGTTACTGCACACATACAGTACTCATCATCCAGCCATATTCCAACACTTTACACATGCCATATCAGAAGTACACAGTACTCAACCCATCAAATTCCAACAATCCCTGGTGTTGGAGTTTGGCTGGATGGGGATCGTTAGGGTTGATATTATTAGAAATAAGCCTGTTTGGGTTATCCTATTGACAACATTTTCTGTTTTCTGCCTTTACATTATTTTTATTGATTGTGCTGCACTTTGTGAGATATCAAATTACCAAGTAATCCAAAGCAAATGGGACACGTGCTTGTCTCATGGGTCTATCATTTTTATTGATCTTGTTAATTTCCACAAACCCTGGCCAGAGACATTAGTTTGTGTGTTGCTCTATGGTGTGTCTGACAAGATTGCTGGTAAAATTGAGTGTTCTGTCACCGCTTACCAGTTGTGGATCTGCTTGGCCTAGTTTAGTGTTTGCTCAGTCAGCACTAGATCCAGAGGCGTCTGATAAATGATAGGGGAATTTGACTTAATGATATTGAGTCTGTATATCTATGAAGGGGTAGTAGGTGAGGAAAAAAATTATGTGTACCAAAATAATTTACAAGTAAATGTACAAAGGGGGAATTTTGACAATGCACAATGTAACCAGCATCTGAATTCTAGTCTGCAGATCCTGACAGAGTTGTAACCAAGTCATTGTTTTGTCAAGTCACACCAAGTTCTTTCTTTGCAATTCAAGTCACATGTAAAAGCACATGTAAAGTCAATTTGAGTCAAGTCAGCAATAATCTTTTGGGGTATGTTCCAACAGTTTAACTGAAGAATGTTGACAAGTCATTTTTGTCAAAGTCAAGCCAAGTTTAATAATAGCAAATACAAATAAATGTGACATGAATTCAGATTCAAGTTTGGGGCTCCATCTCTTAATTCTTTCCGTACTCAGGTTTTCCGTGCCTTAGCCAGTACCAGTAACTGATATGTATTTTTTAATTCATTGTTTTTATATTTTTATTTATCATTTCCTGTAATTGGCGGCTCGTCCGCTGTTGGAATTGGACAATAAATAAATAAATAAATAAATAAAAGTTAAGTCACTGACTTAAGTCAACAAATCTGCAGAGCCACAATATTGAACACCACTATTCTGTTTGTATTTATATGTAAGTTGATACTTAATAAGCATGCGCATTGGTAGTATGCAAATTATTTTCAGTACTTCCAAAGCTGGCATACCGTTGTGTGAAATTTAACCTAAATTCCTTGATTTTAATGTTCAAAAGCATTTCTTGAGCCAGAAATTGACTTTGTTAATAACATTTTGAGTCTTTACAACACATATACATTGTATGTTAGAAACAAGTCTTAGGCTTTCTAATTTGTTGCATAAATCCTGAAAGAAAAGGGTGGTCAATGCATTTCTAATGGGCTTCTGATGATCGTTGGAGCCAGCACGTGTGAAGTGGTCGTGGTTTATGTTGGAATAACATTATACTTACATACATGAACCGTCAGGATAACAATCATTTAGTTATAAAATTCAGAAAAGGAACCTTGGCTTTATTTGTATATTATTTATTTATTTGTCATATTTGTCTAGATGGCATACCGAGCTCAAAGAGCTTTTAATGTAATTTTGTTTAAAGAAATTACGGCAATCAGATAATTTTTTTTTATAACAATAGCCCCGTTTGACAATGTCATCACACGTGCCGGTCAAACACAGATCAAACTTGAACAACAGTTTCAAAAAAACTACACACTTTAAAGAAAACTTGCACACTGTATCCTCGCGTCTTTTAACCCTCCTATTACTACAAGGGTCAAAATCAGTCAAAATGTTGATATACATGTACTTCAAACACTCTCAAACCTTACGTGTAGTAAGTACATTTGCAGGTCAAAATGAGTCGACTGTTTTTGACTGGTAAAAGCATTGTCTGGTATTGTTGAGGATGGTCAAAATGACAGTAAAAACCAGTCAAAAATTCCGCTGTGTGCACATTTGGGTCAAAAGTCAAAACAGGCAGTTGACTGGTTTTGACCTCTACAGCAACTTGCCACTAAAGTGCAGCTATAGTAGGAGGGTTAATGCAGAGAAGGTCTGTTGTTGACGCACTGATAGGAAACAACGTGCCTATCATTCATGATATGCAAAGACATGGTTCATCTTTGTATCAGCGGCATGCGTAGGGATGGGAATGTGGAAGCCATTTTAATATTAGAAAAGTAAGTGCATTGGCGATCAGTGCTATATGATCAGGTTATATGTACTTAAAATGCCAACCTTGAGTGTTTTATGGAGAATGCATTATTAAGTTATAGGTTAGACTTACAAGCCATGAGGAGACCATTGATAAGAAGCAAGATGCATAAGAGCCATTATGAAGAGGAAAAATTACCTTGGTCACAGAGAGTCATCCAACATCTTAAAGGGAGAGTGCATGTACGCCATTGGAAATTAAAACATCCTGAGAAGTTATGTTGTACGTCTGTGGAAATAAGATTAAAAATTCCAATCTGCCGATGATCCATGTTTACATTCGAATTAACCCTAACTCCCTAGGCCCATTTGCTTACACATATAACCCGAATCCTCCAAAATCCTTCATCTGAATGAAATTTTCATTTCTTGTTCTCCTAACTTCACAATTGAATATAGTTCTAGCTGAATTGTACTTAGTTTGGCTTTCTGTACATACAACTCTTTTGAGTCTTATTTCTTACATACAATGTATGAGTTCTTTTTCACACATTTTACAAGTAGTGTTTGCTGACTTTAATTTTTCCTTTGCTCGTAACAAGCCCTGTCCAAAGCCAATTAAGTCTTGTCACTATTCATAATTCACGTAACCATGACAACTGCATATTCGTCTTCAGATATCTGTACACGCCAGGCAAAATATAGGATTGGCAATTTAAAAAATAACATAATGATTGAATCCATTATCTGAGGTTAATTTTCAGACATTTTACCAAAAAGTGTATATTCCAAAATAAAGGTTTTGCAAAGGTAATTCCAAAATAACCAAGATGTCAAATTATAATGTTAAACTTTCTTGGTTTGAAGCTGTTGTACAAATAACTGTAGTTTCAATTTTTGTGCTGTTAATCTGGTGGGTAAGAATGAGACTTACACATACATGTAGCTTCATCACTTGAATCCATCTCAGTTCGTTGTTCTGTTTCCTAACGTTAATAGTTTATTCTACTAAATAAAGAAAGAATTAGCTGTTGCAAACCGCTTACCAACCTAAAGTTTTATGCAAAATAATGGTTATTGGCCTTACGTTTTGAACCTATTAGGTTCTTTCTTTGATAAAGCACCTACTACATGTAGGTTCGAAATGTAAGGCCAATAACCATTATTTTGCAGTTTATTTTACTGTTATTATCATGGAATGTGTTAGATAAAGGTTTCTTTCTCTTCACTTTCTGTTCACATCCCTATATTGTTTCTGTCCCAAGGGCCAATACTGTGAGGTACAATTCCAGCCTCACTCTGGAACTCCATATACCTACATCCTGTTTTCCCACTCAGTTCAAAAGAAATGTTGATTAATATCCATCTTATATGTCACTTGCTTTGTTTATTTCTCTTTTGTAGCCCCCAACTTGAGGGCCCTTGTGACGGGCGACTTTCATAACAAAAATAAAAGGGAATAAAATAAAAATAGGGAATTTAAATTAAAAAATGAAGAAAACAGAATAATAATGAGTTTGTCGCGCAGTCTTTACCCCAGGTTAATAACTGGCTTTGGGCATTGTCACGGTTGATAAGGACCGAGCGAAAGGCCACGCACAAAACAGGTCATTATCCTGTGGTAAAAACCAAGTGTCAAACTTTTATTCCCATTCTTAAATGACCTGTATTGATTTTGTTTTCAAAATGTAAAAAAAAAAAATCATAAAACCAAATGCAAATTCACATTTTGGGGACACACAAAACAATTTCAAAGAACATGAGTTATTCTGATTGGTTCAAATCTGCGCCACGCATCGGCTGGCAAACAGCTGTCACATACGCGCTGCTCTGATTATGATAAGCCGTTTCTTTACCATCCGTTAATACACCCCACGTGATTACGTTTTGTCCAATCAGATTGTCTAAACTGTCATGGGCATTTATGAATTGTAAAACCCCTACCTTAAAAAAATGAAGAAAAAATATGTCAGATCAGAAGTGGAATAGGTCAAAATATCATGCTCCTTCCTTCAATCATCTGCAGTTGTACAGTACATGTGGCACTCAATTGGATAACTTCTATAGGATCTCCTTATTGTTACAGCGTACAGACTTCCCTAGGTTGTTGTTCCTGTTGGCAGGGTTGTTTTTCTGCTTCGGGTTGTATTTACAATTTGCAAATTGAGTTTCCCATTCCTTTTTTTTTTCTAATTAAAAACGTAATTGCAGATGGAGTGAATACTGGATATTAAAGAGAAGGTACAACATGATGAAATTAACAATTTATTGTCTAAAAGCTTACTTTGTGTAAAAGTAGCTACATGTACATAAATCAAGTATACTGATAAATTATTCCATCTGACGTGTTTCATCTCAGAGAAAAATGGAATTGTTACGTCAGATGTAAAAATGTTGCTGTCTGGCAACTTTTTGTGAAAGTTTTCAGAGTCTGAAGATCTGACATCACACTTTGAGGCTTGTGAATTATGCCAGATACTGGCCGTGGACGCCATGTTCCCCGAGATTCAACTTTGACCTTGGTTGGTAGCTAGTGCGCAAGCCTTGAAGCATGACTTCCGATCTTCAGCACAATGTATCCAATGAAATCCCTGGAATGGTGCTCCTGGAGCCTGTCTATATCCTTGATGGGATAAAGACAGGGGACCAGTCAACAGTTTTCATTGTTTTTTCAAAAACATGAGCAACTACATTGTATTTGGAAGGGACAATATCGTCACGATCAACAGGGCATGGAATCGGAGTGCTAATTTTAGATTAACTCAGTGACTGAAAATAATACCCCACGTGATAAGGTCATAATAGCATTGCTGCTGCATAAATGAGCCAGTAATTTTCAGTCACTTTTTTGTTCATCTTAAACGAGGACACCGATTCCATGCCCTGATGAAAGTATCCTCTGATCATGATGATATTGTCCCTTTAAAGATGCTTTCACAGGTTGTTTTATGATGTATACATGTACCTGTACAGTGTATTTCTTGAAAGACGGAGAGTTGAAATGAACGTACATTACCATTATATCAATGCTGTACTTTCCCTTTAAAAAGTAAAAAACCATTCAAAGTAAAGAAGCATGTGAGACCTTCACTATTATTTACAAGTCTGTCTTCAATATCTAAGCCAAAATGGCAAAGTGCATGATATGAACTAAACTGTACATGTACAGTCCTAGCACTTAGCAGTCAATATGTAATCCTGCAGAAATCCCAGGGTCTGTACACATATCATACCACCCAATCAAGCAAACCAGGTTTGAAGACATGTATAGAGAGGCAGGCCTGGGGCCTCCGAGGCTATATGAGACACAATAAGGTGTCTGGACTATATGGAGATGTAATTTGCAAAAGTGTTTAGGATTCATAACGGTATTCCACTGGGAAATTAAGGCTGCTGGATTTTATTAAAAACATTTCCACACCATGTTCTTCTTGGTCTTTTTGGCCTTTTTATTCTTTTTACTCTTTTTACTCTTGTGTAGGTACATGTAACAATTTTGTCCTTCCATGTCCTTCTTTTCAGATGAGAATAAATTGCTGAATTGTAAGCACAGACTGTATTTTACTGATTGGTTTTTAAAGGTACATGTAAGTGTGTAGTACTGGTAATTTAAAAATGATCCAAATTTGGTTATCCATCTATTGAATGGTAACATTTGAATGTTATACTTAGCTTTAGTGTACTCAAGCTGATCATGGTATCAATATTCCCTAGAAATAAATTTGTCTGAGGTGCTGTAAGTTTTAAGAAATGTGAAATAATTTCCAGAAAGAGTTCTCTTTCGGGCACGTTTCAAAATGGTGTACAAAATGGTAAAAAAAAGTCCCTAAAAAATAATATGTTAGACATTCAAAGCTTATATCCAAAATTAATATGAAGAATTATTGTTACTCTTGTTGCTATGTTACATGTACACCTTTAACTTCTTTAGGGTGTTGATAAAATTAAAGTTTATTCTTTAGATTCGTGGAAATGAAAAAAAAATTAGTTAAAAAATAATGTCCTGTGCCATTACAGACAGTCTGTCCTGTATACTGAATAAAAAAAAATATAACTTTTAATCCTCAATTAAAAATTATAGCACACTTTTCTGTCTGACATGATTTTTAACTCTTTTGAAACAAGCCCTTTCTTAAATTCCAAATTTATGAATGCATTTTTGCTATTTTCTCGTTAATGACACAATGAAATGACCTGATATTTTCACGTTTGTCTCTGTACATCTCTCTTGCTTCTTATAAAGTATGGCTTTAATTGGTTTCAGTTATTTTGCCAATTTGCCAATTCCGCTAACCCATTTACAATTATGTTAATAATAAAACCTTTACCTCATCCAAATTGGGGCAAGGTTAGCTTGCTGACAGTGTGAACTTACAAACATACATGTACATTCATAGTATTAGCCAGAGGGGTGTCTGGGTGTCGTTTAAACATTCTCTTTCAATTTTGGACACCATATTTGATTTGTCATTTACATGTCAAAGTATTGTAAGTGAACAATTTAGACACCCTGTTTTGAAATTTCCAGCAAATTTGGACACCCTGTTTCTAAATTCTGGCTGTTAGCCAGGATTTAGAAATAGGGTGTCCTTGGATGTACGAATCTCCTCTACATGTACCCGGATACCCAACTGAAACTGCCTATTGCCGGTTCCGGTTCCAATTACCCGTAAATGACTTTTCAAAATTTCGAATGAACATTAATCATTTAAGCCACACAAATTGAAGTCTGCCATTTTTTGTTAACATTTTTTGTGGGGAATGGGGATTCTACTTGTCGTGTTTTTTTTAATATGGAGACGAGAATATTATTACAGTAAATCCACATTTATTATGACTCTAATAAAACAAGAGAAACTTGTGATCATATTGGTTATTTTATACATTCAGGAGTACATGTATTTATGTTTACGGGTACCCAGGTATCTGAAGATTTCCAATTTCGGGTATCCAGTTCCCGAAATAACCAAAAGTGCACAGCCTTATCTGTATATGACATAAAACACAATAAAGGGGGCCACTTTGCATCCGTCACGTTAGCAGTTTTTCTAATGGTTGTTATTTATTTTTAAGTACCTGAAACCGACCAAAAAGTGTTTCAACATGTGAATGGACATGCAGGCTTATACTAGAACTAATTTGAGTTGATTTATTTTATTTTGTATTTTTTGTATTTATTTTTTTACCCTTAAATTTCAATAAAAATTGGACGGAAAAATTTACCTCACTTTTCTATCCATTTGTTGATGGAAATTTTAGGCTAAATAAAAAATAATAGTAATAATCAACTCAAATTATCTTTAGGATAAGCATGCATGTCTATTCAATTGTTGAAATTCTTTTTGGGTGGTTTCAGATATTACAAAAAAAATTACAACCATAAGAAAAACTGCTAACGTGACGGTAGGAAAGTGGCCCCCTTTATTGTGTTTTATGTCATATGTACAATAAATGTACACTATCTTGCCTAAGATTAATGATTAATGGTGCCTTACACACATGTACAAAATGTATGTTATATCGTTGCTCCCTGCAGACTCCTCACAAAGAGATACACCAAGAGATTACATTCCATTACAACAAGTATTTATCATGCGCCATTCCCGAGAGGCTCATGGCGCTTACAAAAGTTAATATGACATAATAAATACAAATCAGGATAGAATAAGACATAAATTGATGCAAAATTAATGAGGAAACAAGTGAGTTTTAAGAGCCTTCTGAGACATGTAGCACAGTGTTAACTGATCTACATATGTACTGGGGGGTGGGGGGGGGGGGGAGGAGGGCGTTAATCCAGACATCCATGGTGTGACTATACATGTACATGACTTTATTACATACTGTACATGTATGTACGCGTATGAGTACATGTACATGTACATGTACCTCTAGACTCCAAGAAGATGAGACTTATTCATTATGGAGACTTATCCAGACGTTAAAGTATCATTCATATATATATATATACATGTATGCCAGGAAGAGGAAAGTGGTGGTGGTGGTGGGGGTTGATCAAACTCCTGCAGTAGGCAGATTAATTAGTACCATGGTTTGGCTTTTTTACTGCTTTGGTGATGGCAACTGAACAGGGAGGGCCGTATCCCCCTGGACACCCCTCCCCCCTGACTACGTCTCATAGATGACCATTTTAGGTAAAATTGGACAATTTGGTTATTTCTAAATGTTCAATTCTACACACCTAATCTTTAACGTGGACTCAGTGCGGAAGTAATTTGGCTTAGAATACAGACTTCAGGCAATCAAGTTTGATATGGCAATAAAGGTAATAGCTGGTTGATTCTGAAGATGCCCATCAAAAGATATTGCTGCTAGGGAAGGAGAGAGGCCTCTGGTGCTGGTGCTGATGTGGTCAGGGGAGCCATACACGTAGATGGGGTTTGTTGTTGCATTACTAGGAAGGTCTTATTACTCCTTGAAAAAAAATGTACTATTAAATCTCAAAAACACCCAACATACCTTAACCCTCCTATGTACAGTGCAGTTGGCATAGAATTGTCAGACCTTTCAAAACCTTTCAAGTTTGCTGTACTGAAGGGTTTTGAAAGGTGAGAAAACTGTCTGACAAAAGGGACCTATGAAAGGTTTCGAAAGGTGTAACAACTCTCTGAACAAACTGGTGTTGAAATGTTTCAATACCTTTCAAAGGGTTTTGAAAGGTGTGGTTATTCAGTAGCAACAAATTCTGGAGGGTTTTAAAGGGTTCATAATTATTGATAGCCATTTTGCCAGTAAGCAGATTTTGAAAGGTTTTGAAAGGTCAAACCATAGGAGGGTTAAAGGGTTCAAACATTAAAGGAAAAAACAAATTGTCAGGGGACAGCCAGGCTGGTTGTATGTGTTCCCTCTCTATTGAATAAATCAACATCCAATTACCAGTAGAAAAGGATATGACAAGGCTATTCACCTCTGCCTGATTTTGCACAAAAAATTAAAAATGAACAAATAAAACAGTAAGGAGAACTGGTAGTTACAACTCAATGTTTCAATCAGTATGCTCTGATCGTCTTCAGGGGCAGTCCTTCTTCAGAACTATAAGTACTACTCAAAAGAGGATTTTCACATGGTGTCACCACAAATAGTCTTTACTTATCCTTTTCACCATGCAAAGCTACAAATCTTTAAAAAAATAAAAATAAAAAGTAAAACAGGGAAACCAAAATTTGTGAATACTGAAATCCAGTCAATTAATTGCAGATCTATAAATTGTATTCTAAGATTCTGTGAACGTAATGTTATATACATGTATATACGTACATGATGTACACTGCACAGGTGAATTTGTACAATAAGCATAATGTACGAAGATACATATGTTTATGAATCATCCCCATACATCAGTGTAACATGGATGTGTTTATTGTTAGTTGCAGCTGAGCTAGTTCTTTAATAACACAGTCATGTATATTTGCATTCTGCAATGTATACATTGTCATGTACATAGTAATGATATGTTTGTGCTGCTAGTATAAATTAGCCTTCAAGTCAGCGACCAGTGTCATACAACCATGTTTTGTATGGTAAGAAAAGAAGAGACTTTTAAATGCAGTTTACACTTTTTTGTTAAAATGTCACCAAATTTGAAAATGCATTCAGATTTCTTTCTGATGTCAAACTTACAAAACATGTTATCTCAAACAGGTCTGTGGTTGCTCAGGATTTTTCCTGATTTCAGGATTTAAAAAAAAAATCTCCCTTTGCCTCAAAATTTTCTTGGAAGATGAGAAGTTAGCCACCAAGAAAAGAAAGAAGTAGCCTGTATTGTGCCTATATCTCCTGTTTGTGGGGATGTGGAGAGTCTGTAAATCCTCCAAAATTAAACATCCAGGAGGTTCAGGGGGCTTTGTCCTCTAGACTATTTTCAGGATATTGTTTGTTTACTTTTGTCATATCACACCCTTGCTCAAATCTGAAAATCAGTAAACATGGAACATATGTACATTCCCATCTCCCCCACGAAAGCTGCCCACAACCTCCTGTCACCCACAACCTCCTGTCACCCACAACCTCCAGGCATGTATTTCTGCATTTCTTGTTACTGATAGTGATACTGTACCTTCATCCTTTTATCACTTTAATCGTGTTTGAGATTGAAAAATCAATACGATAAATCAAGTTTTTAAAATAAACAACCCCATTTAAATGTTGGGTCATCAACCCATGCACACATGTAACTGGCAGCTCGGTTACATCCCACTTCACTGAGAAGAGAATATTTGTTCCGTCAGTCGATAATGTCTTGCTTGAGGTCTTTGGAGAAATCTTTGGAAATATTCCAGAGATGGAAATGATGAGATCTGCACGATGCAGTTCTTACAGTTGCCTCATCTACTAATGTTCTGTTTACTTTCATGGGAGACTCTGGCATTAATCTCAAGAAGCCTGTTTTCGAGGAAAGAAAAATAAATCACATCAATTCTTCAGGGAGCCGGTTATTTATTTGAGAAGGTTATGCGGACTGACCAATTGTGGGCAGCAGTGGCCATGGTGATAGTAGGAAGCAGACATGGCATGACGTGCAGGTTGACAAATTGATTACGCAGGCCTGAGGGTTCTTGGCAACAGACCACAGAAGTCTTGAATTTCATTGCTTTTTTGGAAAGCAACTTTGATATGAAAATGCCAATGTATACATTATCTCTGTTGATTTACATACACACCTGTTATCGTTACTGACAGGTAATGCATCGAACTGGTAATTAAAAAATAACAAAAATGGTTGAATTTTAAAGTAAAACTTTCTTGTTAATCTAATGATGGTATTAATCTTCCCTAGAAATAATTTGTCGGAGTCGCTATCATTTTTAAGAATAAATAACTTCCACGGTTGATTGAAAGCAAACAATCCATATTCATTTTCACATTTTCCCCGGGAACGACCCAACATAATAAGCTAAAATGTTTACAGTTTGGCTGTATAATGTATTTTGATTCGAAAGAGACCATAAGCATATATATACTAATAGAAGCAGTTTGGCCAACATTACCAATCACGTACTGTCTGTTTTTAATGTCCATTGACTTTAAAAAATTAAAAAAATTGTGACACTGTTTTTCTTATTCTTAACCATTGCAGAAATAAATATGGTATTTTTCTGGTGTGTGTTTTTACTCAAAGGTCATAAATGGCCCAGACAGTTTAGATACTCTGACTGATCTAGATGTGATCACACGATGGCGTATACATGTAAATGGCCAATAAAGTCCAGCCTTTATCATGTTGATCAAAATCCAACCAGCGCTCCACCAGCATTACATTTATAACCCAGCACGCGATGCGTGACATAGAATTAGATAAGTTGTTCATGTCATGCTGGCTGATGAATGCATGACCCAAATCATGTCCCAAATGCATGAATTTGACAGTTACTTTCCAATTTCTCTTTTTTCCAATAAAAAAGGGGAAAATATGACTGAGTAATGACAATATGAAAATGAATTCATCAGTATGCATTTATTAACCCTAACTCCCTAGGCTCATTTGCTTACACATAACCTGAATCCTCCAAAATCCTTCAGTAGTAAAGCAAGCAAATGACATGTACAAATGTGTTTCTAATCTGTGATACATGTACATGGCCAGGGACCCTCCCTGCATGCATGGAGCAATAAACAGTGTCCACTGACCCAAGCACTGACCTTGCAATCACTACAACAAACATGGATGTACATGTACATGTACCATGGAAAGGCAAGTATGCCTAATAACCTCGATCCTCCAAAATCCTTCACTTTAGCATAGAGCATGTAGCATGTAACCTCAATCCTTCAAAATCCTTCACTTTAGCAAAGAGGATTTTGGAGGATTTGGAAAGGTTAGGGTTAATGGGAATAGAAAGTTTGAAGCTTGTTCTTTAGCGCAGGATGGAAACCTTTGTCTGAAACAAGTTCCCATTCCCCCATCAGTCTATTAACTGCAGTAAAGATGATGCAACAAATGTGTATTCCCTTAGTGTATACTGCATGTAGTGTAAAGCCCTTATACATTGTTGGTAATCTCAACAAACGTAAATGATCATGGTTTTGCATAAGCTTAAAGGGACAGTATTGTTACGATCGGAGCAGACTTTCAACAGGGCATGGAATCGGTGTCCTAGTTTAAGATGAACACAGTGACTGCAAATTTCTGGCTCATTTATGCAGCAGCAATGGTAATATGACCTTATGAGGAGGTGTATTACTTTCATTCGCTGAGTTAATCTTTAACTACATGTAGCGCTCTGATTCAGCCAAGGGCATGTGCAGTCTTCTGATTGGTCAGCACGGCTGTCAATCAGAATCAAGTGCGTTTTAAATATTGCTTTTATTTACAGTTTCTAACATCCAAATTTTTTGTTCACTTTTAATTCTATTTTTTGGGTCTCTGGAGCCAATAGTAATTTTTGTTCTTCCGTTTTTGTTTGTTTGTCCCCCTTGTACAGTTGAAGACAGCGAAAGTGAGTCGGAATCATCAAGCTCTGACGATGATGTCAGCATCGGACGCAAGAGGAAACCAAAGAGAGACCATAACGCAGGTAAATAACCAGTAAAATTTGCTTAGCGGATTTTGTTGGTTACCAGCCAAACTTGCATACAAAATGTTTGCACTTTGGCTGGTAGTCTGTTTTATATTGCTTAGCAAAATTCTCTGCTTAGCAGCTCTCCCTGGTACACGGCCATATAGTCCCCGTCCACCCTAAGCAATTCTGAAAACTCTGTCATGCCACTTGTATTTAACAGTCAAGTGCTTGATGACTGGCATTAGTAACAGATGTCATTGACAGGTTTAACCCGTGCTGTTTGATGGACGTGTTGGATTGGTTTATTATTGACATATGACAACAAGTACTTCATTAGGGCCTATCACAGACTCATGAGGGCACTATATGTTCCAAGTAGCGGCTGTGACAGGGTTTGTCGCTTGGAAATTGAGCAAATCACTGCTTTGTTTACACTATATCATTATAACAGTTAGCCAGGAAGTGTAAAATTGTCGTTAATGTTTTGTTTTGTTAATGTTTCTGAATGTTTTGTGTTGTCAGGATCCTATATTTACTCGATCGGTGAACAATTTATGTATTTACCATGATGAGGCAATTTAATATTGAAGGTGTCCTTGAAGTGATAATTACAGATAATTGTTTCCCATTAATACTGTTATGTAATAGACCTCAGTACCTACATGTACCTTCTTTAGTTTTTCAAGAGTGTATCCATGAACATGGTATTTTAGTGACGTACATGTTTTCAAGAAATTACATCATAAAACTAACCTGTGAAAATGTCATCACATTTCAGCAAATACATGTTTTTTTTTATGTTTTGTAAATTCAACAATTCCTGTTTTGTCTAAAATGAGAGCACTTCAGACAGAATACTGTCTCAAGATGATTGAAACTTGTATCTACTTCACAACAAGAAAGCTTTTAGATAATAGTTAATAAATTTATTTATATTATAAGGTTTTTGAAAATACTTAAATTTCATAATTTGGTCCGTTAGGCCAAAACAAAAAGTCTCTGGTTTCTGGTCATCAGTCGGCTTCGAAATCGGTGCAGTGATGCATTTTTTTATATTTTTTTTATTTATTTTTTTTTTTTGGACCAACAGGGAAATACGTGATATATGTATACACGGGGACCAAATTTTCCATATGCAAAGTATGGTGGCTAAGAGAGGCCTCACAAATCAGGCAAACGTTCATACCCCTATGTGAAAAAGTCATTTAAAATACAGTATGGCAGAATTCCAATCAATCCTACAATTTTTGGCTGCAAATGGACATCGTTTCATAGCAAAGAAAATTAAAAATGCTGACGCACAGGCCTTACCAATGTTGTACATGTACCTTACCTATAAAGCCATTATAAATATACTAATTGATAAATTATCGATAATTGATTATCGATCACAGTTTTACATAGAAATTACAATACTTGGTGTTAAGTTGATGATGGTATCAAATATCCCTTAAATTCTCTTTGTCTTACGTCAAATTAGTATAAAAAAAATTACATGGATTGCACAACAGGAGAGGAAAATTCAAAAATCTGAATGCCTTGTTGTTTTTTCCTCATTAACCCTAACTCCCTAGGCCCATTTGCTTACACATAACCTGAATCCTTCCTAACTCCCTAGGCCCATTTGCTTACACATAACCTGAATCCTTCCTAACTCCCTAGGCCCATTTGCTTACACATAACCTGAATCCTTCCTAACTCCCTAGGCCCATTTGCTTACACATAACCTGAATCCTTCCTAACTCCCTAGGCCCATTTGCTTACACATAACCTGAATCCTTCCTAACTCCCTAGGCCCATTTGCTTACACATAACCTGAATCCTTACTAACTCCCTAGGCCCATTTGCTTACACATAACCTGAATCCTTCCTAACTCCCTAGGCCCATTTGCTTACACATAGGCCTAACCTGAATCCTTCCTAACTCCCTAGGCCCATTTGCTTACACATAACCTGAATCCTTCCTAACTCCCTAGGCCCATTTGCTTACACATAACCTGAATCCTTACTAACTCCCTAGGCCCATTGGCTTACACATAACCTGAATCCTTCCTAACTCCCTAGGCCCATTGGCTTACACATAACCTGAATCCTTCCTAACTCCCTAGGCCCATTTGCTTACACATAACCTGAATCCTTCCTAACTCCCTAGGCCCATTTGCTTGTACACATAACCTGAATCCTTCCTAACTCCCTAGGCCCATTTGCTTACACATAACCTGAATCCTTCCTAACTCCCTAGGCCCATTTGCTTACACATAACCTGAATCTTCCTAACTCCCTAGGCCCATTTGCTTACACATAACCTGAATCCTTCCTAACTCCCTAGGCCCATTTGCTTACACATAACCTGAATCCTTCCTAACTCCCTAGGCCCATTTGCTTACACATAACCTGAATCCTTCCTAACTCCCTAGGCCCATTTGCTTACACATAACCTGAATCCTTCCTAACTCCCTAGGCCCATTTGCTTACACATAACCTGAATCCTTCCTAACTCCCTAGGCCCATTTGCTTACACATAACCTGAATCCTTCCTAACTCCCTAGGCCCATTTGCTTACACATAACCTGAATCCTTCCTAACTCCCTAGGCCCATTTGCTTACACATAACCTGAATCCTCCAAAATCCTTCAGTAGTAAAGCAAGCACATGACATGTATGCACACATGTGTTTCTAATCTGTGATACATGTACATGGCCATGGAGCAATAAACAGTGTCCACTGACCCAAGCACTGACCTTGCAATCACTACAACAAACATGGATGTACATGTACCATGGAAAGGCAAGTATGCCTAATAACCTCAATCCTCCAAAATCCTTCACTTTAGCAAAGTAGATTTTGGAGGATTTGGGAAGGTTAGGATTAATGACACAAATATACACTGGGACTTTCACAGGTTTGTTTCCGTGTCTACAATTTACATCTATCTAGAATCTTACAAAGTATGGATGTATTTACAGACATTTTACCAATATGATACACTGCCTTGAAATGAGGTGTCAGACAGCTGAAAACAAAACCCTCCACATTTTTAGAAGTTAGAACTATAAATGTGCAGATCCGGGCAGTGTTACTTCCTGGGTTGCTTATATGAAATGGATTGAGACATTAAATCTTCTAGGTTTGCAGTGCCAAAAGATTGCCAGAAGTAACCCACTTGTCACCTTGAATCATCGCCATAAAGTGATGGCTTAAAAATTTTCTTCACAATTGTGTTTTTTAGTTTTTGGTTTATTTTTGGTTTTTTTTTTCATCAAACCTTCCTTCTCCCATGGACAATTTTATGTTGCGTACTCATGAGTCAAATCCAATAACTTCCTATATATGTATGTATTCACATTCAGAATGCCACCACCTGTCACACAGTGTACCAAACGTGCTCATATAAACCCCCCCCCCCCCCTCCAAAAAAAAAAAAGAAAAAAAAAGGTCAGTACTACCTCATAACACTCCCACATATTTAGTTTGATAACCTACTTCCTATTTTGACATGGTATCAAGACCCGATCATGACCGGTAATTTAGCTTGTACAAAATACAGCCGCCATTTACCCACCCACAAACAGCAATGTACAAACATGTAAAAACCCACGTCCCATACTTGAATCCACATTCTTCCCACCCCCACACCCTCACCCCTGTCCCACTAACAAACAGAGCTAGATAAGCGAAAGAATAAGGGCCTTGTCCCTCCCAATCCACCCACCCCCACAAATGCACAAATGTAGTGAGATATATCTTGATTGGCCTCATTCTGTAATTCATGTTTGTCGGTGTCATCCATTGATTGATTTATTGTATTAACCAGCTGGCTGTGACCTTGTCTCGTTGAGTCCCATCCCCCCCCCCCCCCATTTCTCTTACGTAGTCACCGGGCTCAGTGAGAGAAAAGGCAGGTGCGTCGCACATACACTTAAGAACTAAAAGCCACAACCAGCCAGCCTTCTGGTGCAAACCCTTCTTGATGTTTCCTTCTTGCTTGGCAGACTGCATCGGATATTCTGAGAAACAAAATAATAATGACACCTGGCTTCTGTTCCATGTTGGTCTTGAAATGGTCCATAATTAATCATCCCATATTCAAAAAATGTATTATTAATTATATTTAATTAGCTTATTGTGATTCTGAGCCATTTTGATGTTTTTTTTCTAAAATATTTTACTCATTTGCATTGTCAAGAAAGTGACCTTTAGTACAAGTAACTTGCTTTAAAGGAAAAAATATTGTCATGATCAGAGCAGACTTTCAACAGGGCGTGGAATCAGTGTCCTAGTTTAAGATGAACACAGTGACTGAAATTATAAACATATCCATGCATATTATAAGCTTCTTCTTTCGTATGATGATGAGCAGCTTAGAGTGCTAGTAGCTGCATACATCGGTTTGATGACATTAGTTGAAACAGGGTGGACCACGTGAAGGTTGTCATCTCCCACCCCATATTATAAGCTAATACTATATACATATCTGTGCACATTTTAGCCCTCTGCGAAAATACACAAAACATGTATTATTTCACTAATTTTACTAAAACGATAGCACCTAAAGCAGAAATATTTCAAGAGATGTTTGATACCGTCATCAACTTTACACCAAGTAAGTTTTTTTAAGTAAGATTAATTGCGGTGACACCATGTGAAATTCTCAATTGAGTAGTAATTAGTTCTGAAAAGAACTGGAGGTTCTTTTCAGAACTAATTACTACTCAATTGAGAATTTCACATGGTGTCACCGCAATTAGTCTTACTTATCCTCCTCACCATGCAAAGCTACAAGTCTTAAGGTTTTTTTTGTAAAATATGTAATCATTTTATGTTTTTTATTTCATAATTGATTTAATTTTGCCCTACACAATGACGTGTGGGTAGCACTGCATACTCAGTGCTTTCCAAGTGTCTGTGAAAAAACTTCACAGGTGACTTGGGCGGGATTCAAACCCACGACCTCTTGCTTACTAGTGGAGACTTCTTAACCTCATGACCACCGAGCTTGCCCGATGATGATTGGGTATTTTATGTTGAGATAACCAAAAAATATATAGTGGCTTAACCCTAACCTTCCCAAATCCTCTTTGCTAAAGTGAAGGATTTTGGAGGATTGAGGTTATTAGGCATACTTGCCTTTCCATGGTACATGTACATCTATGTTTGTTGTAGTGATTGCAAGGTCAGTGCTTAGGTCAGTGGACACTGTTTATTGCTCCATGCATGCAGGGAGGGTCCCTGGCCATGTACATGTATCACAGATTAGAAACACATGTGTGCATACATGTCATGTGCTTGCTTTACTACTGAAGAATTTTGGAGGATTCAGGTTATGTGTAAGCAAATGGGCCTAGGGAGTTAGGAAGGATTCAGGTTATGTGTAAGCAAATGGGCCTAGGGAGTTAGGAAGGATTCAGGTTATGTGTAAGCAAATGGGCCTAGGGAGTTAGGAAGGATTCAGGTTATGTGTAAGCAAATGGGCCTAGGGAGTTAGGAAGGATTCAGGTTATATGTAAGCAATTGAGCCTAGGGAGTTAGGAAGGATTCAGGTTATGTGTAAGCAAATGGGCCTAGGGAGTTAGGAAGGATTCAGGTTATGTGTAAGCAATTGAGCCTAGGGAGTTAGGAAGGATTCAGGTTATATGTAAGCAATTGAGCCTAGGGAGTTAGGGTTAATGATAAGAATAAAAGTATGTGTAAGTGTTGTTTTCCCAAGTACTGAAAATTTATTTGGTTTGTTTTTTCTTTCTGTTTTTGGTAAACCAGGTGATGATGTCAGCATTGGTAGTAAGACTGATGCAGCTAACTCCATCTATGGTAATAACTGCTTGACAGGGAGTCGAACCAGCATAGGCAGTGCTGGCTGGTATGGAGGCAGCACTGTGGATGGTAGTCACGATGCAGCACGCGAAGAGTCAGACAGCGAACGAAGCACACTTGGAGGTGAGTCCAGGGAATGTTTAGTTCTCAAAATGGTTGTTATTAGTGGTTATTTTTCAAAAAGGTAGTTAGTGGAAAAATATTCATTGAAATATATTGATGTCATTCCTTGTCTGTTTGTTTTTTAAACTTTAAATAGATTGTTTGTTTTTTTAACCTCGCACGAGAATCATGTGAGAATTCTGCTACACACATGCGCATATCATTAAAGGCAAGGTACAACTTTGGAAATGTTGGCAAAACTGCTTCTATGAGTTTGCTCAAAGAGAGGAATTAGTCTCTTTGAATCAAGATATAAACATGTTACAAAATCATCCTGTGAAAGTTTCATACAATTTTTAGTAAATGGTGCTGGAAAACTGTTACAAATATATATTTTTAAAAAGTATATAAATAAATTTAAAAAAACTTATGTGGATTGTTTTTAGAAACATTTAAGAAATTAATCAAAAGGAAAATATTTGGTTGCGTTGTTTGTTGTTTCTTTGAATTGTGTTACAGTGGATGGTGAGTCCAATTTTTTGTATTAAAAAAAATTAATTAATTCAATGAATTCATTATTCATCATAGAGTAGCCATCTTTTTTTTCTTGTACATTTATAGGTTTACATGTATGAGAGAATCAAAATAATGCTCATGTCCAAAGTAGACCTTTTTTATACATTCATGGAGATTGGTGATCTTTATTTCCATTCAGGAAACTAGACAATAATGTGGGCACAGTGTTTCAAACCAACACTACACTCAGTATATGTGTACTGCATTTTATGCCCATTTTATTATATAAAAAATCTACAGTCAAAATTGAAAATTTGACCAAATTCACCCAAGTAGAATTTTATTTATTATTCTGTGATGACACATTTTCACATTCTGTACCGTTTGGTGTTGGGCTTTCATTACTTTGTGGTTCTTGGTATTTTCATATTTTAGTTAAAAAAACCAAAAAAAAACACGATACCTCACTGGCAGTTTTAACCTGGAAAACCGATGGCTGCCAACTCATCCTTTTCTTTTCACAAAGCTACACATTCTTATAAAATAACACATTCTAAATGAATGTTGGATTATATCTTTTAATTTTTTTTAATGAGGTTGCTCTTATGGATATCCAAGGATCATAAGCTAAGTTCTTCCTAAGTTTGTTTAGAGAAAAAGATGAGGTTGATATTAAATATCCCTTGCAAAGTCATTTATAATAAGGTGCTGTGTCATTTAAAAAAATTAAACAAATTGTTTTTTTAAAATTAATTTGTGACTTCCGCCTTCAAACGAATACACAAAATTTGAATGCATTTTTACCTATTTTCTCACCACACGGTTGCTTTCCTGTATTTTCATTGGAAATGTTGTCAGCAACAGGGAAATGTCAACTCTACCCTTTTTTATCCCGCAACAAAGCTTTGGAATAACAAGATTAACGAGAAGTGGCTGACATTTTAAAAGTGTTGCTATGCATGGCAACACACTTTGCTGACATCTGGAGATCAGGGATCGTCAAAACATCTCCCATGTACTTGCTTTTCCCCTGGGGGGGGGAGACCTGACTGTTATTGTCACCTGTAAATAAATTCTTTTCAGGGACTGGAAATTTAACTTTCATGTTTGGTCATTAGACTCTTGAACATGATATTTTGTACAAATACGTAGTTAATAAAACAACTTGTTGCCTTTAAACGATACATTTACATGTATTAGTTTCACTTATGTTACCATAGCAACATGTGAAATTCAGGTACAATATTTCGTTCTTTAAAAAAGAAATGTTTTTGGTAACGTTCATCAATAAATCCCAAATGAGAATACCGTAGTCTACTTGTTTTGCATGTATGTTGCCATAGCAATGTATCAAATTGCAGGGACCGCATTGAATCTCCTTCATTGTGTTTCTTCCATTCCTTGTGTTTATTATTTTATTTCCTCGGGGGCTGCACACTCTAACACACGCACTCATTGAACTGCACTATTTATACCCATTATCATCATCATCATCATCATCACCGACACACGCTATACCGTGTTGGCCCCCCC